>BJKM01000022.1:40000-740000 GCA_015082035.1 Chaenogobius annularis | reverse complement strand
ATGTCTTAAATCTAACGTTATGCTAGACAAATAATGCACCATGAGTCACTGCAGTTTGACAATGAACATTTCATTTTGTTTGACCGAACTAGACGCAAAGATATCGACATCTCATTTAGAACTTTATAGATAGAGTGGATCTAAATGTGCTAACACTCGTGCAGCAGATGTATATTGAACAATAAAAAACAGCATATATATATCACCTCCGATAATAAAGAGTGTTTTCAGTTATCGTGATGTTTTTTGCTTTCTTGTTTCCGTATCTGTTTTTTGAACCACACCCGTCTGAACTCGTGCAGATGAAAACAGTGACCCCCGAGAGAGATCGTTCTGGTGCTTTCGAAATGTAACAACACCATGAAAACCTATTTCCTACGTGCATTATTCTTTCCCCTTTCCACACGTATCCACAAGCTGTAACTCAGGCGCGCTCCCATGATATAAAGTTGACTAATAGATGTTCTGACCCGTGTCCGGCGCTACAGTAAGGCCTCCTCCTCCTGCTGCTCTAGACTTCCCTGTGCGCTGTATGCATTTCAACTGCCTCTGCAAATTGGACATTGATTAAAAGCAAGGGAGAGATGTGCGGCTAATGTAAAAGGGCACGCAGAGTTCCTCCTCGGAAAAAAAAAGAAGAATTAATCTCCTTTAACCACTCCCAACACTAGTGCGCTTACGGTCCCAGAGGAGCGCTCGTTGAATTAGCGTTTGGCTGCTTGAAAAATGCCAGCGTCTCCATTGGGTTCTCAGTTAAAATAGGCCTGTCCTCAAATAGAACCACTGTTAAGTCGGATGGAAACAGGGCGATGCAGGAATTGTTGAACGGGAGATAATAGACGTTGATGTGGTGATAATTCAGCGCGGAGCAAAGACGTTTAGTGCTCTCGTCAGGCAGAGAAAAGGCTGTGGGTTCCATTCTCGTGCGAGTATTTAATGTGTCTCCGTTATCATCTATCGCCTCGTAACTATCTCTGGTTATGTGGTGGAGATATTAGATGAAGTCGACTAAAAACATGCACTGTCTCGTCAGCTAAAAGGAAGTGAGGTGTGGTGCTGGCAAAAACTTTCAGAACTGTGAAGTATCTCTATGATCTGACCAAAGAGCTGACCTAAATTTCACTCATGAGACCCCAAACTCACAGGATTTCATGCAAAAAATAACTATTTGTATAGAAAAGTACTTGTAAACTAGGTATTTCCAAGTATAAACTCCCAATTTACTCCCAAAGCTTTATAATCCCATACAAGTAATTAAACATACAAAAAAATATATATGTTGTTTTGGAGTTATGCACAATTACAAGCTATGTTAAAACAATTAAAAAGAGCTGATTAAAAATACATTGAGCAGAAATATCTGGTGTAATCTTCCACACAATAGTGTAAAGGGGTATTCCTGCCATTTTGTGGTCAATTTTGCTTTCCGTTCACGTTTATTGCGATACTTGAACCTCAAACAGGACTTTTACAGAGACATTTTGAGCCAATTCCTGATGCGTTGTTAAAATACCATTTGAATATTGTTGCATATGATGTGACATACATTTTTTTCAATATCGACCACCCGTAGTTGTAAATGTCATCTACATTTCCGCCATAACCTTGTGCATTATTGGTCACTTAACTAATACGTCAATGTGGCTAACAGTTTAAGCGTCTATTGCGCTTTACTTGAATATACATCATAAGAAAAATCAATATTTAGCCTGCAGTAAATAGTATAGTAATAGTACAGAAACATTACCCAGCTGCATTCTGTCTAAATGTTGAATGAGAGCTTTGGGACTCTAGATTCTGAACTGCTGCTGCCTCCTTGTGGTGAGCTCAGGTAGTGCTAATGTTAATCCTTATGTTTCCCCACACGTTCTGACACCGGCGTCAATCCATTCACCATATAAGGTCTTGTTCCTCTGTCGCCGCGGCAGGCTCTGGGTATATTCACTGTCATTCAAAGTCACGCGTCTCACTTTTTCAACTTGTGCGCGCCATAATCACTGTAAAATCGGATTTATTATTAAGACTGAAGTAGTTGTAAAGATTGTACATTCACACACATTCTCCTGCCTCATTATCAGTGCCAAAATATTGTTTTCAAAGTGTCTGGAAAGGTAGACATCTAATATGTTACACTAAACTGTTGTATGAGTCTTTTTAATTGCCCCTTATGTAGCGTTGTTCGTTTATCGACATAATCGTACTGTTGCGAGGCTTTTCCGTCTCCGTTCCTTCTCCTCGGATCCAAACCAACGCCCTGCATGAATAAAACTATCTTCCAAATCGATGTATTTTATTTCACAAGCGCTCCGATCCAGATGACTGCCGCGCTGTCGTAAATCAGTGTTAAATCAGACGCAGAGCAATCGTGACATCTCTTGTTTTCTGACTGATTGTTGTTATGTTTATGATCAGTCTTAACTCCACAGTGGAGATGGCGATGGACTGGAAGCGTGACACTGACATTAGGATCTCCTAGATTTTATACATGTGGCACAATTGGACCATTATTATTGAACTATCCTGATGTGGGCTTGGTTTTTCCCTTCCTCGCTGATAAAGAGGGGGATAGAGTGGGCGTGAAGGTTGTTTCTGACCATTCCTTCTGTGTCCATGGGCCTTTTGACTGGCTGCTTCAGATTCGTCCCCTCGCACCATCTTGGATCTGTGGACCTATAATCGAGAAATACAATTCATACAGTGAGGACGACAGCCGTAACAGAGCGATTCTGCTGCTGAGACAATGGGAAACGCCAAGGTCCGGGCGTAGAACTTGAAAGAAGCCATCAACGGCCTGCAGTTGAGCGTCAGCAAGTTTAAAGACAAAACTTTATCAGAAGGAATCAGAGAAAAAGCACTGTTGACATTCCCATCCCACTCAATTGTAGAACGATGTATTCGGGCCTCAAAACTCCTGCCATGGAAAAAAAAAAGGCCATCACAAAAACCACACCAGCGATCAAGGACTGGACTCACATAGAATGGAAAAAATGACATTCAGACTTCATTTGGAAATGGACAAATTTGACGGACCAAGTGGAACCTCAAGCCTTCATTTCATTTAAATGTGCTGTGATTATACTTCTTTTGGTGTTTAGTGCTACTTTTGTTGTTTTTGTTTTGTTTTTCGCTCTCTGGTCGGGTTCTGGGTTGTGTTGTTTTATATTCTTGAAAAATGTTAAAAAGAAAACCTCAACTCCATAAGAAGACGGAGGACGAGCGAGATGCGTAGAAAGTAGAGGTGGAGAAGGTCAAACAGTGACGGAGCGGGACTTCGATAGAGGGAAGTCTCAGAGAAGGCAAAGCTTCAAGTCCTGCAAGAAAAGGACAACCTACGAAAGTGCAGAAAATTCCAAATGAAACCTGACTAAATTCAGCTTGCTATTGGCTCGTTGGTCGAACGTCTATCAGCGAATATGGATGTCATGATTATTCGGTTAATTGATAATCGTGATTATTTAGGTCACAATATAATCGTATAATTGTGACATTTTTAGAAGGAAAAATATGTTTTTTTAATTCAATTTATAGAAAAGTGAACATTTTCCAATCAAATTAGATCTTTTTTTTAAAGAAATGTGATCATTTTAGAAGCAAGTCCTTTTTTATCTTGCTGTTTATGTCAAATTCATCATTCAAAAAGTTTGATTTCATAAAGTAGGTAAAAAAAAAAAAAAGGGAAGAATATTAAGGATTTTATTATTGTTTTGGTCATGATGTTAATAATCGCAAATAATCGTTAACTCGCGATGTTTACTCTCACAATAATCGTTACACTAAAAGTTGAAATTGTGACGTCCGTATCGGCGAATGATCCAAAAATGAAAGATCAATCCATATTTTTCCATATAATCTCAATGCTCATCCTCTCCGCCTTCCAATGTTTGACTTTTGAACGTATGAAGGTTCGTAAAATCCTATCCAAAAGTTCAAATAGCGACGGACATTTCAAAGTATCATGTGCAGTTTTCCGCACACGCCTGACTCTACAGACACGCACAATCCTGCAGCCATAACATAAAGCGTCCACCAGCGCTGCATGCAACATCAAATGGTCTAATCCTGGCTGGCCCAAAGCCGCTCTTATCCCATGTGTCGATCCCCAGACGTTGATTGATAAAATGCAGCAGGAGAACGCCGTGCCAGGCCATGTGACGGAGCGGGACTAGCCCAGATCCTCCAGCTTCAATGGGGGAGGACTATAGTGGGCGCTCGAGCTTAAGCTGCTGTTCTGAATGAGCATCTGGCTGCAGGACACGTGTGCGCAGTCAAGGGATTTTCTCCACCGCACGTGCATCTGCGGCGTTCCATTCAGACTTTCAAGCGTTTAAATAGGGCACATGTGTGTATGTTGTGTGGTTTTATTTACACTGTATTAAATCATCCCGTAACTACATGGCAACAGAGTTATGAATGGATGTTAAGATTATTCGGTTAAAGAACTAAAAACTAACAATCATGTCTATTTTAGAAGCAAAATTAGGTCAGTTCAAGTCTCTCTCTGTGCTCCAAAAAAGTACACATAAATGTATAGTGTTTTTTAGCAAAATAACATTCATTTTGCGTTCAGAAAGTTGGTAAATCTGGTCTCGTGCTGTATTAGAATGAAAGAAAATGCAGGGTTTCACTTTGTTATGTGTCATTAATCCTGAATAATTGTTATATTGTGTTTCGTTGATAAAATACAAATGTTCCCAGCATTAAGAGCTTTTAGATCATTTAACAAGCAATGAATGACTGAAATATTTTCGTGTACTTTTTTTAAAAATAATCTTTGAAATTGCCTCTGATAAAATGATAACTTTCCATCCAGGATCTGAAAAGTGCTTGTGTCTGTTGGTCTACAGCTGTTTTATTCTCAACAGTTCTGTAAAATGTCTGTGGCATTTTGCAGCCTCTAGTGGTGAGATACAGAATGCAACCAATGCTGTATATTGAGTCATTCTGCAGTGTGCGTTATTATAGCAAAGCGTGTGTATAATCCTCACCATGCTTATGAGTGAGAGTTGGACAAAATAATCACGTTATAGTATGATATTATTGGTTAGTTTTGTGCAAAGTAAAGTTAACAATCTTTACCTAAATGCAACTACATTTAAACTAGTACTGTTTACATGTGCAGTATGTTTGTGCACATTTGCTGTCTGAAATGAACATTTACTTTGTGGAACTGTGGAAGGATCCAGCCAAAAAAATAACATCTCCATGGAGACAAGCAGTAAGAAAATGTGTGCATTGTATGGTTGTCAGATGTATCGGAAATTAGATACTAATTGATATCAAAACTAGTATTGACACTGTATTGATAGTATTGATACTCTGAGTCCTTGAGCACGTTGATTAAAAAAAGAATAATTCAATCACATAATGAGGACAAAATTAGACATTTCCTGAACAGTTTCTGAATGATCCTGAGCTTTAATAAAACTAGTATATGAGAAAGTATGTAAGACAAGTATACATGACTAGTATATAAGAAATAACTATTATTTTGTATTGAAAATGACAGGATATTCTTTTTTACTAACATTGTGGTATCGAAATCTGTATCAAGCCAATTCTTTAGTATCAAAATCATTTGAAACGTTTGTATTGTGGCAACATTAGTGCATTGCGACCGGTAGAAGTGAAATCGCAGCTTGAATGATCAAACCATGACAAAAGCACTCCAGCTTCACAGCAAGAAGGTCCCGGGTTAGCCTCCTCGGCCTTTCTGTGCGGAGTTTGCAGGTTTCTCCCTCTGTCTGTGAAACATGATTTTATTTGAGCTTTTTTTGTTTGTTGTAATCCTTTTTTTTCTCCAACATTTTCAAAATGAACACAAAACATTAAAGAACAAAAGTAGCACAGGACACAAAATCACGTCCAAAGACTGTTCAATTTGTCCAGTTCCAAAGTTAGTTAAAATGTTTTTTGTTTATGTTTGTTTTTATTTTCATTTTCCGTATGCTTTTTTTGTGATGGCCTTATAAATATTTCAGATTTGACTAAAAATGTTGCCTATTCGTCCCCAGTTTGACAAAGTCGGTGAAGTTTATTACGTTACTTCCTGGTTGGACATGAGCAGCAGATGTGAGGTAATTCCACAACTGTTACCTAGCGACCATATTGTAAACAAGGGCTATAAACCACTTAAATTGCACAGTAGTTATGCTTTGACTACTAATAATACCTGATAACACCTTTATTTTGTTAAATGATTGATGACATCACAGAGGCGGTCGGTTTTAGAACGCAGCTCTACTTCCTGTCATTTTCAATTTAAATGTTTATATTTTTTTCCCAAACTGAACCTGGACTGATGTAAAACTGTGATAATTATATACCACAAGTACTATCCCACCAAACGAAGTCATAAATAGAAAAACATGAAAACCTATCACAGGCACTTTAACCTTCGCACTATTTTCAACATCAGAGCTTTTCATTTCCTTGCTCAAAATCGATTTGCCTGACCTCTGCCAGCTTAACCATCTCCCTCAGTATGTTTCACTTGTTGGACGTGCTCCACTGCAAACAGCATACTTAGTTTTGAGACCGGATTATTATTTTTCTGGTCCTGCTTTAGTTTCATTTAAATTTTTCATCGCAGCTTAATCCCTCCACTAGATTTGTATGTTGTGCATTTCAGTGAAAAGGGCTCATGGGAAAGAACTGACGGGGGGCAGCAAGGTAAATCTGTTTGGGCTGTTCGGATTAGTGCCAGTGCAATTTTAAAAAAAAAAAAAAAAAAAAGAAGAAGAGAGAAATAGCCTGTATTTTAGAGTGGACATTTTCGTCGCTGACACATTCGGGAGAAGAGTGACAAGGCATCAGACTGTCGTTCACGAGACCATTTTTGAGCACGATCCTGCATTTTTTGTTGGAAATATTGGACATAAACCAAAATGATTCCGCCCAAGTTGCTCATTTACCGCCGGACGCACAGCCAACTCAACCCGGAACCCTCCAAAGAATCTTGGAGGAGGAAAAAGTCTTGCTCTGAGCTTTTCCAAAATGGCTACAGAATTAGGCAAAAGGAGCGAAGACAAGCCCGCCTGTGCGCCTCGCTGCTGTCCTGCGCGCACGTCCTGAGCAACTGGGGTAAAGTATTTTCACACCTGCCCGTTAATGCTCCAAACAACCTAGCCTATATGTATTTTTAACTGTTGTTTTACGCATAAAAAAAGCATATCTGGAGTTGTTTTTGGTCCCATTCACACACTTTTGAGTAGTCTGTGGAATGAATCGACCTTTTTATGGGGATTCGGTCATTTTTAGTCATTTTAAAGTCTTTTTAATCGAGAAGTTTGCAGCCAATCTTCTGTCAGTAAAGAGAAAATAGTAGAAATCAGACTATTGATTTTTTGTAGCGTTAAAGGACACGTATTCTACATTTCTTGTATTATTATTGGCCTTTAAACATGCTCTTGAGTACCTTTACTTTATCTGTCTGTATACGGCAAAACAAACTGTACTTGATTACATTACAAAAGTATCGAATACCGTCCCTTTCAACAGATGTATCTACTAAAAGAATACAAAGGTTTATATCTGTAGTGTTCCCTCATCACGATTGGTGTCAGAACTCCACCTACTGACAGCAGAGGGTAAATAAACACAAGCTAACTTACCTCTTAATGCTCAGGACGAGTTTGGCGGTGATGGGTGGACTTAAAGACGGGGGTGATTTGTGAGGCTCAGAGGGAGACGACCTCGTAACCACAAGCTCCAAAAAGTTCAAATTTGCATATTATGTGTATCCTAAAGTATCTTGGGAATGTTCCGGGAATGGATTTGAAAGCCGATTTATTTGTTTTTAATAAGACAGAGTCAAATCGAATCCAAAAATTGAGGTTGATCAATACGAGGGAAATAACTTGTGATTTTGTTTTTGTCGTATCGCCCAGCCCTAGTCCTGCACATATCCTTCCCTCTGGCTCACCCCTTGCTATTACGTCATGTCGTGGCGATCCATGAAGCCCCTCTGCGTTTTTAAAAGTCCTCACACTTTCAACGGACTCACTTTTGATCGTGCGCTATCCTACATATCGAAACGTCATTCGTAACTTGACTTGCGCTTCACACATTAACTTGCAGCACCAAAGATGACCTGTCACCTGAATGCGTATATTATTTTTGTACATTCTATTGTTGGTTTGAGAATCCGTGTCATGCTTCACACATGCAAACTGACATGGGCTAACACATGCGCCGCGGGATCAGCGCTGTTATGTAAAAAGACAACGGGGCAGGTGTTGCTTTGTCTGATAATCCCAGAGGAAAAGTAGGGCGCATTTATTTTCTCTTACTGATGGAATGTCGAAATGAGCTGAGGACCAAAAAGTGTCGGGCAAATATGGGGCCTTAATAAAAGAGCTGTTTGAATGTGATTCTCGTGTAGTTGTTTCATGGTAAGTTCATTCTGGATGTTTCTTCGTCTGTTTTCAGGCTTGAGGTTCCTGAGAGCGCTGCGGTTGATACAGTTCTCCGAAATCTTACAGTTTTTGAACATCTTGAAAACGAGGTAAGTAAAAGCGGTTTTGCGTTTAACTTGATTTAAGTCCACAAATGCAGTACGGACAAAAGAATTGACTCCATTCAGATGATACAGGGGGGCCGTTTCCCATCTCTGGACACGGCAAGTGCGGTCATATGATAACTGGAACCGGTATAGGAAGATAACATGTAAATACAGTCCAGTTATGATCCCAGGTGAACTTTGAAACTCGAATAATGGTCATTTAAGATCAGTTTCTGCTTGACGCGTTCCACTGGGAGATTTTTGCCGACACGCCCCCCCCCCGTGTGGCATCAACAGTGACCACATTTCTAACCCTAACCCATCGGCGTCAGGGAAAATGTTGAGCTATCTGTTCAAGCTATCGTGTTTTTAAAGGTGCGAGCTCAGTATGTACTGTCTGCAGCCGCATGAACGCACAGACTTGTATAAATACTGCCACGCTTTCTTAGTGAATGTACATGCAGAAAGTATAATCTAAACTTAAATCATCAATCATCGTTTTGTTGTGCCACTGTTGCAGAGCGAATGATCAAGCGTTAAGTTAAGTTAGTAGATTTATTTGAGACAGGGACAGTGCACAATATACATTCAGGTGGAGCTCAAGCTCATTTCCACCTGACGTCCCTGGGCAGGCTGGGGAGGAGCCTATTGTGCATGTTTTAGTGGTGGGGGAAACGAGAGCACCCGGAGGAGACCTAAGCAGACACGGGGAGAACATGCAAACTCGCATGCGCAGAAAAAGCGCAGAAAAAAGAAAGCGCAGAATTCCCCGCGTGAATCGATCCCAGGATCTTCTTTCATATTATTTTGTTTGTATCGTTTTGTATGAGAAGTACTGCATTATTTTATTTTTTTAAATACATACTGTTTTTTTTCAGGTTTCAAAAATTCAAAGGGAGAAATTTGTCAGCATTTAAAATTCAAAATCTGAGGACCCAATCTGTGGACCTCGGTTTGTTCTAAATATGAGGTTGACATGTTTTAAATATGATCGTAGTATTATTTAGAAAGAGATTACTTTGACCCCGTGCACATGCTGCATGCTGTGAATGCTAACGCTAAGCGTTATCATTGTTCTAGACGTGTCATTACTGAACATGTGTCAGTGGAATTGTGTCGTTACTTCTACTTCCATTCCACTCTTTTTTATGACAAAGCTTTTGGACGGCCTCTAAACCATTATAGGTTATGTTTAGAAATGCAACACATTGTAAATCTAATGAATTCTTCTGTCTTTTCTGTTTAGCAATTCCATAAAGCTGGTGAATCTGTGTTCCATCTTCATAAGCACATGGCTCACAGCGGCCGGCTTCATCCATTTGGTGAGTGGTCATGTGGGAGGTGAGACCTCCTTTTGGCTGAATTTATCCTGAACTGAAAGGTCATCGAATTGGGCAGAAAGCGGAGGCAACTTTTATTTTGTCCGCTGGTAAAAATAAAGAAATATGACTTTCACAATTAGCACTTTGCACAGCAGGTATGTTCTATCCTATCCCCAGACCCAGGTCTGCCACGATCAGGTCTGCCACGATCAGGTCTGCCACGATCAGGTCTGCCACGATCAGGTCTGCCACGATCAGGTCTGCAGCAGGCAGATCAGGTCTGCACTAGGCAGATCCGGTCTCGTCGGGGTTTGGATGTCATTAAAGTGCGTAAAGTACAGACACTCATGTTTTTAAATGATTACTTAGTTTGGTGGGATAGTCCGTGCGGTAGATATTTATCGTAGTTTTACTTCAGTCAAATTGCAGTTTGGGAAGAAAAATTTAAAAATAAAACTTACAAATTTGTTTTGCTTTCCAAAACAGAATGCCTCTGTCGATTTCTGTTTTACCAAAGGTCGCGTCGGTCCAGCCCTTTGCCACAATGCTGGACTTGAATCTGGCCCCAAAAATAAATTTCTAGGCCAAATTCTAGGCTCAGCTAATGTAAGACCACCACTACATGTGCGGTTTTGTGTTCATTGCGATCAACACAGGTGAAGTGTGGCATTCCCTGATGGTTCCTCCAGACTGTTAAAAATGCTTGGTGCAGGTGACACTGGTTTACCACTAGATGGCAGCCATTGACCTTTGTCTAGAAGATCCAGCCTCCGACTCCAAATGAAAACCACACATCTGTTTCTTTTGTCTTAGCCTTGTATATTGTCATAAAACTTGATCTAAAATATGAGCTCATTATTCCTTTTACTGCGTGTAGGTGGAAAACTCAGGGGATCCTTGGGAAAATTTCCAAAATTCCCAGTCTCTTTCCTATTGGGAATGCGTGTACCTGCTGATGGTGACGATGTCCACTGTGGGCTATGGGGACGTCTATGCAAAAACCACTCTGGGACGCCTCTTCATGGTCTTCTTCATCCTGGGCGGTTTGGTAAAAACACTTGTTTCTTTATGATTCCCTTTCCCTCCGCCCCTTCCCAAACCCCGCCTGCCCCACCTGAAAAAGTATAATCATCTGCTAAACTATTTCAACAGAAGTGTAATGTGATATAAATGTTGTGTAATTAGCATGGTTACTGTTAGGTATTTCAGAAATGTAACTCTAGCTCCACGTACAATGACCTGCTGTATGTCGTGTGTCTCTCTGCCCTCGTCCCTTACTCCTGATGTGTCAGCCTTATTCATGTCGAAAACATGCTACTGTCTTAAAATCTGGTTACTATTTTGTAGAAGCAGTTGCGGTTTCAGGACCTCCCTTCTCCCGTGTCTCCTCCCACGTTTCCAACAAACACAGGAGCAGGCTGATGATGCTTAGGCCCCACCTGACTGTTACCATAGTTACACAGCAGCTTTTCACCTTCTTTTCATCAATAGAATGTGTTCAGTTCAAGCAGCCGTTCAGTGTGAGATGGAGGGTATAACGTTAGTACTGTTCACAAGGCACCATTCGCTCTCCGTATCTGGTGGTGAGCAGAAACGTCTGAGAGCAACAGCTGTCCCAGGGGCTGACAGACTTACATGTGGCGGCCAATCTGTGCCGCCAGCTTTTACATGTGGCGCTAAACATCAAACAAAGAAAGAATTTCATCAACAGTGAAAAAGCCGCTGCTCCTACCTTCAGAGTTCATATTTATGAAGACAATTTTCAATTCTTTCTAGTCAAGACACAATGCTGTCTTCAGGGAGCACTGCCCTCTCCTGGTCAATGGTTGTACTGCACCCTCAGTCAGTTCAGTTTGTGTTGGAACTCAAACTTGAACATAAACCAGACCGATGAGTCCTCCAGACCAATAAATGTGAACACACCCTTAGTCAAGGTCTGTGTCCGGCCAAGGAGCAGTGCCGTATGCACTTATAAACCAGGTCAACATATTTTTAGTTTTACACTTTCTACCGCAGACCTTTGCCCTGCCCTCCATCTCAGTTTTAAGCACCAGCCCCACATCATGTTTTCCTTTGAGCAGTACATTTACCATGGTACTATTGTTACTACATTCAAATGTCCTCTTTCACTGTGAGGCTGTGATGACCTCCAGCTGTGTGCATGTGTCCCGCGCTGTGGCCATAGTGATAAATGACGTGTTTCCCTTCGTGCTGAGACCTCTGGAAGTCTTTAGGCCTCCTCTGGCTGCTTCCTATCAGCAGCGCTTGAATAATGACTTCAGACTGGAGGGAATCTGAAGCCAGGGATCATATCAAAGTCACGTCATTTACCATTACTGCTGGAGATGCTTAGGCACTCTTACCAAGCATGACTCAAGTGTGCTTTTATGAGAGGGGAAATGTATGGCTCTGCTGTAAGTGTGGAGAATCAGTGGAAGCTAACAGTACTGTCAGTGGAGATTAGGAAAAGCCATCCCTGCGCTCGTAGGTCATTAAAAGTGTGGCGGGATCACAGGCTCTGCGTCTGTGCAAAATGCATCCAGCTCATTTTCCAAGCCCAGCAAATGAGTCTTAATGTGTTTTGCAGCTGTGGAACATCAGGTAGGCCTATTCAAATCCACCTGCTCCAGGTTCTGTGTTTGTTGGACAAAACATGGCACTTAGGTTTAAATACTATTGGAGTGTAAATGGACAAAGATCTCAGGTGCAGCTGCAGATTGGAGATGTTAAGAATGTATCACTTAACACTGGGGCTTAACAAATTCAGCACAGCACTCTCTCTTTGCTTTCCGTATGGCTGTCTCCTGACTCGCATACTAACAAAGCAAAGTGGCTTTTCTAAACTCGGGTTCTTGCACCCGCCGCTGTGCAGCGTTCTAGTCTCTTTTTTAGTCTCTTCTTCTGTCTCCTATCTTCTCCTTAGGCCATGTTTGCCAGCTACGTCCCTGAAATCATAGAGTTAATAGGAAACCGCAAGAAATATGGTGGTTCCTATAGTGCGGTTAATGGGAGAAAGTAAGTATCCAGACGGTTCTGCTGTTTTTATGTGTGCAGTAGAACCCTCTCTGCATGCCTTTTTCTTTCTTTCTGTTCCATGCATGTAGGCCATGTTTGCTCGCTACGTGCCAGAAATTGCTGCTCTCATCCTTAATCGGAAGAAATACGGAGGGAGTTATAACTCGACACGAGGCAGAAAGTAAGTTGAAATCCAGACAAGGTGTGGTTGTGTGACTCAGTGCCCCCCCTGATAACGGGGTCTAATTACAAGAGAACAGTAAAGAGTTTGAACTCTGTGACGTCACACTGCGTGACTGGAGACCTTGGCCATTAGGACGCACATGCCCATGTCTGTGCTCTCATTCTCTGTCCATCTGCACCTCTGCTTCTCTCTCTCCTCATCCCCAGCTTTCACCCACACATCTGTGTTGTCTTTCATTGCCTAAACACCCTGTGCTGCGCTTTTATTGGAAATAAGAGCTTTCATGACTACCTTTCTCTATCCACTAAACTTAAATATATCATTTTATATAGTGAAACAATAGTCATGAAACCCCTTCTATCCACTTATAAAAACAAATAGGCCTACAGTTTCATCTGCAATTACATCATTATTGGTGATCTTTTAATTCATCAATATCAATGACCATTGCAGGACCTTTTGCTTTCTTGTTTCTTTTGGCATGTCTTTGTTTTGCCTGACTTTAGCTTCTTTATTTTCCTTGTTAGCTGCGCTCCTAGCATGTTTCCTGGTGATCTGCAGGCTTTTTCATAGATCGTGGTCTCCATGGAAAAGTCCTGCTCCCCGTAAACGCTCGCTCGGCCATCGCCCCATCACTGCCTGACACGACTCTGGCCCTGATCTTCAGTCAGCTCCCACACCCTGAATGCTGGATGCCTCGCTCCCCATTGGAGGCTCTCAAATGCTTATGGCTTGCTCTGCTTGCTTTGGCTCTGTCGATGCTTGCTTTGGGTCTCGTGGTGGTGTCGTGGTGTACAAAAGTCTGTCCAAAACTATGTCCGTGTGTGTTCATGTGTTTTAGTGAAAGTGGTTTTGTAAAGTGCAGCTGTCATGGCGTTTTGTACAAGATAAAGATGGAGTGCCTTCATCCTTTTGTGGCTCAAACTTTACTCAATCAGCCCGTAGAGTTAGACAGTCCAAATCTTTTTCTACTCCTCTTCTGTGCACTGTTGGGATGGGTGAAATGGCCATGAATAAAGACATATAAATCAGGTCAATTCTTGTAAAAGTAACAAAATCTGCATTTCTTTTCTTGAGAGTTCGCACTTCACTGGGATTGGCCGAATGTGCCTGTCTAAACGAATTATTCATATTCATATTCCGTCTGCTTGAACCAATCAGAACATCAAACATGGTTAAACTGGCCAAACACATTCAAATGATGTGGAGTCTTTGTTCTGTTACCGGGAAACAGTTACAAGGACATTTCAGATACATTTTTAAGTTAGTAAATGTATTTTGAGAAGCTTGTTAACCTTTTTTTTTTTTTTTTAATCTTGCTTGCTAACGAACTAACTAACTAAAAAGTACTATTTCAAGTCTAAAGAGCAGAGAAAACATAAATCAAATTAAAAAATAATTTCAATCCCAATTATTTATGATTACATTGCAAAAGTTTATTTCTACACTTCTGTATTGATCATGTTTGAGGCTTTATTGACCATATTTGAGGATTTTTTTTTTAATGTTTTATTAATAGTATTGGATGCTCTATTGTTTATATCTTTGAATTACCCAGAGCGCAGACAGAACCTTTTAATTCTAATTGGACAATATTAAAAATCGCCCACCCAATACCCAATGTCTTTCTTTATCATTTCTGGAATCGGTTTAGACTTTCCAGGAGTTGTGAGCGAACCTCTTTGTTCGATAATGCTGCAGCCAGTGACATAAGACTGATGAGATGTTATGTTTGGCCGCTGACCTGAGCCCGGGGCGTGCGGAGAAAAGGAACTGTCAAAACTGTGTACTCGTCTCCTCCACACACTTTATTTCCTCCATCCACACGCTCCCCCGAAGACAAAGCACACACATCTGGCAGTAATCAAACGTTAGCCGCTAAATACACAGATTACAAAGACTCCTCAGGATGTCCACATGTGCACTGCGTAGTTCAGAGCCGCGGTGTCATGTGGTTTGGGGCTAAATCGTGTCATTGCATTGTGAATTTGTGTGCAAAAAGGGTGGAAATGAGATTAGGAGATTACACGTTAGACTTGATTACTCGGCGCACAGATGATGAGGTCATGAGTTAGCGTGCGCTTACCATTTTAGGCGTTTTAGATTTTGAAAACGTATTCAGTTTCATAGTGTAAGTAAAAGTACAAATATAAGAGGAAAAGTTAAAAGTATCAGATAAAAATTCCACTTGTATACCCATTATAAGATTTTGAGAGCTCCTAAAAGAGTTCAGGATTTAAAGATTATTCATGCAGAATTAGTGACCCTACGATCAAACAAGAGAAATATCCTTAATTTTCTTTCATGTACAGTTTCCATTTTATACGGAAGCCTTGAGATTTATTTTGGTTTGATTTTTCCCCCCAATCAAGCCCACCCAAAAAAAACTTTTAAATATTAGGATATTGTGTATTGCCTCTAAGGTGTCAAAAATATTTTGAACGTAGAAAATGTAGCCAAATTATTATTATTATTATTTATTTATTTGTATTTCTTTTGCACTTGCCTATCAGGGCTTCCGTAAAATAGACCACCATTCCTCTTGTGTGTGATCAGATTCACGCAATCAAACTTTCTGAATGATAAAGTTAGGTCCTCGTGACAAAATCAGCCTTAGCAAAAAAAAAACACTTTCCATTTAGGTGTAGTTTTTTGGAATCTATCGAATTGAAATGACGTACATTTGCCTCGAATCAATTATTCATGTTTAGTCCTTAAGCTTTTCTGACATGAATATTCATGATTATGGCTAAACTCGACCTCGCTGCAGACGCACAAACTCAACCTGACAGCGTTACCCTTTCTCCAGTCACATCTTAATGACGAGGGTTGCACTCCGTTGGCCTCGTCTCTATTTGAGGCCTGTGGTTTCCATTATGCTTCCCTTAGCAACAGACGCTGGCCTCACCCCTGGCTGAACTCACACGCACCTTTTGAACCAGACAACACACTCCGCTCGGACCGCTACCCTCTGATTTACAATGTGCACAAGTGGGTAAAGTAGTCAAAACTGTATTAAAGCTAAGACCCATTACTCTAACACAGGATTACTGAAGTAACGGGTATTTAGTATGAAGTATTCAGGCGTCAAATAACAAAAAACACATACATTAGTTCACGTCATAACTGAGGTAAAGTGTAAGAGACATTTGTAACTTATTAACAAGTAATGGGAAGATCCATGAAAAGTTCCACTCAAGTCTGAGTACTATTACTTAAAGATGCACTACGTAACTTTTCTGGTGGAGGTCCAACACCTGCTTGTCTCCATGGAGATATTATTGCTTTTCCACTCTCATAGCTTTCCTGTATTCATCCATTTAGGTGGTTTTGTTGCTAAAAATACAAATCTGACCTGTAACTTGGACTGGTGGCGCCACCTGCTTGTCTCCATGGAGATAAACAATTGCAATCCCATACTGTGGAACATTTTAGGCAAAGCAAAACATGTCACCTGATGTACATGGAGCTCCTTTAAAGAACACGCATGATGCAACATTTACATGGTTTTGTCGTCGGAAACACACGTGGAGTCGTCTGTAGCTTCCACCGCGCTCGACTCATTAATCCTGTTGACAAGGTCGTCTTCTCTGCTCCGTCTCTGAACCTCACAAAGACGCTCCGTTTTAAACGTATCAGTATCAGTGTTGTGACATAATGGATAGAGCTCCGGAGATCTCCTGCTCTCTTTTAAATCCATAAATCATCGCCAGACATGTCATTACGACTGCAGGCTTACATCAGCGTGTTGGGGCAAGCTAGCTTTTGTATATTTACCCCATTGTAAAAACCCCGGATGCAAGTAGAAGGAGTGCTACCAGAAAATGAGGGAACGTGTTACTGAAAGTCAATATTATTTTAAGCTCTAAAACGTGACATGCCAAAGTAAGGACAGTAACAATACAAATACGGCTTAATAAGTGTGATTTAAAAAGTTTTGACATAAAAGTATGGTGTGATAAATGGACTATGGACTGTAGACTTACCTGAGCTCAATCTAGTCTCAGGCCGTACTTATGCTGCTTGTGTAATATCGTTTCCAAGTGTCTAATGATACGTTTGCAGCTGAGGATTAGAGCAGTAGAAGTCAGTGTCCTGTTGCTGAGGTTTGAGCTCTTGTTGTTTGCTGTGCTGTCCCTGGTGGGTCCTGCTCTCCCTGGTGGGTCCTGCTGCATGATCTGTGTGCATGCCCTTTTATCCCTTAGACTTTCTGTTTTTGGATCTGTTGTTTTTGATTTTTGAGTTGTTTATGGAGTATTTTTTTGAAGAAACTATGAACAATAAGATCAATATGTATTACCTGCAGTTACAAATGAAAATGTATCTGACCAGAGAAAGCATGTAGATTTAAAATGCACCAGATTTAAAATGGCTGAAGTTTTCCTCTTCTGAAATGAAAGGTATGTCTTGTCAATTCATTCCCCGCTGTCGAATTGTCACTATTAGCAACAGAAAAGGCTGAACGGAATGGATAAAAGGGACTAAACCTGATGTTAAAGGGGACATATTAGGCTTAATTTACTTTGAAGAGCTTTTCATCATGTTAAAATGGTTTCCCTTCATATTTACCCACGCAAAGTTGTAGAGGGATTCATACATGTCTGGGAACTCAAGCGTTGTCCAGCCATTTTGGCACAAATGAAAAAAAACAAAACTCAGTTGTCTGTAGAAATGACATGTACATCAGTTAATCGCCCAAAAAGTGGTGTCGTAAAATGAGAAACTATGAACAATTGTATGTAAAAAAGGAGAATAAACTTCAATCCCATGTATTCAGCAATACCTTTTCCTTTCTGATGTGATCCTTTATAAATCCTTATAGAAATAAAATAATGAGTTGACTCACAAAAAAATGTGGTCGAATTAGACGATTCATTTTTCTTTTCTTTGTATTGTTTTTATTATAATACGATACAAAAACAAACAAACAAGCAGAGCACACACAGAGACAAAAAGACAAAAAAAACAATATCTGCCAATTTGTACATTTTCAAATTCACTGCATAAATTAGTCTTTCCATTTAAAAAACACAGGTATCATCATCATCCTTTCCATAGTTGGAGTTTTACATCCGAGATACATTGAATAATAAAATAAAAGTTAGCAAACTTTCTTATAGTGGGTCGTTTTGATAAATATTGCTATTTAAAATGTCCACGGGTGTCATCGATTAAACTATATAGCAGACAAAAGCCTAATATATCTTCTTTAAGGCCTCTGGAGGTTTGATTTCACTCTTCTCACAAGTGCTTATACTCTTTGACATGTTCGAAAGGAGCACTGTAAATTGAATCTTGTTTAAAAAATGCTAAGCTCGTCACAATACTAATGTTTGATCCCTAAATCCCCGGCTGCTCGCTCCTTAGACTCTCCTAAAAGACAGAGGCGACATCTGTGAACACCATCATGTCCCACAACGTCTCCAAAGCTGCCCTTCTCTAAATCAGTCTGCAGCGTCTCTGTGCCAAGTCTTACATGACCGCGACCCCTGCCATCTGCCCCAGAGTCACCGATCCGCCCCACAATCTCATCTAACATCAGACAAGATTTATACGTCTCCTCCAGAACTTTGCCAAACTGCTCCATAACGTTTTAGACGCCGACTGTTCGAGCGTAATGTCTTAGCCAGGCCTTAGCTCTTGTCTTCTAAGAGCACCAAAACGGATCCAAACCAATGTGTCATAACAAATCAAGCTTCATGATACATAGATTGCACGTGACCGCAGAGAGGAACTTGATCCACTCAGTCCCTCGAGTGCTGAGTGGTCCAGGACTCAGGCGCTCTGAAGAACAAGTGCTTCAACTGTCTCACACAGAAGTGGAGAAGTCCATTGTCATCGTGCAGGTTTCCGTAGGACAAGCAGACTTTGTGCTGGCGGCCGCGTAAATCCAGGTCAATAGGTGAGATGTTGGTTGTGTAGTATTGGTGGTTTTCAGATTCTAGAGTGTGATAATGTCATGTTCCAAGGCGGGGGGGACAAGAGCCAGTTTTTCCTCTTGATAACATTGTAATTTGCCATGATATATCAAAAAGGTTAATTAAAATCACCTCACTATATTACAAGAATCAGCTTCATAATAGCAGTAGTCACTATACTATTATTTTCTAAATTATTATTATTATTATTATATATTATAATCCTGTGCATAATCTGCTTCTGTACCCTTTGTTGCAACACTGGAATTTCCCCATTGTGGGACAAATAAAGGTGATCTTATCTTATCTTAGTATAAGGCTCAATACTTTTATTACAAGCTCTATCATTTTAGACTTATTGTTTTTATTTGAGTGGGCTTGGAGTACAAACTGATTCTGATTCATTTCAGAATGCTTGTTTTGACTGAAAATAAGTGGGTTTATAGTGTTATTTTATATTTTGCCTGCCCAGGACTTTATGGTCTCTTTTTTCAGATGATGAACAAAACAAATCAAAATTTCCTTCAAACACAACAAGAGTTTAAAGACACCAATGTTGATTCCAAAATGATTTTATAAAAATGCCCCTTTTTAACATAATATAACATATACAGCACGAATGACTTCCTTTATGTTACTTGTAGTCTTATACTAGCACTGAAAAAGCGAAACATCATTTAAAAACTGTTCAGGGAAGGTCACATTTTGTCCTGTTTATGTGATTTTTAAAAAAAAAGTTTAGATACTAGTTTCAGTATCGATTAGTATCTGATTTTGAGACTTTTAGTGTCTGTGTTTGGTGCAGTCAGAGGACTAAAGGTACGGTCACAATTGCACAAACACTGCATTCAAATTGGAATTAAACAAGGACTAAACCTGGAACTAAACATGGACAAGGTCGGTGGCTGAACCAGGGCTAAATCAGGTCCAAATCAGAATTAAACCGGGCTCAAACCGGGACCAAACAAGTACAAGTGACTGCACCCCAAAAGTAACCCCATGTCCAAAGTGGTCCAGTCTGCAGTGTAATCAGTCCAGCGCTCGGCAGGGCTGATTTATAAGGTGCTCCTGTCCCAGACCTCAGCAAAGCTCTGTTTACAGCAGGGGAATATTGATGTACATGTCTTTGTCAACATCCATTCCGTCCACACAACTGCGGTTTGGCTCAAAGGAGAGTTTTCTATTGAGAGCGGATGACAGTCCAACCGCTGTGGCTTCTGTAATTATAACTTACATTTTCAAAAGTGGCTTTGAGTTGAGTGTTTGATTGCACTTGTCGTACACTTTCATTTCATGAGGGAAAATATTCACTTTTATGGCAACAATCATATAATTCAGTTCCTTGTTTGGCCTGAAGAAATCTTTTTTGACAGTTGGATATTTTTTTCCTTCTACATTTAGTTCGATTTGAGAGTGCTTTGGTTTAACTGATTATCTGTGCGAGGCATGCCAGCGTCTGCACTCATTTATGTTGCACACTCAAGCTGATTTCTTCCCCCTTCCAGGCACATAGTGGTCTGTGGTCATATCACCCTCGAAAGCGTCTCCAACTTCCTCAAAGACTTCCTACACAAGGACAGGGATGATGTCAATGTAGAAATTGTTTTTCTCCATAAGTAAGTTCATCTTTTCCTTTGCAGCGTGTGTCATCTTCGCTCTCGAGTCCTCTGTGCCACGCTAACCTCTCTGTACTCATCTGCACTCAGTATTTCCCCTAATCTTGAGCTGGAAGCCTTGTTCAAACGCCATTTCACCCAAGTCGAGTTCTACCAGGGATCTGTCCTGAACCCCCACGACCTGGCCCGTGTCAAGGTACGGCCCGGAACCCATCAGGACCCTCTGTCTGTAATCAAACTCTGACTCTGTTACCCCTGTGTGTGTGTAGATCGAATCTGCAGACGCTTGTTTGATCTTGGCCAACAAATACTGTGCAGACCCTGATGCTGAAGACGCCTCCAACATCATGAGGTCACCTTAGACCGCTTCCTCCAAAGCTTGTATTTACGGTGCATTGCGTGCTAATGTTGACGATTCAATTGTTTTTTTTAGGGTCATTTCCATCAAGAACTACCATCCAAAAATCAGAATCATCACACAGATGCTTCAATACCACAATAAGGTAAAGTGTGTCGCTCATTACCTACTTTTAGATCCACAGGAGACATAGATATGACTCACTAGTGTGCAGTACTGATGGAATACATTAGAGGGCGACAAGCTCCATGAATGATAAACTGCATACATGTAGTAATGTCCCTCTAGTTCTAGTTTCAAAGGGTTTCGAAAAGTAGAATTGACCTGTGAACTCTATAAAACTGCTGTTGCTATTGCATTTTAAGACAAAATATCTAAAAAAATACTTGAAGCAGGCTTTCAGACATAGCTAAAGTACTTCTTTCTTATGATTGAGCGTTCATGATGAGCGGTACAAGTGACTTTTGTGTTGGTCTGATACAAAATCATACTGTGGTATCGCGATATCGATCTGATACCAATGAGTTTTGTACTTAATTGCTTTGAAAGTCCTCAACTATAAAGTATTTTTCCTCAGCGTCATTATCTTTGCTTCACCTTTCACTTTCTTTTTATATATATATTAACAATAACAGTAACAATATCTAGCAAGACAATCAATACTTTTCGATACCTCACTCAGTACCGATATATATCAGCCTTTGGGATCAATCCGTCCATCACTTTTTAGCGATGAAATGTTGGAAGATTAAGATTAAGACATAAGAGTTGAAGTGGGGTCTACACTAATGCAGTGGGACAGACTTGTGTGACCTGTGCTGCCTCTGTCGTGTGATGAAGGCCCATCTGCTGAACATTCCAAGCTGGAACTGGAAAGAGGGAGATGATGCTATCTGCCTGGCCGAGCTGAAGGCTGGCTTCATCGCCCAGAGCTGCCTGGCCCAGGGCCTGTCCACCATGCTGGCCAACCTCTTCTCCATGCGCTCCTTCATCGAGGTAAAGATCCACTCCAATGACTCCACACACGGGTTTATCGCATTTGGTTCTTGGCCCTGTGACATGATAACCCTGTATATGTGAGGCTTAAGTGCAGTAAGTAAGTTAGTCACTACAGCTGGAATAGATCTGCTCACGTACTCTCGCTGAGGAATCCTGACATCTTAGTTTAAAAAGGCCTTGGTTGCCGTGTGCTCAGTCACACTGGCACATCATATTTTACTCTGACGTTTCATATGGAATCTGTTCTGTGTTTTGTGGTTTCAAATTGAGGAGGTGCTTGCTTCCATCAAAGAGCTGTTCTCATGTCATAAACATGATAGATGGGCTTATAATGACCGGGCTCATGTTGAGGCCGGAACATCTGCGGAGCACATTTCCCTGCTTCTTCTCCTCCTCTCGCTGTCCCTGTCTCCCTCCTGCTCTGCTCCGTCACACTTCCGCTGTGCTTTTCATCAGATCGAGGAGGACACGTGGCAGAAGTACTACCTTGAAGGAGTGGCTAATGAGATGTACACCGAGTATCTGTCCAGTGCCTTTGTAGGGCTGTCCTTCCCGGTTATTTGTGAGTAAGTATCAGCCCAGCAGACTAACAGCATCATGAGGAAGTGAATCAGATATGGTCATGTAAAATTGGTAAATTGGTCATCAGTGAATGTAAACAATGTCGAATCGATGTGTTTTCCAGGCTGTGCTATGTGAAGCTGAAGCTGTTACTTATCGCTATTGAGTACAAGTCGGAACAGAGAGAGAGCAGGTTTGTACTCTGCAGCTTGTTCCAACGCTGCAGACTTTATCACACTTGTAGTGGCTTTATAGCACTCTTAATTCCATCCATACCTCTGCCAAGGTATAGCATTACTTATTTATCCTCTTTGCAGTAATTAAAGTCATCAAAAATCGATTAGATCCACACCGTTTGATCTTGAAAGCAAGTGCCAAAAGACATTGTTAATGGTTGTGCCTGTTTTCTTTCATTAAAATGTAAAGCATTGGTTGAATGCCTTGATGGAGGTACCTTTGGCTCCGAACAGGAACATGTTCTAAGTGGCACAATCACCTCAGACAAACTGTACAGTGCAGGTCCAGTCCAATAGGCGGCAAACCAAGTAAGAGAGCGTTCAGATCCTGAAGAAGGGAAGACACAACGTGCCGCGCCCTTCCATATGTCATTATTATGTTCCTAACTTCTCCCGATGTGATTTAACTTTGTCCTTGTGGAGTCTAACTAACGTCAGTGTCTTATCACTATAACAACATGGAAACTCTTTTTCAGTAATCTCAATTGCCAAATCCCACTCACCCTGTCCCGTTCACTTGTGTCAAATGTATATGTTCACTGACAATTTCCATAGTAACTTGACAATACTTGCTTTTATTCTGATGAATACATTTTTTTTAATATAGTAAATATAACTTAAAGGGGACACATTATGCAAAATCAACCTGAATCAGCTTTTAACTTTGCTACAACAGTGTTTCCTTCTCATTATTTTGCACAAAGTCTGTAGTTTTTAGACTGCATATCGGAGTAATACTGTATTGTCCTGGAGCTGAGCCTTGAGTGCTCAAAAATCCCTGTTTCACCCACCCCTTATCTCCGCCCACACACCTGTACTGATTCTTTGAAAAATGAAGACTTTGAAAGATATTTAGGGTTCTAAAATGTCACGTAGCCACTTTAATAAATAAATAAATTACTGAAAAAATATCTGCTGCTGTGTTACAGAAATGTCACTCTGAAGAGGCGGGGCTTATCTATAACCTATTATCAAGCCATTTTAGAGGTCAATAATTACAATGAACAAAATGTAAAATGCAGATCTACTTATGCTATAGTTCAGGTCAGTACCTGAAAAGCACAATATGTCTCCTTTAAGCTGATGCAGACCACCGAGTTTTAGTTTGATGCCATAACTACATCTCTCGTCTAAATCACTTTCAGTACAGTGGTGCTACATTCTAAGAGGTACAGATAGACTTTGGCCACACTTGGTTATTTTCTCCTTTCCATTATGTTAATGCTAACTGTTTGATTTGAGATCTTTTCTTGTTGTTTGCAGAAGCCGAAAGCGGTATGCCCTCTACCTTATCTTACTTCCAAAGTTCCACCCAATCTCCACCACTTTAACGCTTCTGACTTTGGGAGTTTCCCCAAGGATATTTTTCCAAACACTATCTCACAGGCCTCCTTTTTTCTAACTTTTGATGGTGTCCCTTGTGCTTTAATGCACTAACTTCTTTGCAGGCAGAGAGAGGATAGATAAATTGGATGTGTTGTAAAAGTGCTGTTTCTTTGTCTTTGCTGTTGTCGCTGTACCAAGGCCAAACGTTCACCCTCTCCATATCTACCTATTTTTGATCTTTTTGGTTTTTGTCCTTTACCAGTCCTTTGCTGACTTTATTTCTCTCACTTTCAGTTCTTTTTCAGTGTCGTTGAGTTCTTCCCTTAGCTTTATTTGGAGATGAATCCAACTTTTGGTGTCTAACTAATGATTCTTTGAAATATACATGGTGGTGCTGAATTGGGATCAACATCTCTCAGAGCTCACATGTGGTGTTGGCAAACATCGATAATAATCTTTGATTTCTTCATTTACATAAATGACCTATCTGCTGTAGCTGCAGGCCCTGGAGATTATAGCATGTCTTTTTTATGTTTTTCATACACCAACAGCACCCCACCGCTCATTCATGTCACACATTAGGAAAGGCATGAGATTGTTGAATTTGGATAGCAATTTGTTTATCCAAAATCGAAATTTATAAATCACAGGTTACAAAGTCCACGAGTGGGCCATTGTTCATTATGACGTCCCACCCCATGTTCTCCATGTTCTCCATGTTCTCCACATTCTCCATGTTCTTCACGTTCTCCATGTTCTCCACGTTCTCCATGTTCTCCACGTTCTCCACGTTCTCCACGTTCTCCATGTTCTCCATGTTCTCCATGTTCTCCATGTTCTCCATGTTCTCCATGTTCTCTCCATGTTCTCCATGTCCATCTGTGCATGTGTGTGTGTCTGAAGGCGTGTGTGAGCGCGTGTGTCTGTACATACATCTCCGCGTGACAGCCATGCTCGTTCGTCTCTCGAGTAGATGTCCCTAAGTGAGGTCACTTCCTGTCAGTTTGGTGTTTGAGAAACAATCCAACTGCACAGAAGTTACTGCAACCGTCTGCATCTACGTACCTGTCCCTTTAACTGTACCGCAGTGCTATGCCTTTCTGTTGGACTGTCCTCATGCTGTTTGCTAACTGCATGCAACACTTTCACTTGAGGTGTTTGGTGCTTGTTTTGTTGCTCACAATATGAGGTTTTGATGCTGCTGTTCATCACTTTGCACCCAACTGAAGAAAAGGCCTTTTCTCTATAAACCTGAAAATCTCAGATTTGGGCAGCAATGTTTGTGAAAATGGAGTTGATTTGTTTTTGTTGTTTCACTAAAATGCATGCTAAACACATGCTCAACTCTGGGGGCCATTCAATCTGACTGAATGATACACTAATTTCCTTCTGCAGTGAGGAATCACAATCAGGCCTGCATGAACACTGCAGTTACACATTAACCCGATGTGCACATGGATTCAATTGCTCCCTTAATGTTTTTGTCTATTAACTATCTGTCGATTAACAAAGTAACCTTCTCCGAAGCCCAGAGGAAAGAATACCTGAAATCACCCAAAATATTATGCATAATAATCATTGAAGAAAGATAAAAGTATAAAAAAATTGTTAAAAAGCTGCAGCTGCAACTGAAAGTGAAGCTGTGTCTTTCCTGTGGGCGGGTGTTGTTGTAGGAGTGTGACTCGAAAGGTTTGTTGGCTCAGTGTTTCCGCACTCACATCATTGATGACTGTTGCCCACAGGTAACCATTAATGAGCCGTGTGTGTGTGTGTGTGAGTGAGTGTCCAGGACGTGTGTGTCGCTCGTCCAATCTGTCTCCGTCTAATTAATGGGGAATGATACAGCCAGTTGACACATTCCAAACTGTTCTAGAGATGTACTTTTTACATTTAGGTACTTCAGGTCTCAAATTGTTCAATAGCCTAACATAACGCTGAATACCATTATTTAACATCCATATTGCTATAGATGGACTTGTATTGTGAAAGATTTGATATAAAGTACCCACTTTTGACTGTTCATTCCCAAGACCCGGCTGTCCAATACTAACCAAACCAACTGTATATCTCTTTATTGCTACGCAGCCATTTCTATAAAACATATTTGAATGAGACTCCAAGAGCTCCATAGCCATGATTTTAATTCTTTCTGCTCTCATCGCCCCAATTTCTCTGTGTCCCCGTGTCAGGACTATCACAAAGAATTAAAATTCAATGTGCTTCCATATTGTTGTACATTCTGTCCATCATGTGAGTTAGTTGTAGTTAAACATAGCAGGTGAAATCAGGAGAAATCCCCCAAATGTCTGTGTACCATTCCTCTTGATTAGCATGTCGTGTTAGCTGCGCCGTCTATATTCAAACAGTAAGGAGTACTATGTTTGTATTTGTTTGATCACTCAGCATCCTCATTAACCCGGGCAACCACGTGAAGATGCAGGAAGGAACGCTAGGATTCTTTATCGCCAGTGACGCCAAAGAAGTCAAAAGGTAACACACATACGCATTCATAGAAAATAACATTTAATACCAGATTGTAAAAGAAGGTCAAATGAAAAAATTGTTGCAGTAAAGGTCATTCAATAAAGTAACCATCTTAACCCTTTGATATATTTTTTTGTTAAAGCATATACATAATTAAATAAATAACTAAATGAATAATATCTGAACTTTATAAATGTATTCATGATCTTAACAACAATTCTACTCGATGTATTCAAAGTAAATAGGAAAAAGAAGAAGACATTTTGTTATGACAGATGAAGAGTGGAAACATGTACATCTCAATGGAGAAGCACAGAATCTCATGTTGGAAAATGTATCACAGTATTTTATAACACCATGTCTAAGATAGAAATACAGAGAAATACTTGGAGATTGTGGTTGCCAGGTTGCCCACCATGTGTTTTGTCCCAAAAATATTGAACTGAAGTTGATAAAGCACTGCAAATTGTTTGCACTATTGACATGCCACTGGACATTAAAATGTATGTATCTGGGACATAAAACTCCTGTGATGGAAGTGCTGGACTGATATCTTTAGTTTAGAAAGTCACAAAGAACTTTAACACAGGGACTGTCCCACCAAACTATGTAATAATAAGAAAAACACGAGAACCTGTCATGTGCACTTTGAGTTTAAAAAAAAGGTGGGATTATTTGCGCCAGTGGAATAGGATTACACCAAATGAACTAATAATAAACATATATGAACGAATGATTGACATATACAAAATGGAAAAATGCCCTCTGCTGTCGATTTGAAAATGGCCAGAAAGGGGTCAGGTATGCCAAGAATATTTGTCTCTTTTTCATGTTTGTTGCTTTATGGTCCTTCTCTGTGCTGAACATATTTGGGACAAATGTTCAAAAACAATACGTAACATGTAAAACACACAGTATGTATCACAACTTTGTCTTTTTTAGAGCATTTTATTACTGCAAAGCTTGTCACGACGACATCACCGACCCCAAAAGGATCAAGAAATGCGGCTGCAAACGACGTGAGTAGCCTTCTGTCCCTGTCCCTCCCTCTGTCCCCTTCACACCCAAACCTAACCTGTCTCACAAAACTTACAATACAACTGTTTAATGTTGAACTTGTTTATGTTATGTCACTGTTCTTTTTAATGTAGCACTGTCTGTAAAGGTAAAACCATGAAGTATCCATTTACAAATCAATGCTTGGCTGTGGAAAATTTGACTAATTGTAAATGTAACTCTCCAAATGACTATAATGTAATTTTAGCTTGATTTTCTCTTGCCTGTCTCTCATTGATGGACGTTGTGTTGTTGTTTCCCCGCCCCCCCACCCCCCAAAAGAGTTGAATTTAAACTGACAGTTCCATTACAGTAATGGAAGTCTGAATCTTCTGTCCTGTCCTGTTGTATTCTCTTCTCTTCTGTTGTTTTTGATTTACTTGCTTCTTTACAACCAGTGACACAATTTTGATGTATTTCCTTCCCCTGCTGCCATTGGAAAACACCACTTTATTTTAACCTCTCTCTGGTAGTGATATATTGTGAGTAAAATCTCCCCAAAAAACAAGCAAACGGGTGTCCCACAACCCAGAGTGCAGTGTTTTCTATTCTTCAGCCAATAGTACACTGTATGTTGCATGTACCAGTGTAGCTTCTGCATCCCTCTTCCCTGCCACTCATCTACACTGTACTCAGACCAGAACCGATCCAAAACAGCAGGATTTAGGCCGGCCCAAGTTGCGACTTCATCAGATGTGGTATAGCGCTGCGCTTTATCCTCGCCGTTGGACTAAAAGAACAAGCTCATATTTGGCGTTAGAGGTGGGCGATATTGACAAAAAAGGATTCTCGTGATACGTTTTTGCATCATCTCGACAACAATATTCAGAGGGTGTTTTCACAAAGCATCAGAATGTGCTTGGATCTAATTATTATCACGAAGAACATATCAGACAGAGTGGATGACAGGGAAATTACAAACCAAATGCGGAGGGTTGGAAGAATATTGTGAACGTATTTCTCTCAATACTCATTATCTGAACATAAAAAGGGACAAATAATAAAAGGGGACTTAACATTCCTTAGACAAACTGACATTGAGATTCAGAATTTTGTCAACCAATCAAGTTAGAGTAGGATTTTAATAGATGGAGCAGTAAAGGAGTATCCAAGTTTGGAAACTTGGAAATAAAACCCTTTCAACAGGGGGTAAAAAATGTATTGCAGAAATATTTTAAATGTTTAATACCGTTGACCCCTCTATTAGGAAAAAATCCAGACAATGTTAAGAATTAAAAATGACGCAAATAGCTATTATTAAACAAATTATAAAAAATGGGCAAAAAAGGAAAAAGATTTACGCAACTCAAAATGGAAATAATTAATGAAGAAATTGTCTGACATGGAAGAGATGACAAATTCATTGAGAAGGTGGTAAAATGTGCATGCAAATGTCTTGTTCACGTTCGAATATAGCACAAACAACAAAAGTGCAGGAATATAATATGTATCCCATTTTTTATCGTAGAAAAAACGGTAAAAAAATGGGATCCATCATTTCTAATCCTCTCTGGAGTTGATGATGCTCAAAAGGAGTAGGAAGAAGTTGTACTGTGCTCTGCCCCTCTTGTACGCTCTCCAGTGTCTTCACATCATTTTAGCAGTGTTAACAGCATATGTACAAACAATATATTTCAGTATATGGATAATTCATAGTCATAGAAGGGTCAGAACGGTACAGAACTGCAACAGAAAGTTTGCCTAAATCAGAAATATAATACTTTCACCAGTCCACCACCAATCTTGCAAAACTGTATTCCTTATAACTTCTTTTAAAATTGATTATGTCTTGACTTAGTTTAACGCCAATACTCAAGCTATTTTACGCCACAGACAGTATTTTTCTCCTCATAAAGCTCATCTTTGAGGTCATTTGAATAGATTTAATTATAGACAATACACTCGATATTCTAATTGTACATATTTCCCAAACAACTATCCATTTTTCGAAATATTTCCCACCTCTATTTAGCATTAGCGTTCACATCGTGACGACTTTGAGAGTACTGACTTGATAGAAACTTGACATGACATATAGTAATCCAACAGCCACCAAAATTAAATAGAACAAAATGTATCTGGCTTATGTCAAAAGAGGTTTTGTGTGGCTTTCAGAGAGAAGAAATGTCCTTGCAGGCCTTTTCGACACAGGTTGCCAAAACAAAATCAAAACAATCTGGTTTTTGAGCGATCTCAGCGTTTAGTCCTGGCCCAGATCTCTGCGCTTTTCAAACCTGGGCCATTATTAATGCATTCCCTCACTTTTCAACGTTAGCAATGGACCGTGAAGTAGCCTCAGATCACCACTAGATGGCAGTGCTTGATAAAAAAAAAAAAAAAGTGCTTGATAAAAAAAAAAAAAAAAGAAGAGTCACTGAATTCTGCAAGTGTGATGTTGGTGGAGGGCTCTGACAACTTCAGCAAAAATGCAAAGTATTTGATTTATTATTAATGAATCCTGCAAATTGGGAAGTTTGGTGGGCGATTTATCGAAAAACGGATAACATCACAATTGTGTTATTATTAGTATTATTATTATTTTTTCAGTGTAGTTTATTTGCCATTTGTAGTTTCAACATCGGAAAACATGTGCAAAAATTACCCATGTAAACAAGCAATGGACTTAAGTCACAAAACACACAGAAAAATACCAAAAAAGATGAAGTTGCTAAAAAAAAGGTGGAGATATTTGTTTTTAAATTGTATATCGAGTATATCGTCTATAAAAATAACCATTTAAAATGCTCAAAAAAGCAGTTTAAGAATAAAAATATAACAAAATAAAAAAATCTCTAAAATCAAGTGATATTTCTTCAGTTTTTGCGGTTAATTTTACAGTCTTATCATGTTTTTTTGTAATATTTTAACCCCAAAAAAGACGAGAGCACGTTCTGATGGATTAAAATAACATTAAAAAAAAAATGTCCATACATAATTTTGTCATTATTGCCCACCACTATAAATGTCCTGCACATATTACGCAAAACAATTGGACATTTGTGACATTCTTGCTGAATTTGTTGTCAAGCAATATGCTGCTTTTAGCTCCCAGTTCCAAGACGACTCCTCTCCTGCGTTCCCACTGAGCCCCGTATCGCTGCAGGGACAAATCTGGGCATTTGTGAAGTCAGAAGTCAGACATGTTGTTTATATTTGTGTGTATATGTGTGCGTTTTTGTATACGTGTGTGTGTGTCCCGTGTCACTCCCATCGCTTTTCCAGTCACGGCGTGTCCAAAGTCCCATTGCAAACTCACCCGCTGCGTCCGGGCGCCTTTACACTCTGAAGTCACTGGTTTCTTGAGCATGAACCACACACTCCCGCTGCCGTGTGCACGACTGCTCCATCGGTTTCTCTCTGTCCAGCATGCTCAGTCCAGCTCGTCGGGCATGCCACGGGACACAACAGCCCCCGACCAGGAGTTCCCCTTCTTTCCTTGGCCAATTCTTGTACGACTTCACACGCACAACATCTTATTTGCGGACGTGGCTTCTGGAGTCAGAGATGCTGCGAGGTGCCAGACAGCATTAGTCTGCACCTGGCCAATGAAAGAAGAGGGAGCAGGGGCTGTTTGTGTCCACAGTCACAGTAATCTACACATGCTCCTCTGGGGACGTTCACTGCGGCCTTCCTCTGGGCTTCAAGCGTTAGAATTTGGATTTAGTTCACAGCGCAGTAACATTAACATTGAGTGGAGGAAAAAAAAGAACAAATTAAGGCGAGGCGCTACTGGCAAAACTATATTATTTTAATTTGTATTATTTATTTATTTATTTGGTAACCTATAACCTTTCATATGGAAATCGCTAAAATGATCCATCTGCACCTAAATATGTTTTTCATTTCATTTAATCCTTTTGCATCTATAGATTTGGCAGATTTTAACGTTTTTCAAATTTCTTTTTTTCTAAATGCATTTTACTCCCACACACACACACACACACACACCAAACTTTACAATATTGTACATGACAAGATTTTGAGGGATCGTACTGAAATTCTGAAATTCTGAGCCTGATTTATTAAGTTTGAACTCCAAATTTAGATTTTTTTTCAGTCATATCTTGTATTTTTTATTTTTTTTGTCAAATACTTCAACGAGATAAAGCAAGACATTTAACCTTATTATTATTTTTTTGTTTTTTTTTCAGAATCATATGTCCCAAATATGTTAAAATATGTAAAATGAATGATGAAAAATATATATTAATAATCATATTTCATTTTATTTAAGTTATGTAAGTTTATATAGATTTTTCCCCCCAAATAGTTTAATAAATTAAGATTTTTCCTTTTCGCCTGCAGTGCCTTGCCTGAAAAAAAAAACCCAAAAAAAAACTACAACTAAGATTTGTACAGCGTTTTCAGCCTTTGAAAGTCAATATCTGCTATTCAAATGACAGTTACTATTGCAAATCTCTTATGAACAGCATGATAACTAGACTTGCATGTTCTACCATATTATGAACTAGTTAATTTTATCAAAGAAACTGTCTTTAAAAGTGCGAACATGAGTGCATCTGCAAAGAGACTCCGAACGCCGGTGTAGATCAGTGAAACCCCAAACAAGCAACGCCTTTCGGAGCACAGCAGTGAAACGCCGTCAGACTGGGCATGTACCAGCCTCTAGTCTAATAGTGTAATGCCTTGGTCAGAGTGGCTCCAGCTGCATGATGGGATACAGGTACGTGATCCACTCCTTTAGCCCCCCCCCCAAAAAAAAATCAACGCATAGCGGATGTACCAAATGTATGACACTGTTGCTTCTGTAGAAACATTGCTCATTGCTCCTGTTCTACGAATGCCCCCCCGTCCTTCTCCTTCTTGAACCCCTTTCTCCCCCCCTTCCCCCCCTCTTCATCGTTTTTGCCTTTTGCTCTGTTGTTACAGTCTTAGCACACAGCTTGACCTCACCAACAAAATCACCAAAAACTAGTTGGGAGAATTGGATTGGGCATAAACCCAATCATTCGAGGTTCAAGTCTGTGGAGGCCGGCGTCTAAGGCTTGCACTTTCTGATGACGATACCTTCCGACTTCCCCCTTCCTGGATTGAAAATTTCTCCTTTTTTGCCATTAACCTGCTGCTTTTCCTCTCCTCTCATCCCAAAACATGACTGTAGCCAAGATGTCCGTCTACAAACGAATGAAACTGGCATGTTGTTTTGATTGCGGCCGCTCAGAACCAGACTGCTCTTGCATGTCAGGCAGTGTACATAGTAACTTGGACACCCTTCAGAGGGCCTACACCACTGTCCTCTGTCTCTATTCATGATTGCGCAAACCACTTTACGTGCCTGTAAGTTACACCGCCCCACACATGCTGTTTCGTGTCCGTGTATGTGTCCGTGCGTGCGTGCGTGCGTGTTCCGAATGTGTAGCCAGCAGCGCCATTCTTTTCTGTTCAGTGTATGTGCGTCTGCGTACTGTGTTGAGCGTCGTCGTCGTTTCTTTCTTGTGAACGTGCTTTTTTTTTTTTTTTTTGAGTTGTTGTCATTTCTGAGCGATTGGTTTGTTTCAGTTGGAGAAACACACCGGCGGTTGATTGAGCTAATTTTTCGATTTAGCTTGATTCAGTTGAAATGGGAAAACATGCGTGAGTGTCCCGTGTCGGTGTCCATCCGTGGGGTGCGAGTGGCGAGCGTTGGGTCCGTGTCGTGCGTGCGTGTGTGTGTGTCGTGGCTCTGTGGTGGTCTGGTGGTCACCGCATGCTTGCATCAGTCCGGCAGTGGTGGAAGCATTGGTGTTTGGTATGTGTGTGTGTGTGTGTGTGCTAAATGTCCAAGGTAAGATCTGTGTGCGCACTCAAAACGTGTCCTCTTCTCTGGTGTGGTGTGTTGATTGTACCGACAAGATTGTGTACATTCTCCAAGGAGACATTCAGTTCAGTTTTCAGTTTGATTTTTTTAATTCAACTTTTTTTTCTTTCTTTTTTTTAAACGGAGTAATATTGTTTATGTTCCTGAAAACTAAACATACTATTTTCATCATATTTCTTCACATTAACAACCAGTGTTACTTTTCTTGACTAATAAATTCATCAATATAAAAATATGTTTTGCTAATGAGCACAAAATCCGATGACAAAAACGTAACTAAGGGGCGACAGAGACGAGATGAAATGGTCATAATGTTAACTCCAGAGAAACTGTCATTTATATCATAGCTAATGTATATATTCATCATTTTAATATATGAATTTTCAGCCCCATTATATTCTTTTTTAAATCAACATCCAGTGAAATGTATAAGAGCTTGAAGTGAACTAAATGAATTAAAATAATGTATTCATTCAATCTTACCTCTTTAACTTTTTTGTAAGAAATCTACTTTTTCTAATAAAATAGTATTCTGTTTTATCTAATGAAAATGATTAGGAATTAGCCATTTGAGTCTCTATATGACACTTGGGAATGAAAGCTGATTGGCTGTGCAAGGGCGGTCCACCCTGCTTCACTTTTCAGTCTGACAAAGCCATTCTAAAGCTATGCTAGTGGACAAAAAAAAAAAAAAATCCATATGCTAGCAATGTGCAAAAGGGTTTGTGAGAGCGAGATCGTGGTCGATAGATTCAAATATATACTTCCTCTTTCCACGGTTTGATCAGATACCTCAGCTTTAAAATGAGTTGTAAAACTAAACAAAGCAAAATGTGTCAGTTAGCAAGATCTGGAGACAGAACATCTCCAAACTGAAAGAGCCTTGATCCTCCAGGTGCAATGAGAGTAGGAGGAAGCAAAGACTAGAGCGTGGAAAGGACTGGGCCTCCCCCTCTCCCCCCTCCCCTCCTGGTTTCTTCTTTAGTCAATGGGAAATACAGAATTGTCCGTCAATTAGACATGGCAGCAGGAGACTGAGCTATCAAAGCCTTGGGTTCAGACATACAGATCTGATTTCCTTCCCAACATTCTCCCACCGTCCGCCGCCTCAGCCCAGATTAGTGTCAAACATGCCATGATGAGTTTGGCTTGGCCTCTTGTAGTCGGGTCTGCGCTCATATCCCTCGGTACCAATTACTGGCCATTACATGGTTACTGATCTCACTCCTGCTCAGCCCCTGTTGGATTTCAGGAAAGCCTCCACTGTCTTAGATTTCGACCCCCTTTTTAGCTCCGACTTTGTCTGAACAAAGTGAGTTTAGTGGAGGAGTGCATCAGGCTTTGTCAGGGATTGCTGGATTTCCGTTCCCCATTTTGCCTCTTTTTTCCACCAGAGCAAGAGGAAGACATCTCTATCCACTATGACTTCATCCTGCTGCACATCTGAAGCTGATTTTCATTTTCTAAGCAGAGCACTTGGATCATTTATTTCCAGGAGAGTGCTCTGTCATTGACTGTACTGTGGTCTGTGATTTAGTCCCATTCAACATTCAACACTAATGCACTGAAATCAACAGGATCCAGCTGGACAGGCCTCAGCGATGCTTTTATTGATTGTACAATATAATGATGAGATCAGTATAAAGGCCGGCTTAAACGTGCTGATGGAAGTGTTTACGTGCGATTACATCAGTGGAGATGTAAAGTAGGCTCATGTACGTGCCTAAGGGCTCTTGGCCTCTGGGTTATGTCTTGTGTGTATAATACACATATTTGTGTCTTCACATGGATGTGCTTCTGCAGCTCATTGCTAGAGATCTTATCTTTCTTGACACAGAAATTATGTTTGCATTTTCATTTTCCCAGCACTGCTGGTCCATCACCAAACTGAGCCTGACAGCTGCAGTCCACCAGGCAGCGGAGGAGTCCCCTCCCCAGCCTCTGGAGCCTCTGGAGCCTCTGTCCTGTGCAGCCTGGCCCTGCCCCACATGCTAGCCTGTTAGCCTGTTAGCGTGTGCTGTGTGGAACAGGCAGATTGCCTGAGACAGATGCCAGGGCCACTGTGGCTCTGTGCTTGAGGATCTGTGTCAGAGGCCAGCCCAGGGCCTTCTCTGTGACCTTTACTGCTGCAAGACACTGCAGCTCACAGCTCGCTCAGCTCTCTCAGCTCCGCGCTGCCACGCTCTGCTCTGCTGCCACCAGGGCCACCACTGTCGGCTCTCCTCCAACCAAACTCGCATTTCTGATGCTTTTTTAGTTAACAGTTTGATCGGCCGGATCTTAGTAAAGTAAAGACGGACTGTTTGTAAAGATTAGAAATCCTTGCTTTTGGAGAAGGCTGTTTTGAATAGTAATGGTCTGCTGTCTGTGGTGTGGATGTTACATGCAATATACAACATTACCCTTCATCACAGTTTACAATCATCACATTTACATTCTCTCAAGAATATAACATTTCTAAAGAAAACTCTTCTTTCATTTGAGGACATAGGAAAGTCCTCATGACACATCAAATCTAACTGTCTTAGCCACAGTCACTTGATGAGTGACGCCCTGTGTTTGTGTCAGAAACCTTATCCACAGTGTATTTGTTGTGATGCCGCACACTTCTTCATTACTTCCATCCTTTCCACTCCATCAGCACCATGTTGTCGTTCCCATCTGCATTTGTTGTGTTGTGCCTCTGAATGTTTCATGACATCCTCTGTCCTGTGTGTGACCTGCCACTGTCTTTGCATTCTCCTCAGCCAAATATAAGTATAATGGATATGTCACATCACGTAAGTCTGTCCTCTTCACTCTGCTACACTTGTCTTAGACTCTAGTCTCCTCACTGTCATGTGCCTTCAACTAAACTATTGTTGTAAATGGTCACAAACCATGTTTAGTTTGTCATAAGTTATAACATGATAGAATTGATCAGTTAAACACAATCAAACAAATATTCATTTTGTGTTTGCTAATTCTGTATTGTGTAGTTGCTTCAAATATTCTTTTTGTATTGTGCTGCATTTGGCAGCAGATGGCGCTACAACACCAGGGAACAGTGGAAGTCAAAAAGAGACTGGGGTGCGATTCAAAGCCGATTGCAATTTAGGTAAATCTTTAGAAACACTACTTGTACTGGTTAAGTACGCTTTCTTTTGAGAGTGCTATGTCTTTTGTCAAGCATTTCATGTCTGTGTAATTTCCTCATAATAACTCTCCTTTTGAATCTCACTGATGCTGAGCATTGAGACTTTTCTGTTGGTTTCATCCTATACTGTTTCTACCAGTATAGTGGCTGCCTCTTTAACCAAACTAAAAGCAATTGCCATTTCATTGAACTAAAGGAGAAATGCATGGCCTCAAACCCGATTTCATGCAGGGCCAAAGCTTGCTCCCGCAGCACACACTGTACCGGCAGAGCCAGCTGAGCTCATACCAAAGTCTACATTTTCCAAAGCTATTCCTGCGCCCATCATCCAGTTTACATTGGGTCGTGGCGATGTGAGCAGGCGTGCGTGCAGGACAGGACCATCATGTGATTAGCATTTCAGGAAGGGACAGTTGCCGTCTGGGTGCTTCAGAATGCACAGTGGAGCTGCCAGGGCGGCTGAGCGCTCTCTAACGCTGCTCGTGTTTGACAAGGGCCAGATGAATCCAGGAGCTATCGGTGGCGCCCCGTAAATCAAGGAGGCAGCTGACGGCTGGGATAAACGTCTGTTTATCGCCCGCGGCCACCCGAGCATGCTTTTTCTACCAAACAACCACCGACCAGCCTTCTACCACAGGGAGAGACAGCCTGAGCTACTCCCAACAAGCACACAGTGTGTTGTGTGTTTGTGTGTGTGCCATGAGCCCAGTGTGTGCAAACACAACATCAGCACATCAGAGACAAAGCACAGGTCAATGTGGAAGAGGAGAGCATTACCTCAGCCTGCAGAGACTACAGGAACATGTGGCCTTCTGTTCTTCTCTCTTATCAGACAAAGAAACAATAAATTGCACAAAACTAGCCAAAACAGAATGAATTATGTCATAACCTTTATAATAGTGTTGTATGTCTGTGTAAAGTTATCAAAGGGGATTTTCCTAACAAAGTGAAGTGCATGTAGACATCATTTTAAATGTAGAAGTTTAGCTAACCTGACTGAAAATAAAATTGCAAATGTCTCACACTCTTATTCTTCATGTTTGACAGTAAAGGAGGAAGTTAGACCATCTTTTCAAAAGCGATCTATTAAAATCCCCGGCTGCAGCGTCACAAATTCCTTGGTCCCCAAAGCTCAGCACCGCAGCCAGGACGCCCTGCTCGGCCCCAGCTCCGCCGACATCCCTCTTGTTAATAACCGTAAAGGAAGCCTGCTCCCGGCGGGGCCCTGTGAGCCTGTGCAGCAGCTGCGCCTCAGTATCTCAGGGCCGGGGCCAGAGTCTGGGGCACGACTCCTGGTGGAGAGCCGGCTCAACCGAGCCCGCAGTCTGCCAGTGAAATACCGCTACCACCCCAGTAATGCCATGCTGCACAATCAAAGTAGGCACAGCAGGTTCTCTGAGCGGTGCATCAGTAACCTCATCCTGCCTGAGCATGACGCCTCGCCTGACCTCCGAGCTGTGGCTCTGCAAGTCCGTCCACTCACAGCCTGCCGAGTGCTCTGCTGACATTTAGACTGTTACAACAGTTAGGGAAGGGCAAGATTGACACAAATGAATGTCTCAACAATAGTCAGACGATCTTATGTCAATCCGAAAAGATAAGTGTCAAAACATTTCTTTAAATGTATCAGTATGTATGCAAATGTGTATATCAATATCTTCAAAACTTCACTCACAATATATTTTTACTGTATGAAATAGACACATTTATTCAAATACACTGAGTAGTTGCCTATAGCCTTAATTTCCTAATTATTTCCACTACATTGCACAGAACTCTTGTTTGTAAAGTGACAGTATTGTGAATGCCCGCTTGTATAAAGCAAATGTCACAGGCTGACATTTTATTAGGAGGCAGAGTCATGTTTCTTATCTTTTATTAGCAGAATTAGGTGACAGCTGAGAATAGGTGCTCAGACAATAATGAGATTCCACATCCTTGAAATAGTCTGGGCTCGCAGCGCACTCATTGATTTACACTAATATCATGCTGTGTTATTGATTTCTAACCAAAGGACTGATCCGGGTTTGAAGTGACGCTGCTCCTGGCATTTGCACTGGGAGAGGCCAGGGTGGATGCGAGCGCCTGGGTGCCTGTCTAAACGCTGTTGAAACTCCCAGACAGTAGTGAAGATCAGACTGCTGTTAGCCTGACTGAAGTCTGCAGACGCTAAGCCCACGGCCTCACTGCGCCTGCTCTGCTCGGCTCTGTCTGGGACTCCAGCTGGAGAAGTTTGAAAAGAAGATAGCCTTTTTCTTCTATTTCACATCAAAGTGAAACACGGTTGACAGGAAATTCATCTCACGAATCACTGCCACGGCATCAAACAAAAGCTGTCAAATCAAGAAAATCAATGTTACTGTATAGAACAATTCATCCTTCAGCGTAGTCCTGACTTTCGTCTACTGTTCGCTCATTTAATATTCACTACTAATTCTGCCCTAATTTGTTTCATGATGCAGTTTGATAATAAGCGTTTGTGGCATGGAGCTAGACCTGTAGAAGAGCCATTCGTGTCCAAACTGGAATGATGGGGTGGGAATCAGGATTTAAATACAAATGACTTCCAACGCATTCAAAATCCCATCTCCATAACATTTGTTTATCTCATCCTCATCGCTTTTTGCCCACGCCCTCAACCGACAGCACAGTCTGAACCATCACATGGCAATTAACGACACAAGCGAGCATGAATCTTCTGATGCAGACTGCTAGGTCCAACCAGCCCAAGCATAAGTCTTTTAGAGAATAAAATCAATTCAAATATCTGTGGGTTCGGGGACGTGAGCCTCGCGATTCAGTTTCAAAACCGCAAATTGGTTTTTCTCCGTGGTTTTCTCCTTGCCTATTTTCCAATTTTTACTAATGCTTTTCTGTCTTAGTTTTAAAGTTTCCTTTCCCTCTTTTGTTGTTCTTTATTTTTTTATTTTTTTTATTGCGATGATTGATTGACAGATTTTCCTTTGTATACATGTCACGTCCAGCTCTCTTCGCCCGCCGCCTGTCTTCTCTCTCGCTGACACCCTTTGCATGTGTTCGCAGTCGAAGATGAGCATCCGTCAACGCTGTCGCCCAAAAAAAAGCAGCGCAACGGAGGGATGCGGAACTCGCCCAACTGCTCGCCCAAAATGATGAGGTAAGGTGCCCGATCTCGCCGTCTCTTTTGTTTTTTCTTTCTTTTTTTTTAAACCGCTTTCAAAACTGCGAGGTAGAGAAGGAAAGAAAGATACGAGCGGCTTCAGAAGGCGGTTGGAGGGGTTCGGGAGCGGGAAGGGGGCAAATTAGAGGTGGCAAGCCAAAAAAGAAGGAGGTAAGGAAGTTAAAAAGCCGGGGAGAAATGCCCTGTTTAGGATGGCATGCTGTCAGCGCTTAATGACAGAGCCGGAGTCACTTTTCTGTCATGAAAATCGGCTCCGAGAAGCTGTTTGAAAACTCCTTTAAAACCCCAGCTGTCACCTCCTCCGGTCTGGTCCGCATGTACTCCTTAAACAATGCTGGCACTAATGACACGGGCGACCAATCAGAGCAGCCCGCGCGGGTACTCTGCCCCGAGGCCACTGCTCTGTTGTGGGCCACCCCTGCGAGGACTGTTTCCAGTACTTAAGGCCATATGCGAGATGTAGCACCACAATCAAATATGAATTCAGATATTACCTTCCTTTTATCCTGTCCCGCGGAATTAAGCTGCTGTTAATTGATTTTGAAAGATAAAAGGCGCTGGGTTTTTGTGCTCTCCGGCGGAAAAAGGCAGGGCTGGCACCACGGAAACGCCGAGGAGAGACAAGAGAGGTCGAGCAACACGATGCAGAGATATAAGAGGAGCAGGCGCACAATGAGACTAATGAGTTGTGTCTTCTACATCGTAACAAGCACGCTCAAAAGACTTTATGAAGACTTTTGATTCCAAACTTATTTATTGACTACTTTGTCCTTTCCCTGTCTTCTCCGGTTGTGGATTTCTTGTGCGTTTGTCCTGCTGGGCCCTCAGGCAGGTCTCCTCCCACTGCACTGGCATCGTCTGTGCGGTTTTGTCCAGGACTGTGGTCGGCCTCCCCCTCACTTCTCTCACAAAACAAGCCTTTAATAAGCCTTCACACTTGCCAAACCATTAGCCCAACACAGAGTCGTAGCCTTCAGTCTGCGCGCTGCTGCCGAGCATCGTTTTAGATGCCCTTGCTCAGAGGAAGAGGCGGCATAAGAAAACAACGAGACATTGGCACATTTCCAGCTAACTGCTTGTTTAAAAGAGCGCTTTAGTTTGCCTAACTTAAAGTACAAACCTTTTTCTTCTTTTCCTTTCTTTGCGAGGAGAAGGTCCCAGTTTGCCATGTAATATATGCATCTGGGCTTTGATCTTGCACTGATAATAATTCTTGCGAGTTATTTACACAGTTTGGAAAAGGCTTCAAAGCTGTGTCAAAGTTTTCTCTGCTTTAGGGTGCTTTTGTATTCTGCTGGCTCTTGGGTACTGGAATGACAGGTCCTCTGTTATAGGTGTAGACTTTTTTCTAAATCTTAGCCCTCAGCAAAACATCAAATTACCCATCACAGTCCACAGCCCCCTCCGCCGCCGCGCTGTCAACATATAACACCATATATATTAAACAGGAGTGCTTTACAAGGTGGATTTTATGCACAATGAAAAGTGATTGTTTGAGGTAGCCTTAGGGATACTTTATTCTACAAGCAAGGAGGGGGGGCGCAGGCGAGCGGAGAGGAGAGGGAGCATACGTATCAAGTATGGTTTTTACAGGACTAGCAGCCTGAAGGCCTTTGTAAATAAATAATGATCAACAGATTGGCTGTGGGCTTTTGAAAAGCATGCCTTTGTCAGTTTGCATGATGGGGAAAATTTTCAAAGCAAGAGGCTGCCTTCATGGTCTGCAGAGAGGGATTGGGGGAGCGCACCCATCCCAAGCTTGTGACTGCAGAGTGATACACTGGAATAACTCAAGTGTGTTTGAAATATATACTGAGGGAGAGAGCGATGGAGGAAGAAAGAGACACAGCCGTTAGACAAACAAGGGAAATCTTTGTCCTATATAACAGCACCACTCTTAAACTCTTCTGGTCTTGGATGTCTAAGGCGCCAGCCGCGCGCCCAGCGTTCTTCAGAAACGGTCAATTCTTATGATTTATGACTTAAGTTGTGTGATTGCGTCGTGGCCGGGTGACTTACACTCACTCACACATTGACAGTGGTCCAGGACAGAGTGCAGAGCTGCAGTTTGGGCGTGGCACTGAGTGCACTTGTGTGACGTGTGCTTCATCAGGAGCAGCACAGAGACAGAGAGGAGGGGAAGTGAGGGCGCCTCTGACAGACTGCCACTCAGCCTGACAGCTCTGTGAGAGATAGCTGTCTCAGCAGAGAGAGAGACTGGAGCAGCGCCCGCCTGCGAGCGCCCGTCAGCCCTGTGTGGAGGCGAGCACAGACACAGCACATTCAAGTGACGCAGCCCCCTAAACTTGATTGGCGCAACGCGCAGCTCTGGATGAAAGATTGAGGCTGAGTGTAAAAACACTAAATGCTGTCAGTGTTATTATCACCTGCACAAACCGATGGAGAAGAGTGAGAGAAGAGAGAGGGGGAGAGGAGAGCTAATTGACAGCTTTTTTAACTTGAACTTTTCCTGCAAAGCATGCAACCCAAAAGCAGAGAGGGGAAGAGAACATCAAAGGCTTGTCAGTGCGTGACAGTGTTGATAGACGATAGAGGAGTGATACTGAGAGAGATGTGTGTCAAAGTCTGGAGATGTTTTCTCCCATTTGACTCAAATGTCTGTCTCCAAGCACTCCACAAATTTGTGTCAAGCTGCTCTAACTAAAGATTTAGATTCCTTGTATTATAAATAAATTGCACTGTACTGAAGGATAAGTACATGATAACAACACGTCTGAGCTGCACAGTGTGGAAGTGTAAGGTGCCTTCACACAGAATGAGTGCAGCCGTACAGAGCTCCTGGATCAGGCCTGACAGCAGCCCTTTCATGGTCACTGTTACAGCGGATAAAAGTCAGCAGCCCACTGCTTTGGATTAGCCTGTTTAGTTGTGACACGCTGTTCAAACATTCATGCCGTCAGCTGGGAAAGCAAATGTGATTGGGCAAATTCCTGAAATATTTAAAGTGTGAGCCTGTTGGAGCCTTTCTTTTTACACGGCACGGCGTCAGGAGCTGGAGGAGAGGCTAAGAGCTGGTAATTGTTCCGTGTTGTCATGTCATTCAGTCAGTGGCACTCCCGTTTGCTGCTGACATCTGAAGAGCTGCTGCCAAACGAGTCGGGATATAAAGGACTGTATTTAAGACACGAGTGTAGGCCTGGCTGATACTGACAAAAAAGAATATTTTTTTGGAGCATCCCGATAACAATATTATTAATCCAGCAGAACTGCGTGTCTTTAAATGTATTTTTTAATTCTCAGGTAAATGTGAAATGTCTGTCAAATGAATTCCAACTGTGCAGAAATATCACTGCATATCACTTTTCCATTTTATTCTGAATCATAACTTTTTGATGCATGTTTTACGATGCCCAATAATGAAGATAATTGAGTGTAATATTTATGCGTTCGTGTTTCCGCAGTAGACACGACCCGCTCCTTATCCCCGGGAACGACCAAATCGAAAACATGGACATGAGCGTGAAGAGGTATGATTCGACGGGAATGTTTCACTGGTGCCCGTCCAAAGACATCGAGAAAGTCATCCTGGTAAGTTCCGCGCGCACGCTGCCGCCGAACCCTCCCATGTCCACAAACGTTCACGTTGGCATCGCCGAGGAAACCGCGCTCACCCTGTATAGCAGAACCATCACATACTAACATATATATTGACATTTCTCTCACTGCCGCTCTGTTGTTCCAGGTGAGTTCAATGTTTTCTGTATCTGCCCCAGCATGTGTGAGGAGACATCCACACATGGGCTTGCACACGTTTACACACTTTACTGTGACTGAATTGTAGCCGTGATGTGTACATGAATGCTGCGAGCGTTATGAGCGTTTGAGCTAACTACATTTATGTGCGGTGCTTGAAACGACGTTGGCTGTAGAGGTGGGCGACGTTTAAAAAAGTGTATTTTTTTAAATCCTTCAGAAATTGGCTAAAAACGTTAAGGTTGAGGTTCAAGTATTGCACAAAAAGTGAATGGAATATATATTTAACACTAAAGGCAAGACACTACAGGCAAAACGCTGTCTTTTTTTTGGTTTTTGGGTCAGTTTGCTTTCACAAATTTGTCCCATCTGCACCAAAATATGTTTGATTATTTGATTCAATCCACAGCTTTAGATTTATATGGGACATCGTAACTTCAAAGGCCATTTTCTCCAAATACATAAGAACATAAAGATCATCAGTTTAGATAGATCCTACGAACACCAAACTTTGCAACAACAAGGTTTGGACGGATATTAATTCCAAGCCTGATTTATAAAAGATTTTACTCCCAAAACATGTGTCAAATTTTGAAGTTTTATGCCAATTTTCAGTAAAATCTTGGTTCCTCAATTATTAAATATTTAAAAAAAAAATTATCTAATATTTCAACAAAATGAAGCATTTAAACATTACATTTAATGTTTTTATATATATATATTTCAATTTATATGTCCCAAATATGTGCAATTTTTACAAATAAAATGCCTTATTTTTACATAAAAACATTACATGAGGAAAACAGTAAACTGCAGCAGAGGATTCAAATGAATATCTGTGAATGTCTCGCTTTAGGTGTAGAAAATCACTTCATACAGTTGTTGCGATGCCAAAAGTTTACGTCCTCTTTATTATTACACGTTTTCCTCTTTTTCGACAACTTTTCCCAAACAGACGAAACACACTGAATTTCCCTACAAAACTACGAGTTAGCTTTGGTATCGCGCACGTTTTATCACCCACCTCTAATTGACAGTCAGTGCTACTTTCCTGCCTCTCGTCCTCACGTTTCTCCCTGCTCCTCATCCCCCTCTTCTCTCCCCCCCCCACCACCCCTCTTCTCTCCCTTCTCGGCAGACGCGCAGTGAAGCCTCCATGACAGTGCTGAGCGGCCATGTGGTGGTCTGTATATTTGGAGATGTCTCGTCCGCTTTAGTGGGGCTGCGAAACCTGGTGATGCCTTTACGTGCCAGCAACTTCCATTACCACGAGCTCAAGCCCATAGTGTTCGTGGGCTCGCTGGATTATTTGCGGAGAGAGTGGGAAACTTTGCACAACTTCCCCAAGGTTTCCATCTTACCTGTGAGTACTGCGCCGACAGACGGAAATACTTTGGCACTTTAGGCAGCTGAATGATGACTGTGTGATAGCTCTGTCAGGAATTCAGAGCGAGCCGAGCCGATCCCAAAAAGCTGCAGCTGCATTAGGCTTGCAGCTTGTTAGGCTCGCTCTGATTGATGTTCACAAAAGTCTCCCCAACACAGCCCTCAGCGCACACTAGCCTTTAGATTAGTGCACGTCTCTGATTCTCCAGTGCCCAGTTAGATCAGCCGAATGTCAGCGCCTCCAAACATAAACACTTGCTAAATAATTTCCCCGAGCTCCTCCCCGTTCTCTTTTTAAATTTGTGTTTTTTTTTGTCTCTCTTTCTCTCCCCCGTGTGTCTGTTCTGTGTTCTCCGTCTGTGTGTCTTCTCTCTCTGTTGTGCTCGCCCTGAAGGGTACACCATTAAGTCGGGCAGATTTAAGGGCTGTCAACATCAACCTCTGCGACATGTGCGTTATACTGTCAGCCAATCAGAACAATATTGAAGACGCCTCACTGCAGGATAAGGAATGCATCTTGGCATCACTCAACATCAAGTCTATGCAGTTTGATGACAGCATCGGAGTCTTACAGGCTAATTCCCAAGGTAAGAAGCGCCCTATTATAGCCGTGTGCTCCTGTGGCCAAAGGGGACAGGTCGTGGCAGCAGAAAACACAAAAGTCAGAGTTATAAAAAGAACAACACAACAGGGGAAATGAGACGGCCACACTAGAGGAGCAGACAATGTCAAACACATGAGGCCTGCTTTAAGAATCCCATATCATGTGAGTACTTCATCAGTGTGCAGTGCTCTGCAGTCTGCTCCCCGCTCATTACACGCTGCTAAAGCTCTTTAATAATACTTTTAATGATGTCATCAACATGACTGTGTCATCTGATGTTCTTCACTAGATCTGCAGTCTGCCAGATCGTATGGAACAGATTGTTGATGTTTGCAGACAAACACATGAACCTGGCGTCCCATCAGGCCTCATCATCATTAAGCAGCCAGTACAAATCAGCAGGCAGGCCGCTTCAGCTGCTGCTCATTAGTCAAAACAAAACAGCCTGGCTCAGTCTGACTGTGTGTGCCGTCGTTGGGCACATCCACACAGGTAATGCACTGTTTATGATGAGCCCAGAGCCGGGCCCTGCCGCCAGCTCAACACTATTTAGTGCCGCCACACTGACTGCTGTAAATACAAATCAAACTGAAGATCCAGGAGGCTATTATTTTTTAGTGCTGAGCACTTCCACATGTTTTAGGAGAATGCCAATGCTGTTATTCCTCCAGCCGTGAGTGAGTGATGCTCTGTCAATAGCAGAGGCACAGAGGAACAATAAGACAGCTAAATCTGAGAACTCAGCGCTCTGGGGAGCAGTATTCACACAATGTCACCTCAGCAGCCAGCGTCCTCTCACAGCCGATGGATGGGGCCTATTGTCATTCATAATTGGGTCTTACATCAGCTCCCCATTTCCGTGATAAATACTTCACTTTAAACACACATAGTCCGCTCAGTGACATGTAATCATGCTCAGAGCCAGACACACTGTATCAGGCTGCTCTAGTGGGACTCTTTTCTCCACTTCCTCATTCAGACATTGTCTGCAGACGTTCAAACAACAAGGTGCAAATGAATAAGTAAACATGTGTTCTCCTGAGGCCTGAGCCTGGAGTGAACCTCAGAGGCCTGTGGAGCCACATATCACTGTACATTATATATTAGTCTTAAATAGATGATGTTACACAGCAGCTCAGGCACAATAAGGCTCAGCTTCAGGAGACACTTAAGTTATGAGCAAATCAACTTTTCACTTAAGTCTTAGTTTCTATATTATATACCATTCATTCCAGTGTTCAGAACCGTGATTCTTCTCTTTTATTTGAAGTGTTTCCTCCCGAGCAGGCCAGCAGCACCAGTACTAGTGTACTACTGCAGTCCGTGTGAGGGAGACATGTTGAAGCTCACACAAGTGCAGAGCCTCCGCAGCAGGCCTCATGTTTCCATGTTGTGTTCACACTGCACACACTTGACTACACTGTGCTTCTACAGAGCTGCTCCTCTCTTCTCCAGCTCCTGTCAGTCTGAGGAGCTCCTCCTCCTTCATGGCCATGCTCTGTCTGAGCTCTTCCTCCCACGGTGACTCTAGTGTCAAACCTCGGCTGTTTCCTTGTTCAATAATTGGAATAACAAGCCTAGTGATTGCCCGGGCCGCAGTTGGCTCAGTGCTTTTGGCTGTGTACTAAACCACTGGGTGTCTGCTCGGGTGCAAAGGCCGAGCTGATCTCTTTTGTAATGTAAGCAGCTCATTGGGTTCCCTGACAGAATCTGTGTGCACACTCAGACACTCTCCAAAAATGCAATCCCTTTCAAACTTTGTGACCTGAATATATGCCTGCATGATGTTTCCATGGGGTGGAACTCTAAGCTGGCATTTTGCTGTAGTCAGCACTAAATGATGGATGTCAAAACACAGCTGATGCATTATGCATATAGCATTACAGATTTAAGGTGTTTACTTGTCACTTTGAGGAAATGCAAAAATGTGAAGTCACGTGAATTCAAACTCCTGTCACTTGCACTTGTATTTTATGCTCCTGAGCCACGCCATTTTCCATAAAAGGCTTTCAGGATCCACTTCAACAATTTTTGTCGGAACAAAATGAACATATAAAATTTATGCCTGCCCGTTGATGGAAGGCTGTGAATGCTAAATATGTCTGAGCTGACCTCTAAAAGGACGCCATCTACAGTGGCGCTCTTCGCGTCTGCACTTGAGCCGAGAGCCGACCTGATGCTCCTCTGTTCACGTCCAGATGTACTACAGCATGTGTGTGTGTGTGTGTGTGTGTGTCCGACAGGTTTCACGCCCCCTGGAATGGACAGGTCGTCTCCAGACAGCAGTCCAGTACATGGCTTCGTCCGGCAGGCGTCTGTCACTACGGGGGCCAACATACCCATCATCACAGAACTAGGTGAGCCTCTTGTTTTCCATTTCAACTCTAAATGTTGCATGCTTCTTCATACCGATCCATAATCCATACGTAAACGCCGATAAACAAGACCAACCCGCCCTCTGCCTTCCCGTCCAAGACTTCTAAATGTTTGTGGTTATCAGTAGACTTTAGTTTTGAAACCAAGGACAGCCTGTTTGTTGGAGATGTCAGACAAGCATTTGCAGGTCTATAGTTACACGAGCACTAATGCACACAGCCTGATGGAGAGACCAAGAGATGGAAAAAAAAAAAAGAAGCAGAAGTGAGTGAAAAGGTAGAAAAAAAAAAAGATGGCGGGCGTTGGCTCAAACCTGTAGGGTTTCTCCGATCGTTTTTTGCAAAGTATATCATAAATGGCAGTGGCTGTATTCCACTGGTGCATGGACATCATGAAAGTTTCAGATCTCAGAGGGGCCTCGAAAGCAACAGACGAACCGGCCATCTTTCTCCCTTGACCAATTAGGAAGCAATGGAGCATGAGCGGCCGTCCCGAGAAGGCCACGGCGAGGATAGCAGCCACCTCGTCTGCGAAGCAACAAGCAGACCATTAACCTGTGGAGAAGGTCACCTGGCTCCAGCAAAGCCAGAACTCGCCACTCTGTACAAACACCTGTTGTTTTAGACTTAGAAAGTATTAAAGTATCTTTAAAAAACCTTAATTGGTACTTTTTCGTATACTTGCTCTTAAGCTACGAGAGCCATGCTTTCATCTCCTTTCTCGAGTCTCGAATCTGACTTTTAATCAAAATGAGATATTTCTGACGATGTCTAAGTCCGTGACCATTTGTGTAATCAGTTGTAAGAGAAGGATTTACGTTGTATATGTGCAGTTATCACACTGTGCAGCCAGCAGTGTTTAACAGTCTGACTTGGGCTGGACTACAATGTACTTTATGGGAATGCGTGTCATAAATGGAATTCTGTAGTCAGACACTGGTGCAGAGACTGGAAAATGTAATCGATTCTCGGCATTAAGAACAGACTAAACTAAGCTAAGCTGCATAAAGGACACGTCGACTTGACTCTGGTAATGTTTTTGCGTTCATATAGTTACTGCATCAATGGCTGCACAGATATATTCTCGCAACTTTCTTCCCCATTTCAGAAGCATTTAAAAAAAGCATCTATGTCCCAGCGACGCACGTAAAAGTAATACAAATAAACAAGACGCTTAACCCACCGTGTGCAAGTACAACAGATCAACAGTAGATATTTCTGTGTTTGTTTTTTTTGTTTTTTTTTGCAGTATCGCCCACGCCACCCCTAGATTTGGTCGCATTAGTGATCTCTAAGTGAGTCTCATCTATGAGGGCAGTACTTCGCTCATTCTGGGGCGCAGAGCCGAGCCGAGCGCGTGTGGTGGCAGGCCGACGCCGTAATCACGTTTCATATATTGGCCATGGAGCGCCCGCAAGATTAGACTCAGGTCCAAACATAAAAGCACACACTTGTCTGCGTCGTGCGATCATTCTGCCCACACTGGTCTTAACTCCGGTATGGTGCGCGCACGTGCGGATAAAGGACCGCTTTATTTACCCTGTTAGCGGGAGCAAGGGCCTGCGACAGCTCAGCTTGTTCGGAATAATCCTGGCGCATTCACTTCACTTCTCAGCAGACGAGGCGCGATGTGAGGTCAGGGAGCCGACGCCTATACACTTTTGTTTTGGTCTTTCAGCGTGTTCAATAAACAAGAGCGTCTCCCCCCCCCCCCCATAGCCCACTACCCCCTCCCCCACCTCTCCACACTGTCTCATCACCATTAGCTAAACCTGCAAACTGCTGCCACTGTCCCACTCAGTCAGGGACAGAAAGAGTGGCACCAGCGTCAAATGCTAACAGGCTGGGTAAGGCTTTGTCGCGCTCGCCCGCTGGTTCGCTCGCCGCTCTCCCCTCGTCAGCTTGTCTTGATTTATCTGGGCTGCAGTCAAAGCCCCGGCCCCCGCTCCCATGGCTCCCTTGAACACATTTTTACTGCCTGAAATTGACTGTCCCTTTTTTTTTTTGGAAGCGTTTTAATACATTTCTTTTTTGTTGATCCCCCCCCCTCCTTCAGTTGCTGCCTGCAAGCGTACGAACCTTTGATCACACGGGTTCGGGCTGTTCCTTGTGGCCCTTGCCTTGTGCCTTGCTCTTGCACTCTAACCCGCCTCCCCCCGCCCCTCACCGCTCCAGCCCATGAGTGTTGCATCATCAGCCTCTTGTCTGTTTGACTGACGTTTTTATGTTCCGCAGCGCACGAGAAGCCTGAGAAGATATTGCTGTTTAAAAAAAGAGAAACAACAACAACAAAAAAACAAGATCAAACCATCTTTTAAAGGGGACATATTATGCTTTTTTTTAATAATAAAAGTAATAAACTGTAAGATATGTAGATAGTTATTTTACACTTTGTCCATTGTAAACTGGGATAGGAAAAAAAAAAAGGCTCTGTAATAGAAATGGGTCCATTGACTTCCTGTTAAAAAATTTAGAATTGATAAGCCCCGCCTCTACACAGCGACACTTTCAATGACTCTGGTTTACTGTTTGAAACGGCTACACAACATTCTAGAACCTTATGTTTGGGACCCTTTTTTATCGTTATTTTTTTTATATATATATACGCAAGTTAGTACCGGGAAGTGGGCGGAGATAGGGGTTAGGTGAAAACGGTAATAACAGCCGAACGATACAGGAAAAACGCAGGTCTCAAACTCCAATTCTGAGGAGGAAAACGAGCTGATTTTCCCTAATATGTCCCCTTTTATTTTTATTTTTTTGCATTTATTTCCAACCTTTTGCTTTTTATCTCATTTTTAGAAGTCAGGCAAATTCTTGTGCGGTTAGTTAAGTAAAAAAAAATATATTTATTAATTTATTTATTTACAATTCTTAAAAAAAAGAACAGAAACTTGGCAGAATTCCATCCTTTTGCTTTTAGTTTTTACAAATGAGCCTTTCGTAAGAGACAAAATAATCATCAGCTGCGTGCACATGGGAGTTCTTTCACGCTCTTGACGGGATTGGTATAACAATAAGAGACTGTGTTATGTGGCTTGAATTTGATTTTCAGGAGAAAGGTAAATGTTATACTTGAGATAAATGTGGCTTGTGTTGATGTGAAGAACCCATTTATCACGAGAGTAAGACTGAAAGTAGCATGACCCTTAGTGTGCATGTCTTTCTTATGCCTAGCCATTGTTGAAGTCTTTAGCGTTCGTCTATTATTTTGATGTCAAACTTTAATTTCCCTTCTTCTGGCCCTTCACGTCGATACGTCCTTTGTATGCCAATGTGTCTTGATGGAAAAAGCTGTACATTTTGTGCTAGAATTAACATTGTTGTGTTTGTCACATGGTCAAGGTGCATTGGCTTTAGGTGAAGCGGGTCATTTTTATTTTTTTGGGATATGCTATTCTCGACTTCTGCAATGGTTGTTATGGTGTACAACTTCGATATTCTGACGTTTGATATGATATTTTGGCTCGTATCAGTGAATGGAGTGCACTGTGCATGTGGTATGACAAGAACCACTGGGTTTATAGGAGAAAATACCATAAGACTTGATAATAACTGCGCTTTTAATAGCCTTAGTAAAGCATGAACAATGGCTTAATGCGTAATGAACACGTTTTTTAAGAATAATTCAGGCTCTTTAATTACTCCGAATTAGCCTGAATCATTGTTAAGAAACGATTTCATTATGAATTAAGTCCTGTCCATGCTTTATGAAGGTTAATTAAGGTGAAGTTGTTATAAAGCGGTACTGAAATAAGAAAATACAATATAAAAAGCTTGATGAGGTACAGAAATGGACAGTCTTTTCTCCGTTTTACATTCATCAGAGCGACGTAGAATGTGCATAGTTCTGTTCTGTTCTGTTCTGTGCGTAACTGTGTTTTGTGCCCCCCAGTGAACGACTCAAACGTTCAGTTCCTGGACCAGGACGACGACGACGACCCGGACACAGAGCTGTACCTCACACAGCCCTTCGCCTGCGGCACGGCCTTCGCTATCAGCGTGCTCGACTCCCTCATGAGCGCCGTGAGTGTGCGCGCCGCGACGACCACATTCAGGCACTGTGATTAGGCAATTCACAATGCGCAGAAATATGAAGTGCATTTCAGAACATATTTGTATGGGTTTAAACGGCGAGGTTTTGACTCATCTTTGAGCCCTGCACTCTCAAAGGCACAACTTTCAAAACGGCTTTTCTTCTGCTTTGACAGCATAAAATATTCCCGGCCATTTCAGTATATTTAAACTCTTTACATGAGTAATACTTGGATGTTGGTACTGAGGAGAGAAGAATGAACAACAAGCTGCTACATAACTACAGAAGTGTGTCAGTGGAGCAGCTCTGGTGGTTGAGGTTGTTTGCGGTTGACTTGTACCAGGGCTGAAAGTCGTATAAGAAGGTCAAGAAGAACACATCCGATCAAATCAATAACACGCAGACGTAATACGATAGTGTTCACATCACAGACATCAAAGGGAAAAGTTAGCGCGACTTTTCTCTGCCGTTAGTTCAGCCGCAGGACGAGGGTCATGAGGTCGTAGACAAAGTGACTTGTGGGGGTCATTTTGGCGCTGATGACAGAGGCCTGACAGTCCCGGCCCGAGCCGCTCGGTCTGATCTTTGACAATGTGACTGGAGCCTCACAGATAAGCTGCTCAGAGGTGTGTTCCCCCCGCGGGGGCCGCCACGGCTTCACCCGCGAGCGGTGTGTCAGCTGCTGTGTGTGCTGTGTGTGTGCTGTGTGTGTGCTGTATGTGCTTTGTGTGCTGTTGGGTTGTTTTTGTGTGTGCTGTGTGTGTGTGCTGTGTGTGTGTGTGTGCTGTTGTGTGTGCTGTGTGTGCTGTGTTGTGTGTGTGGTGTGTGTGTGTGTGTGCGTATGTGCGTGGTGTTGCTGTGTGCTGTGTGCTGTGTGTTGTGTGTGTGCTGCTGTGTGTGCTGCTGTGTGCGCGGTATGTGTCCGTATGTGTGCTCTTGTGTGTTCTGCTGTGTATGTTGTGTGTGCTGTGTGCGCGTATGTGCCGTATGTTGTGCTCTTGTGTGTTCCTGGTGTACTTGTTTGTGTGTGCTTTTTGCTGTGTTGTGCTGTTGTGTGTTCTACTGTGTGTCTGCTGTGTGTACTGTGCTGTGTGCTGTGTGTGTGTGCTGTGTGTGTAACTGTGTGTTGTGTGTGCTGCTGGTGTGTGCTGCTGTTGTGTTGCTGCTGTGTACGTGTTGTGTGTACTGTTGTGTGTGCTTGCTGTGTCGTGCTGCTGTGTGTCTTGTTGTGTGTGCTGCTGTGTGCGGTCAGAGGTGGGGCCAGCTAATGGACAGTGCTCATCCATCATGGAGGCTGGGCAGGTGCTGTCAGGGGCCCAGAGGATGGGCTGCCACTCTGCCTGTGCCGGCGCAGTGACACGGCCTGTCTTCACACGCCGCAAAAAGCAGCTTGTGATCGGCTTGAAGGACAAGAGAACCTGACACCCGCCGAGCGCAGGCAAACCGCTCTTTCAGAACACAGCGCTGACATCATGCAGCGATAACACAAGAGGAGCTGTTTAGGCACTTCTGCACTTTAAGTACAAGTCACTCCTGCCGGACCCCGGGGGACGCGAGCGCCTCTTTAAATATGAATTATTGTTTCATCGAAGCAATCTGTATTGACCAGTAATACTTGTGATGGCTGTAGTAGTTGTTGTGATCTATTACCTGGGCTAGTGTCACAATGCTGTGCCAATATCAATTCAAAAAAGGGCTCTGAGATGAACTGATTATTGAAGACTGATTAAGCAGTTAAATCGAAATCACAATTTGAATTGACGCGAGTTGCAAATAACAAACTGCAATGCTACAATGATTTCATCCACAAACAACAACATATCTGCATAAAAACATCCGTGCAAACATGTTCTGAAATTCTTGTGATTCTTTTATTATTTGTCAGTTCAAAGGCCTTTTTCAGTCATTTTGTAAGTGTTCAAAATGTGCACTTTGAAGAGAATCCTATTATTAAAACATAAATTGCAACTGAAGTCCTAATGCTTTCAGCGAGTGTCACCGCAGTGATACGTCTCAATACTTTTACTTGTATTTTATTTATGTACACCTTTATTTAACCAGGAAGTTACACTGAGATTGAGACCACAATCGTTTTCTTAAACTCATACTAAAGATTTGTAAGTCAAGACTGTTTTTTTGTTAATGTTAATGTTCCATGACCATTGAAAAGTGATGTTAATGGAACTGCTGTATAAATGAAAACGCACCAATGTTCTCTGCGACTCGCCCGTGATGTCCAACTAAGTCATGAAGAGTGCAGATGAGGAAGAGTACAGCAGTAGCTGTTGTATGATGAAGGCAGTGCAGCCCCCCCCCACACACTCATATTTCCCCCTCGACACCGGTGGCGTTTGCTCACACCGCCCTCCCTGTCCGCAGACGTACTTCAACGACAACATCCTGACCCTGATCCGGACGCTGGTCACAGGCGGTGCCACCCCGGAGCTGGAGGGGCTGCTGGCTGAGGAGAACGCGCTGAGAGGAGGCTACAGCACGCCGCAGACACTAGCCAACAGAGACAGGTGTCGCGTGGCCCAGCTCGCCCTCTACGACGGCCCCTTCGCGGACTTGGGGGTAAGTGGAGGTTTAAGCAGAGATGACACATTTCGGCACTCCCCGGCAGCACGGATCTGGCCTCCTCCGCCCCGTATGCTTCTTAATGTGATGTGAAGAAGTGGGAGCGCGGAGCAGGCCTGGTGGGTGGAACACAGACAAAGCTTTGTAGAGAAGAAGCTCCAAAAAAGCAAAGATAATTGAGTTGGTTTCAACCTTGTGTGACTTTTCAAATTCTAAGTTTTCTCAAAGTGAGCAGCCTCAAAGTGAAGTTAGGACTGAGAATTGAGCTAAAGATAATTTCAAGGGCTCATTATTAAAAATACCTGAGTGATATTTGGGGCAAAAGTGAGTCTAATGCTGTCAAAACAATTGCTATCATAGAGTTTTTCACCATCTTTGTCTGGGGAAGTTTAGGACAAATTTATGAAAGCAAAGTCAGTTGAAAGCGATGTCACCCAGCTCTCAATTTAAAGGTCCACCGAAGCCACGTTTCGACTGGCCCTGCCCCCAGACCGGTTCACTGTAGAGCGCTTTGGAACAGCTCTTTTAATGGTGGAGTGCGTTTCATGCTCTGGGCCTGGCTCTGGGTCCAGTTATCATCGCAAGATCGAATCAGCGTTTGATGAGAAACGTTCATTTGAAATCTGCCTTCTGCTGTCTTGTTTTCACCTGAGTTTGTGTTCTTTCTCCTCCAATCATCTCCTGCTAAAGTGCAAAGCAGGCCAGCACACTCTGGAGCCGGTACCACTCAGATCTGACCCGAAACTTGACTTAATGGCATACTGTGGAGCATTCCAGGCAAACGTATAACATCTGAATGGAGACAAGCAGTTTATGAACCTCTACCAAAAAAGTGCACCTTTAAACTACAATAGGTTAACTGTCTTCTCTTCTTTACCAGGACGGTGGCTGCTACGGAGATCTTTTCTGCAAAGCACTGAAGACCTACAACATGCTGTGTTTCGGCATCTACAGGTTACGAGACGCCCACCTCGGCTCACCCAGCCAGTGCACAAAACGGTATCCTTCCTCTCTTAATAAGATGGCAATAAAATAGTACAAAGTAGTCCTCTGTAACCCGTTCTCTCTTGCGTACTCTAGATACGTGATCACCAACCCTCCGTACGAGTTCGAGCTGGTGCCCACAGACCTGATCTTCTGCCTCATGCAGTTCGACCACAACGCGGGCCAGTCGCGGACAAGCTTCTCCCACTCGTCCCACTCCTCCCATTCCTCCAGCAAAAAGAGCTCGTCTGTCCACTCCATCCCTCCGTCCAACCGACAGAACCGCAGCAGCAAGAGCAGAGAGTCCCGCGACAAGCAGAAGTACGGGTACATTTCACAGTGCTCCAAACTACTGCATGTACTTTCTCTCTGTGTGTGTGTGTGTGTGTGTGTGTCTGTGTGCAGTGAAACATATTGAAGGTGTTGTCTGTTGTACTCAGAAAAAGTCTAATTCTAAATATGTGTCTTTATTTAGTCAGTTTTGAATAGTTTAGGTTTGGAAACATGCCTAAATTATCGGTATTAAATCAGTTTTTAGGTGATTTTTTTTTAGATTTAAAACATCTCAGTGAAAAGCCATGGAAAAGGAATTTGATTGACCCAGTATGGCGCAGACTGGCCCAGTATATAAACGATGACAAGTTGCTCCAATGGCGTTGAGGAATGTGTGGCAAAGTACACGATTCTCTAAATTCACAATAATAACGTGTAAATTACTAAAGATGAATTAACCTGAAACCTCACATTTCTCAATGGTTTTCAAGATCATTTATCATTTGAAAAGAAGGAAAAATAATAATCAGAGGAGTTCATTTGCAAAAACAGTTGCGTGCCATTTGTTGAAGATTCTTTTTCTTGCATATTTGCTCTTTGTCTGGCAGTGTTTTTTTTTTATTTCTTTATTTTTTATAGATTAAACACAGACCAAGACCAGAGGGCAAAATAAAAAGAACCCAAGTAGCACAGAACATCTAAAGAAACACGATCACGGCACATTCTAATCAAAATAAGAGCCTCTTTTTAGTCCAGAGTCTGTCAAAGAGGTTCAATTTCAAATTAAGTCCAAATGTCATATATTTTTTGGGAATGTCAGTAATAGTTCTACTTTTGGCCCAGTCCTCGATTGTCGGAGCAGTCTGCATCATCCATTTCTCTTCCCGTAATGGCCTTCTTCCCTGCCGCCAACAGTATCCTCCAAACGTATCCACTTATTGTGTCCATCGCAGAAGTTTTGAGGCCCAAATACATAGTTCTGAAATTGAGTTTAGCAGTGTTTTCACAAGCCAAATCTTTTTTGTGTGAAGTCAAATCATTCCCTTACATCCCTTATCGAGCAACTACATTGTCATCGATTATATGTGTGGAAGGTTTTTGCTAATGAACTCTTCTTATTTAAAGTGCAGAAATGAGTAATTATCCAGATCTAATTGGCAAAGAAATAAAACCTAGTCAAAAATGATATTCCAGATGCAACAATGTAATGTGAAATCATGTAGATATGGACTTTTTCCAGTGTACAGTGTGTGACTTGTGCTTTGTCACGTGCATGCGGTCGTCACTTTGCTTCAGCGATCATCACGCCGCAGACAGTCTCCACGCGCCAGCTTTGTCCTCGTGGTCAGCAGTGACTCGTGAAGTCAGTCGGCCTCATCCGTTCTATCCACGTGTAATGCGGAGTTTGTCGAGTCGATGTCCACATGATCCGATTTCGATCATGGCCGTAGTGCTGAGTAGTGTGATTACTGTGACGTGTTACTGTTGTGTTTCGTCCAAAAAAAAACAACAACATTTGCTGACCATCTTCCATTCGCTGTCTCACTATTTCTTTCTCATTTGTCCATAACATGTCCGTAACCCTTTGTCGCAAGTCTATGTTAATATAGATTTATGTCAAGTCCAATATTGTTGTAAAGACGTGGGTTAGTTGTGTTAGTTAAAGGATTTCTAAAAGCATGCAGATTTGTTACTTACATATTGTATATAAAAAATACAAGAATACATCTTTGCGTTTAAGATGTATAGATTTTATGATTGTTGGACTGGTAGTAGTGACCAGTGGTGGAAGAAGTACTCAGTTTTGTTACTGAAGAAAAAAGTATAGAAACAGGAGTAAAAGTATCAACGTTTAGAGTATTTCAGGCAGATTTCGAGAACTTTAAAGCTTCAAAAGTCGTGATTCTCATAAAAAAATAAAAACCACTGAATTGATTTTCAAATTGTTTTCGCAGTTTTTATTATTAACAAAGTTTTGTTTTTGCTCTAATGATGAATACGATAGTTCAGGCAGTTTCTAACAGTAAAAATAAAAGTACTTTTTACTTTTTTGGACATGTTTCAAATGTAGTGTATTAGAAAGTTCAGGTACCTGCTTTCAAATGTAGTGAAGTAAAAGTATCCACTGTAAAAATGTAATCAAAATTTGACTTAAGCACAGTACTTTTACCTTTGTACTTGGTTACTTTCCACCACTGGTAGTGACGTGTGCATTTGCCGTGGACACTGTAAAACCTCTACTTACATTAGCCCACTTACCTCTCTTTCTGAAGTGCAACAAGGATGAATAGAATGGGCCAAGGTACGCAAGCTAACGATTCTGCATGTCTTAGCCACCTCTACCTACGGGCTTCTTATCATAACGCCGTCCCGTGTGGATGCCGCTATGATGAGGGATGTTTGTTTTATACATGGGGAAGATCAATACAGTTTGGAACCATGCCTCAATTTAAGTTTTGCTTTCACCACGGATGGAAGCAAACTGTCTGCTGCTGCTGCTCCTCCCCTTTTTCTCCTCCATGAGCAGGACCATCCGCTGCATGAGGGTCAGATGACTCCACTACTCTTCCTTCCTTCCTTCTCCTCCTCCTCCTCCTCCACTTTTGGATATGGCTTTCTTTGACACAAAGCTCCCGATATCATCCCTTGTTTCATCGTTAGTCATGCCTCGCTTTCTTTCTTCCTTCCTTTTTCTTTTTTCTTTCTTTCTTTGGGACTTGAGATGGTTTGCATTGTGTGAGAGGTTTGTGTGTTTGCATTTACCCTCCTTCTGAATGCTCTCCTGTCACACCACTGTAGCAGACTTTTGCAAAATATAACACCGACACGTGAATCTAAATTAAAGGGCTGCTCCATGACACAAAAAACAAAACAAAAAACTGAATCTCAATTGTTTGGGTCATACTGTATTTTAAAGGTGCACTATGTAACTTTTTCATTGTATCTGGTTGGGATTTACCACAGTATGGCATTAAACGTTAAAATGTTTAAAAATGTTCCTCTGATCAGACCTGGGCTCGCGTTTTTTAAAGTCAGTGTACGTGCAAAAGTCTTACATTTTATACATTTGTAAAAAAGACAACTTGAAAATGTAATTTGAGGCAAGACACGTTTTTTGGTTTTGGTCGGTTGGTTGTCTCGACGTAAAAGAAACAACAATCTAAACGTAAAGCTGTTTTATTAAATCATTTGGCATCTGTAAATTATTATGGGACATTGTAAATTCAAAGGTTTTCTGTTTTGTTTTGTTTTTCACAGAGAGACATAATCAGTGGCATCTACAGACTCCAGACTTTACCATGTTGGACTATTAATATTTCAGTAAAATTAGTCATTGGTGGCAATATTAAAAGATTAAAAGAATTCCCTCTTTTTTTTTTTTATCTAATATGACAACAAAATTAAGCAACAAAAAAAAGACAGTAATCTGGCTCTGTCCATTTTTCAGATTTATGTCATAAATTTAGCTATTTTTTGTCTACATGTATGAAAACATGTCTTACATTTCAGAAAGTACAGAAGAAGTTTCAAATTCATACCATAAACATCTCTGAAAATAGATCTTGAAAATAGATCCGTTTAAAGTCATACTGTGCATAAAAAAAGTTACATGCAACTTTATACTTGCTTTTCTTCTTTCCAAACCCACACTTTTTGTCATTGAGGATGAATATTCAATGATCTGTATTCTATTGTGAACTTATGTAGGTCAGACTCATTTGAACCCAAGTCCAACTCTGCTCTCACAGTTTAAGCAGAAGTGTGGCGCGCCCCCCCACCCCCCGACCCCCCCGGCTCCGGTCACAGTCAAGTGTTCGGCGTGACCAATGGAAGGTGTAAATTGTGGGATATGAGTAAGTTGGACCTTGTAGCAGTGACTTGTCTGAGCTCCCGTAGCCAGGGGAACATACAGAGCGGACATGTTGGCTCACCTCAGGCTCAGCTCTGCACTTCAGACCAGTGAGATGTGTGAAACTGTCCCCACCAGGCGCGGCAGAGGCGTTCACTGACTACTAACTTCAGACCTCTGCCGCTGCAAACCTGTGCACTCGAGTCCTCTTGCTTTTGGACATAGGAGCCTTTTAAAAGTTACAGAATTGCGGAAGATGTGATTTCACTGGAGGAACTGGGATTAACCTCAGAATATCACAAACTATAAAACATCAAGGAAGGTTTGTCAAATTAAAACCACTCAGACACATGCGAGTGAAATCAGTATATTAATGTCAATGTAATAGTTAATAAATAGTTAATAAATAAAAGGTCTGATCCCACATTAGTTTTTCATTTAAACTCCAAATATGTTACGTACTTATCTCCAAATTATGTTTTTTGTGTAGGTCAATTACAACTTTGAGGCAAAAAATAAACTATTTTTTCTACCCTGGAAATTCTTAAAAACGTATTTTGGTTATGAAGTTTGGTAACTGTACTCCGAGCTCCTCCCGTGTGACTGAGCTCCACCCGATCTCTAAGTGAGCGCTCAACCGCCCACTCATTTCTACTTGTGTCCGTGATCTTGTCTAATGTAATAATAATATTGTCAACTATTAAATACATATTCATAATCATATTTTGATTTATTGTAATCTTGATCTGGACTATACAGACTCTAAACTAAAGCGCTTTCAAAAATACCTTTTAAAATAAAGATGGAAGCGTTATTCAATCAAAATGTAAAAAGAATAAACCATTTCAGATGTACTAATCAATAATAATCAATATTATATAAATAATCTCTATCTCGAAGCCTTTAGTCACCATATTTCAACCGTTATTGTGTTAAAAAAAACCCTTCCATTGGGGCACATTGGACACTGTTTGAAAATATAAGATTGCACCATTTACAAAATCTTTTGAAACACAAAAACTTACACCGAATGTAGAAAATCTACCACTTAAACTGAGGCTTATGGTTTTCAAACGTCAATGTGCACTTTCTCAAACCCGCGTCTGACTCTGGCCTTTCTCCTTCTTCCTCTCTAGAAAAGAAATGGTTTACAGATGAACCGGACAACTCCTACCCCAGGAACATTCAGATCAAGCCCATGAGCACTCACATGGCCAACCAAGTCAACCAGTACAAATCCACCAGTAGTCTGATTCCACCCATCAGAGAAGTAGAAGACGAATGCTGAAGCGTGCTCCTTGTGGACTGCTCTGTTAGCAGCGCAGGACTGACGAGCAGGAGGAAGACTGTCATAGCTCTCACTAAAGGGACCTCCTCCAATGTGTATACCTTTAATGTTACTTCCATGCTCGGACATTGTTTATTTATTCTGTATCCATAGACATGTACATAGAGACAATCAGTCACTGCGGATTGTACAGCCCCTCTCCCTAGCACTTTTTGGAATTATTTTAGAGTTGACGGAAAAAAGTACTTCCTCTAATTCTCTGCAATAGTTCACCTCTGGATGTGACCAGACTCCATGCCTAGAGCTGCAAGTGTGTGGAGAATGAGGGTTGCATTGCTGTTTTCAATAATAATGATCATATCATTTCCCCGTAAGTCCCACCCAGATGTGTCACGCCAAGCAGCTGGGCTCGTCTACTTCTGTTTGATTTGCACTAAAAAGCTCTAAACCCCAGTGTGACCAGAGAAGAAGTTTTAAACTCCAGTGCGACCAGAGAAGGAGGTCTAAACCCCAGCGTGACCAGAGAAGGAGGTCTAAACCTTAATGCGACCAGAGAAGGAGGTCTAAACCTTAATGTGACCAGAGAAGGAGGTCTAAACCCCAGCGGCGACCAGAGAAAGGAGGTCTAAAACCCAGCGCGACCAGAGAAGAGGTCTAAATCCCAGCGTGACCAGAGAAGGAGGTCCAAATCCCAGCGTGACCAGAGAAGGAGGTCTATACCCCAGCGCGACCAGAGAAGGAGGTCTAAACCCCAGCGCGACCAGAGAGGAGTCTAAACCCAGCGCGACCAGAGAAGGAGGTCTAAATCCCAGCGTGACCAGAGAAGGAGGTCTAAAACCTTAATGCGACCAGAGAAGGAGGTCTAGACCCTAATGTGACCAGAGAAGGAGGTCTAAAACCCCAGCGTGACCAGAGAAGGAGGTCTAAACCCCAGTGCGACCAGAGAAGGAGGTCTAAATCCAGTGCGACCAGAGAAGGAGGTCTAGACCCCAGTGCGACCAGAGAAGGAGTCTAGACCCCTGTGCGATCAGAGAAGGAGGTCTAAACCCCAGTGCGACCAGAGAAGGAGGTCTAAACCCTAATGTGACCAGAGAAGGAGGTCTTAAACCCAGTGCGACCAGAGAAGGAGGTCTAGACCACAGTGCGACCAGAGAAGGAGGTCTAGACCCCAGTGCGACCAGAGAAGGAGGTCTAGACCCCAGTGCGACCAGAGAAGAGGTCTAGACCCCAGTGCGACCAGAGAAGGAGGTCCAAACCCCAGTGCGACCAGAGAAGGAGGTCTAGACCCAGTGCGACAGAGAAGAGGTCTAGACCCCAGTGCGACCAGAGAGGAGGTCTAGACCCCAGCGCGACCAGAGAAGGAGGTCTAGACCCCAGCGCGACCAGAGAAGGAGGTCTAGACCCCAGCGCGACCAGAGAAGGAGGTCTAGACCCCAGCGCGACCAGAAGAAGAGTCTAAACCCCAGCGCGGACCAGAGAAGGAGGTCTAGACCCCAGTGCGACCAGAGAAGGAGGTCTAGACCCCAGTGCGACCAGAGGAGGAGGTCTGCCGGCTGCGTGCGAAGGCTTACTAACCCCAGTGTGCTTCTTCCTCCTCCTCAGTGTGGCTGTGCTAAAGCAGAGGCTGAGTCCACGAGGCAGGAAGCCTGTCATGGGTGTGTGTGTGTGTGTGTGTGTGTGTGTGTGAATGAGCATTATAGTGCCATCTTCACCGTGGGCTTACACATGATGCTGCACCGACTTGCACGTGCGCTCTTTTCAAAGCCTTTACAACAATAATCTAACAGGCTTCTATAAACATGTGTTGCATTTTCATTGAAACTGAACCCGACCGCGGCTGAGCTGTGAACAGCAGCTGTAGACCACAGCCAAGTCCTCAGAGCGCCACCATGAGGATTACTGAATGTTTGACAGTCAAATGCCACATATTGCATAGTGGGCAGAGTGGGCCCTCCTTTGACCGGCGCTCTGGCACAGGCCTGGCACAGGGCTGGCACAGAGGCAGTAAAGAGCTTGGATGTTGTCTGTGTCTCGCCCCCAGGCCCTGGCCTCTGAGGACCAGAGCTGTTCAGCAGCAGCTCAGTGGATTTGGGTGAAAATGCAACACTCCACAGACACTGTCTGTGAGACTCCAGTGTGTTCTGACACTGACTCATCCACATGGAGCTGTGATGACTCCAAACATACATGATGGATTTATGATAGAATTATTTTGTATCCATAAGCATAATCAATTTGTACTTATTTTTATAGGAACTCAAAGTGTAATATGAGAAAATATTTATTATATTTAATTAACATGTCATATCCACAATGTTCTGTTGGTCACAATACTTTGAGTTGGATGTTACACTCATGTTGTTGCCCTGTGTTAAACGGTGTTGTCACGAAATCTAATAAGGCTTACAAGGCTTGCATTGAGTCTGGCAGCTCAGCTCTGGGCAATGAACTAATGAAATCAGCCGCTTTTACATAACACATTTACCGCGCAGACAGATCTTTCTCCTTCGGACACGTAGACACAGGCTCCTGGGTTAGACATGTGAATGACCTTCTGTTGTGGTGGATGACCTACATTAGGTTCTTCAAGTATTTAACTCCCCTCTCCAGTCTGCAGACGTTCTCACACTTTTCTAATGGAAAGTAGAGCTCCAGTGTGCTCATTAGTTTAGTGTAAATCAGCCTAAAGTGTAGAGCACTTTCCTTTGAACAAAGCTGAGTTTAGTGTGTGTCTGTGGGCTGTGGTGATACTATACTCAAGCCTCATACACATTGTCCTCAAGTGAACTTTCCAACTGTGATCAGCGTCATCACACTGTAGCAGAATAGCCTTCATTTCACAAAATCTGTGATTCAAACGTGACTGATGATTATTCACAATGACTCATTTGGTCCCGCGAGACGATATACATGCAAAGAAAAACGTGAAAAATGTTTACAAAAAGTTTAAGATAAATATTAAAAGAAGAAAATATAATTCAGAAGCAGCACACCAGATAAAATATGATCTGATTTTTTTTTTTTTCTCAACAAAGATGGAAGGTAGCACCAATTCAGCAAGAAAGATCTCCCTTAAGTTTCCAACGGTTACATTATTGTACTGCAGGGTTTACATTCCATTTTGTCAGCTCGTCATAATCTGTCTCAACCTTTCTCTGTCCTGACTACTTATTTGTTTACACAGTATTCTCAAGGTACTTAAGCATAGGAATACTACTTCTACTATCTACTTTACTTGCTGCAAATCTAGCATCCTAAGCTCCATGGAAACGCATTGTTCACCTTGTCGTGTCGGCTCTTCTCTTTCGAATGCTCCTTTGCCTGTTTGTTGTTTGAGTCTTTGCATACCTCTAAATCTCTTTCTTTTTTTTTTCTTTTTTTTTTAAGAGTGCTTTCTTTGAAGTGCCATGAAAAGTTGCATCCTTCAGTCATTCAGGGAGCAAAGTCCGAGTAGTTTTCCCACTGTGTGACCCACATCCGGTGCTGGTACGGAGAACATCCAAGCCATCATTGCCTCCGTGCCAGCGCCGTGCCGGGCAGAGCCAAAAGGTCAAGTGGAGGGCCCCGACAAGTCCCACTAAAGCGAGAAGTGGCATTGAGATTAGACTGACCAGAGTTACGTATGGATGACTGAAAGATGCTCTGGGATCATGTGTTCTTAAATCAAATACGATGAAGCGTTCTACTGTTATTTTTGTAGAAGAATTTAACTTATTTGCTGGGAATAGTTTTGGAAAATGGTAAACTTATGAGATCGGGAGGGAATCAAGTCTTAAAATTGTATTATTATTTTATTTTTTTAAGAATTGCTTTCATGTTCTGGCTGCCTATCAGTTCAGTAGACTTCAGGACAGCGCTTTAACCACAAACAGGACGTGTCGGCACACCGTCTATCACCACAGCAAGCTGGAGTTGTGTCATTGCAGTCATATTAGTTTGGACGTGTTCAAGATGTAATGGATTCATGGATTATTTGATGGTGCTGAGTTGATCTACCTGACTCTGTCAAATATAATCTGCTGATAATTATATTGTCTTGTACAAAACGTTTGTACATAGATTGTACATGGTTTCTTTTTGTATTTTCTCAAATTAAAATGGATGTATTTGTGTTCTAAAATGTCTGTTGCCATGTCTCTAAATGTTTGTTACTACACCCACATTTACTAGCGCCACAATCATCACCACAAAGCATCACATTCTGTGTAAAGTCTCACTGTTACTAATTTAATATTTCGTCTGTCTGAATTTATAACGTTAGAGCAACTGTTCCCTTCAACTATTTACCTGATTGAGTACTATTTTGCCAATAATGACTTGCTACCCCATTCGTTTTTTAGTCGCCATTTTAAGCTAACAGTTAGCAGTCGCAGCTAGCTTACTCATGTAGCTATTTACGGTTGTGAAATGGCAAAAATCTTAGTTTACATGAGGTTGTTTGGTGAGTTTTTCTGTGTTCAACCCAACCGCCAAACTTTATAAAACACTAAAAGAGAGATAAAGCTCAGGTTTCCGGTAAAGAAAAAGAACACTTTTGGCTCGTCCACTCACCTCAACTGCACCATGAGCAGGTACAATTAAAGGATGATGATGTATGTTTCTAGGGATGAACAAAAAAATCCCTTGATCGACAATGCGCAGTGGAAGGGCAGACATCAAACATTCCTCTACATATACCACATGACCTTTACTGTCAGTGGATGAACGCATGCTGCATCATTTTACGCAAGATCAGGCCGTGACCCTGTGCTCCGAGTCCCAGCACCAATCCTCTTATCCATTGAGACTGGCATTAGTCTTGATTTACGTTTCCTGACATGCTATTAGCTGCTCCATCACTCCAACCTGTCAGGCTGTCAGTCTGGCCAATCCCTGATGATGGGTACAGGGGAAAGAATAATCATATTTACTCCATATTGGGGCATATTTCTGCTGACAGTCGACGCGCTAAAGGACATCAGGGCAGGTATAAGTATCTGCACAGCTGTCCCAGGGTCTGCAAGGGGGGCAGTAGTCTATCTGAATGTAGACTATTTAAATATGACTATTTAAAAGAAACAACTCTTTTGTGGAGTTTTTTTTTCGACCTGTTGGAGTTACAGTGTTGCATGAAACAGGGGATAAGAGAGGGAAGGACAATCGGCAAATTGTAAGATCCAGAATTGAGCTCACAATGCTGTGGCCGGCTGCACGCGATCGCCGAACAGCACGCCCTTTTATCAATATCCCATTTGGTATTGGCCACATGTAAACACATTTATGCATTATGTTCGGCCTTGAAGCAACAAGGTGGGAAACGTCCTCGGTATCATCAGGAAAAAGGATGTGAGAGGATCATGTCATTGAGCATACCTTACATAGTCATTCCCACAGCCGCGAAAATCACAAACACAATCTTGCTCCACACCAAATCCCGTAGGCTGATGCATCGTAGCAGCCAGTGGAAAGGTGGTCTACCTTATCAAACTGTGCAAAGCAAGCTGAGGTACACAAACATACTGTTATAAAGGATTATATTCTGCCCTTTCATGGTCTAGTAACCTTCTTTTACCCATTGAGTGCACTAGTGTCGTCTGTGTCAAGGGTATGGCCGCATCTCCCAAGGATCCTTCAAATCGCACGAACAGCACCAATTCCGAGGTGTGATGATGAGGCCGATGACTATTGAGACAGCACTCGCAGGACATATAGCAGTGAAGTGGACATCCCGCCCCGTCTGCGGACCCTCCTCCTCCCCTCTCATCCTGCTCAAGTGTGCAATTTCACACTCTTAACGTCAAACATCCAGCGACCAGGAGAATGCACCACCCGCCCGGGCATTTGTCCTCATTTCTCTCCCAAAATGTGCAAACACCATTACCCTTGGGTTATCTTAAGTGGCGGGCACTGAAAATACGCTAGCCGTCTCCTCCTCCTCCTCCGTAGCGTCAAAACAGGACAGAATGGAGAGGCGGTGGAAACGCCGCAGATGTTTGGGTGTTGATTTGCGGTCTGATAAGGGTGCTCCACGCTGCAGCCCGGCCTGAATTGATGGCTTGTTAGTGAGGAACCAGGCCCCCGATGTGAGGTGTTTTCAAAATGATTGATTTACAATAAAGTGGCTCCGGGTGTGTGCATGCGTCCAGAACTGATGCCGGGTCGATCCCAGTCAAATTGATTGATCAGCCATTTAACTCGGCGCGGTGTGTTTACCGAACAAAACAGCGTAGGACTCTCCCCTTTTCGAGCATAAAGTGAGGGGGAGAGATGCCACCCATGGGCCCGGTCTTTGGCGCCCCCAACCCCACCAAAATAGAAAAAGAGAGCTGTGTTGGAACATAACCATAAAAGTGTAATCATAGCATGAGAAATGCTAGCATAAATGTTTACGGTTGTGTGCTTTATTCGGCTATCAACGTGTCCTGCTGCCACTTGGAGATACGGCGGCTTTAAAAGTAATGAGTTACCTGGTGCGTGCAGGGGGGACGCCAATGTCGGCCTTATCGCTGTGTCACTGGGAGGCATGTAGAAAAAGAAAAAATGATAAAAAAGAAACTGACTAAACAATAGAGCAGTGCATAATATGGTTTTACATGATACTAGATGCACTTGAAGACCACAGATCTTCCTCTAGGCTCTGGCTCAAGCGCACAACAATAGTGCCTAAACCAGGGATGTTAAGGTTCAAGGATAAATGCTCTATCAGTAACAATGATAAAGGAACGACTTCAATGTTTTGCCATTTTACTGACCTCTAGTGCCTGGATGTTAGGGCTGCACGATTTGGGAAACCATTTGGCTGCCCAGCATTGCGACTGCGATTAGATTGGCAATTTATGTTTTAATAATAAGAGTCTGTTCCGTGCTCACATTTAAAACACGTCCAGCAGAATTGATGAAAAGGCTGAAATAGCTCGATGAACTGACACAGTAATAAAAGAATCCCATGGCTTTCAGAACATGTTTGTACTGATCTAGACTGCAGGGTTAGCCATTTTTATGCACAACAGTAAAAAACGATTTGTTGTTTTTGGAGGAAATTATGATACTGATGATCTTCATCTGTGTCTAGACCCGAGAACACAAATATTTATTTTCGTTTTGGCCTATCGACTGTTGGAATGTCATCTGAAACCAAGTTGAACTCATTTAACTATTCTCCTAATTTCACCCTTTTAGCCACAGATCAGCACCTCCGTTGTAGTGACACTTCGGGTCCAGCGGGAACTTCATTCACTTAAATGAAGAACGAGGGAAAAGTCCTGCTGCTAAAATATGCTGTGAAGTAGATTGATTTGTGCAAAATGTCCAATGTTCATGTGACCAATAAGTCAACAATGCACTGATTCCCTGGGCGGCCTGAAAATGACGTGCACCGTGTGATCAGCCCTGATCAATCAGCTCGGCTCTCTTTTTTATTAAACAGAGAGCCGAGCATGAGCACGAGCACGAGCACGAGCACGAGCACGAGCACGAGCTCGAGCTCGAGCACGAGCACGAGCACGAGCACGAGCATGAGCTGAGTTTGATTACTCAAAAAAAATGCATTAGTAGATTTCTTCTTGGGCCCAGACGTGCAGTAACACGAAGCGGCCACTAATCAATCTGGCTCACGGACTGAGGGGCAGATTCATGGTTGAACTACAAAACTCTTCTCTCAAACTAAACTTATTTCCTCCATTAACACCCAAAGTGCACCCAAAGTGCACCCAAAGTGCACCCAAAGTGCACCCAAAGTGCACCCAAAGCGCTTTACATTCCCTGCACTCACACTAGGCAGTGTGGGGGAAGTGTCTTGCCACTGCTTCTCCACTGTGGCACCTGGTGCTCCTCCCATCCAAGCACAAACCCGGCCCCGTCTGGCTTGGAGCTCAGAGAGGTCAGGCAAAGACAAGCCGGTGTGGCCACGTCAGGATATTCATGAATGATATTATAAAATATGATCCGTTTCTGCAGAAGTCCAATAAGCCTACTCACTTAAGTTACTGAACTGTTTATTTAGGCAAAATCCAATCATGATCTTTTAGTCATCTTCTTCATCGAAAACTCTTGTGAAACTAAATGTGTAAAGTGCAGTACATGATAATTCCCACTATTTTCAGTGTATTGAATACTTATCTATAATACTAAACTTATCCATCCATACTTGAGCCACACCATTTTGGGCATATTCCATTAACCTTTACCTGTGGAGACCCCATCACAGAGGAGAACCCCCTCTCACGTCCAAACATCTCCTCCAGTCATGCACTTATTTCGGTCGTAATTCGTCCACACATACAAGTGTACATTTGTGGCCTTGTCTGACTGTGACCACAGCGTCTTTTATGGAGCCGCCGTGCCAAAACAAAGCTCTCCAGCAGTCCTTAAATCATCGGCCCTGCTCCTGGATAATTGCCAGGGAGCTGAGGTTACTTCCATCTCCCCGACAGCCCGCGCGCTTCCTCCATCATGTCCCTTATTAACAATTTTACACAGTTGGTCGCAGCGAGAGGGTGTCAGAATGCCAATAATATTTACCGTCCTCTGTGCAGCTCATTCACAGTGGGCTGAGGGGGCTGAGGGGGCTGACAGTGGCTGACAGAGCAGTCGAAACCCAGATCCTCAATATTGACTGTGCTGTGTCTTTATCAGAGAGAGACAAGGAGAACAAAAGCTCAGGTGAGTTGTGATGGGGGCAGAAAGGCCAATGTGCTTGGGTTTAGTTGTGTTCAATAAGCTGCTGTTGGTATTTGTTTAACATTGACATTCGTAGCGACATTATCAACACTCTACTGCTTTTGTCACTGCAGATCTCAAACTAGGCTACTTTTTTTTGAGGTAAAGGGTGGACATATCTTGATGATATGCAACATTAGAATATTGGTGTACTGTCTATTGTTAAAAATGAAATAAATTAAAGCTGAACTGAGAAGAACAGAAACTTACAGCGTATTATAAAACAAGGGTATAGAGATGCACTTTTGTAGTTTTTTTGTTGTTGATATTTGAACCTCAACCACAGGCGTGTTCATTTACTGACTACAAAAATAGATCCAAAAGAAATGCATGCAAGCTATAAAAGTTATATTGATAGACAAAAAAAACTAAAACAAAAAAGCCCAAAAGCCCTAAACTCTACAAATGTCAGCCATTTTGAAAAAAAAAAAAAAATCTAGCTCTTTTACTTCAATAAATGAGTCCCAGGGTTTTGATCTGACGGACTCTAAACTGAGGCAGCGTCATCAGGACCTGTGTGGGCTCAAACGTGGTTCAAATCAGAGAATCAGGGTCTCAGCGTGCGGTCGTAACGAAGCAGACATGTGCCCTTTGTCACTGCTTGCAATTTTAATCTTGTTATTTATTTATTTTTTCGGCAGGTGTTTCCCAAATCAGGGACAGGACAAGTCATTGGTAAACATGCCGTTCCATCCAGTATTTGAAAGAAGTGTAGCTGTTGCATCTGTTCAATCATATTTTGTCTTTAAAGCGTGACCCACATGTGGATCTGAAATGAACCCATTTGACTCGTGTCGACGAGTTTTACACCAAACAGAAGACAGGCAGACAGCGTTCAGAGCACTTTCACAATCATTATGTCAATTGAAAATGTAATCCTCCTCAATTACACCCCGCGAATCCAAACTGTCAGCGTAAACTGCCATTATGGGTCATTTAGTCGATCAATGCGCTCAAAGATTTAAAATAATTTACGCGAGCGCTGCTGGGCAGGTAAATGAGTACATCACCATGGGAACGCTCACTCAATCCATCCTCTTTGTAACGTGAAAAATGTTGTCACCCGCCTTTGCCTTTGACCCTCACCAGCCACCGCACATACACCCAAACACATCGATATCTGCAAAGTGTGCTTATAGATGTTTGACAAGCCGAGCGCCGGGGGAATCGAACCGCCGACTCGTCCCACAACCGGGCCGTGATAATAGTTTCCATGACAATGAGGCATGCTCGCCGGCTCCAGATAAACAGTGATCCTTTACCAAAACAAGGAGGTCATTACGGCGTCTTGTCAAATCAATGGCCGCTGTGTCCGAGTTGATTAAGACATCTCCCCTCAGCTGTGACACGCTGTCAATACACCCGCATTGTGCACCGAGGCGAGGGTGGGTGAGGGTGGGTGAGGCTGTGTGAGGCTGTGTGAGGCTGTGTGAGGCTGTGGGGGGGTCTCATTGTGTACTATGGCACGCACACACAGTCCACGGGCGCAGATGATTGGAGTGAAATAGCCATCAGTCAGGGAGCCGAGCCGGACTAATGATTCCCTGTGCTGCCTATTAGAAGTACATGACAACTCAATCCTGCTCACGGAAAGAGGAATGAAGGAGACGGACAGATAGATGAAGAGAGAGAAAGCAAGAGAAGAGAAGGGAAAGAGACAAGGGAAAGACAGAAAAAGAAAAAGTGACCTTGAAGCGGCGTCATTTGAGGCTGAGTTAAATTGGCAGCAGCAGCTAATCTTTACCTGAGGCCGATTAACAGAATTAAAGCCGGACGACAAAGCCACAGAGGGCAGAGTGATGCGTTTAGGGTTTTTTTTTTCTTTCCTGTCTCTCTCTTTCTCCCTCTTCTCCGTGTTTGTTGTTCGTGTTCACTATCTGTTCGCTCTTGAAAAGTTCACCGATGGATTGGCTCGGGACGAGAAGTCAAACGTTTGTGTCAGAAGGAAACAAAGTGGAATAGCAAGGCTCGTTTACCAAACTTTTGAAAGCGTTGCTGTCTTCCATTTTTTTGTTCTTCAGCCGCATTTTACAACATCTAAAAACACAAACGGACAATTTGAATGAAGACTGCACTGGTGTTTCTACATTTTCTTTTGTAGAGAGCAGCAGAAAGCAGCAGATAGAAGCTCTGTTTGGCACTTTTGAATATATTAGCGTTTATTGTTGACTGGGCAGTTCATTCTAAATAATTACCACCATAAAAAAAATTGTAAAGTGCCCAGTGGCATAAAAATAAAAATAGGACTTTGATACTAATCTGAATTGAAAGCTATAGGCTATAAAAGGTACAATAATAATAATCATCATCATCATCATCATCATCATCATTATAACAATAATAGCAATAACAATAATAATAATAATACGTATTATTTCTATTATTCATATTTTTATATATTATTATAAAATACAAAAATAAACAGAACAAACCAACCAAGACTAGAGAGTGAAAATAAAAAATACAAAGTCAGTCCCTGTGTATAATTTGACCATGTTTAAGTTCAAAGAAAAAGTACATTTAATTTTGGTCCAGTTTTTGACAGTCTGCTCTGTCTTCTGCTCTGTTTTCCCCACAGGTATCCATCTATCATTTCCATTGTCAGTGTTTCCCTGTTAAGAGTGAGCACGTGGTGTTATAAAATACACATTCTTCCTCAGTTATAGTACAATTTCCTTCTTTTTCACATTCATTTTTATATATCAAAACCCTGCCGTTCGACAGCGACTTGTAGCTTATAAGTCTAAAGCCATACATTTTCTACCACCATAAAACGTTAAAATGCAGTTGTTGATAATCGTTTTGCTGGCAGTATTCTCGAGCAGACCATTTCTCCCTCTTTTGTACTCTTTTGTCTGCACTCAGGCTGATATTACAGCGTAAAACTAAAATAATGAGCTACCATTAGTGAGGCGCATTCCATTCAGATGTAGCCTCTGAACTTGTTTTGTTTCCTGCCTCCTCTCTCACAGCCTGATCAATATGTTTGGAGAGATGCACAAGGTTAGGCCGATGAGAGAGGAGGAAATGCTAATACCCAAACGCCAAGGTTCATGGTTAGAATTTACCCACACATCCACAGCAACAATCAAACTCTTCGCTCACGGACATTTTAACTATCGGCGCACAGGGATCAATACTGCTGCTATTGGTGCTGAATCCACACATGCATATTGGACATGGTGGTGAGAAACATAACAAGAAGTTGTTGTTGTTAACTTAAAGTAGTGGAGTTATAGTTAGTTATGTAAATGGTAAATAATAAATGGGCTCGAATATTGCCAGATATAAAACAGTTGGAAGCATATTACAAAAGGTGAATGGATTTTTGGGTGTTTGGCAGCTTGCAATTTCCTGGCAAATGCTCACTTGGCACACTTATGTTGAACTGTGGTATTGGTGCAAATCTAGTGGTGAAACTGTAGCAAATGGGGCAAATATTCAGGTGAAAATGGACACTAGGGCTGCGAAATGGCTGTTAAGTATCAATATTTGAAAATACTTTTGGCACAACATTTCATTTATTGAAACGAATATGTTCCTGCCCTCATGTATGACGAATAAAAACGCTTAACAAAGACAAAACCGAGACTTAATCAAGTCTAATTTAGACAGAATTAATCATTCATAAAAAATAATCCCTTTTCATCTTAAAAACATTACATTTCTGTCAGATGGAGGACCTTGGTGTTATTGCAATAGATAAGCAAAAGATTGATTATTGCGTTTGCCAATGTTGCTAAACTTTTGTTGTATATTGTGCCGCCCTTAATGAGACCTTGATCAAATATATAATAATCAGCTGAATAAAGTGTGTAAGGAAGTAAATCTGACATCAATCTCTTTATCTAATACACAAAATAACATCAGAATAATTTCTATTATTACATTTGCTTGTTTCTATTACCAAATTATAAATACTGTGCTAGTTTGCATGGTTTAAGTGGTGACAGCAACTGATGGTGGTGAAGAGGAGCAGATGCAGAGGCTGAGGCGGCTGATGGTTCTGCTGCTGTGGTCACATGGACTAGAGAAGCGAGTGGTTGAGAAGTAAAGCTTGAAGATGCTATAGTTGCAGATTCATCACATTTGTGCCACAAATGAATGATCATTTTCACAAAGCATCACATACAATATTACTCCTCTGAGGTCACATTTCAATAGCAACCCCTTTGCACGACTAAAAACGTACCACTTCTGCTGATGTGTTTGGACAATAAACATTTGCAGCCCTATGGGGGACGCAAAAATGAATGACTAAAACACCTCTGAATTTCCTATGGACTGTTGTCTTCTAATGGAGCGGCACTTGTGTGGGAGACAAATGAAAGTCAATAACGTCCCCTCAGACACTCTCCACAGAGACGCAAGTGCATTCTTAAAACATGAGCTGCTGACCACCAATATTAACTCGTATATAAAACAAGAGCACAGCAGTAAATAGCAGTTGTAGCCGCCCGAGTATTCATGATTCAAGGATTTCATTTACGTGTTGCCTCGGGGGTTGGGCGGCCATCTTAAAGACCAGTCACGTTTTCCTCACCATTAGTCACAGCCTGTATGTCACCGTGACGGGCCAAGGCCAAGGCGAGGAGCTTAAAGATGGCTGCCCCCCAGAAGACCCCCAAGATGAGGAGATGAGAGAGGAAATACCAGCCAGGCTAACATGCAGCACCGGAGCACCAGAGCACCCTAAGGCCCGGAGCACCCGCGGGTCATGGGTATATATGGTGTGTAATGGAAGAATGTTCTCCACACTTCAGAGGGAATTTGTCAAAAGTGGCTTCAGAGACAACAGACCATTTTTCAACTATGAGCAAGTTTGGCATGATCTAAGAAAATGAAGATGTTTCCCTCATAAATACTTTGTCACCAAGGATTTGGTGAAAACATGGAAGTATCGTAAGAACTGGAAGATGAATGCAAGAAGGCATTGTTGTTTCAGAGGTCTGAGCCCCATGGTGCATGATGCCCAAATTATTTTTCCTTCCGCATTACTTCCTCAATGCAGGCTAACGCCGCCCACCATTAGCCACCAATTAAAAGCCCTTCCAAGGCTCTGCGTTTTACTATCTTTGAAATAATTCTAAAGGTAAGGTATTGGAATATAGGTTTATAGTCTTGAATACCTAGCTAGAATTAGCCTATTGTACATGTTTAAGGGGCCAAGTGCAGTCCCCTGAGGAATCCCATTCAGACACAAGGAGAATATTATAACTACGCAGATAGGCCCCAGCTACCTCACAAATCAAGCCCCGGACCTTCTTTCTGTGAGGGGGAAACCACGCCGCTAACATGTCCACACAGTGGGCACAGAACAGCTCCTCTCGCGCCTGAGTGGAGCTGACTGAACTGGCCATGTGAGAAATCTTCCATCTCTCCTCAGGGAATATCCTGGTTATTCCTGGTCAGATCCTCCACATTCCACATTGTAAACCCTGAGGATGAATCAGAGGAGGCTGGAAATGCCAATAGTTCCAGAATTGTGCGAGCAAATGCCTGATCGTCCAAGTGGAGCGTGTAAAGTCACTGCCTCGTGCTGTTAGCCTGGGGACCGAGCATTAACATTTTGTATAATTACTGTATGTTCTCTGCCAAATGCATGTGGCCACTGTTTAACTGATGTGGCAGCAAGCTGTCGCTTTAATATTATAATGGAGTGTTTTAAATTAGCCTGCCGTCCAGTTTTACGTTCCTCAAAGAGACATAAGAGAAATGTTTGGGCCATTTTTATGAGCTTAGTTTTGTATGTTCCCCATGGGCACTAATTAAAAAGAACTGGGCATCAGGCCTGTGTGACTATAGCATTTATGTCTATAAACAAAAACTCCCTTATTTAAGTCTACACCATCAGTGGGTTTCAGATTGATGAAAAATTAGGACAGTTGCCAAGGTGATTAACAATTTAAAACAAAACATTATTTCATTTGAATGGGAAAAAGTCCTCAAAATGTTGCATATAACAGGAAGCCATGAATAGGAATTGCCACATTAATACACAATAACTCAATTACACAACTCCCAATGACAACATGAAGGAATGAACGCCTCTTTTTGTGGATATTTTGGGAAGGGAATGTTAATGTTTAAGTGTGACTATTTTGAACATTAAGCATTTCAAGCTATTGTTGAAAATAAAATCACTTGAAGTGTGATTCTACTTGAATAATCCTGCATATTTCGGATGTCTCCCTCATGAGGGCCCAAACACTTGGCCCCTTGGTATGATGTCATTAGATTGTAAGAGCTCTTCTGTGTTGAGAAAATGTACTTTCTCTGATCATTTAAAGGGGCTGTGATACAGATCTACTGTAAAAGCAGCTCCTGGGGAAAAAAATAATTCTAAGAGCATTTACAGGTCCAATCACATAGTATTTCCTCTATTTCATGTAAAACAGTTAACTTTGTGTAGGGCTGCACAATATATTGCAAGCAAATGGAAATTTCAAATTGCAATTATAAAATTGCTTTGGCGGCAATTATTTAAATAAACAATTTGCAATTAACCATAGATTGCAAATCTTATCCCACACTCACACACACACACACACACACACACACACACATATATATATATATATATATATATATATATATATATATATATATATATATATATAACTATAGAGAATAGAAATATATATTATTTAAATGTTTGATTTGAATACCATTGCAGATATGATTGGATTCATGAAAATTTGCCGTGGCTTTTGTCGTCTCTCACTGGTGTGTTTGTGTACTGTAAACACTGTAAACTCTGTCGCACATTTGCATTCAGACCGCTCGCCTCTGTTTCTTCAAACACATCAGCTCCAAACACAAACATGTTGCATTGTTGTCTGACAAAATTTAGCGGCGACAATAATTAATATTCATGCACTTTGCCCCCCCTCCGGATGCTCAAATTAATTATGCTAACAGGGTCATTTAACTGCAGCATTCAAAGCTAGCTATTCCGTCGCAGAAACGTGACACAATAATTGCACACACAATCCAACGATGGACAGTGACAAGTGGAGGAGTGACAGTCATCGTCATAAAGCACAAAGACACAAGCGCACTCTCTCCAACAGCTCACACTCGCAACAGACTCCAACAGACTCCAACGGCAGCGATATGAAAGAATAACAATAACCCCACAGCAGTAAATAAGATTTGTAACTGCGTGTTTTTATTTAGTGGTATACATCTTCTCTGTCAGCGTGCGCTCGGGTAATAGAAATGCCAGTGAGGTGGCTGATTTACTTAGTCAAATTTTCATCTCAAGGCTCGGCGGCCATGATTGCGGTCGGTAAGAGTAACGGGAAGTCATGCATTATGTAGGCCGGCGCGACACGACCTTGAGAGACGGAGAGGGCCCATATTTTACCATCAGGCACATCCGCAGTGCCATGGAAGGCTGTTGCTCCGGCGTTCCAGACAATACAAGTGCTCAGCTCGTAGATTCATATGGAGTTTAGTGTCAGGCTGATGGGGCAGACGCAGACGCTGGTGGAGACAGATGAGGGCAGCAAACAGCACACTGCAGGAGATGTTATAATGCGCATTTTACAGGTCATTTAGTTTCTGTTTCAGTGGGAAAGATATTAGTTCAGTGGTGTCCAAACCTTTTTCATCATGGGCCACATGTCAAAACACAGAAGAGGCAGAGGGCCGATCGAGGGCCACTGATCATCCATTCAAATACGTGCATTTAGCTCCAGACTTTTATTTAGGTGCAAATCTCACACACTAATATGATTTACTTTGGGTTTATGAAGGTAAGATTCATTTTTTTTACTTGCACTAAACAGGTCTGCTTATAGGACTTTGGGCCAATTCCCCAGGAAGCCTCCGAGACCAGAAATATTTGTCAGAGGGCTGGATTTGGCTCCTGAGCCATGGTTTGGACATGGCTGAGTTAGTGACAATGTAAAGGGATGAGAGTACACACTACATTATATATATAGAACAGCAATTATTGTATGTTTTTATTGCTCGAAAATACTCTCTACGTACAGATCTAACATGTCACAAACGCTTTCAAGCTTGGGTATTATAAATTAGTACATTTAGTGTTTCCCCCATTGTATATTGTAAAAGCAGGACTTTGGGGCAAAAATAAGTCTGCTGCACGTTTTAAACTGTGCTTGAACTGTGCACGTGTCTGAAATGAACGCTTGTGGATATGAACGATGAGCCAAAGGGTTTGTGTGAGACAGAGATGGCTTTCACAGATATCTACTTCCTCCTTTCACAGGTGAGGGTCGCCCAGCTTTAATGCCATGAAGTGGAAGATTTCAGGGAACTCAATAACATCTCCATGGAGACAAGCAGGGGGAGTAACCACTGTAAATGTTACATAGTGCCTCTTTAAGTGCAGCTCCTCCTGCTCGCTGAGCACAGTCACTGGCTGAAGCAGCTCTGCACTTCGGTCTGAAAAGTGATGGATCGAAACAACAACACTGGAAAGAGGAATTCACACAAGACGACTTTATACTGAGGATGGGTAATATATCGGTTCCAGTACTGGTATTGTGATAGTGGAATTTGTTATCGTATCGATCTGATATTGATATTGATATGTCGGTGTAATCCCTCATTCATCCAGGAGTGTTCCATTGTAGATAAAGATTCAGTTGTAGTCATCTGGACTCTGTTTTAGAAAAACAAAAGGTTTCGACTCTCATCCAAGAGTCATTCTCAATCAGAGAAACAAGTCTGAGAACTCAGGTTTATATCCTACTCTGTGGAAGCCCTGCCCACAGGGCGGGACCCCTGATAATGGGCCATCGAAACCAACTGGGATGGGCCTATTGTTCACTGACTGAGAATGACTCTTGGATGAGAGTCGAAACGTTTTGTTTTTCTAAAACAGAGTCCAGATGAAACAACTGAATCTTTTTCCTTTTGATATTGATAGTGAACATTTTGCTAAAATGACGTGTGTGTGTGTGTGTGTGTGTGTGTGTGTGTGACCATGTGTCGTTCCCAGTTTGAGTGAATATAGAAATAGACGAGGAATTAGGCTTGAACACATGCTGTAAATTTACATAATCATGGAACAAATGCTTTACGCTGTGAACTTTACTATAACTTAACAACATTTGTGGGCATTGGATGGATTTGCGATTTGGATCTGTATTGAAAAATAGCAGTAATTCTGAGAAAACAGCATCAACTGTTGATCACATAAGACTCTACACATTACTCTGGACAAACACTATTCATGGATCATTCCAGAGTTCTATAGTTTTCAAAAAACAATGTTTTTTATCTCCTTTTGAAGGCATCTATTGAACATTGTTCCACATACTAACCCCTTTTTTGAATTAGTTCTGGTCTTTATTTGTTTGAAAATAGCCGTTCCTCTTGAGGTTGTTCAAATCACTTCTGTACACTGGGAGGCAGTACGTGATTATACGCCTTGTACATCACTACAGCTGTGCTCATATTGACAAAGGAATGTAATATTTTAAGTTAACAAAGATGGGATTTGTTAGTCTGCATGATTAACAATTCCAACCGCCTTCTTTTGTAGTAAAAGAAATAGGATTAATGTTAGTTTTGTATGTGTTCCATCATATTTCCACACAGTAATTAAGAAATGACAGACTTTTGTACAATAGATTAAATGAATTTTGATTTGATTTGTTTAATTTAACCCATTATGGAAATCCTTTTGGCTAACTTTGTCTGGAGTACACCAATGTGCATTTTACAATGTATATTTTCTGCAGTAGCAAACCAAACATTCAATATCGGTTTTGTCTTAAAAAAGGAAAATACAAATCCATATCCAGTCCATTCATCTCTACTTTATATTTCAGTCTATGCAGCATAAACACAGCAAGTGGATTTGAATGTAATTTATCTCTTTTATTTTTATTTTATTTTTTATTATTTTGTGTTGGAAAATGTACTGAATCCCTAAAACCATCCACAGTATTGGAATACCATCTGAGGTAATGGTATTTTGCCATAACGGTATATTTGCATTGATTTTAGAAAAGAGCAATTGAGTTCAGTATTAGACATAACATCAATGTGATTCAGCAGGATCACATTATGCATGCAAAATGAGCACGCACACACATCCCTCCGTGGCTGCCTCGCATCATGCTTCTCACCTGCTCATTGATTAACCTGTATCTGGCTCAGAACACATCTCATTTTTCCCACACACAGACGGCGCAGGGATCAATATTCTCACTGTTGCTTAAGCTTGGACAACCTTTACACTATCAGCTCCTATTGATCTCTCTCACATAATTGTCCGCATCTTCAAATCAGCCGTTTTGTTCTTCATGGACAGGGCGCCATGGCATTTGAAAAGCCTCCTGGTCCTGCACCATGACCCCGCGCGAAGAGCACCCGAAAGGACACGCCACATGGATTAGTTAGCATTTTGAACTTACTCTGCACATCCTTATATTTAGGCTTCTTAATGTGAAACTGAGTCCTTTTGTTTATTCAGTCCATCTCTGTGGATCTAAAACACTATCATAAGATTAGTGTGTCAAGTAACAACATCTATCCCAGTGTGTTCAGCCAGAAGTGGAGCAGTGACTGTTGGTTTACTTGTCAGGGGTTGAACAAGTTATACATTACAATAATACATTCAATACATGTGTACTTTGTTTTCTTTATGGGTTACCAACATTAAAACAGTGTTAATGCTTGTTCTTCATTCTTGAATATGGAGAATAAAGTGCTGTTATGGTCTTAATAATACAATAATAATGAAATGTTATATGCCTTCTCCTGTGTGCAGTCAGGGGCGAGGGCACATCCAGCCGAATGGGCTTACATTAGGGGCGTGTGTTCCTTTAAAAGCTCTGTAATAACAGGGCACAGACAGTTGTCCCTCCTCCGGCCGCCTGAGAGGAGGGAGTCACCGCTCTGGGTGAAAGTCCATTCGGATGTAATTGGCAGTGGAATTATTTATGACATTAATTGCCACATTATCGACTGGCTGTCAGCTCCTCTGTCACTCTGTCCATCTTTCTTAGAGGAAAGAGCCAGCTCAGCCTGATGCCCGGTGACAAGCTAATTACTCCGTCAGAGGCCTGAATGACAAATGTTACTCATCCAGGATGTACAGGCGGGAAATAGCTCTCTCTCTCCCTCCCTCTCTTTCTCTCTAGGTGCAGGAGAAGAGGAGGGGCCTTATTTTCTTCTTTTTCTGGAGCCGCAGTAGAATCTCAGTCCTGTGCAGCTCTGCTATCACTGGCCACATGTCACTCATAGACAGAGCATTCTTGGCCCTCCTGTACATTTGCATTAGCTGGTGCCAGTCCATCATGAGTGATGGAGGCTGACACAATGATTGGTCCTTAGTTCTCCTGACAGCCAGGCGCGGAGAACGTGCCTTTTGGGGAGGTGAAGTCAGGTCTGCTGCTAGGAAACACAGCTTGTGTTGATACATGAGAAACTGTAAGAAATCTTTATTATTCCATTTTAGCAACATAATACCTATAGCACACACTATATTTGCATTCGTACTATTCTAATTTGATCCAGTTTACATGTAATTGTCAATCGATGTGTGTTTACACATCGATAAGGCCTGACTGTTCATTCAAACGTAAAAGTGTGGCTGTTGTAAAGCCACACTCGATGTTCATGTGCACTGGGACACGAGCACACAGAGAGACACTGCGACAGTGGCAGTGGCTCTTTGTGGCTGTACATGTCTGCGCAGAGGCCTGCAGGCTGCAACTGAATGTCACTGATCTGCTCTGATGAAGTCTGTGTCTCCACAGGTCACAGGCCACTGCCTACAGGTAAACCTTAATGAATCCATTGTCCACCATTCATCTACTCACACACTCATCCACGGCAGGCATATGTCAGACCACTGCCATCCCATAATGCACTCTGTGTTGCCGTAGCAGCCTCAGATGCGCCCCTGACGGAGATAGGAAGTGACACGCACCAAACTTGGTGTGTCCCCCAGCCAGCTCTAGCAGCTCCGGTGACTGGGGCCTGTCAATTCCAGCTCCATCAGCCGCACTGGCTCAATGGCAGTGCCACTGACACATGTCACAAACTTTTAAATGTCTGCTCTTTTCAGCAGCCAGGGGAACCATGACATTTTGTCGTGTGGGGGGAACTTGTTGTGGCTCCCACTTCCTGCCTCCTCTGCCTGTCAGCACCACTCTGCTCAGAGCATATCAAAATAAAGACAAATAAACCTTGTCATTTTGAAGGAGCTGCACTAGTGCCCAACTCCTAAACACCGCCATCTCAGCCAGTGCGCCCAGGGTGCCCAGTGTGCCCAGGGTGACCAGGGTGACCAGTGCGCCCAGGGTGACCAGGGTGCCCAGTGCGCCCAGGGTGACCAGTGCGACCAGTGTGACCAGGGTGCCCAGTGCGACCAGTGTGCCCAGTGCGCCCAGGGTGCCCAGTGCGCCCAGGGTGACCAGGGTGCCCAGTGCGACCAGTGTGCCCAGGATGACCAGTGCGACCAGTGTGACTAGTGTTACCTTAGAGGTGGACACAGGAGACCAAGGACACACCAAATTCTACACCCTGTGTTACATGACTGTAGGATTCACTATCAGTGCAGTAGTGTGCACTAACATGCGAAGTGTGCACTAGCATGTGTTGGACAACAGAGATGAGTAAACACAAGCAGACACAGAGTGACAAACACAGTGAGCCTAAATGTGACCTTCCTCATGTCTGTGTAACTGACACATGATTTGCACGCACACAGTCCCACACGTACACGCACACATTCACACACACGCACACACACACACACACAGACACACATCCACGACCCTTATTAACTGTTTAAGTCCATGCAGTGGCTCAGGCAGACTCTTCAGGCTAATGAACCTGCGTGTGCTAATGTGATGGACCTCTGATCACAGAAGCAGAGGTTATGAAGACACCAAGGGCAGGCAGAACACAGGAATGATGTAGTCAAATGTCTTTAATCAGCCAATACAAACTGTACATGCACAGCATTTACAGTTTTTCATTTATCATTCATAACAACAAGAGATAAGTTGGGTTCACGTGACATCACAACGTTCTAACACTCGAGAGTTTCAAACTGAGCTGGAGACAGGCCAATTCTATAGTGCAGTTTAACTGTCTGATTGCAGATTTGTTGACCTCGTTCATGGTTAATTTCAATATTGGGCCAATCCACATGAAACAAAAACTGGCACAAAGTTTGAGAGCTTCTCGAAGGAAATTACGGTATGTACGTTCTTACAGCAGCCTCAGAAAGCAGTGCCATTATTCTATCTTAAAAACCTGACTTTGTCATTTGATCATTTGTCATCAAGACCATGTTTTGGACAAATGATTATAATATTCAACATTTGTATAATAGAGTGACACAGCCCCCTGCCCTCCCCCTGAAATTATGACAACATATAACAGTAAATACGGTAAGTGCAAAAGTGTGAAGATATTACATTTTTATATTGCTTTCTACACACTTTATTTTTGGTTTTATATAGGCAATCAGTTAAACATTTTAAACTCCACAGACATAAAACATAAATGGAATAAACTTTGCCCTTCATAAAAGACAGTTTTCATATTAAGTGGTTCCTGACATTATATTTATTTTGTCTCCGGTATTTTGTTTTTGCTGATTTGTTTTCTCGAATCAAAGTCAATTCCAATGCCATGGTAGAGTCAGATCTAGCATGTATAATTTCATCTGCTACTCCGACCTATACCTAATATCTTTTCAAAATCAAATAGAGAAAAACTAACTTCTTACACTTTGACCGTGGCATATTAAACAGCATCAGGCCTAATGTTTTTAACAGCAGATGTGCGTGCCTTGACAGAGAGAAGGGGATGAGAGAGAGAAAGGAGCAGAGCGAGCGCAGCGGGAGAGTGATGAGCCCGAGTCAGGCCCCAGGTGTGTGACCGTCACCCCTTCACCCTTGATTAGTGGCAGCAGTAGATAGGTGATCCATCATGGCTGTCAGAGAAACACAGGCAATTGGAGGGATGTGTTTGTCACCGGCAGAGACAGAGAGAGAGCGAGGGAGCAAAAAGAGGGAGGACGGCGCTTTGTTTGTGCTGGCTCTGCTGATGCTTAAAGGCAATCATGTCAGCTCAAGTGTCATCCCTGACTTTAAACTCGCAGAGGCCAATAGCTCAAAAAGGAGAGGCTGGGTTAAGATCCAAGAAAAGGCTTCACATCCAACAATGAGAAGCGTGAAATAATGGTTTACAAAGGTATCATGAAATATGAAATGGACACGATACAGATGTGCTGGTGTTCGGTGCCGGTCGTCGTGTGGATGTGGACGTCAGAGCTGGTCGTTCCGGATGAATCGGTTGCCTTCAGAGTGCTTGCCGTAGTAGATGTAGCGGCACTTGGTGAATAGACCTAAAAACAAAATAGAGGGATTGTGAAATGAATTAAGCAAATGTAGTGAGATTATTCGACTGGTCGGATGTTTTCATTATAGATCAGCTCAAGTGTTATATTCTTTGATTTTTGTTATAAAAGGTCTTTTGCATGTGTTTTAGAGTCTGTATAGTTCAGTTAATGATTGTGATTATCAAAAATACAATTCTGATCATTTTAATAGTGGGCCAATAATGACCCTTTGGCACGTGAATCTCCCTCTGTGTGTATTCCCAAGGCAGTACTGCAGGTCTTTTAATATAAAACAAAAATAAACACATAACAAGGAACAAAACAAGACACAGAGAGTATTCAAATTATTTACAAAGTCCTAAACAAGAAGTTAATTCAGTCCATTTGGTCCAAAGTCTGTTAAATGTGACTGTTTGTATTGGCCTATCCCATATAAATATACAAATCATGCAGTACACCAGAAGCTACATCCGTGTACACTTTACACTGCAATCTACTTTTAACTATTCCCACACAGTTGTAATTGCATACTTGGCTTGTGTGAGTGCAGATATTCTAAAGATGCTCAGTGTAAACACTAAACTATAGTGCAGGTAAATTGGCTCAGAATGGCTGCATTTCAAGGGTCTGGGCCAGATTGACTAGATGAGCATTTCTTCTCTCACTGCCCAGAGGCCTGACTGTAACAACCCATCAGCCTCCCACACCGGCCCACTCTAAACACACGGCTCCACATACTGTCCATGTACACGGAGAGGCCGTATACTGTACACCGAGAGTATACTGCACACCGAGAGTCCACATACTGTACACGAGAGTATACTGTACACCGAGAGTCCACATACTGTACACCGAGAGTATACTGTACACCGAGAGTATACTGTACACCGAGAGTCCACATACTGTACACCGAGAGTATACTGTACACCGAGAGCTATACTGTACACAGAGAGTATACTGTACACCGAGAGTCCACATACTGTACACCGAGAGTATACTGTACACCGAGAGCCACATACTGTACACGAGACACGTACAGAGTATACTGTACACCGAGAGGCCACATACTGTACACGAGAGTATACTGTACACCGAGAGGTATACTGTACACATACTGTACACCGAGAGTATACTGTACACCGAGAGTCACATACTGTACACCGAGAGTCCACATACTGTACACCGAGAGTATACTGTACACGAGAGGCCACATATGTACACGAGAGTATACTGTACACCGAGAGGCCACATACTGTACACCGAGAGTCCACATACTGTAACACCGAGAGGCCTATACTGTACACCGAGAGTATACTGTACACCGAGAGTATACTGTACACGGAGAGTCCACATACTGTACACCGAGAGTATACTGTACACGTACACCGAGAGGCCATATACTGTACGCCGAGAGTATACTTACACCGAAGTATACTGTACACCGAGAGTATACTGTACACCGAGAGGCCATATACTGTACACCAGAGAGTATACTGTACACCGAGAGGCCAGATACTGTACACCGAGAGTATACTGTACACCGAGAGGCATATACTGTACACCGAGAGGTACACCAATACTGTACACCGAGAGTATACTGTACACGCGAGAGGCCACATAACTGTACACCGAGAGTATACTGTACACCGAGAGTCCAATACTGTACGAGAGTTACTGTACAGGAGAGTATCTGTACACGAGAGGCATTACTGTACACCGAGAGTACTGTACACCGAGAGTCCACATACTGTACTACACCGAGAGTATACTGTACACGAGAGTATACTGTACACCGGAGAGGCCATATACTGTACACCGAGAGTATACTGTACACCGAGAAGCCATATACTGTACACCGAGAGTATACGTACACCGAGATACTGTACACCGAGAGTATACTGTACACCGAGAGTATACTGTACACGAGAGGCCACATACTGTACACCGAGAGTACTGTACACGAGAGGTACACGAGTATACTGTACACACCGAGAGTATACTGTACACGAGAGTACATACTGTACACCGAGAGTATACTGTACACCGAGAGTATACTGTACTGTACACCGAGAGGCCACATACTGTACACCGAGAGTATACTGTACACCGAGAGTCCAAATACTGTCCATGTACACAGACAGCATGTGTACAATTGCAGTAAGCAGGAGGACAGGGGCGTGGCCACTCTACTCTGTATTCAACAAGCCATAAAACCAGCCCTAAGACATTCTATTTCAATCAATATCGAGTGTGTTCAGTGCACCTATCAGAAATATCAAATAACAGAAAGAAGAGGAATACTTTTGGGTGATAAACTGGATAACATGTCATGTGTTAAAGAAATGGATGTATGAGTAATGAACTGGTCAAAAGTATGGAATACTTTATTTTGAATGGTAAAAAGTCCTAAAAAATCAGGATATATTTATTTATTGCCATTGTCAGTGAGCAAAATTCACAAATTCACAAATGGCGCCTGTGTAGGAAACAGAAACCGTGAAAATGTATTTTTTAATGTAATTGTATAAATCAAGGCCATAAACAAAGCATCAAAATCAGCTTAATACTGCCAATTCAATTCAAAATCCAATTGTTTAATTATTGGCACATCAAGTTATTCATTATAACTAGTCGACTTTTGATGCATTATTTTTGGCATTTTTATGCCAAAAAAACGTCCTCCACTGAATGTAATTTTTTGTTCTGTCGTACTAATTGATCAATCTGATCAATTTTAGTCTTAAAAACATGAAAAACAGAACAAGTTCCTTTTAAACTGTTTAAATTATTATTATTCCATACTTTCTTATCTTATGCTTTTCTAGCATCTTAATTATTCACTGTGATGAGTTAATAAGTGCTTTTCACAGCTTTCAGAGACCAGAGTGCAGAGTCCCAATTAGCATGCTAAAAGTGCCCTTACTGGTTCTCGGCTGATGAAAAAACTAATTAGATGCAGACAGCACAAGGTAAATAAAACAATCCCAACTACATGAACTAAAGTCAGATACAGCCAAAGTAATACATACTTGATATGTCTACCTAAGCACATCCAATACACCCATGTTTTAATATCAGAGTAGTACTAAACAACTAGTACAAGAAGAACACTATATATAAATGTGTAATTCAGTCACAGTCATGAACCAAAAAGTGTGAAACCAAGATGGCCGCCCGTATGGCTTGTTATGAGGCGGCTCTCCATGTCCACACCTACAGAGCCTGGCCTGTGGAGCATGGCTGTGATGTCGCCTCGCTCCTCTCACCTCTCGCCCAATGAGCCAAGGACAAGTGGCATTAGTCCTGTCAATGATCCTCTGACAGGGCAACACGCACAGCTTTGGCCTGGCTTTTTAAATAGACATCAAGTGCATTACAGCCGGTGAGAAGACAGAGAAAGGAGGAGAGAGAGGGCTGCTCCGAGCGCTAAGTCCAATCACATAATCCAAAGAGACATTGTCAAGGGCGGGGAGCGAATGGCAACTAAGTGACAGAAAGCAGAGATGGGGACAGAGATACTGGTGCCATATTAGTGCCAAGCATATTCTGATGCCACCCTCAATTCTAACCAAACCTGACACGGCTCTCTCGTCTGCCCCCGCTCCCCGCCACTCTTCAAAGTGCTCGCGCGGAGGAGACAGTCGCCGAGACACAGGCAGCACACAGCAGTCCCTCGCAGCTGTAGTGGGTGTTCTGTCAGGCGGAGGGAGAGCGCAGTGGCACAGGCAGCAGCACGAGCAGGCCCCAGGACAAGCTCAGTCAATCTAAATCTGGACTTTGTAGTGTGCAGTGCTCATTTCCCCCTCATAGCCCAGCGACTTGAGGTGATCCAAACACTCAAGTGTGAGGAGCTGTCACCTCCAATAACATCCAGGGGACCACTCTGTGCCTGCCTGCCTGTGTGCTGCCTTCCCGGTGTGCCACGGAGGTACATGTACTTGTGCAGCCTGGTGACACTTGGGAGGATTGGTGGGGTACGGCTGTGGCTGGCCCTGGTAGGTGGTGGGTGGGTAATTTGCCAGAGGATATGGGTGCCATGGTTGGCGAGTGGGTTTGACACGGCAGGACAAGGCCCTGTCTGGCAGCGCTGTGATCATGTGGGCACTGGAGGTCTCTCACACATATTCGTAATAACCCCGCAGAGAAGCTAACTCTCTCCCACTGAGCTTTACCAGACTAGCTCTGTCCTATAAGGTGTTAGCAACAGGGGCTGTATCTGTATCACAGATGGACAGTTTCAACAGCCTTCACACTCTGAGGACTGAAGGAACAGAGCCCTTCAAACACTCTGGACCTGTGACCTTACAGCAGGGTCTGGGAATACAATCCCAGATCAAAGGAGAAATACATTACAATGTGAGGAATTGTAGGCAGGGGAGAGAAAGGAAATATATTAAAGTTATTTTTTGCTTGTCGCTTCTCAACATGCGACAGTTTACCTTTTGATGTTTTCACTATTCTTTATTCTATATTCTTTATTGTTTAGGGTTTTATTATTTTGTTTAGAGTACTGGTAGAACAGTTGATAATTTGTTAGTTTTTAATGGTTTTCTCTGCCAGCACAAGTCGTTTACAAACAAATGTACTAAATCAAGTGTGTTGTATTGGATTATTCATTGACTCTCTAGAAGGTGGCTGCCAATCTGCGCCAACAGCCTCTCTGATCACCACCAAACACTTACAAACTAGACTCTACATTGGCAAGGTGTGAAATTGAAATTCATTTGCCTTATTTGGACTTATTATTTGGATCCAGACTGGTTTTATCTGTATATTCTATTCAAATTCTCTCAAATTGGTCACCAACTCCTCTGCTACATCTCAGGTGTAAATCGGACAATCCAATCAGGTTCATTTATTTCAGGGCTGCATGGGAAACTCCTATCATTGACCAGCTCTCATTCAGAACAAAATCCACCAAATTCCACTATGTTCAGGCCCCTGTGATATTATTTTCCTTCCTTTTTTCCTCAAAAGACACTATCTGAACTCAGGCAGATGAGTTCAAATCTTGGCTGACCATGCAATGAAAGTTCATGCCATTTCCAGTTGAACTCATATCAGGTTACCCCAATAAACAAAGTGACAAATGGTACCAAAATAAGCCACTATGAATTCAAAAGCCTTGGACTAAGCCTAAAGCATCTTCGTATATGTTAGTTGCGCTCTAAACGTCTCAACGACCTGCCTTTGATCTGCACACAAACGGCAGTAACAGTAGGAGCAGCCATTAACGTGACACATTAACAAAGTGTCGCCGAGTGTAATGTTTCCATGGTGCCCCGGCGGAGGTGCCATCAGGCTGCCCGGGCACATATGTCACCCAGCACCTTGTAGTGTGGAGGGCCACTGTGCTCCACTCTGTACAGTGTGTGGAGATGTTATGGAGTGTGTGAGAAGGCTGCTCTTTGGAGATGATTACCCAAAGCATGTGTCTCCTCCGCGGGGGCTTGATGGGCCATTCTGTCGCAGTGTGAGCCAGCTACACACAGCCTATGTACAGAGCAGTGAAGCTGGGAACTACTTAATGTTATTGATGATGTGAGGGAATATGGCTGCAGTCACTTTAAAACAACTTCAACAACTTAAATCTCTACTTTTAACTATATCCGCCCTCACAAGAAATGGTTATTGAGCTGACTAGAATAACTGGTGCTATTATTGTATTATTCTTATCATATATATTATCAAACCAGCTAGTTTAAATCATATTTATCGGATAGGTACCAGTTTGTTAATGTAAACCAGAGATCCTCACATTATTCTAAAGTAACCAACAGTGTGCCGCAGGGTTCAGTACTCGGTCCAATTCTGTTTACTCTTCATAAGCTGCTGTTAGGTTACATTATCGGAAAGCATGGCATTAACTTCCACGGCAATGCCGATGACACACAACTGCATTTATCAACTTAATGCTTGTGTGAAAGGTATAAAAACCTGGATGACACTAAATGATCTGCTTCTTAATCCTGAAAAAAACCAAGGTCATTGTACTAGGCCCTAAGCGTCTGCAAGACTCTTTATCTGAGCAGATAGTCACACTGGACAATGTCAGCGTAACCTCCAGTTCTACTGTCATTCAAAGTGCATATAAATCAAGCCTGTAAAGCACCCTACTTTCATCTGCGTATCAGGCTTAAAACGTTCCTCTTTGAAATAGCTTATGGCCAGGCCAAACCTACAGTTTCTTAGCTATGCAACCCTAAGAGCAACTATGGTGGGGGAAGTATTGCAGTTTGAGCAATAACCTCTGCTTGTGACTACTTTTCCACCCTGAATTATATTCTAAAGTAGAATGGCAATCATTGGATGCAAGAAGAGAACAGCACTGCCTTTTGTTTGTGTATAAAGCTCTAGTTGGCATTTTGCCTGATTATTTATCAAGTTTATTGCACATCAGATCAGGTATTCACAGTTTGAGGTCTCAGGACAAGACATTTTTATCTTATAATCTCATCGTCATTTTAACAGGCTTTCAGCAACTTTGCTCCCTCCCTGTGGAACAAAACACAGAGACTTTTTAAATTAAATCATTTTAAACCTTTTAATGATTTTAAAGCACTGGTCAAGGACTATGCGCAATGCCGATGCACTTGTTTTATATCATTTTATCTCATATTGTACGTATAACATGTGTTTTTATATAATTTTATCTCATATGGTATGTATGAATGTGTTTTTTATGTATTGGTTAATTTTATTGAATGTTTTATTTGTCTTTTAGTATCCTGTGTTTTGTTGTTTACTTTGTGTTGTGTTTTAACAGGGTACCCATGAAAAAGAGACATTTTCTCATTGGGTTTTCCCTGTATAAATAAAATAAATAATAAATAATATCAACAAAATGTAATTATTTTAGTTCACCTGTGTCTGTTCATTGCTGTTCACATGTTTTTCTCCTTCTTCAACTCCATTCTGATAGTGCTCCTCTACTGCCTGGAGGAACACACTCTACTCTAGATGAATGGCCCTTCATCTGCCTGGATGAATTATCTAGCTAAATGAACCCCCCTCTCTCCTCCTGAGTCCTGGACCATCTGCAGCCTGCTCGTCCATGGGAGGATCTCTCCTTCACTGTGGTTCTTCATGAGCTTTCTACTTTTCCACACAGGATTTTGTAGTTTGTCCTTGCAGAGAAAGGATCTAAGGACAGGAGATGCTGGGACATTATACATTTAGTAATTTCTCTGAACATTGTTTAATCTGTTTTTCCCTTCGAGGCAAGTGCCTGTTGGGATTTTTTGCATTACAAAAAATAAGTTGAAAAGAATATTTTGCTATATTCAATCGTAAAACACCTATTCATAGTATTAGTCATGTTTTAAGAGTTTATGTTTGAAGGTGCAATCTGTTTTCTTCACTTAAATGGCTTATTAAATGTAACAACCAACTTCTGTGTTTTTTAACTGTTCTATGGTAATGACAACGACAAACATGAATTGAAGTGGTCATACAATGTTTACTTTTAACTGATGATGTAATCCAATTTATTTACTTGTCAACAGATTATTGAGCAGATTTTAGGTTATATGTGAACATTTGTATTTAATTTTAATCAATCTGCATTGATTGAATTATGAAACATTGTAATGTTCTTTCTTTTACAGAAGGATTTGTCCCAAAGTTTTAATTACAAAGGCAAATGTACACACATTTTCATTCAGATCTAGTTTAATGAAAATACTAAATAAAATATCCAAAATCCCCCCCATACATTTTTTGTATCCTAGTTTAACCTTGTGTTCTTTTGACAAACAAAATGCAGCAAGAAATTTAAACCGACTCTATCAATTTTTACACATAAAATGCCTTAGTTGTATATGAAAACATATTTTTCTTATATTTATGCAGGTAAATGACAGAAGTTTCAGATTAAGGCTATGTTTCTCTTCACCTGCAGTGTCTGGCCTTGAGTTAGACATTTTAGTAACATGATAACAAGTTTGCTGAGTGCTTGTGTTAAGTATTGGTCAGCCCGTGCAGCCATCCTCAGTTTAATCAGGCCGGAGGATGTGCATACTCAGATGCTCCTAAAGAGAGAGGCGAGCGACCAGGGAGATGGAGAGCTTTAATGATTGTCCCCTGCATACAATCAGAGCCACTCTTTTCAAGGGCCATCAATATGTCACCCACAGACACATCCGACAGACGCTGCTTTTAACACCAAGGTTATCTATTCTGGGCATGCAGTCTCCTCTCCACATCTGTCCTTCTAACGCTGCTATAGGGCTTTTAGCTCTTTCTGCACTCAAGAACATTGTAGAAATGCATACAGCGAGGAAATGATTAAACTAATTATAGCATGGGTCAAAAATATATAAACATAATCCATCTTTCTTCCATTATCAGTTCAGGTCAGTGTGATGAGATGAAGTGACCAGCTCCTGTCTGAAGGGGGTAGCACAGCAGTCACATGACCCCCTTAGTGAACCATTAACACGAATAATGTATGTGCATTTTACTAACCCATTAATATAGTGATTATTCATTAATTCACCTTCGACCGCTTGTTCCCGTTGGGGGCCGTGGGTGACTGGCGCTTAATCCCAGCGACTTTGGGCCTTGGGTGGGGTACAACCTGCACAGGGGCCAGCTCGTCACAGGGTTAACACAGAGACAGAGACACACAATCATTCACTCTCACATTCATTCACTCGGGGCAATTTACAGTTGCCATGTTTACCTAACACATGTGTGTCTTTGGACGGTGGGAGGAAGTTTGCGGACGACACCCTCATTGGGCTCATCTCGGACGGAGATGAGTCTGTCTACAGGAGGGAGGTGGCCCGGCTAGTGTCCTGGTGCAGCGGTAACAACGTGGAGTTCAACATCCTGAAGACAGTGGAGATGATGGACTTCAGGAAAGTCACAGCCCCCCAGCCCCCCCTCATCATGACAGACTCCCCCATCACCACCGTGGACTCCTTCCGCTTCCTTGGCACCACCATCATCCAGGACCTCAAGTGGGAGCCCTCCATCAGCTCCCTCATCAAGAAGGCCCAGCAGAGGATGTACTTCCTGCGGCAGCTGAGGAAGTCCAAGCTGCCAGCGCAGATGATGGTGCAGTTCTACACGGCCATCATTGAGTCCATCCTCACCTCCTCCATCACCGTGTGGTACGCTGGAGCCACAGCCAGGGACAAAACAGAGACTACAGCGCATTGTGCGTTCTGCTGAGAAGGTGATCGGCTGCAGACTTCCATCTCTGCAGGACCTGTACGTCTCCAGGGCTCTGGGACGAGCAGGTCGGATCACAGCTGACCCTTCTCACCCTGGACATGGTCTATTTTGAGCCACTCCCCTCAGGGAGGAGGCTACGGTCCATCCGGACCAGAACCTCCCGCCACAAGAATAGTTTCTTTCCCTCTGCCGTTGGACTCATGAACACTTCTAAACACCTACCACTTTAAGTGCAGCTATTCAACCACTCACTGCACTGTCACTTTCTGCACTACAACTGTAAATTTAACTGTAATCTTGTGTACATAGTAATGCCTATTTTTATTTTTATTTATATCTAACAGTCTTAATTCTGTTAGATCTGAGTGCTGCTTTTGACACTGTCGATCATGGGATCCTCTTACAGAGACTAGAGGACTGGGGGGCATCACTGGCACTGCTCTAAACTGGTTAAAGTCCTATCTGGAAGACAGGAAATTCTTTATGGAAATTGGTAACTGTGTCTCAGACCAGATGCCCCTGACCTGTGGGGTGCCCCAAGGGTCAATCCTGGGACCCCTTCTGTTCAACCTCTACATGCTGCCGTTAGGTCAGTTGATACGCAGCGAAAAATGTGTCCTATCACAATTACGCAGACGACACTCAGATCTATGTTTCACTGACGGCAGGTGAAATATGGACCAGTGGATTCACTCTGTCACTGCATCCAACAGATCAGTGTGTGGATGCAAACAACTTTCTCCAGCTGAACTCAGACAAGACTGAAATCATCGTCTTTGGCCCACAGAAACAAAGAGAAATTGTTAACTGTCACCTCCAGAGTCTCGCTCTAAAACCTACACATCAAGTTAGAAATCTGGGGGGTAATAATGGACTCAGATTTGAATTTTAACAGCCACGTCAGATCAATCACATCAGCAGCTTTTTACCATCTAAAAAAACATTGCCAAAATCAAAAGTATAGTGTCTAAACCAGACCTGGAGAGACTTATCCATGCGTTTGTCTCTAGTAGATTAGACTACTGTAACGGCCTGCTCACTGGCCTCTCCAAACGAGCTGTAAAACAGCTGCAGTACATCCAGAACGCTGCTGCTCGGGTCCTGACTAGAACCAGGAAGTACGATCACATTAGTCCTGTGCTCAGGTCTCTGCACTGGCTCCCTGTGGCTCAGAGAATAGACTTCAAAGCAGCTCTGCTTGTATACAAGTCTCTCCATGGCCTAGCACCAAAGTACATCTCGGACATGTTAGTGCCATATGAACCATCTCGGACTCTGAGGACCTCAGGGACCGGCCTCCTGCTGGTGCCCAGAGTCAGGACTAAACATGGGGAATGTGCGTTTCAGGTTTATGCAGCTAAAATCTGGAACAGTCTTCCTGAGGATGTGAGACAGGCTGCTACTCTGGCAATGTTCAAATCTAAACTAAAAACTGTTTTGTTTGGCTGTGCATATGACTGAAATGCTTTTCTTTGCACTCTTCTCTTTTATGTCTTGAACTAAGATTGTGATTTCTGCCATGTCTTTGTGATTTTAATGCATTTTTTCCTGTTGTGAAGCACTTTGAATTGCCTTGTGTACGAATTGTGCTCTACAAATAAACTTGCCTTGCCTTGCCTTGCCTTTATTTATACTATAGTAATTTTTAATTGTCTCTTTATGCATGCCCTTTTGATTGAATATATGTTGTTTGTATTATTGATCAGTGTTTAATGTTGCACCTTAATGCCAAAACATGTTCCTTTGTTTGTGAATTCCGTTCATTGACAATGGCAATAAACCTTTTCTGATTCTGATTTTTTTGATAATGGTCTAAACTGGCTTAATTATAATAGAAAGGCAGGTCCATTAACAGATTTTTATTCACTAGTTTTATTGTTGGAGAAATGGCTATGTAACATTTTTGAACCCTACATGTATCAACCGGAGTCTGAATTAAAAAAATAATCATAAGTAAAAACCGAGCAGTGGGCGGAGATAGGGGGTAGGTGAAAACAGACCTTTTCCGAGCACTCGGGCCTTGAATGCAGGGCAATATAAAATGACTTAAACATACATGATTCAATCAACTCTCCTTTCATACATATCTCTACTAGAGCAGCAGAACCATCAGCCACCACAACCTCTCCATCTTCTTTCCCTCTTACAGTAGAATTATTCAGATTATTCCCTGATTTTGGCCTCTTGATGTAAAAGAACAATAATAGCAGCACCGGGGCCTTGTATGCAGCCTCTGTGACACATCCAGAGTGGGTTAGTGTTACAAGATGAAGGTGAATCCATATTTAGTCTATCTCGTGTCATATCTGGAGTAATCATTAAGCATTTTAACAGATGTCGCCTGCCTCGCTCCTCGCCCTAAAAAACTCCAAACGTACTGCATACATGGCCAAGTGAAAATGACATTTATCCTGCTCCAATAAAAAATATTTAGTCCATTAAACATAAATAGCTGTCATTATGATGCATACCCCGGGCTGGAGCCTCCGCAGCTTCCCTCCCGGCTGTTTACTGCGGCCAAACTACTGCAGCGCCTGCATGTTCTCAACTTCAGCGTATTGATTAAACTTTTAAATAGCTGCCATATAACCCTGGGAACATCAGGAAGATTAATTTGCGTCAATGTTCATCTGTAATTCATTAGCCATTTATACTATCCACATCCACGCGGAGCTATCGGGGGAAACGCGGGCCATTTTTCACCCAGGCACAAGCTACTGAGAGGCAGGCGGAAGGAGAGGAAAGCCCACAATAAATATCCACTGATGATTGACTGTAAAAAATGACTGTGCTGTTTAATAAGCTGCTATCTCACATGCAGCATTCTTCATTAGTGTTAGCAGGCATAAGTAAGGCTGCGTCAATGAAAAATGTGTTGAACTATTCCATTGCCAAAATATTTCAAATATATTTCCAATTGTCTTATTTTGGGCCTAGACTTTGCCTATGTATAGACCTGGTTGCAAGTGAGCCCCAGGGCAGCTGTGGCTACAGTTTAGCACCTTTCAAGTTTGGAGAGTGGATGAATAATGCAATTTGGCATTTTGGATCTATTGAAATACTAATCCAAACTATTAGATTAAATGAATGCTGTACTGTAACAGCCATAGAATTGTATAATGAGTTAATTCAAATAAAGTTATGTATTTGATTGATTAGAGTTATTATTGTAGGATAATTATTGTCTGCAAAATTCTTAAGTTTTACAACAAATATGTTTGAGACAAATTTGTTAGAAAAGCCTTTCCTGATTTATTTCATGTAATAAAGTAAGAATTAGTTTGCCCCACTACAGATATATTGTAAGGCAGCTGTTGGGGTCAAATTGACACCTCGGCATCTAATTATGGGGTGCATTCACACTTGACGTTACTGGATCCTAATATTGAGGCCATTTTTGTATTGATGTGGACTTGTTTTGGTCCTGTGCAAGTCCTTGTTTAGTCCTTATCTAGTCCTGGTTTAGTTTCGGGTTTTGTCCTGATTTAGCATTACCGTGATGGGAAAAGCCTGCTCTGCCACTGAAACCTGGGAAAAGTGCTTATAAATTCAATGCGAATAAAGGATAAAGGATGCTAAGAATGTGTTAGGAAAGTAAGAAATAAGTTTGGCCCGCTGAAAATAGTTTAAAATGAACAAGTTCTTGTTTTCATCTTTTAAAGACAGTAAAAATCATGTACAGAGTTGTTAATATGAACCCAGTAATTCCCGTTTCAGCTCACATTCCTGCTGTCATAATCAGTATTAGCAGTGGTAAGTGTAACAGCCTGCATAATGATCCTCCATCCATCAGGAGGTACAGTGGATAGGTGCTGACACTTGATGAAGGCCTGACGTCAGCCCTCCCTCTCCAGCACGTCTCACAGTGAGCCTGACATGCTGTGTACGAGCTGTCAGTCAGGCTGCCGTTAGCCTGTCAACACGTCCAAACATGGCTCCTCTGCCTTACACTACTCGGCTCCTCTTTCTACATTTATGCACAGGCACAAACCAGGCCTGATTGCTTCCATACTAATACAACTCAAATGGTTGTTAGTGGATATTAAAATTGAAATAGTTTATATTGATGTAAAGTTTAAATTCAACATTCACAGTTGGATTCATCAGATTTCCCAGAATATTTTGGCAATGATGTTTCTTGCTGATTTAACCAAGATCATTTATCTCAACCTTTAAACCATAATGTAGGTAAAAATATCCAGAAGTTTGGTGGTTCAATTCTTAAATTGGTATAGCAAACTGCAGCGGCGGTGTCCCTGGGCTAAACCTGTCGTGTCCAAACTTTCTTCATCGAGGAGGGCCACATATTGAAGCATTCAATTCAGCAGCAAGCCTAAGGGCCAACATAAATTGAGCCGCATTTGGCCCACAAGCCATAGTTTGGACACCCCTAGACTAGACATTTTAACCACCTGAGTTGGCCTTCTTTAAATTGATTTTGCTCTACAGCAGAACAGTGGTTGTAAAAACAGTTAAACTAATCAAATGTTAAGCAAAGATTTGTAGATTTGAAACTTAACTGGGGAGACAAGCCAGGTTTGTTTAGGCAATTGTTCTGAAAAAAATACCAGGCAAAGCAATAGCATTTTTGTGAGACAAGGACTGGTTTCATCTTTTAGAGAAAAATATACAAAACAGATACTTTGATGGCTGTAGCTTCAAAATTCCTCTTCAAGATTAATATATAAAATATATTCCTTTTTTCAATCTATAAAGTTATTGACAAACACATTGAGGTTGGACTGTGAGTAAGAGTGGACTTTTGAGTTATTGAGTTATACAAACTGAACTTAGACTTGGGAATCGGCGCATGACTCAGGTAAAAAAAAACAGAAAACAGAATATTGACCGCAGAGGCCAAAATAAATATATAATTTGTACAAGATGGAGAGTTGAAAGATTTGCTATTGCCACAGGCTGATGGGCTGTCAGGAGAAGGTTGCTAGGTCATGGCTCAACCGGCCCTGATCAATACTAAGTTGATTTTACCACATGTTTCGTTTTGAAGTGCAATAACGCCCAATTCAATATGTTATGTACAAAGAAAGACCAACGGTATTTTCTTTAGCGTAATTAATTCCAATATGGCCTAATTGCTAATAAGCATTGGAATGTGACGGGAATGAAATCTTGGAACATTATGGAGAGGATGAGAGGTGGCACTCCATCACTTTCAGCAGTCTAAATGGCCGTAATCAAACACTTTAAATTGAGGATGGCATTATTCATTGATGGGTGAATTACAGCTATAATCAGATAAATGCATATCAGTCTTTGTAGTCCCAGTTTACTGTATAAGGATGAGACGGAAATTGAATTCTGGGGGCACATAAATTTTGACTCAAGAAAGAGATTAGCGTCACGGGGGGCCTAATGGCAGGAGAAAATGGTGAAATTAATTTTGCTGACATTTCTTCCGCGCAGAGGAGAAGAGAACAGTGCTTACAGTAGCTCTGGAGCGAGGAGATAAGAGCTTAAAGGGAGGAGGCACATATTACAGTACGGCTAAACAAAAATTCACGTGTAAGCATAATAATGACAAGTGAGCTCAGTTACTATTATTATTATTATTGAAAGGCGGCACATCTCCTTAAGGCCATATGGATGCGCTAATGACGCTTGTGATCAAAAAGGTTCATTTTGTCTGTCAACGCGGCACGTGGCAAATCAGCTAACGCAGCCCGCTACGCCAGACGCTGATCGATTGTCTTCTTCATTACAGCCGGGATTTCTAATTAAAAGAAAAGGCGCAGATAAGTGGCTCGCACCTCTGACCGAAATAGAAGGGAAAAGTGAAAACAGCTATTAGCGATTTGGCGGCGCGGGCTAATGGCGCTGCTAATAAGAGCGGCTAGCGAGTCAGTCAATGAAGCTTTAATCACAGGGACAGGATTCAATAACAAAAGAGCGTCATATTAATCAGTGGAGACAGAAAACTTCACTGTGGATCTCTGTGACATTGCGAGGGATAGGGTGAATTAATGATGCTCTCCATTGGAAGACATTAAATAATAATTATCAGGCAAAACAGCATGAAAAGGACTGCGTAATGAAGCCCATTGTCAGGTCAATTAAGCACATAAAACTGTTCAAAGGGAAGTAGCTTGTTAGCAGATAGCCGCACTGGGAAGGACAACGCTGGCGGCATTAATGTAAGCGTTAGCCTTTACGGTGGCCCAGAAGGGAAAGTCACAACACTGAAATGACCAAAAGGAAGTACATGAAAACAGGAGGGGGGAAAAAAGTGTAGATCATTGTTAGTTGTAGATTTTCCTCTATTAATTTTGGTCTTTTTTGAAATGTTTATTTTACCTCATTGACCACTGTATTTCAAACAGGTTGAATTAAATGGTCAACATACAGACAGGTTTGGTTCTACATAGCTAGGAGCACACAACAAGGCTTTCAGAGACTAACACGTCCAAAATTGGTTAGCCAGAGAAAAATGACACGACAATGACAGTGTTTTGCTGGCTTGAAAGCAAAGTCAGTGGCTAAGTGCCATGTTAACTAAACTCCAAGTACATAGACAATGATGGACTTCACGCATCACTGGACAAAATGGCACCTCACTACCTGTCACGCGTAATTTCCATCAAGTCAAAGATGGCCGACGAATGCGGCTACAGCGGGAGTGCTGGAGACAGGGAGCTATGAAGGTGACAATGTGAGGTGAGATTTATGCTCTTCAAACAGTGTGTCCTTGCTCCTTAACTAACACATTTACACAGGTAATAAACAGGGTCTTTGCATATGGAAATAACAAAATCAATAGCCTGACCATCATAATTCATTGTCTATTTAACATTTTTAGTGGTTGTAACAAAGGTCAAACACAAGCCACAATTTGAAATAGTGATCGCTCTTAAAAAAACTCAAAATACATAATTACTTGGCCCAAACACACAAAACTATCAGGCACAACGGTTAAAAACTATTGGTGGTATTGCTATTAAATTACCACCAATGATGTTGGTAAGTGAAAGGAAATTTAGCTACAGCATAAATAAAACCTAAAAAGAAAGCAAGTTTGTTTCTATATTTTTTTTTTTACAGTCCTCATCCAGAAATGCTGTCTTCACTTTTAACCAATCAGCTGACCCCGCTTCACCAGTCTGTCAGTTAAACAAACATGGCGTCCTGTGGTGCGACACGTGTCAATAGTGATGTGAGCTCTTGTTCCACTGCTGGGCCCCGGCCGGCTGCACCTGCCTCCCCAAACTGCCCTGGGTCACCCGGCCTGCTTCACACTTCCTTCCCCTGCAAACATCCAGCACTTATTACTCTCCATCCTAACTGAGCGGCCTGTCTGGGAGCCCATTATTAGAGTCATTTCAGTGGCCATCTTGACGCCTGTTAGGCACTTCTCTACCTGGGGCTCCCTGCTCCCTGCCTGGCCCCGCTGAGTGCCTGGCCAGCCAAACAGTGATTGGACATGACATGGTGACAGCAAACAGTAGAGAAGGGCAGGGGAAATAAAAGAACAGAGATGGCGGAGCGACGTGCACAGTAAGTGGAGGAGAGGAAGGTGCTAGTGTTAGCGTTAGCCCTTGTGGCGTAGGGTGTGCCCATCAACGCGCATGAGTGTTAGCCAAGAGCGGCATGTCACAATGATGGAGAGGCCGGATCACTCACATCAGAGCGTCATCTGACTGGAAGATATCAATCTCTGGGCCTAATACAAAAGGACACTCGGAAATATCCTTTAGCTTTGCTTTGTGTGTCCCCAGTGTCTGCTCCTCGGCTGCTAAAAATGTGTGTAACCTTCATCGCCGGCCCCCAATCCAGGACAGTCATTTTCACATCCCATTTCCCCATGCTCTGCAGTGACAGTAAAATTATGACAGATCACAAAAGTACCCTGACATATGGTATTTAGCACAATTTGTCAGTATATGTCAGAAACACACTGAAAATTACTAGGTGTGGAATTAGACCAAGGTTTCACGGGCCATCAGGAAAAAGAATAGAAACTATGTTAAAACTATATATGTATTTTTAGATTTTTTTAAAAACCCAACCCATCCAAGAAATGTTCATGGTCTAAATTTATTAAAATATAATTCTGCTGTGTCAAACTGATCCCATTAATTAAAATGCTTTAAGTAAGTTTATATTGATCAAAACTTTGCAAATCAATTTTAATCCGTAGAAAAAGAGGAAGCAACCAAATGTGACTCAATAGACAGTAAAATGTAAATAAAGTAATATTTATATACTATTTGAATAACTTACTTTCAGACTGAATAATTAAATCAAATGGCCCTAAACCAAAGGCTTGAGGCATTCCTTTTATGTAAAATTAGAATTATTAGTCTGTAAAAGACAATTTTGGCAGCAACCTCATTTTGTTAATATTGTACAACGTATGAATACATTTGCATATAATTCTAAACAATTTATCAATGACACAATTTGTAAATGAGTACACATGAGCGTTGTCACTGTATCTGACACTCATAAGCCGATACTGTCCTGCTCGTCTCGGCTGCATGTAATACCTTTTAGCGTCCTAGTTGACATTACATGCTGCGCACCACGATCACATCTTATTACACAGAGTGATTCCCTGCCACACTTTAAAGTGATGGGGCCGCAGCAGCCAATCAGGAGTGACGGCGGTGCCATGATAGGTTTGTGCTGCGCAGCATATTTCACCGGCGGCGTGGCCTCGGTGCGGCCCGGTTAGACGGATAGCTCCCCGGTAACTCTACTCCTCTTAATTAATATGACATATCCTTGTTCGTATGCAGAGAGTGAAGGAGGGGCAGCGCGTGAAGGTATGAGGGGATGATTAAGTGTGGATCTGTCGGCTGCTCCTGAGAAATGATCCTGGCTCTTCGGCTTCATCTCGGCTCCTCCCTGGCCTGTCTTCATTTCCGACTGGAACATTCCGCCCCCCCTCTCTCCTCTCCTCTCCTCTCAGCCTCTTTTTCCTTATCTCCTCTACCCCCCTTATGACACTCCCGGACTGTCCTCAGCCCCCTGCACATCTCCTGACAGGTAGAATAATAACGCTCGTACATCACTGCCCTGAAAAGTCCAATAACCTAAATCTTCACTTGCCACACACCCGGGGACTCAATTACTTTATTGACATGTAATCTTCATAAGGGGAGAAATATTGAGCATGTAAGGTCAGCTGGTTATGAAGACATATTATCATATTATCTGCATGGGGGTTGTAGGGGCTAGGACCTGACAAAGCTAATTATAATGGTACATGTTTCAGAGCTCACAGCATATTATCTGCCTGGCTGCTTGGTTGAGCCACAGCTGAGGTATAAAGCAAGGAGAGAGGGGATGAGATTTCAAACCTAATCGGCAATGGGTGTCATCCGAGGGCATGGGAATTAATGAAGCCAAATATTATCGACTGCACATCGCAAGGCTAATATCCTTGATTTGTGCATTGTGTCACCCAAGGATTACTAATGGATAACAGCAAATCACAATACAACTTGACATTGGGGAGCCAGTAGAAGGCTGAGCACTTAATTTAGAAATAAGGACATCCTTAGAAAAAGGGGAAAAACAAGCAGAGACGTTATCTATAATGTTTAATTTGAGCGTACGTTGAAAACAGATAAAAGTGAAAAAAGCCAAAAAAAGCCCAAATTAGGTACAATATGTATGCCTCCTTACAACCAAGTTTATGAATGTTTATACATGTTTTATCACTTCATTTGAGGACACAAATGCAGTTGTTGAATACTTTTCTGTTTTCAATAAATTATGTAATTTATTATAACACAATACTGTAATGTCTAAAATGTATGACGGTCCGAAGGTTATGGCCTGAAGTAAGGCGTAAACAAAATGCAAATATTGATAACCAACTCACTAAATATTCTGAAAAATATGTTGCTTGAAACAAATACAAAATTTTGCCTAATTTTAAACTAAAGGTTGTCTGCAAGGCCAAAGGACAAACTAGGGATTATTCATTAAAAATGCATAGCACACTCCAACAAAATAATAATAAGAATATTTGGAAGACTACAAAGTGTTAGAAAAGAAAGGTCTGCTTGGGGTGCTTGAGCAGTTCCTCAGCCCAAATGTCAGAACGGGTTAGCGACGGCGCGAAGGACAGCCGCCCATGGCTGTGTTATCGCTCTTCTCCCAAGGTTATCTTAATATCATCCTTTCAGCTCGGCCATTACAATCTACAGCCGACAACATAAAGCAAAACAATAACACCAGCGATGGCTCTATATATTCTATAAGGGGAGCACTCCTGTAAAATTATGCTTCAAACTACCTCTCCACACGGCTGAGGGCACAATCATAACTAAGCTTGTTATTTTAGCCATGGATCAAAAGGGCAGGAGAAAACAAAGCTAGTCCAGAGATGCTGCTGGCTGCTTGGGGTCACGGTATGCACACTCCCACCTCCAGACATGCAAAAACGCTCTTTTTCATCCATCCAAATGTCCGAGTGGTGAGCTTGAGAGGGCTGCCCCAGAACAAGCCTAGAATGAGCCTCGATTTGTTCAGCGCTGCCAAAGGTTACGTGTTAACTCTTGCTAATGGTGTCAAATGGAGAAGCATATTGTACTCCTCCTATGCAGCTCTCCAGGCACGCGGAGGGCATTTTCATCTTTGCAAACTCTTTCCAATTTTGCATACTGTATTAAATGCTGTGGTCTCTTGATATTTTAAAACTCGTGTTTATGCAAAAATTGTCTGGGCCAATAAAAATTGTTTAAGCTTATTTGAATACTTTGAATGCATCCATTCCCCGAGAGAGCAGAGTGAATCAACCAAGATGGAAAAATCACTATCTGGGGATAAATTTGCGTCTTTGACCAAAATGGCAAAGTCAATTCAATCTTCTTGTAGTGCTGTGACATGCAACGCCAGAATCTATAAGCAAATCAAATTATGACACTGAAATAACTTGTCGTCTTCCATTATGTTGACATAGAAACCTGCTCTGTCCATTTAAGCCAACCTAATCTGTGAATCAGAGTGACACATTAAAAGGTTGTGGTGGACTTCCTAGCATTTGCCTGACCCTGGCCTTTTCATTCCACATGAGCTGCATGGACCTGCTACTTGGAGTTACAGTGGATCCTGGTGTTTTTAAAGAAGATGAAATGCAAGTCGGTTCAGTACAACAGCAGTGGCACTCATGTAAGGATGACCTTACAAAGCTTTAGGACAGAGCTGACCCCTTGCATAGTCTTCATGGGTCGAAACGTTCAGTTGCACAAGGCGGGTTTTTGAATAGTAATGACAGTATAAGACTGTCTAACAAGTTATTTTTGTTTACAGAGCGTATGTTGCATACTTCAAATAGACCTGGGGGACAACACATTCACTGTGTCTTGCTTAATTCTGTACTATTTGTGAAATACACAAATAATGTCAATAAACAGTGTACATCAGACTATACTGGGTTCAAACAGGATCAAAACAAATCTTCTCTTGACAAGTTGCCCCACTGGCACTGCTTGAATGATGTGGCAAAAGCAGAGTAAAAAAATCAAATCACAAGGACAACATTAGGAGCATTAGGTTCCTAAAAGTTGTCCAAGTCAACAACAATTGGTAACATATGCACTGTCTTGGGTACACAAAATGTACTCAGCACTTTTTTGGACTTTGCAATTGAAACTAGAGTATGGCAAGACTAAAATAAGCTGACAGAAGAGACCCCCTACCATATGGGATAATAGCCTCCTACAATTCACCAGCGGCAAATCCAAGCCCCGACTCTTACCCGTTCCAGCACAATGAATAATCTAAATGGCACTTAATGTGAGCTATGCTGATACTCCGACAATAGTTTGTGTTCAGACATCACAGCTTAGTGTCTCCCAATTGTGTATTGACGCCGAGGCCGCTGACAATAAATCAGTGGCTTGGGCTGTGAGTGAGAAAACAGTTTAGACAATGGCCCAATGGAGCTTAGCGTAATTGACAGATGAGCTCGCCACAACATCTCAGGAAGTCATTGTCTGTGTAGGCTGCTGGGTACGTGTGGGTTTCCAAAGGCATTCAGACCCAAGAAAAGCATCTAGTAAGACCTTATTTGAAAAGATATACTATAGACATACTTCTTGTACAGTGAGCCCCGCCCCATTGTCATGTTGAAAAAAATTAACAACCTCTAAACAATGAATTGTCAGATGTTAATAAAGAAGCAGAGCGCAGAGGAAGTTAGTTCTAATTTAGACAGTGCTGTATCACCCAGAGCAGTCAGGAGGTGCAAGAAAGCAACTCCAGGAAACTCAAACTCCTGGACCTGAGCATACAACTTATGGAGAACTTTATTTGACAACAGTAAATATATTCTAAATATAAATTCTACTGGCAGAATTTTTGGTGTTATTCATGTGTTTACAGTTACTTTTGAAACTGAAAGGTTTTATAATTCAATATATAAACCAATTTTGAATCAACACTCACATTTATATGAGAGCAACATTGTTAGTTATGACATAGCCAGCGCACATGGTTTAAGAACAGTGTGAAAATAATAACAAAACAGGCTCATACTTTTAGAACTTCCCGTTGTGTGTACTAAATTGCAGTTTAAGTTATGATAAATGTTATAATATGCCAACATGTGTACGAGACTATTGTGTAATAAGTGGTGTCAGTGAGTTCAGTTGTATCACATATATCTGGAGTTTTGTTATTTTTCCTACGAGATTTGTCTATCAGTGTTGTACATGTAGGGGGCTAATGAACACACTCATATTTGATGTATAAACCTGCTTTTAGCTGTAGAAGTCCTTTGTGACTTCCACTTAAAAACCTTTTTACAAGCCTTTTTGTTTGCTACCTACAGCCATAAACAGTCGACAAGAAATCCCTTGACTGCACGTGCTCTACATATGTGCCTACACTATTGCAATAAACGCCACCTGTCTTTTGTTAACATGCTAACAGTTCCAGCGCAGCTAAGCATAATCCAGCTTTGCGTCACTGTTGTTGGGAGTGTGATCGCTAACAGGGCGCCCCCAATTCACATTTCTCCCCTTTGTAAATTATCACCAGGAGCCCTTTTTCACCGCAAATGAGTGCGTCTACTGCATGTATGGCTAAGTTACGATCTTGCCCTGGCGGAGAGCTTGGGTGATGTAGCGCAGCTGTTAAGCCATGCAAAATGTGTTGTCAGGCACAATGATAAACTAGCCCACGAGTGAATTGGAATCTAATTTGTTGGAGCCATTAACCAGACTAGCATTAAGGCATGTTTTCATCTTGAATGATTACCACGTGCGAGATCAGTTACTCCGGAATTACGATCTACAGCCTACTCAAAACATCATTTATTAAAAACCAGCTTGATTAAGATGTATGGTTCAGCGTAAAGGAATGAGACAAATACGGGATTTGCGATTGTAACTAGTACACATATGAGACAGTGTGTACCCCCCGTGTTAACAGGTATGCTAATACACAATAATTACAGTGCAACAAGGACTTTCTTGGTCCAATGCTATCCCCTTTAGCTTGACAAGTTGTCCGGCATCTGGCAGCGAGTTGGTGGTCATTTGTCAGCTTGAAGGGTACCGACTAGCCAAGCAATTTGTTTCAAGGGCTAGTGACACAGAAGAAACGCACTGGACCCGGCATCCATCGTGCTGTAAAAATATCCAAAACCATCTGGCACACTCATCCTAAATTACCATGATGGACCTGCACCTTTGGAAAGCATGACAACTTTCCAAAAAAGAGATTGAAAGAACCATACTTGCATCTCGCTTGTCATGCACGCAGGCTACAAATCAAAGCCAGGGGGGATGAATAATAGTTAGCAATCGGGCGTTTCGGAGCTGATTTAAGGGGTGACCTCTCTACTTTGTGTGATTTATAGACTTACGTGAGAATGACCAGAGCAAGCGGGAAACAGACCAAGGTCCAAAGCTAGTATGTTCTTCCAAATGGGCTTGGATTGCTTGGCACAGAATATTGTCCTTGTCCGTACAGCTCTGACACATTAAGAACCATGGCCAAATTCCCTCAAACTCGAACTCTCGGGCCTTAATAAGCCTGCAGTCTGATGGAGTTTACACACTCATAAATAACACCAGGTTGTCCGAAATGGTCACAGACAGCTGAGATTTAGGAGGCTGCATATTTTCCTGCCGTTGAAAAATATGCTTCATAGTGTGTAATAATCATATTTCAGTTGTGATAGATTTGGATGTTTCCGAGTATGAATCAGCCTGTTTAATTTATAGTTCAAAACTTCTCGTTACAGTAAACCGAATACTAGCATTAAATAAAAGTGCATGGGGAGTTTGGAGAAGAAGCCAAAGCCACACGCTGACATGATAATAAATTGCAGCCTTCACAAACAAATTGGGAACATTTGTTACTTGTCTGGAAATGTCTCTCATTAAAATGGAATATGTCACAATGAATGCTTGTGTCATATTTTATTCAGAAAGAGTTATTTCAGAACTATTTTGAATTCCCTTTTCCGTTATATATTTTTCAAAATGCCTGAGCGAATGCATGTACAATTTTGGTCAATGGGATGGACACCTAAGAGATTCCGCCATAAACCAGTAACAGAGTACAAAATATTTAGTTTTTATGTAACAGATTGTTACATGGAACAGGCTCCAGTCACCTGCAACCCCTAATGAGCACAACCAGTAGAAAATGAAAGCATGAAAAGTGTTTACATGTAACTTTACAATAAGGCTTTTATTGTTTTATGTTACATCTACGCATGGCCAGATTCTATTTCTATAGCCATATTTCCATTGGTTCGCTTTGGAGCTGTCCATAAGTGTACAGGCCCATTTAAGTGATTAAAAGGGACCCTCTGAGGGACAAACTTCAGAAGCTGTCTGGCACTTTTCAGCTCCCATGGCAGAAAATACCAGACTAGTCGATTCTATGTAAAATGACCCTCATGCTCTCACACAACTGATAAACTACTCTGAAGTGCCTTGATCAAAACACTGAAACTCCGGGGGTCCAGGGTGGGCCACTTTGCATGAACACCTGGCCTTTTGGCCAGGCCATTGTCTTATTGTAGTACCAGACGGCCAGAATGTAAATGCAATCAACTACCTCTGTCTTTGTTCTAGCATTTGACTTGAGCTACTACTTTTCCGCTGAGATGCATGTCATGTGACTATCTGTGCAAAACTGTATAAAAGAATATGTCTCAGCTGAGTTGGGACCTTAGACTAGGAAGGGACAAACGAGATGTTGGAGCAGGGCAGAAATTAATTCTGAATGTACAACGGAATTAAACCATTCACTTTTGAGAAAAGACATCTCTGTTCTACTATTTTACTTTATTTCTTGATGACTATTACTTAAGTTTTCCACGACAGCACCACAGCAAGACAATTGGACAAGAGAAAATGCAAAATCAGGTAAAAACAAGTTGTCAAATAGCAAGTATAACAAGAAAAAACTGATCTTGTGATAAGGCACCATATTTCCAGTGATGGGATTTATATGTTGAGCTTATCTTCTTACGTTATGTATAAAAGAGGTAGTTGCATCACCTACTAAACTAATAGGGCACAATCATTTCCCAGTTACAGCAAATAACAAGTCTAAATGATTAATTGTAGAAAAATATTCAGTTGTAGTCATCTGCACTCTGTTTTAGAAAAACAAAACGTTTCGACTCTCATCCAAGAGTCATTCTCAATCTGTGAAACAAGTCTGAGAACTCAGGTTTTATATCCTACTCTATGTAAACCCTGCCCACAGGGCGGGACCTCCTGATAATGGGCCATTGAAACTCCCTTATGGGTCATTAACATCCTATTGTACACTGACTTTCACTCCCTCCTCACTAAGTACCTGATTAGCATCAGAATGCCTCAGGCGTCTCCAGGGTATTCTGATGCTAATCAGGTACTCAGTGAAGAGGGAGCAAAAGTCAGGGCACAATAGGCCCATCTCAGTTAGTTTCAATGGCCTTCTGGAGTTCTCAGACATGTTTCACAGATTGAGAATGACTCTTGGATGAGAGTCGAGATGACTACAATTGAATCTTTTTCTACAATTAATCATTTAGACTGATTTTCAGTTGTGCCAATCAGTCCCAGTCATCTTTAGTTGAGAACCGTTGTAGCTGCTTCAGTCTCGTAGTGTGGAGCTGCTTCAAATGGACTTGCATCTGAACTGCAAAGTCTGCAACGCAAAAAGACATGACTAGAGCCAAGTAACAGGCATTCAAACAGGTAATAAAGGACATTTTTGCTCCGGTGTTTCCGGAGTGATCATGTCACATTGTGATTTGTAAGCACGCCAAGATGTTTTTCCCTGTAACTGACATTCCGTTTTCCTTTGAAGATTTGATAAGCACAATGCAGACTCCAGTCAAACTTGTGTCTGACATAATGAAGATAAATATACTGGCAATTGATACTAAAGTAATGATGGCTTGACATTGCACACAAGCCTATGAGTTGTGTCATTAATTATGACAACACTTTAGACAGGTTATCCAAAAGAATTAATGAGTGGGCCTCGAATCCACTTCATCCAAGTAGAAAAACAACTTGCAGACCGAAGACTTAACCTCTTCACCACATGCTCTTTAAACAACCTGCCCAAAACTTGTATTCGGCTTACACGTTGCCGTCACATCCAAACACATCATTAGTAGACTTATAACTTGTGCAAACCATTCTTGATGTTGGACGTTGTAACTGTGCGCACTGATGAGGTGCTTTCAAGTTAGACTGGGGTCTGAATGTTCTTGTCTGCAAAGGAAAACAGCAAGTAATTTACAGTGAATAACAGCTTGGCCTGCATATGCCTGATGCAGCCTGGCACAAAATGTGTTTATAAATCACAACGTGACATGATCACTCAGAAAACTGAAACACTGGTATGGCAGACTGTTTTCTGCCTAAAGACCAAATGTATAAAGAGAAAAATGCAGACACAAACTACTTTTACACTTACAACAAAAGCTAAAGCACATCAAACATAAATTATGGCACTCACTGTATAAATCAGCCCTCATCTTTTACTCCTGTGTCTGACGTCAAATGACACAGGTGTTGCTCTGAAAAATCAATGGGAAGTTTGTCCAACTTCTTCATTTTAGAGACTCCTGAGTGAGTTAGCATTACAGCTAGCCTAGCGCGGCAACTCTCTATTTTTGTCGGCAAGTGATCACATGACGCTGTTTAACCAATGAAAAGTCAAGAAACACTAAGCCTTGTAGGTTTGCTTTCGTCAATAGTTGCACTTCACAGGGGCAGACAAGAGGAGTTTCAGGAGAGATGCGATCTGTATCAACTGAGTGGACACAGTTGTTTTTGCCATCCGCAAAAATCACTTATGTGCAAGTTATGGAATCAGTGACGAGGGTTGAGAATGGTCTCTGAATAAAATAAAATAATCTGTGCATTCTGTCTTATTTTTTTCAGCTATTACAAATAAAATATTGGCATTTGTTTAAAGAGCATTCTCACATTTTTCTAGTTATCGCCTAGTTTGGTGGGTTCAACTACCACTCTAAAACCCTGTCTCTGCCATTATTACTGTTTTTACAATCTGCAGAGCCTCCAGAGTCAGTTTTTAAGCGGCTCTGTGCTGTATCGTTTCTCTGCGCTCTTCATCTGACTTTTCTCGCCTCTGAGATAAAAACCATCTGCAATGTGCATACAAATTATATTACTGTCATCAAAATTCATATCATCTAGCACTATTATACTGTTATTGTTATATACGATATGGCTTATACCTAGTGTATAATGCATTAACATTATGTAAACCAAATGCATTACATAAAGACATGTGAAATAAATGCAGAAAACGCTAACAATAAACCGAACATACCTGCTTACTCAGACCTAGGAAAAATGTAATTAAATGCATTTTTTGTCATATGCATACAAAAGCAGGACTTTTTCCTGATTTTATATTCATAATCTGTATTTAAATGTGACAGAACAAGGACACCGTTGATGTTTCAAAGCTCACCTGAAGCACACACTCCAATCACATGAATGCATTTAGTAGCTTAAAACGCTGACAATCCACCAAAAAACAATTATGAGTAGAAACAATGACACAAGTGTGCCATAAAACGTCATATTATGCCTTTTCAGATGTTGACCTAAAAATCAGTAAATTGATCTTGGCTTGATCTACTGTATATTTCACAAATATTGTACAATTGTATCCTCTTTAATACGTTTTTGAATATCTGTCTGTTCCACTGGGACAAAAATATCGTTCATTATTAATATCGGCCTATCGAGGAGTCAAGGAAGTTATAGAAGAGGTTATTTACGCAAGTGCGGTGCAGTTTTAAAGGAAGCACAGGGGTGAATCCAGGGGCCGGAGAGAGGAGCTATCATCAGTGCGGAGGTGTCGTGAAGGATCGCAGGCCCGCTCTGCTGCGTCCGCTCTCCTCTCATCCATCTCCATATGGCCTCTCTAAGGGATATTCATGTTGTTGGGCCAATCCACTCTGCGCACGAATAATACCACATCATCAGACTGCGATAAAGGAAATAGAGCCTGTCCCCACACACGAGGAGTATATATAATGGTGGAATATGCAACCGGGATGAGTGGGAACTAGGTAAGAAAGCTGTTATTCCATAGTAGTCAAAGTGTCAAATCTGTAATGAGAGTTTTGTAAATTATTGTGGATGTGAGGAAGTCTAAAAATCTTTAAAAATATATATATTTTTTTTGTCTTTGCAGGGGTCCAAACGTATCCTAGCATCCTAAATATTAACAGCGATGAGTTTATAAGTGCATTTTACAACTTTAAGAGACCAGAGCACACCAGGCATTACTTCCCGTTCACGAACGATGAAAATGCTTTATAATTAGACACAGAAACACAGCAGTCTTATTTTGACCCTAAGAGCTGCTTTTACAATATTGGATGAAGGGGACAGAATCATTTTGTGGTAAAAAAAAAAAAAGTGAGCATGTTGAACATTTGTGTAATTTAAAATATGATCTATAATGGAAGTAACGTTGATTAGATGGAGACTGAAGACTGTTTGGGCACTGATATTATTAGAGTGAGTCTGTTGTATGTGTATGGACTTTAAAAACATGAAAGAAATACATGAATCACAACAAGATGACATACCAGTGGGGGGCATGTGTTTTGGGAGCTTAACAGGGAGATAAATATGGACTACTCAAACGTGCTAAATGAACAGAAACAAAATACAACTCTATGAGGGATCATAATAACACAGATTAACGCTCAAAATGTCGGTGTATTATAAAGGGCCTTTAACTGACCTGTACATTTGACCCTGTTTTGCAAACAAAATATCTGAGGATTTAGCTAACAGTCTTATCAACCATAATCAGTACAGTAAAAAAATAGTTTGACAAACAGCCAATTTGTCCTGGTTTGGATAGCTGTTTGTAGATTTAGAAGATTTTTGAATATCAGAGATGGCAATTACAGGCTGACCCGTTAGGAACTCATCTCAAGACAGCTTCTCAAGTCAACCCTGGCATAGCGTCTGGAAGAACGAGAGTATGATGTGGTTTTACTGGAAAACATTTTCACAGAGCTAAAGACCGCCCCTATACTTCTGTCTTTTGTCAGTGCACCTCATTGAACTGAGTGCTAGATCAGTCAGCACACTGGGGGGATTGTGTAAATCATCTCCCATAGTAATATTTCTTCATCCTTTTGGCACATGTCAGGAATTTGTTTTATTTCCAAGTTTTACAAAGACCAGCTCTGCGACGAGTCATCTGGTCCAAAGAAGGAGAGAGCACTGATTTGAGCTGAATAGAGGCCAGGGCCAGTTTTGAGTTCAGAATGATGTTTATCAGGGGACACATCGCGCTGCTAAAGTCATTACTGAGTGAGTGAAAAGCAGCGCAGAGCACGTACATGTCCAATGCTCAACGTCAAAGCTCCTCTGTCTATCCTCACGGCCTTCAGATGTTTCCATACACCGCCCGGAGGATTATCGCCTGCTGGATGGGCCCTTTCAGCAGACGTATAGAGTGACATCAAACAGGCGTGAGGGATGAGCAGGACAAGTAGGGAACAAGCACAGAAACATATGCTCCATTGGATAAAGAAGCACTGTCCAGCATGCCATGTGATACAAATGTGCTGTGATTCTGTACCTCTGTGATGGGAGAAGATGAGGAGCAAATGCAGGCACAAGTTTGATATAGTGGATGCATAGGAATATACAGATATATGTGCATGTAGCAAGAGATATACTTACATATGTGTATGTAGCAGAGAATTTACATACATATTGTATGTAGCAGTGAATTTACATACATATGTTGTATGTAGGCAGTGAACATAATACATATGGTATGTAGCAGTGAATAAACATACATATGTATATGTAAGGCACGCAAGGCAAAGTTTATTTGTAGAGCACATTTCGTACACAAACGCAATTCAAAGTGCTTCACACAACAGGAAAAAATGCATTAAAATCAGAAAGACAACGCAGTGCAAATAAAATAATTTCAGTCATATGCCACAGCTAAACAAAACAGTTTTAGGCTTAGATTTGAACAATGTCAGAGAAGAGGCCTGTCTCACATCCTCAGGAAGACTGTTCCAGATTTTAGCTGCATAAAACTGAAACGCAGATTCCCCATGTTTAGTCCGACTCTGGCACCAGCAGGAGGCCGGTCCCTGAGGTCCTCAGAGTCCGAGATGTTCATATGGCACTAACATTGTCCGAGATGTATTTGGTGCTAGGCCATGGAGAGATTTGTATACAAGCAAAGTATGTTTTACAAGCTCGTTGGAAGAGGCCTTACTATCAGTCTAATCTACTAGAGACAAACGCATGGATAAATCTCTCCAAGTTTAGACACATATACTTGATTTGCTGTATGTTTTTTAGATGGTAAAAAGCTGCAGATGTTATTGATTTGACGTGGCTGTTAAAATTCAAGTCTGAGTCCATTATTACCCCCAGATTTCTAACTTGATCTGCAGGTTTTAGAGCGAGACTCTGGAGGTGACTGCTAAACAACTTCCCTTTGTTTCTGTGGCCAAAAGACGATGATTTCAGCTGAGTTCAGCTGGAGAAAGTTGTTTTGCATCCACACACTGATCTGTTGGATGCATGACAGAGTGAATCCACTGGTCCATATTCACCTGCCGTCAGTGAACATAAGATCTGAGTGTCGTCTGCACAATTGTGATAGGACACATTTTCACTGCGTATCAATCTACCTAACGGCAGCATGTAGAGGTTGAATAGAAGGGGTCCCAGGGGCACCCCCTTAGGGCACCCCACAGGTCAGGGCATCTGGTCTGAGACACAGTTACCAATTTCAACAAAGTACTTCCTGTCTTTCAGATAGACTTTAACCAGTTTGAGCGAGTGCCAGTGATGCCCACCCAGTCCCCTAGTCTCTGTAAAAGTATCCAATGATCGACAGTGTCAAAAAGCAGCACTCAGATCTAACAGAATCAAACTTAGTCTTTGTCCGCGTCAGTGTTCAGGTGGATGTCATTTGTCACCTTGACAAGAGCAGTCTCTGTGCTGTGATGAGGTCTAAAACCTGACTGGAAAATATCAAATGAGTTGTTTATTAAGAGGAAATCAGTGAGCTGTTGGTAAACAACCTTTTCAAGAAGATGGGCCAGTATATTACTCAGTACTGCGGCATCAAGACTGCCTTCTTTAGAGGGCTTTATGACCCAGTTTTCAAAGACATTGGGAATGTTCCAGATTGAAGCGACATGTAACTAGTGTGAAGAGAGTGGCAGCGAACAAACTGTTCAGCACAGACTTTAGAAACTTTTGGTAAGACATCGAGGCAGCATGTAATGAACTCAGACTGGTGACAATCTCCTGGAAGGTTTTGTCAGTTACAGGTGCAAAGTGAGTCATGCTTAAGTGTGTAGGTGTTTTAGGATAATTTTTTGCATTGTAGAATTATAGCATTTTTAATGCCCTGAACTTGTCATAAAGAATGATGCAAACTCATTACCACTTGACGTGCAAATGATTTTAACGGAAGCTGAGCTGGAGGTTTGTTAATCTGTTTTAGGGCTGCAGCTAATCGATTATTTTAGTAATCGATAATCTATCATTCTTTCCTTCGATTAATCGAGAATCGGTTAATTTTTTTGTACATTCAGTAAACCATTTAAACGCATTTTAAATCACTTTTTTAGATAAACGTTATAGTTCATAGTAACAAACAAATACCAAAATAAGGAATTTCTGCTTAAAATAACACATTTTATTCTTCAATTCATCATAAATTTTCCCCAAAACAGCAACATTCACTTCAGTCCAAACTGTTCTGTTTGTATAGAAAGAATATATAAAAGGACTAATAACTTTTTGCGTTTTGCCTTTTTGCCTCCGTGTGACTTGGCCTCCGCGTCTCGGACTTTCTGTTTCATAACAGATTATTCTAACATAACCGCGGTCCTCGTGCTGTTCCATGTGCATTGGGCTTTTAAAAGTACGACTCTGTGACTGGAAGCAGAGTTGTTGAGCGGGGGAGCGCGGGTCCGGCCGGTGGCGTGTCGAAGGCGCGGGGGCTGGGTCGCGGAGCTAGATCGGTGTTTAGAGTTGCAGCTCGGATATTATAATAATCCATGGCTCTTTCACTCATCAAAACTCTTTAAAACTCTTGAAACGCACCGCCTCTTCCTGTCGCGCCTCGTCAGAGCGGAACAAGCTCCGTGTGAAACAAAGCGCCACAAGTCGTTCCTGTGCTTCCGCGCCACAGATTCACGTGTTTTGATTAAAATATTTAAATTAAACGAATCATCGAAGCAATAAAATAATAATCGAAGCTCTTTTTGTAATCGAATTATTCGATTTACTCGAGTAATCGTTTCAGCCCTAATCTGTTTACTGTGGCAAAACAGGGACACGCGAGTTGTTACTCAGCTTCCAATTATTCAGAAAATATCCTTCCTAGTTCACATAAAATGAGGTTGTACATGTACAACTTCTCTTTGTAAATCTCCTTTTGAACCTGAGCTTTGACTTGCCCATTTTCGTTCGCCAGCGGCACTCCCTTTTCTGTTGCCCTGACTGAATCATCATTTCTCCATGACGCCTTCTGTTTATTTCTAACAATTTTAGCCTTCATAGGGGCAATGGTGTCGAGAACATTCAAAACACTAGATTAACAGAGATTCAACAAATCATTTACATTAGAACATGAGAATTTTCAAAGTTTAATTTCCATAAACAGTTTTCCTTGATGTCATTTATGGTCTCCTCCGGACAACTGCAGGACCAGCGGTGGTTGGGAAAAAACAGACAGGTCAAAGAAGACACAGAAGATCAGACAGAGCAACATTGACCACATTGCTGTTTAAATATTAACCCCTTTTTTAATTAGAAGATCTAGAGTGTGCCCTCTGCTGTGGTGGGTCACTCATGTGCTGAGTAAGACCGAAATTTCAAGGACAGCATGAAGCTCTTAGCGTTTCGTTCACAAATATTATCAAAATGAACGTTGAAATCACCTGTTACGACCAAACCATCAAAGTCTGTGCATACAACTGAAAGCATCTCAGTAAATCATCAATAAAACTTTGGCAGTGCTGTGGGGACTTTTATAAAACAATAAAAGAATGGATGGAACTGTTTAGCTCAATTTTAAAGGATACGTACTCAATGTTGAAAACACCCAAAGGACAAACTGTGGGTAACTATTTCATCTCTAACAAAGCACACACACCACCTCCCTTTTTGTTTTCTCGTGTTTCAGATTCAAACTTAAAGTTGGTGGAGCAGATTCTATTGGAACAAAATTTCCTGTTTTTGTGAAGCCATGTTTCAGTTAAAAACATAGCGAACTGGTGAGAGTTTGGGACCAGGTGAAAAGCGGGGGGTTAGGCAGTTAGGAGAGTTCATCATCCTTAGAACTCTTTTATCTTATTATATTGGGCGTTAGATGGAGCCATCTTAGTGCCTAATTTGATCAGATATTCAAGATGGCTCGCAAGCCCCTGGTTAGAAGTGGAGATGGAAAGGAGAGAGAATCTGTAGTTGGAGTAGATGTGCAAGGGGATACAGGGCTGCTCTGAGGGCAGGGCGATGACAGGATGCTCGCAGGCCTGTCACGAATGGGTCCAAGCCTTTGATGAGGACCGTGCGGAAAGAACTGAAATGACACCTGTGCTGGCCGCGTGAAAATTGTTGTGGCTGCTGCAGATGAGTCCTTCGCTGGAGCGGTGAGTGATCGTGGAGCAGCTGCAGTTGAATCCTTTGCTGGTGGTGGTGGAGCGGCTGCTAATAAATCCTTGGTGGAGGTTGTGTTGTGGTGTTACTGATGTCGAAACTTGGATGTTGAAAATGTCTCTGGCTGATGGAGCAGAATTCTTCTCTCATTCCTCTCTTCTCTAACTATCTGCTCAGGACCCTGTCCAGACCCAGTCCAATGCCTCAGAGCGTGGAGGGGTTCTCTGTCAGCACCCTCACTCCACCTCTACAGAGCTGTGGACCATTTGTCTTAAACAGGTCCGCTCGTTTCCAGAATAGATAGAAGTTTCTCAATGTAGGCAACCCTAGGTGCACGCTCTTTGGACAGCCATGTGTTCAGCTGAAAGCAGCGGCTAAACTTGTTTATCTCCAGTCGATGTTTGGAAAGGTCCACTTATGAACGTTTTGATTTCCATTTTATCAAGCACGTTGATAACTCCAAGAGTTTCTTTTCAAAAAGTCTGTTTGCGTCGTATGTCCACTGCACTCTGCACTGTGATTTATATTATCTTTGTATCGCTTAGGCTTTACACCGAAATTGTGCCAGGTCTTTAGAAAATTTGGGAACGACACAGAGTCAGTCCGGTTTAGTTGAAAGTAGCTGTTTTTCTGTAAAAAAATGTTGACTTCTTACCACGGATGACACTGAATGTATTGTGCAGTCCTTTTTCAGATTCCAAAGCAAATATCCGTGCTTGTAGCTCATTCTTGTTGATATTCCAACAGTGTCAAAGAGTTTGTTTCCCTTCTCCCAGACATGACGCTGGCTCGTCAAATTTGTTGATTAAAACTCGAATGCTCTTAAAATCCTTGGTTTACTTTAAAAAAAGTCAAAATTAAAACTGTTGGAAGACAAAAAATGTATTAAAAAGCAAAATAAATAAGGAAAGCAGCTATAGCAAGCAGGAAAGCGTCTGCAGTCTTCGGAAGTAAAGCTGCTGTAGCATGGAAACTATACATACATATGTGTATGTATCAGTGAAAATACATACATATGTGTATGTAGGAGGGAATATACATACATATGTGTATGTAGCAGTGAATAAACAAACGCACGTGTATGTAGCAGTGAATATACATACATATGTGTATGTAGCAGGGAATATACATATATGTGTATGTAAGTGAAAATACATACATATGTGTATGTAGGAGGGAATATACATACACGTATATGTATACATACATGTATATGTATGTAGCAGTGAATAAACAAACGCAAGTGTATGTAGCAGTGAATATACATACATATGTGTATGTAGCAGGGAATATACATATACGTGTATGTATCAGTGAAAATACATATATATGTGTATGTAGGAGGGAATATACATACATGTATATGTATACATAGACGTATATGTATGAAGCAGTGAATTTACATACATATGTGTATGTAGAAGTGAATGAACATACGCATGTGTTTGTAACAGTGAATATACATACATATGTGTATGTAGGAGGGAATATACATACATATGTGTATGAGGCAGTGAATATACATACGTATGTGTATGTAGAAGTGAGTAAACATAGATATGTATATATAGCAGTGAATATACATACATATGTGTATGTAGCAGTGGAAATACACACATATATGTATGTAGGAGGAAATATACATACATATGTGTATGTATCAGTGAAAATACATACATATGTGCATGTAGCAGGGAATATACATACATATATGTATGTAGCAGGGAATATACATACATATTTAGGGTGGTGAGGGTCAGATTTGTTCTCATATTGTAGTGAACTTCTTTGCCAAAACCAAAACAAAAGTTATAGTTTTGTGCTGTGTGACCATGGGACACTTCATACAGTGATGATGACACAGTTGCTATTAGTCTGTACATTAAACAGTATGGGGGATATATGGGAACTTTGTGGAGGCTGTCAAACGCACTCTGAGGTTAATAGGAGCATAGTGTGATGAACATGAAGTCATCAGTCACAGCTTCATAATGACAGAGCTAAGTTTGAGCCCACAGTCCTGTAGAGGTCCATTACTCACGCTGGTGCAGATGTCTGCTGCAGGAGGGTGTGAGGGAGAGAAGGGGGCAGCAGGTGGAGCTGTCTGTGAGACCAGCTGAGCTCTAAAAGCCAGTGCTTAGCACCCACAGCTCTGTCATCTGGCCTCTCCTGTCTCCAGCAGCCTCTCGACAGCCCATTCCTCATCATTTACCCTTTTTTGGCAGGGCCCAGAGCTCTTCTAATGGGCTGCTCTGAACGCTTCCAGATGTTTGTTTATTTGTTGTGCAGTGACTGTAAAACAGTTTACTCTTACTTTGGATGTGTTCCCACTGCTCCATTTTGGCTGCAGCGCTGAGTCGCAGTGCGGATCAGCCGACAAGTAATGAAAGTAAACTGGCAAACAAATGTGCGGCGCCCCCTGGGTGTCATCAGGAAGGAACGCTTTTTTCTGAGCTTTGAAACCTGCCTTCCTCTGGGAGTCTAATAACAGTTGTGCACATTTAAGTTACATACGTACATACAAAGTAGCTGGAAGCAGGCCCAGAAACACAAGATGAAAAGCCCTGGGCTGGTACTGTAGGCACGTCTCCGGCACACTGCAGGAGAGTACAAAAACATCTCTTTCATTTAGCGCTGTCAGCACTGAGGGATGGCCCGCTCACTGCATCTGTGGATGGACTCTTTACTCTTATACACACAGAATCAACTTTTCATTAACATCCTCTGCATGCACCAGAACATATCAATCATAGCTGCACGTGTAGAGGTATAATTAGATCTATAAGAAGTCGCTCTTCAGAGGCATCAGTAGAGCAGTGACAGTGGTAATAAATAACCTAGTGTTGTTGTGCTCAGCAGTGAGACAGGGCTGGAGTGAGTGTGGAGGGTAAAATGTGTGCTGAAGGCCAGTGTTCATGAAGACACTATAGTAGGCGGAGTACACGTCCCACATGCAGACACTCAGAGCAGAGGTGACAGGCTGAAGCTCCCCAGGCCTCTGCACAGTCCACTAGTGTCAAACTACTCCACTACAGTTCTCTTACAAACGTCCCTTTACCGCCGCCTCCCGTTATCTCGCTCCTTTCTTTTCTAAACTTGTGTCTATCTGTGGTCCATCAGAGATGAATGGGTGTACTTTATTGTCTGTCTCTGATAGGTGCTTGTCCTACAATGCTGTCCTTGGCCGCAGTTCTCTGTCTGGACAGTGACCTGACAGGGCGGTCCCTCCCCTGGGAGCTTCTGGTGGCTGTAATTACCTCTGACATGGTGGCTTTGGGGCGACTGCACAGGTGACACAGGAGGAGACGTGTGTGCCGTAAGAGTGGTACAGGGAGGTGCTTCTTGGAGAAGAGAGGAGTTCAATGTTTCAAATAAGTTTCCATGTTCACAGTTGCCATACATAATATTGAACAATAAGTAGCAGGTAAGGTATTTTTACTGTTTAAATATAATGAAGAGCAGGATATGTATTTATTTATGACATTTATGATAAATTGACATTTAGTATAAGCTTTTAATCATGCTATGGATGGAGCTAACAATGTCACCACTTAGTTGCTAAATTTTCTATTCTTATAGGTCTATCTAGATGTTCTAAAAAAATAAATAAATGTTTAAGCGCTTGGTTTGGGCTAATCAGTGTTAAGTAATTACCCCAACTCCTAATAATAACTTATTTAAAATCTGTTTCTGAAAGTGCAAATTATTAAAATATCTTGCCAAACTTAAATTTTAAATGTGTTTTTGCCTAAAAAACCTTGTTATGGACATTAATTACCATCAAGTGGTTAGCCTAATTGAGTCTTTAACTCTTGATATTAAGATTTTTTCTAAAAGTCTATAGGGGAATGATGGGAAATTTCTCTCAGAACAACAGTGGGTTTGAAGTGAGTTGCCTGTTGAGCTACATTGATTCATGAGTGTATTGTTCTGCATTGAAGTTGAGTACTCAGAAATGTCTGTTTTTCACCTGCACCCTGACCTTCCCAACACCTCATGCAATTTTTGAAAATGTTTTGTCTCATACAGGGCTTAGCAGAGAATCAGTTCTGGAAATCAAAGGGCTGTTCTATATTTAAGCAATATTGTGGTTTTATTAAAAAGTGTAAAAACTTATATGAGTCTCTCAGTCAGACATTTGGCTACAATATGCAGTCAAAGATTTCAAACAAACATTAAGTCGGAAATGCCTGCTCTCGGGACTCTGAAAAACAGAACAGAAGTGATGTATAAGGAGTTTTAGCTTTCTTTCCTCACTGTTGACACCAAACGCAGGTAAAGTGCTTATAGTTCACACATGAAAAAGCTGCTCCATTGAACAATAACATGTTGCATGCCGTGCACATATTGTTCCACTGCATTTGTTCATAACTAAATTCAACCTAGAAGCACTTTATTTGGAACAGCGTGAGAAAATGTTCTTTGTTTTAGCTGCGCTTTGGCAACCATCTTTATTCTCCCCTCAGAGGATCACAAGTGTAGATTTGAAGAACATAAAACACGGGGTTTCAGGACATGGAAAGGAAGTGGAAGGCGAAGATGAGAGCTCTGTTATCTTAGGCTCAGCACTGCATCATAAAAATAACAAATGTGGAAAGAGGCGGACGCCACATCTCCAACGGGGCGAGGGTGTTTCATGTTCTGCCTACCTTAAATGCACCCAGCTTGACAAAGTATGTGGCTCTTCCTGTACATTGTCCATTCACACACACATTGATATTATGCTCACGGCTCGCTCAGGCCTTGTATGTATGTGAAATACAAATACAAAACATTCATAGTAACTTGCTTCTGGGTTTTTTGGTTCTACTTGAGCACAGTGGCCCAGTAACATAAAGATGTACAGTTCAATTCCATGACAGTTTGAATTGTATACTGATGTGTCCTTGGGCAAGATATCCTGAACCCAGAATTCAATGATAACTACAATTGTACAGTGAAAACGGGGGCGGCAGTTTAGAGTTTAAAACAATTAATGTATTAGGTCCTTGGTTCAACGGTAGCAATGACAGCTAAAACAAATCGGTGACTAAAAAACTAAACTTTAACACCTAAACCAGCAACTACTACAAACAACTACAACTAGACAACAACAACTACTACTCAACAAAGCAACAACAACAACAACTACTATACTACAACAACGACAACTACTACAACAACAAAAGCAACAACTACTACTACACAACGAACTACTAACAACAACACTTACACACAAAACAACAACAACAACTACTACTACTGACAATACAACAATACTACTACTACTACAACAACAACTACAACAAAAAAACAACAACTACTACACTACTACAACAACAACGACAACTACTACAACAACAACAACATACTACAAACAACAACAACAACAATATACTACAACCAATTACACAATCTACTACTACTAAACAACAACAACTAATAGCAACACAAAAACAACAACACTACTACACTACTACAACAACTACACAACAACTACAACTAGAACAACAACTATACTACAAAAAAGCAACAGCAACAACTACTCTACAAAACAACACAACAACAACAACAACTACAACAATAACAACAACAACAACTACTACTCGACTACGACACAACAACAACTACTACAACTAAACAACAGCAACAACTACTACTACTCTAATAACAACAACAGTAACTACAACTACAACAACAAAAAACGACTACCACAACAACTACAACTACTAAATGGTAAACGGTCACATTTAAAACAGCGCTTTTCTAACTTCAAGGCACTCAAAGCTCTTTACATCAAGGAACCAGTCTACTACTACTACTACTACTACTATACTACTCTACTCACTATACAACAGCTATAGCAGCAACAGCAACACAACAGCAACAACAACAACAACTTAACAAGAAATATAACAACAACAACAACTACGACAACGACAACAACACAAATAATGCATTGTTGGTTTCGCTTTTAAAAAAACAAAAAAACAATGATACTAAGAATATAATAATAATATCTCTATCTCTCAACACAGGTTCATATCAGTGCCTCCAGCAGTGGTCTGTGCTCCATGTGTTAGCATCAGCAGAGACAGGAGCAAAGATGGATGTGTCCGGAACAGTTGTTATGAAGGAAACGACACAAAGAGGAGCTTATTGAGGAAAGCCCGACTTAACCTTTCACTGTTTTTAGTCAGTAAATTATGACAGCGGCAACAGGGGTCATCGTCACCGGTCATTTAGCAGCACTGACAACTCTAATCACCTGACACAAGCAAACAGAAAAAACATCACTACACAAATACACACTGAAATGTTTATAATGTCCCAAAGGTGTGTCCTAAATTATGTCCTAAAGTTCTATCCACACTAACCAATCCCATATTCTTTGAGTGTCCCCTTTCCTACTAACAAGTCAGTTTAATAGCATTCTCAAATCAATGTCTTCTCTGATGATTAGACATGAGTCTGAAGGCTTCTGAATCCATAAGTTCCTCACCTCTATGGTTCTTGGCGTCCCTGGATCCCCGGGGCAGAGGCGTGTACGGCAGAGGGTTCCTGTCCTGGATGGCTTCACTCGACGGCTGCCAGACAGGAACAAAAGACAGTTAGGGCCATTTTTTAATTTTTTAGTGCCCACATTTGCATAATATGGTCATTCAGGAAAACACAAAACTTTATTGTAAATTGATCTGCACTCAGTAAAACATACATACATAAAGAAAGAAAGAAATAAACAAATAAAGCCAATGTGAGACTGTAATAATTAAATGTAAGGTGATAAACCCAATTTCAATGTATTGCTTATAATGGTTTTCTATTGGAAACATAACCACAATTCACAATTGTTACTAATGTAATCATCAATCAATCAATCAATAAATCAATCAATCAATCAATCAACATCTTCATTTATTCCAAAAGGGCAAATCTGTTTGCAGCTCTCTGGCCATGCCAACAATTATACACATGGACTTAAACATGAAAAATCATATGTACAGCCACGTACAAGATTAAATCTGTTCAACCTGCATCAGGGAACACAGGAGCCAGATTTGTTCAATTCATTTACTTTAAATACAGCACTTAATAAAACATATTATTTAGACTAGTATTTAGAAAAAAATATTCATAGTACACTTTACTTGTTAATGGTGTCATTATATTTGGTTTTGATACCACGAAACAGTCATTTCAATATAATGACCTTTTCATGAAACAATAGTCATGTATTTAATAATACCATGTGGTCTTATAACAGGTCTGATACATACAGTAGATTAAATCTACTGTCTAAAACTATTCAGGAAAGGTCCAAATATCTCCTAAGTGTATTTTTTCTCAGTATTAGTATGTTTAACTGAGGATCTACTTTTTGATGCTAGTTTTAGGATTGACAGGTTCCTGGGTATTGATTTTTTGACAACCCTATGTGATTGTGGATATTACCTACTACAGCCAGAAACAACCAAACTTAAGAGGCATTTTCTGGTCTGGATAGCTATTCCCAAACTTCACTGACTCCTGTGAACTCTGTTTTTGGTTCACCAGTTTTAGGGGATCGTTTGTGGGTGGCAGGTGAGGATTTATCACTCCTCACATGGTTTGGACCTCCAGCTCGGCTTTGATGCTCTGACTCAACGGCATGGTGGCACAGCAGAGGTCCTAACCCCCACCCGGCCATGACCCTCCGCACTGGTCAACTAAAGGCTAGCCGTCACTCGCACACAATGTAGAACCTCGTCGTGGGGTCAACCTGCCAAATAAATGCCGTCTACAATTTAGAGCTCTGATAAACAGCTGAGTGGTGACAAATGCAAGTCGGAGCAGACATTCCCAAACAGGTCAAGAGTTTGTTGCATTGTTGTTCCTGTGCTCGCGCTCTCAAGGTCCAAAACATCCTCTTCCTTCTGCAAGCCTTTTAGCGGCTGGACCAGGCACTTTATCATGACACAGCCCTATCTGATGCCTTTGCACAAATACTTTCCTTTTCCTCCTGGAAGGAATCCACCGGGCCTTTAATCATCGCCGGGGACGCCAATGACAAATATATATTAGCTGTGGTCACAAGCTGCATTTTTCCTTCTTTTATTGTTGTTCCTCTACATGGCCATGCATAACCTTGAGAAATGGCGAGGCCTGCACTGTTAAATGGAACCATATTCTTCATGGGCAAAGAGAGTGCTGTGAATTGAAAACGATCACATAATGTGCTCCCTGATAGCATCTCTGAAAGGCATTAAGGCTGGACAGCATGTGTCTCATATTACACTGGGAGAAAAATGGCTAAATAAGCGTGTTGTGAGAGCTTACTGCGCTCGCCTCTGGACCATTCGTTTGGTGAAGAAATATTCAGTAACAGAAATGTTGTTTGAGAAGGAGGTGGTTTTTCACACCTGCTCAAAAATATTCAGGACAAACAAACGCAGATTCAAATTTGTACACGCTGTATTGCTTCAGAATAAGATTATTAAAGGGGTAATATTATATCTGTGTACTTTCAACAATAAAAACAATTAAATACAAATCCGCTGCTTACAATGATGAAACGTGAAAGAGAATTCGGGAACCGTTTTAGATCAATATTGCGGTTTACAATAAAAAATAATCTATGTATGTTATAATTTTATACTAAAGAAAAAAAAAGTTAAAGTTTGATGAATCATAAATGAAACTGACTTCCAGATACAAGGAGTATCAAAGGAGGACAAAATACTCTCCTCGAGTTACAATTCATAGATATTGGTTTTGTAAATTCTCTGAAAATACTGTGTCCCACTGCTCCTGACAAGTTGGTCCCAGCAGTATTCAATAATGGGTCAAATTTCAGATAACAATTTTTCCAAAGGCGACAACAAAGTAACCTTATACTGTAACTTTAATTGAAAAAAGAAACCACAACCGTCTTTATTCATTACTTCGCGGAGTTCCTGGCTTAGCGTTGCACCGCTAGACCAGGACTGCAGTTTATCTATTGTGCCAATAGTCTGTCAATGGAAGAACACATCTGACTGGGCCTTAATGACAGGAAGTGTGAGCCCCGGCCTGCTTACCTCCTCTCTCCGCCTGCTTGAACGATCACAGCATTTTTTTTTAACGCCACAAAACCAAAGCCCGCTGCTTGACAACAATTAATCTTCCCTGTTGCCATGTTAAGAACAGCACCACCCACAGACAGGAGGAGAGGAGGGGAGAAGTAACGCAGGGGAGAGCTGGGGACAGGTCCGCCCTAACAGTCAAGGAACGCAATGGGATGCCAGTCAAATGTGTCCCCCAGAAGAGTCCTTGTACCTCCCAGTTAGTTGTCCTGCACACTTGAGCTCCTCAGTGTCAAAGGAGATGATCAAAAGGAGAAGTCTATTCAGCATTTGTGCGGTCACTTCCAGAGGAGGAGCGCCAGAACACACGGCATCTATCAGACGGCTCGTCCAAAGCCAGGAGCCAGAAGAACCACCCGCACACTGTGGAAAGGCACGGGCAGGACGCTTACATGATTTATGATGTAGTATGTTGGGAAATCTGCAAATTCGACTGGGTCTGCGTTGTATGGTTTCTATACCAAATAATACAGCATGAGGATTTAAAGAAGACTACAACACAGTAAATCCGGTACGACTTTACAATAACTACACCTTAATCATGAACAAAGATCTAATCCATGATGAACAAATAGTTTATTAAGTATACTTCAGGCTTAGCAACGACTTTATTAAGAAGTTATTTAAGTGTGTTATTTAAGTAGTTACTGAGCCTGAATCCTTGTTAGATAAATTATTTAAGTCTTTGTTCATGTTTAATTGAGACTATTCAAAGTGAATCGTATTGCAACTCTTTAAATAATGTAATAATTTATACTGTTAAATGTTGGATCACAGAACAAATTTTGAGGAAATAAAACTTCTTGTGACTTGTTATTTTTTTAAACAATTGTATTTTTGCTACAAAGTAAAAACAATGTTCTTATTTTGAACAGAAACATATCCAGTGGGTAATGCAAAATGCAAACTGTAATATTAATGGGAGTTTTGTGTTAATATAAATGACTATATTGAGTCATAATACGGCTATACAGTGCAAGATAAACACATAAATAATAGCAGTGAGGGTGTATGTGAAAATGCTGTGGGTTATTGTTATTGTGCCTTTTTAATCTCACTGAGCTTCTAGCGAGTTAAATGCAAAATATAAAATAATAACAAATACATATGTTACTGGATTCAATTATTTTTATTTTATTTTTGCTACAACTACCGGTATATTAATACTACCATTTTTAATATTAATAATAGTACACACATTTTGAATCTAACATACAATTCCAGATGCACAACAAAACTAAATAAAGACCAACTTGAATTCTGATCCAATCATTTTCAAAATCCCTCTATAGCACCACTACTTTTGCAGAGTTCCATATTCCCTCCCAACGCAATCTGAACAAACCATCTTCCTGACAGTTCCTACACTGTCCAGGGGGAGGTGCTGCTGTGTCATCTATCTGCCATCCTCCCTTTGGCCCTTCTCTCTCTCTCTTTCTTTCTCACTCGTCTGTCCACATTAGTTTTGAGCAGTGTTTTAATTTGCCAGGCCCCGGGCATATGTTGAGCTCTGCCATCATCATGTCTGTGTGCGTGTCGTGAGCTATGGACACAGTTTATGATAATTCCACACACATCTTAACAATAATTACTGCTGCAACAACAACAACAACAACAACAACAACAACAAAGTGGCAAGAGAAATGGGTAAGAAAAGCCGGAGTTGTGGGTGTGAGCATGCAGGGGGAAGAAGAAGGAGAAGATGAAGAAGCTGTGTTGGATGTCGTGATGAAAGATGATCCCCCGACTGGATAATACATCACCCCACTGCTGTCTGTCCGTGTTGTTATGCGAATAAAGGCTGATAGACCCACAGGCAATGGTGATTATGACTTCCAACCACCAGAGAGAGAGAGAGAGAAAGAGAGAGAGAAAAGAGACAGAAGAGAGAAGAGAGAAGAGACAGGGAGAGAGAGTACACCACCTCCACAGCAGAAGAGTGGAAGAGAGATGTGAACCAGGCAGAAGTGCTGTTGACATAATCTGGCAAACTTCAGAAAAGTTTCTTCAAAAGTACTCCTGGTGCATTTAATATGATGTAGATATTCATTATTTTAAACTACCGAGCGTTCTATTGATCCTCTACTGTTAAAGGAGCAGAGCGTAAACAAGGTCAGATTGTTTTTGTGAACGTGGAGGTCATATGAGGAAGTGATTTTTGTACTTTATTGAATCAACCGCAGCAAAGGGAAACATCGTTCAGCTCTCTGCAAACAGCGTCGCTATTACAGAAAGGTGCACTCCAAAGTGTGTACAATGCATTCACTCTGATATTGTTGGTTTGCTATATTTTAGTTTGAAATTGTCTTAATAGAAAAGCCTGGCCCTTGTGACCTGTTTGGAAAAACGTCCTTATTTACTGTTAGCGCCATTTGACTTTACTTTGTCACTTTTTATTGATGGCGGTAAAAATATAGAATTTATATTTCAAACTTAAGTTTTGTCAAAAAATACTACGAAAAAATGATTCACAAGATTTTAAGTCATATGAAAAAGCAAAATCACAGCGGTATTACAGTCTTGACCATGTCAAAGACTGAACAGAAATGAGTCCAGTCCTCTGTATAGTTTCCCCATACTTTTCTACGGGGCTGAGGTTTTTGATGGAGGTGTGTCATTCTTTACAAAAAACTAAGCTGTATTTGACCTGCCCTCTATTACAGACCATTATATGCACATACACTAAAATTCACACACCCCTGTGTCCCCCTGACACACCTACAACCTGCGTGAGTATACGCCCCCAGGAGCCTCCTAAATACAAATGGGGAAACTATAGCTCTCTTTACAGAGGCCTGTTTAAAAGGTAGATGGAGTCATTTCAATATGAACTATAAAAATCACACATTATTATAAAATCCTAATTTTGTAGTGTTACTGCAGCAATAAAAAAAAAATCTATTAGCATGAAAAAATTGCGCTGGTGGGCGAAAACTAAAATACATCAAACCCAGTTGTTGTTACTAATCTAAGACTGTGATAAAAGGCAAAAATGTACCGATTCATATTCTACCTTATTTTTAGTCGAAAGTGGATTAACCGATTAAGCAAAAATACATTATCTTGTATATTTATACAGCTGAAGTAAAAGGGCAGTAACAGTACAAATGGGCATCAAATTTGTGTGTGTGTGTGTGTGTATATATACATTTATTTATTCATTTATTTTAAGGAATTTTTGGCCCATAGGCTTTACTAGACAGGACAGCTCAGCGTGAAATGGGGATGAGAGAGAAGGGAGGACATGCAGCAAACTATCGGAGTCTGGACACAAACCCACCACACTCTGGCCGCACATGGAGCCTGACATGCGTGCCACCGCCCCAACTAACATTTAAACTAAGGTTTGAAGTATCTAAATATTTCTAATACAGTAGAAATTATGGCAAATTTACAGTCAGTCCCTAACAGAGCTAGAGGAGTTGAAAATGTGCTCAACTACTGTGAGTCTTTTGTAGTTTGTAGTGAAAGTGTGTAAAGGTCTGCACACACTGGTTCCTGCCAGGCCTCACCTCGCCTCCTCCTTAAGACTGACCATACAATCTAATACAATCTAATTAGAGCGCGGCAGTGTACACAGCAGCGTCTTATCTCCTCTACATCTGGACAAGCAGACAAAGTGCTAAAAGGAAATAAATGTGTCCTGACAGCCACATCAAAGAGCTGAGCCAGAGGCCTGTGCTACTGAGGGCACAGGAATGTTGTTGCTAAGCGCTGGGTTAGCCGGACCATCGGGCGCACTGAGGGCCTGTCCCCCTCAGAGAGCAGAGGAGAGCAGAGGGAGGGGCTGGCACAGAGGAGGAGGCTTTGTAGCTTAAAGCAATTGTTAGAAGAAACAAGGCTTCTGTTTTGTTTTCTCTTGACACCATTTCTGCTTTTTGTGCGCACAAAAGACATGTATAAAAATGTCTTTTGATATGTTTTCTCTTTGGGTCTGTATCAAACTATTCTTTGTGTCTGTGCGAGGAACTTTTTCTGCTCTTGTCTTTACAAACTGCTGCCTCTTTGTGATCACGCGGCAGATCAGAGGAGACACAACTTGTGAACTTATTTGAGTCAACATTTAATGCCGGCGTGACACGTTTAGTTCTTCACTGATGGAATATTTTATCAGTGGTGTCTAGCACTTGTGAAGTTCAGGGTTACAAACAATACAACACTTTAAGAGAAAACAAAAGTAAGCGTAGCTTGCAGCGACTTACAGCATGTTAGGGCAGTGATGAAATGGTTGAAAACACTCCCTGAACTCAGATAAATATTGAATATGTGCATTTGACTCTTGTGCATTTTTAAACAAAGTTATCAAACACAAAATACAAGAAGACAAGTGAGCAGTGTGCTAACATTCACATACTGTGTTGGGTACATCAGTACCAGCAGTCTTCTGTTCTTCACACTCTGACCCTGATAATGGTGCTCTGAGGGCGCAGGAAGCATTAGTGTTTAAACAGTAGTTGTGTGTATGAAACACATTAATACTGTTTTCTTTGGTAATGGTTGAGCACTGAGCAGTGGAAGTCCTGGTGACCAGTGCAGCACAGCGGGCCCACTGAGCCTCTGTTTAATGATTCACCAGCACTTCTCCATAGGGCAGCAGTGGTGCTAAATGTATCATATGATCAGTGATCACGAGAGCCTTTGGCTCGGGGCAGCACACAGCTAACATGGCCGCTGCGCCGCACAGAGCAAAGGTTGAGAGCTGCTGGATGTTAATCATCCGTAGCACTGCTCTGATGGTAATAAGGCCGTGTTTGTTTTGAGCTGGACTTTTTCAAAGTCACTCGACCTTTGTGTGACGTCTGCTGGGATAAGTGTAATGAGGGATTCAGACTGGAGAGCACATGTACTACAGGTACACTTACAATTAGCCCTGGGCTATTCCCATTCAGCTGTGACCTTTCCATTTGCACACACTAGCAGGCAGATACCATCCAAGAGTCATTATGCTTTTAGTTTAACACAGGAACATGTTATCATTATTTAAGGCGGAACATTCTTTTATTGTATATCACCTCATTCAAGACAAAAAACAATGTGTGTGTGTCTGTGTGTGTGTGTGTGTGTGTGTGTGTGTCAGAAGCCACGGACTCTCAAAAACATAGAGGCTGAACTTATGGGAATGGTACAGATACACAAAGTATTTTGCATTAGTCAAGCTGTTTAACTACGTACTCTTGGACTCAGTATTAGTATTGTACACACTATTTTATATCAGCAGACACACTTCTCCAAAGAGCCTGCTGACAGTAACCTGACAACAAGGGGGTCTGTACTGAGATGCATTGTTTAATCTCATAAACCTTTAAGCCGTAAAAGTTTCTTTAGACTAATGCACGTATCAGAACTTTTGACCGATGACTTGTGTTTTACATTTATGAACTCTTTCAAACAAGTGAGAATAAAGTTATGGCTGTTTTGATCCCAGTGTGCTTATTTTTGTCATACTTTTTACCCTATTTAATCTGTAAAACTAAATATTTTCATCTCTTCCAAACATCCCGATAAGGCTTCACAGTGACATATCCTGAGTCTTTCTGCTGCGATTATGGGCTGTGGCTCACGTCAGGCCTGTTTTCCTCACTGTAGCATGTTAAATAATTGAAGAGTTGTGGAGCGGGCCTGTCACAGTGGCTTGTCTCCTGTGTTTCCTATGCAATTAGACGCCCTGAGACATTTGAAGAGAGCGCCACCAAAAGTGACACGTGAACTTAAAGGAAATTAGCTCTTCACACGAGTCACGGCTGAAGGTTACTTAGCAATGCTTAAGAGAGTGAAGTACGTTTGACTCCAAGACGCTACCACAGCGACGATTGGCTTTACTTTGGCTTCCGGGAGACAGATCACAGGCAGATAGAAAAGTAACTTTGACTGGAGGCATGCGGAGAGAACAGAGGAGGAGAGGGGAATGATGTGTCGGGATAATGAGATCTCTTGATGTTTTTCTGGGGGAAGATGCAGACAGATGCACAGCTCGCATCTTAAAGGAAAAATATGCAGACGTAGAGCTGTGAAACATTTAAGACAACTTCAAAATGCAGCAAAGTGTAATTACTGTATATAAAGCAGTGAGGGCTGGCCATGTAGGTAAACATCAGAAAAATGCTAAAGACACTGGTCTAGAACTGGTCACTAAGTTCTCCCTGTGGTAATCACATTTAAAGTGACAGGCTGGACTACCCATTTCATTAAACATAGTCAACATTATAACATTTAGAGTTGCTAATAAACCAATGTCTTTTTTTACACAATAATTATTTTGTTTGTTTAGATAGTTTAAACCTTTTTTATTTGTATTTCTACGGACATATTCATGTTGGACAAGCAAATGGCACAAATGCAGCAAACAGACAATAGACATTCCAATCCTTACACATCACAACAACAACAACAACAACAACAACAACAACAACCAACAACTTATATTATGAGTGCAATAGGCTTAAACAGTGGGTTAGAGACGTGGAAGGAGACACTCGACATTTGTGGCATTACCAAGGTGGTTTAAAAGTGCTTTGAATAGGGTTAAACTGTGAGTATTCCTCACTTATATTATTTGTACCACTAGCGGAGACTAGGAAGTAACAGTTTTTCCTTCTTAAAACATGGCCTGTATACAGTCAATACCCACATCATAATAGCAATATATCAGGCTAAAATCAGAGGCTAAAAATCGTGAAATTGTTTTTATAATCTACTCCAACTGCCGACTATATAGGCGGTACTATAAGTCTGTCCGATTTACTCAAAATAAAGCTCTCAAGGCATATTAATTGACTAAACTACTAAATTAAAAGCTGTATTTCATTCCACTAGAGTAAACAGGGGTAAAGAATGCCCTGACAACCTTCGAGCCAACATCCTCTCCCTTCCACATCCGCGCGCCTCTATGATAACACTGTCATCTCCCTCACCTATCATAAGTCAGGGCAAACGACGCAGATCCGGCGGGTGCTAGCACAAGCCTCTTCGGGCCTGTAAGCTGTATCATTACACCATGTCATCTTTATGGCACGGAGCTCTAATTACACTCTGCCTACTCCATTTACTCAGACAGGGCCGCAGCAGGCAAACAAAGCATCCAATGGAATACTTTCTGGCGCGCGATGAGAACAGCCTGTGGAAGTTGGCGTGTGTGTAGGAACAGGGTTATGTGGAGATGTAAGAAAGACTAGGTCCTTAGGTCAAAAAAGAAACTTAACATGTTTGGAAAATAAGATGAAATCAACAAAAGTGGCCATACCACCAATATTCCAAAACAATCTGAGTGTAGCTATCACATTACATTGCAAGAATGTACTGTAATTGGTGACAAAAATCTGCAAGTACTCTACCCAAAACTCTCTAAATGTCCAATAATAATAATAATAATAATAATAATAATATAATAATGATAATAATATTGAAACACTATTCTCATAAACAGATACAGTCTTATATCACCATATGTTATAAATAAATTAATTCTAGATCCAATATTTAAAAGGTTAAATTACTCCCACTCCTTCTTCTGTGAATCATTCAGTAGGTTGAGGCTGCACAATACAGTTTAGCAGCATTAATAATTAATAAACAAATTTTAAGACTAGTTGTCATGATCAACTAATTACAGCTAAAAGGCAAGGTGACTTCAATTAAAAATTTAGCCATGCATGGTTTTAGATAATGTGTTTTTTTATTGCACGGATCATTAAAAAGACAAACTTTGAACTGTTATACTGTAATTCACAGAATTATCCTTGTTCTTTATGAAGTCTATGGACACTACTCTTGTTGTCCACTTAAATTTAAAACGTATTATGTTGATAACCAGATACCTGTAAAAAGTTGTTGTTTACTATTGTTACATCCATATCACACTGTACTGGACATATACTGTTAACTCTTACACTTGTATCACACTTACGGGACATTACACTGTTACACTTGTATCACACTGTTACTGGACATACACTGTTACACCTGTATCACACTTACTGGACATACACTGTTACACCTGTATCACACTGTACTGAACATACACTGTTACACCTGTATCACACTGTACTGGACATACACTGTTACACTTGTATCACACTGTACTGGACATACACTGTTACACCTGTATCACACTGTACTGGACATACACTTGTTACACCCTGTATCAGACTGTACTGAACATACACTGTTACACCTGTATCAGACTGTACTGAACACACACTGTTACACTTGTATCACACTGTACTGGGACATACACTGTTACACCTGTATCAGAGTGTACTGACATACACTGTTACAACCTGTATCAGACTGTACTGAACATACACTGTTACACCTGTATCAGACTGTACTGAACATACACTGTTACACATGTATCAGACTGTACTGAACACACACTGTTACACCTGTATCACACTGTACTGGACATACACTGTTACACCTGTATCACACTGTACTGAACACACACTGTTACACCTGTATCAGACTGTACTGAACATACACGTGTACACATGTATCAGACTGTACTGAACACACTGTTACACCTGTATCAGACTGTACTGGACATTACACTGTTACACCTGTATCACACTGCACTGAACATACACTGTTACACCTGTATCAGACTTACTGAACATACACTGTTACACATGTATCAGACTGTACTGAAAATACACTGTTAACACCTGCATCAGACTCTACTGAAAACATGTTACACCTGTATCAGACTGTACTGAACATACACTGTTACACCTGTATCAGACTGTACTTGAACATACACTGTTACACCTGTAATCACACTGTACTGGACATGCACTGTTACACCTGTATCACACTGTACTGACCACACACTGTTACACCTGTATCACACTGTACTGGACATACACTGTTTACACCTGTTATCAGACTGTACTGAACACACACTGTTACACCTGATTCAGACTGTACTGAACATACACTGGTTACACCTGTATCAGACTGTACTGAACACACACTGTTACACACTGTATCCAGATGTTACTGAACACACACTGTTCACCTGTATCAGGACTTGTACTGTAACATACACTGGTTACCACCTGTTATCAGACTGTTACTGAACACACATGTTACACCTGTATCAGACTGTACTGGACATACACTGTTACACCTGTATCACACTGTACTGAACACACCACTGTTACACCTGTATCAGACTGTACTGAACATTACACTATTACACCTGTGTCAGACTGTACTGGTCATACACTGTTACACTTGTATAAGACTGTACTGCACATACACTGCCCCCTCCCTCCTTGCCCCTGCACCTTCAGAAGGACTTACAAAGGTGAGTGGCTCACTGACAGGTCCGGAATAAAAGAGACAAACCAGGGATAAAAATTAAATAAAAGTAGCTGTCCAAACCAGTAATTGCACTCCTTTGCTGAGGCTGCTCTCAGATATATAAAGCTGATTTACTGTCGGCGTCGCTGCCACAAATCAGCGGGCCCTCGGAGAAACACTCGTGCTATGAAATTGTTTAATCTCATCAAGTTGTGCTTTCACAGCAGCCCATAAATCACCAGGTCTTTGTTATCATAGACCTCCATGAGTGCCTCAGAGGCAGCAGTGGATCCTGGGTATATATAATCTTGCCTGTGCAAACAGCGGGGTACGCGCAGCCTGAAATACTTTCATATTAGCCGCGGTGCAGCTGGCGGAACACTGGCCCTGATGGATATCTCATTTCCTGTGCCGTGCATCTATTCCCAGCAAATTATTACTGCATAAATTTCTTGTCAACAGAAACGGCCAATTAATTAAGTTAAAAATGCACTCGTGATCACATCTTGCACACGGAACAGGGGAGTGGGGGCAATTTTCCGCTAAGTGAATTTACCATGGGGGTCACGGTAATGAATGATCCTAAAGTTTGTCATAAAGTGGCAGACAGGCCAATATCTACAGGAGCGCGGCGCACCCTAACCCGTGACATATTTGCATAAAGTATATTTATGTGGAAACACTAGAGGACGACAGCCGGGGCCAGGAAATAAAGTTTACAAGCACTAAACAAAATGTCCGCCAACCTCTGCCTCTCCTGTACTCAATCACACACAGGCGATTGGAGAAAGATCATAGTGCACCTTTGCCATTTAAGAAGAAAATATACACATTTAACAGAGGTGCAATTGCAGATGAATAATTCATAATGGAAGAGTGTGGTGGTGGGATGCGTAGGGGGCTGCTGCTTGTTTATTCAGCTTGGGCCGTTTATCAGGCCGTAAGGATCCCACGGCGGGATGAGCCGCAGATTTATCTGTGTTTGGGCTCCAGAGCAGATAAATCACAGGGTGTAATCATGACGGCAGTGGCCCAGCGCTGACCCCACGCTGAACTAATGACACAGGGAAATGTGAGGCCCTTCCTGTCCTCTAGGCCCTGGTCAGTCCTGTACAGAAACAGAGCTACAGCAGCACTTCAGCTGCCTTTGTGCTGTTTACACAACTCCGGAGTTGCTAAAAATAACTGTCACAGGCAACTGCACCACAATGTGTCTGCACACAATAGGAGCATATTGATTGCATGCACAGCAACGATGGTAGAGTCGCCAATGAATATGTTCACACCAGTGATACTACAAAATTGAAGCAATAATGAAATTTTTTCACATTGTACATGCTGCTCCTTTGATACAGGGTTCATGGTCTGATCAGAGTCAGCGCTGGACAATAAGATGAGAAACTGCACCAAGCTCTTTATGGTAAAGCACTTCAATGTCTTGTGTTCTTTTCAAAGACACCAGACCATCATGTGTCCACTGACTTGACCATCTGGGAAAACCTGGTATAAATAGACTAAAGTAGTCCAAATCCAAAAACCTCTGACGACAATGATGTAAAAATGTGTTCACCCAGACACCAGTGTAGCCAATAGCTACAGCATTAGTGTCATGTACAGTTAGTATTCAGTTAAAGTACAGTCAATATCCACGGGTTTATGTTCAATCAGTATTCAGGTGTTCATGGACAGTCAGTATTCAGGCGCATGTAAAGGATACTGCCGTTGGCCGAGGACTTCTCCTGCTCCTCCTCTTGGACGGCCCATGCTCTGATTTATCATGTCCTGTGTAGCAGCCTGTCGGCTGATTAAGCCTGTGGAACTTTGTTTCACTCTCCTTTCTCTTTAATCTGTCTCTCAGCCTGATAAATTAGGCCAAGCCGTGCCAGTTCCTCCTCTCCCTACCTCCTCCTCTGCCTACCTTTTCCCTCCTCCTCTCCTCTCCTCTTCCTGAGCTGCTGTTTATCGGCTCTGTCTGTCACACAGGAAGAGAAGAGTCCACACATCTGCTCCTCTGTTGCAGATAGAGCTGGTCAGATAGAGTTTTAGTGAGAATACGACACTGTGTTTTTCCTCTATCCTTTTCTCCTTGACAAGTTTCTGTCAAACAATTGTCCTCTCCTTGGCCAGACTGATGTTCTTTGTTGTTAGCTAATAAATGGGCTAGTATTTATGAGCTGCGGGCCTATTCTTAGTGGTTTAATGACGACACGTTTGCTGCTGAATTAAAGCTGGTTTTATTCACCAGGCTGGGGGCCAGAGGGAGGCCTGGCTGAATGTTTTCCCTTTTCCACTCGGCATGGTGCTAAATCACACTCATTGTCAGCCTGTGCTAACTCAGTGTGCGTCATTGGGGAGAGCAGGAAGCACTGGGCATAATTCTGTCCATCAGTCTAATTTATTGTATCGGTAGCTCTGTAATCTGCACCTCGTATTTTATATGGGCTGACAGGCTGGAATTCAGCCCTGTTTGTGAGGATTTGAAGCAGAGGGCCTTATTCCCGTGTTTGGCTCTCAGAGAAATTAAAGTTATCTTTTATTTGGAGGCATATATTACATGTCAGGGGAAGAGCATTAAAGGAGTGGGAGACGAGGAGGCAGAGGGTTCGAGGACACGACCTTGAGCCGCTCTCATTCCTGGTGAAATATAAGGCCTAACACAAGGGCGCTGCAGCATCTGCCATGCAGATAGTGCACTGACTGTGCCTCTGTGCCAGTGCATATAAATCAGAGCAGGCATCTCAATGCTAGGCCCCACTTCTACAGGCCAACAAATCTTAAAGAGCAGATTACAGCCTCGCAGGAGCCATCCATCTGCAGCTGATGGAGGCAAATAGCACACAGCTCTATGGCCACAGTCTGACTGAGTCAGGACCAATGTGCACTACAGTGTACAGAGCGCCTCATAATGGGCCCACGATATGTTATTCTCTGCACAGCTGCACTGATGCAATACTGCAAGGATTGAACACACAGTGATGGAGGGCAGAGCCTGTGACTTTAAATCAATACAAATGCTTTATAAAGAGGAGAATGATGGAGATGGTTCCAGATGGTTCTCCTGAGAACAGAGCTTCTCTGTGATATGACGTTTACACAACAACAATCTGTGTCAGAGCATGACTCAATAGAACCCTCGCAACAGAGTAGGTCCAACAGACTAAAATACTACTTTGTGCTTGTATTTCAGGTAGTATATGATGTTTATAGACCAGCTGTGATATAGTACAAAATGTTTTAGTACCTCTAGTTTTAAGCTAAAGAAACAAGCTGCCATTAGCTAATTGGAAACTGTTGAGATGAAAATATTGTATAACAATAATAATAAATATTATGTTATAATAATATATGGTTTTTAAATGTAGACAGACAAGAAGTGAATGCATTCATACCTCAAAAACATGAGAACAGCCGGGCCATCCACAGGCCCCAGAGCACAGGCTAAAGCAGGTTGCAGTATCTTCCACACAGCCTGCTCTCCTGTGGGTTTAACCACCAAAGGCACTGGGCGTTTTACAAGATGCTCCGTCAGTGCACACCATTGTTGAGCGCATAAAGGAGAACAGAGTGTGTGAAGAGGCAACAATGAGGCGCATCTGCCCGTCGCCTTTCCAACACGGCACATTTACATATCAACTCCAGCTCAAACGTAAACACATTCCATCATACAGAGCAGCCACAGACAAAGCAGAGTGAGACATCTCCTGTCAGGCCTGGGGTAATGGAACCCTTCGACATCCCTGATCACTTTCACTCACATAAGGGCTTTTCTACAGGCTAGAACCTCTTTCCCCAGCTTTCATTCAGTCAGCGACCCCCTTGAATCTGGACTTTTTAGAACCTGTTTCAAGTTCTCCCTGGTCCAAAAGAGAACTAGGACTGAGCAATATGACCATATAAGTCATAATATTTTCAGAGCTCAGTGGCAATGTACTATTTTAGTCCTTCTATGCTCAAACACACCCTGTAAATATTGTTTCAGTTACACCCTAAAGGCAATGCATATCTACAGGTAGGTGTGCAAAAGTGTGTTATCTATCATCAACAGACTGAGAGCTGCTGGGTAGTTTTTTTTCAGGCCGCAAGCATTAGTAAAAGGTTTTCAGAAACAAGCTTCTTTTTTTTCTTCTGACCTTTCTTCCTTCCAAAAGTTGAATTTTTCCCACAGTTTTCACATAACCCTCTCTGCCTTTAGAATTAATATAATTTAATTAGAATATAATTTAATGTAATAATATTTTTTGGGTGAAACTGTTGTTGTTTGAGCTGCCACTATGATGACACATACATACTTCAATGCTGGAAAAACAAACATAAAGTAGATTCGGATACATGCGAGTAACACCGCGCAGGGCAAAGACAACGCTATACAGGCCTATTCACACCACGGTCTGCATGCAGTGCACATGGAACAGTCCAACACTCCACTGTGATAGCCCCTCTTCTCTTTCAGGGTTTCATCTCAATAGCTTTTTTATCTGAGCACTTCAATTTGCAAGCCTAGCTGGAAGGCAGCTCCTCCTGATATGTTAATTGCAGGGTACTTAAGCACTAAAAGATTAACATAAAACCCTTTGGAAACAAGCTAATAGTTTATGATAATTTGAGCATGGCCTTTGTCTGTCTATCATTACATTGCCCGTAGCAGTAATTTTATCAAGGGGCTGTAAAAGATCATTTAAACAAGTTCACTTGCAGATAATTAATAGAAGAAACTGGATTATGCAATTGAGCCGCACTGGCACCATTAACAACACAGCAACTAAGCTATAATTAAAGTATTTTATTTTATTAACCTATTCATAACGTTAGGCAAATGATGACACAGAGCAGCTTCTCCAGCCCCAGCGCTGTCACCAGGGTGATTAGATTCACTGGGTTGTCTGCTTTGTTAGCGCAAACGAATGAGGCCGTTCTATCAGCAACCGGCGCCATCAGAACAACAGGTAAACATCAGAGAGACCAGATTCCACCAAGCTGACAGTGGAATTTACACTCTTCAACGCAAACAAGAGATTTAGACTGAGGCCTGTTTTAACCTGGATTTGAACCTGCGCCTGGTGAGATGAGAGGAGTGAGAGAGATCAGAGAGCAGAAAGATCCATACAGAAACCATAACAATGTCAAGCTATGTGTAAAGGCAGGCCATATTGATTAAAACATGAATGGCTCAATATTTTGTGGATTACATTTTGGCCCATTGTCTTTTAATATTAGCAGCGATTGAGGTTGAGGTGTTTGCCCATCTTTATCGTACCTGAAAGTCATGATTAGGGCTTTTTCTGCTCCAATACTGATACTGATACCAACCAATACCAGGGCAGAGACTGAAAATAGCATTTATTTACTTTAAACAAATACTGTAAAACAAAACAGATCCAAAACTGTTATGACCAGCTTTGTCAAATGTTCAATCAATATGAGACATTCAGGGCCAACATTGACCAAAACAGAATTTGGAACACGATAAAGCAAATTTTTCAATATCCAGTACTAGTATCATATCGGTGTATCCTTAGTCAAGATGATACGAAGTTATTTTACCCCTTTATGATTCATATTTGATATTCTAAAGTAGATCAACAACATCAATCTATATATACAACCCAGGCTTGAATCTAGAATATTATTAACACAACATGCCTGAAATGGAAAAAAAACATATGATATATTATAGATATTCAATAGTGAGCCCCCACCACTACTACATAAGAGTGAACATGGTTAGACAAGAAGCTGGTCTCAAGTGACCATTCAATCAATTATTAAGAGCTTCTTGATAAAAGCGACACGAGGACAACACAAATTGACATACAACTTTTGAAACACGTAATTGTGTACATATGTTTGTGAATACATAATTACCCGTCATTGTCTGCTGTCATAAGTGTACAAGTGTTTTCGAATCCTGCATATTCCCAACCCTACGAGTGCTTGATAGAGACACACTGGCCCCTCCAGACACACCACCCTCTCCTCTCATGAATTATACAAAAGTCCTTTCACCCAACCGCTCCAATAGCTATTCATTCATCTGCATACCTGGAGCCTGGCGAAATGATTGGCCCACCATTACTACAGGAAAAAAAACTGCAAAAAGAAATGTTCCCCAAACAATTTTCCTCAAAATGAGACAGGAATGATTCTGTTCTTTTCAGCTGTGCAGACAAGCCCGCGTGCATAATGATGTTAGCGTAATGGGGTGACAGATAGACCGGAGAGCATGACATTAGCATGAGAAACGCTCCGGTGAACAGGCACTCAGCTGTGCACCATCGAGGGCCCCCACACACGCAACGGCCCCACCAGCCTGACAAATGAAGACATGGCACCTTTAGGCACGCCAATATAGCATCGCGCTTTAGCAAACACGTACGCTAATGACTGAGGGAGAGCCGGCGACCGAGTTGGAGAGGCCGCTATCTCCGTCCGATTACTTGGAAATAAGATCGTTGGAGGTTGGGTGGGAGGCAGAGGTGTGGAGAGGACGTATGCAGAGGAGACTGAATCAAAATAATTACTTAGGAGGAACACATTTGCAACAGGTTAGTTTCAATCAGCTATTTTCCTAACTATAGAGAAGAATAGGTAAAAAGGAAAGGAATGCAACAAAGATGTTAGCTACAGCACACAGAACCACTGCCATATTTGGGAAAAAGGGCAAAGCTTTGCAATAACAATTATAACAAGATATTTCTATACAAAATAAATGTGTATACTTAGCTGGTTACCTGGTATAATACAAAAAGTGGGTCAAAAAAGGGTACATCAATCGCTAAAGAAATAAATATTATATGTACATTCATATACATATACATATTTACAGTACCTATAGTTATTCTGGAGTTTTCAGAATAGACCTTGAGAAAGATTAGGATTTCCTGTTCTAGTGAAATTTGCTTTTTGTGTAAAAATGCCCCAAACCTTTTCAAATATGTCACTATAGCAATGTAACACAACTTAAAGCTGGAGTATACTGACTTTTTTTGTTGTAAATTAGTAACATTGACAGTAAACTTTCAGTAAACTTTGAAAAGCAGGTCTTTTCACAAAAATGCGTGCTTGGGTATTTCATTTCACCAATAATAATAAAGGTTATAAAACGCACAGGCACCTAACATAAATGCATGTGGATATTAACAATGTGCCAAAGAGTTTGTGGGAGCTAGGGATTGGTTTGACGCCCTCCTTTTGCGGTGTGAAAATCAAGAACCCCAGCTTTCATATAATCAAAATATGATTGCCATGTTTATAAGAAATGACGAGCACCAGAATGTCAGGCCCTTGATTCCAGAGCTTTGACGGACATGGCGCTCGCACGTGACCCTCCTGTAAACATTTATCTCGCTGCTGGAGTGTGTCTGTGTGGGCTGTGTGGGTCTTCTCCCTGCTTTTATCTGCTCCGTGACAAGACAGCCTGTAATATACAAGCATCTGCAGCTCCTCTTCAAACACTGGCCTTATCTCACGCCAGAGCATTCCTCCAGCCCAGCGAGAGTGTCCCAAGACCTCACACGTCTCCTCGCAGTGTCCCCGGGCTGGATCAAACACAGAGGGAGTGTGTGTTTACAAGAGCGCGCGGCAGGACAACAGGGTGACAGCAAGCTGACGCACCTCGTCTGCCCCAGTCGGAATAATTGGGCGAGGGGTTAATGCTGCCGCACTCAACACAAATGGACGTGATCCCTCTTCATCCACTGACTCAAACATAACTGTTGAGACTGGAGATAAACACACATCAGTCAGCCGCAACCTCTGGGGGAATTTATTCTACATGTGGATTAAGATGAAAAGTATAGGAGGTTTCAGATCGGGATAAGGAAGAATAACTAACATGACTCAGGATTAGAGCGGTTTGTGCAATAATAAATGCTTGAATGTCATCTTGGAGTGGAGGTTTGGTCACCACTCTCTTCCCCATGTGTCAGGCCAATCTCAAACAGACCCGTACAATCAGGTTTGTCTCTTTTACATATCAGACTCTACGTTTGTTTTGACACGAGCGGAGCACATGTTTCTCTGACTTGTTAATCTACCTGCCAATCACACCTATTCGTAGATCAAGACTACATGTTTATTACAGGCGACCTACGCAGAGTTCGTTCCAACTTTTGTCATCCTGTCACTTAATAAGAAGATAGCACAAAAATCAGACAGTCTTTATCTAATAATAAAACATATCATTGCAACGTTGTGTTATTGTAAGGCATTTTAGAATAAGAGCTTATTGCCTTCACTTTTCACATTGGAAAAAGGTGTTCTTAAGCTGTGTTAGTGGCCAAAAAGCAAACAAAAAAAGTGTTCCAAAACCCTATACCCTATTTTTTCTTATCACTTTCTTGGTTCTAAATAAAAATAAAGAAATAAATGGTTTTAAAGGCTTGGCTCACTGATCTAAAATATCACCTAAATGATTCAGTTTGATTAGGTGAAATAAATATAGCATAAACAAAATCATATTCACATGAACCACATATTATTTGATCACAATTGTGGTTTGCAAATGTTTGTTCTATAACGACCCTCGTATTACCATGAGACATTTTTGTACTGGCATCCACACACTCTGAAGACTGCCAGACTGAAAAACACTAAATCTTCATATATTAACTTTCCATTGAAGCCGCTGCTCCGCTCAGCACCACTTCTACCAAACCTCTGAATAGAACAGGCCAGTGTGCTCGGAAGCAGCTCTCTGTTCTATGTTCTCCGCTCGGACGGACGCCTTTAGCAAACCTATGGGGGGTGTGCTTGTCTCTGGGGCCTGTACATATGCCCTCTGCCTCACTTCAAAGAGAGGGCACCGGGGCAACCTCACCCCCTCATCCCCCCTCGCCCCCTCCCTCTAAAGGAAAGAGCCATTCAACTCCGAGATGATTCCATGTTTACGTCTGTCTAGGCCCCTCTAGCTTTCCAATTTTGTTGTTTGATTTTTGGGTGGAAGATGAATTGAATGAATTTTGTGGAGAGGAAGGGGGGGGTGGGGCAGTTTGTTTTGTGGGGGTGGCATGGTTTGTTTGTCATTGCGTACGTGTCTTTGATCTGCCGTAATCAGGGACAATAGCGGCCGCTCTAAACAACACCAAACATGCTATCATTCATGAAGCATCGTCCAGTCTCTGCCAATGTAAACCATATTTGTACACTCGCATTCATCATAATCACCACAAAAGGAAGAAAAGCTTATGAGCGGTGACAACATAACAAACAAAAGTCCAAAAAAGAATGGGAGGGTGAGGGCTGGAGGAGGCAGCGACACAGGGAGGTCTAGCCTGTTCAAATCCCCTCTTTTCTGATCTCTTCATCCAGATGAAAGAACAGCGGCGGACGGGATTATGCGGGCACAATTGTGCATTCTAGCTTTCAAAAAGAGAGGGGGAAAAAAGACTTGATCGGATTTTGGAGGAGCCAAATCATTTTCAATTAAGTACATGTTTTACCATCTTATAATGGAAGCTACATTGGCTCTTGACTCCACCCATTGAAATCTTTAAGCTCATTCCAGTCAGTGTGGTACGTTATGTCTGCACTGCAAAAACAAAATACCTGCACGAGTTTAAATGACTTGATTTCAGAAAATGAATCAAGATTTGAGTATCTTTTTTTGACTACTTTGAATACATTTGGTCTGTATTTCTAGAATGAAAGATATAAGTTATTATTGTCTTCTTTATTCAAGCTAAATTATCTGTTCAAGATTTTTAATTTATTCATTTATACTTATATAGATGACAATTTATGGGTGAGGTTTGATTTAATTTGGGTTATGCTGCTCTCACAGCTTGGAACGCTTTTCAAGATGGTTTCTTTAGGGGTTATCAATCTATTTAAAAAAAAAAAGAATGAGCGAGAATCTCATGAACATTGTCTGTACCTTTAAATGTAGTCCTTTTTTATGTCTATTTTGTATATTTTTTAATCTGATTAAATAAAGTTTAACTGCCTTTAAATTTTTAAATTTCTTATTGTCAATGTCTTAAAAGAAATCCAAAAATCCAGAGCAACGAATGTCAAAACTACAAAAAAACCACACAAAAAAATCAAGAATCTGAGCCATGTTATAAACTAAGGTAGATTTGTCTTTCTTTTTTTGCAGTGTGTTGACAATCTGTATGAACCAGCTCTGCCACTTGTTGTTGAGGTGCCGCCAGCCCATTTAGCAGATGCTTGACAAGGATGTTATTTGGTGCTGTGATTGAATGTGTCTTTGTGCTGGCGCGGTGCTGAATTAGCCTTGTTTGTTTGTGGACCCCTGGGATCCTCCGCAGTGTCAATGTGGGGTTTTGTCTTTCTGAGGGCATTCCCTTTTGGTATGATAATCGATATCTAATCCAGCTCGCCAAAAGACAAACAAAGCATTAGTGTCTGCTACTGTGCGCTCAGTAAACTACCACTTACTAACGCTGATATTGACTCAGACAACAAAGACTCCACAGTCCAGAATGAGGCTTAATTTCCCTGTGCTCTGTGGAGTTGTTTTGGCTTTGTAATCTGGTTACACTAGCATTTAAAAAGGCACAAATTATGCAAGATGCTACACTTGGCAACTGTCCCTTATATCACTTATTATCATGTTCTGTGTATGTGACTTTAGTTTGATTTATAGCAGGGATAGTCAACATAAGGCCCGGGGGCCAAAAGCAGGCCCACCAAGCAATTCAATCTGGCCCTCGACCCATCTTCCAAATATTAATATAGAAAATATTGTTTACTGGTTAATTCTGGTTAGCACTAGATTCGACCTGGTTTGGTTTTGGGTTTAGTCCTAGTTTAATTCTGCCTTAGTCCTGGTTCAGACCCGGTTTGTTTCTCGTCTAGTTCTGGTTTAATTCTGATTCAGTTCTGGATGGCCAATTTTTCAAAAACAATGTTGGTAAAAACAAAAATCTATCAGTAATTATTTTATTGTATTAACTGATTATTGAAACAGTGTTGGGATAGTTTTGCGCTACCTAAAATTGTGTTCGTTGTGCACCTCCGGCCAGAGACCTTGGTCCCCCCAAAAATCTGGCCCTCTGGAAAATTAAGTTTGCAAACAGAGTTAAACAAGAGTTTAGCAGTACTAAAGAAAAGTACTGTCGAAAGGAAAAGCTCAGGTCGAAAAGAAAACAAATTGTCACATAGTACATCGCAATAGTGCAAAAGCTCTATATTAGTGCATATTAGTGTTGTCAGGATAGTGCAAGTTCAACTTTATGCCAATTCTGATACCGCAATGATAATAAAATGCTCTTTTTTAGACAATAGACAATGTGGTTATTATCAACACACAGTAATAGTAGTTTCTTCACTTTTACCATGTGGTCTTATAGTAGTTCTGATATAAATCAAGCCTAAAACTAAAACTACTCAAGAAAGGTCAAATATTGTCCTATTTATGTGATTTCCCCCTTTTGCCAACCCTAGTGCATATAACATTTATCTGTATGCATTAAATAAAAAACCTATGAATGACAAAGATAAATCCTTATTACTGGTATATCCTTGTGCATAGAATACATAATGATGTTATCGTCACAGTCACTTAAATTGCATTGGTTGTGCTTGGTTATGTTGAATCTTCTTCTCGGAAAAGATCTATTCATCCAATCAAGAGTCATAAAAAATATTACGGTTTTGACCACATATGGAAAAAAAAAAAAATGTATATAGTACATGTTTACATCCATCTTATTTATGCCCAATAATTATCTCGGGTTGATCAAAGTTCTTATTTGCTTCCCTTTGTCTAAAGCCGTTCATCTTGAAGACCAAACGTTATTTGTTGCATCACACTGTTGCAACCATCCACACTTAGCTTTAACTTAGCTTTATATCTTCTATGGAGGCCTTACCAAGCTGAGTTCTCTCCCAGGCTTCTAATCACCTCTCATTACACGCCTGTGATCCCTTTGTACACCACAGCTGATCATCTTTATCTGGGGCTGTAATTGCTTGTGAAAGATGCCTTCTTTGATTCCGCCCGCATGCCAAAGTGCTTTGAAGGCAGTGTCAAGTGTCGAGGTGTGTCATGTGTGTCTGTCGGCCCCGGCTCATTCACCTGCCGAGGACCAAGCCCGCGTGTATGAAGGATCTCTCAGCGGCGCGGGCACATCGGCTCAGGGAGGGGAGGGGCCACCTAGACGCTCGCTTTCAAATGCACATTCATAAGACGAGGTTTAGGATTTGACGTCATTATAATAAGGCATCAGCTTTATATAACACTTTTGGGACACTTGGATGCGGCTCCCATTCTGCGCCCACAGAATTTTTTGTGTCAATACAGTCTGCACAGGTCTAAAATGCACAGATACACATCCAGTTCATTTCATTTGTTTTATTTCATGTGAATAGGCCCATTAATTACAACTATATTAACTATAACCAGGTCACAGCAGCTGCATTTTTAACCTTTAGGAGGTGATAGAACTGTAGTCTGCTTTACACATCAGTTGTAAATTACAGGTTCTTTAAAATGACATCACTCAAACACAATCCATAGAATGCATTTGGTTCAAAAAAGTGACCATGATAAACTAGACTTTCCACTAGTCTCAGGTCAGTCTTTTTTCTAACATTAAAAATAGAATAAGTCACGTCTCCTCTCCTGTGGCCCGCTTTGAAAATGCCATCGTTTGTTGCTGCTCGGTGGAGGTTGTGTACTCACTATGTTGGGCTTGTTCACTGTCAGTGTTTAACCTTTTCACTGTGATGTCTGGCAGACCTTAGTGGCCACTGCTGTTACTGTCTGCGTTGTATGCACTGGCTCAGGAGGAGAGGACTAGTGCGACCCGCACCTCAGGACTTCATCCAAACACGGCACAATTAGATAATGGCGGCGTTTCATCTCAGTAACAAATTTATCAGACTGCTGTGAGTGGCCTGATATGTGCTCATTGTTAAGCCAGTATCGTGGACGGAGAGAGTGAAGCAAGAGAGACACGGAGTGCTGCCCTGACAGAATCTAATCAAGACTTGTCCCAACATATTACAACTGACTTAAGCTCTATCTTAGCCCCCATTTAAGTCTCACTCACTCACCATCCAAATAAGCAGGGAGACAGAGACCAGAGGAGGCCGACAGCTCAGAGATTAGCCCTGGAGAAGCTCTCACTGGTGAAGTCCACTTCCGGCTCCAGTTCCAGTATGTGCCAGCGCCGGCGCACAAAGATAATTGGGCTCTCCTGCAGAGAGGAAACCAACCTTTATCTGCCGCGCTACTATTTACCGACATTAAGAATGATAATATCAATCAGCGCACTGTCAGCAACCCAAGTGGGCTATGAGCAGAACAAAGGCACCACTGTCTGCTCTTTGAAACGCTTACAAGGAGATGTTGATGTATCTGCCATTCAGGTGCAAACAATGTCATCAGCACAGCCCTGGAGCGGGCCTCCAGCCACACCCAGTGATGAGTAAAGCTGCCCTGGGCCTTCCCCGCGCTGCTCAGGGACAGAGGCAGAGCTGACGGGGTAATGAGCCTGCAATCAGCACAGCAGCATCCTCTCCTGTGGAACATGAGGCACACACTACACCTACAGAGGGATGAGCAGAGGAAAACAGCACAGCATCAGGAAGCCTCTGTGTAATTACTGTTGGCCATCTTTCAGCGCTCCCCCTCTCTGGAGAGAGATGTGTGACAACATATGACAGTAAAGCCAACAGGCTTTCCATACCAAATAATGGAATCCATCATGAGTGAGGCAGACACACCTGTCTGCCTTTGAGAACAATGCCACACTGCCTATTTATTAGGTGCCAGAAAAGTTTATGTTTGTTCGGTGACAGTGACAGCAACTTGATCCTTTTCATTTTGTGGAGGGATGTGGAGCAGCAGGAGGAGGAGGAAGTCTGACTCACATTCGCTGTGGCTCTTTCTTCCTGATAGCTGTCTGCACAGAGTCACACACAAAATAACAAAGGCTGTCAGTCTGCAGCCTGCACTAATTCTCTTTCTCCTCTGCTAAAAGATTCACATTACACTCTTCTGACACAGCGTCCAGGATCCTTCACTCGTCACTACATTAGCACAAGTGAAATGCAACGCAAACCAGGAGTGATTCAATTATTCAGACCTGTTTGATATTTGTATCCAGCATGAACTTAAGTGATTAATAATGGGAAACACAGCACATGACTGGCACCATCTGCCACTACCACTTTTAACAAAATTATGAGGAACTGTCAATTAAACTGTTCCAACAAGTCTACAGAAATGCCTTGGAGTTTAGCTTAGTCTGTGGTCACCTGGTAAAGACTCTATAAACAAGATGTCACTGAAATTAAATATTTTCAGTTTTTAGGATATAGGATAAATATATTGAGAGCATCAAGTCTTTAATTTCTTCTAACCATGAACAGTGCCACATTTCCAATACAAAGAGTTGTGTCATGGCTTCAGCGTGCTTGTCGGCAGCCATGTTGATGTCTGTCATGTGAACAGTTCATAATTAGGCCTCCTCCTGCACAGAACACTGTGGCACAGTGACAAAAGCCAGTGGCAGCGAGGTGCTGCATTCTAAACAGCCTGACCAGATGATTAATGAGAGGGGCAGCGAGCTAAAGCTGCAATCTTACACACAGACAATGGCTGTCCACACAGCTGCCTGCACACAAAACTCCAACCAAATCCAACAAGACAAGCCCTGTCCCTGAGCAGAGAGTGGCAGGAGTGGAAACATGCCAAGAGAATACATTATTGAATGTGCACCAACAGCTTCTGAAGACTTGATTTAACCTCGCAGCACTTTGGGGACTCTCATCTATATTTTGACATGATGAGTTGGATGGTGGGGTCAGTTTGGTGCTAAAGGTTGTCCAGAGCACCATGCAGACACTAGATAATTGAATCAATTGTGGACTATTCTTAGATCCCAAATCTCATTAGCACAACATCTTGTTGATGAGTGAGCGCTTCACACAGGCCTCTCTGTATAACATTTATCCAGGCTCCAATAAAAGCAAGCACATGATTTTTGTGGTAAAAGTAGCCGTGCTCTAATAAATTCAGTTATGTTATTGGAAAAGTGGGCTATTTACAATGTCAGCAGCCTTACAAGCATGCATTAGCTACCAAAAGGCACATTGCTTCGGCTTGTTTTCATTCTAAATTTCAGGCTTGACTCTTGACTGCCTGTCAGTGTTCTCCCGGCTTCCTTCACCTGCTGCATGTCACTGCTCAATGATATAGGCTGAGCACTTTACTGCTAATGTCACCCTTTGCCATTTGAAAATTATACTCATCAGGACCTACAGAGCCAATCAATCACAGGCTGTCAGCCCAAAGATAACAGCACTGACAAAAAACACTATCTGTTTGGTTCAAGGGAAAGTTCCCAAACAAACAGGGCAGCTCGATTCCACTGCGGCCCACAATTATATGAATATTTGGGCAGGTTTTTCCATTTGATGGGCCTTATTCTGCCAGCTCTGTCGGTGCTACATGTCCTTTTAATGCCTCTGACAGGGGGTTATTTGCTCCCATATATGGTTTCTCTCCAATTACATTGTGGCGGGTGCAGGCTGAGGGCCACGCTCACCTCTTTGACTACTTCTTCCTGTTGCTGAACTATATTTTTCATCTTTTTGGATTCTATTAGAGGAGGACTCTCATTTGTTTGTCCTTGGTCCAAAGTGTTGTTTAACACTTGACAAGCATCAAGGGCACAATGCCAGCTGCTATTGCACAGAAAACTGAGGGTGAACTTTAGATTTTTCATTCAGGAAGAAATAGAGTGCAATATTCTTAGTTTGTGAGGAAACATTTTGGGTTCAACACTAAAGAGCAGCAGCATACTCCAGAGCCCTGGCATGGACTAAGCATGCACACTTTCTTAATTATGAGCCGTGTTTGAAGCAGAGTAGTTAATGTGCGCTCAGTGTTAATCTGTACAAAAACACACTAATTAGGATAAGGGAGTAGAGTGAGTGTGGCTGTTTACTGCAATCAGCCTGATCAAAGACAGTAAAATGATACCAGGGGACTGATATGTGAAATCTACAACACTCCCAATCAATAGAGCCAAAACAGACAGCATTTGTGAGCGTAGCTTAAAGCTAAGTAGGATGCCAAATGCAGCGGCTGCCATTGATAGCACGATGAAAAATGCATGATTTCAGAGAGAGCACTCTTTTATCTCGCAGCCCGGATCAATAGTGAGAAGAGGTTACAGAATCAAAGTTGTTTTGTTGGTGCCGTACTTAACTGACACAGTTAAAACATCTGAACACTATTTGGGAGAACAAAGAGTGCTAAAAGACAATAGGAGGGGAGCGAGGTGAACTTCTTTTTACATTCAGGAGCCGATATCAGACGGAGAGTGTACAGGACACCAGGAGTCAGACTCATTTTCAGCTGACAGCCTCTACACGGCTCTGTGATTAGGCGCTTTGTTTCCCGTTTGAGCTGCAGCGAGGAGAACACAGCACGCTAATGTTTATATTTAGAAAACCAAATACATGTAAAAGAAAACATGAATCATTTACAGCAACGGGATCTTATTTAAAACATATACACAATACAAAACTAAAAACATGTGGTTTGAGGCAGAGGTTTGACTTTGGAGGCAGAAGTAGATTATTTTATGTGTTAATTGGCACAGTTTAAAAATCTGTATAGTTTATGTTCATGAAATCAACACGCATTTTAGACTACTATATCAGGATTATGATGGTTAAACTAGTCAACGATTACTTCTGATTAATTGTTGCATTTTGACTTAAGACATTTAAAGTCTACCAACCCTAATAAATATGCAAATTCAAAATATTTCATACATCTGATGCAGTTTTGCACAATATGGAGCTCCATAGGGGATCAGAACCTCTGATTTCAGGAATACATTTTGTAATAGCTCAATGTTTGACAGAATCTAAGCAGCTATGGGACCAAACACATCCTTTTATTTCAAATACAGTATATCTGGACCTTTAGAAATGGCAATAAAGAAAAAAAAGCCAGTGGTTAATGGCATTGCACATGTATGGTTGCTGCCACCTCGACCATTTACCGAATGTCTATACCCTCTCTCTCCCCATTTCAAACTACAACTGCCCTATCAAATAAAGCCGTTTTAAAAAATCTTTAAAAAAAGTCTTCCAGAAAAACATGAAAGAATAATTTCCTTCCCGAGAGGTGGGCGGGCAATTTTGAGCTCCAGTGATTGGTCAGTACATTCTTCTAACTAAAAAGTCAATAAGTCTTTGTTGCTTCAAAATGAGCACCAGACTTACATACATTCACAGTCAAAACCTCTCTCTGACCTCTGTGCTAACTGTGGACATATAGCGTTTCATAAAAGCTCTTTTGTGAATATGATTAATGAGTATTTTCCCATCCTGTAATAAAATGAATATTCAGACCCACGGAGCTTATGTGAGTGTGGACCAGAGGCAGCGTCTGAAAGAGCTAATTATACTGTACGTCTGCAGGGTGACCTCCCAAACACAGAGGACAGAGGAGCAGCTTTCAGCACAGCCTGGACCTGTGTCTGAGAGGGAGACAGGAGACACACAGGAGGACACAGGAGGACACAGGAGGACACACAGATGGACAAGAGACAGACCAGAGACAGACAAGAGACAAACAAGAGACAGACAAGAGGACAGACAAGAGACAGACAAGAGGACAGACAGCAGGACAAGAGACACATTTAAAACCTACTTTCACAATGATTCACACATTAGTGCAAAGCAGTTTTTCTGTACCGTTTTTCTGAATACTTTTTTTTATTTTTTTTTAAGAAAACCTAATGTTTTTCTATAAATTAAAAAATGTTTCTATAACATTAACATGCATTGGAGATTCATTTTAAATGTAATTCTAATTATTATTATGAAGTAAACTAACTGTATATCAGCACTGGACAATATATCCCAAATCGATACTGCAGTATTGGTGATATGGTAATAAACTAAGCTTTAAGGAAAAAATATATAAAAACTTGTATGGACTGATACTGAGATTGGACTGAAAACAGCCGCATTACCTTCACTTCACTTTATTTGTGTCCCCAATGGGGCAATTAGTTTAGCAGAAAAAGAGAAACAAAGACATTTACAAGTACCTTATAAAATACAGTACATATCCAACAACAACAGGGCAGATTATCAGCCTGATCAGCATTTAAAGAGAGACGACTGCAGGAACAAAAGAGAGATTATGAACATTAGTTACCACAGAGCTGGTCAGTATGAAAACGGCATATTTGATTCATGTTTTTTTTTTCATTGTGACAGTGTTTGACTAATACATGTCACTCAAAGTAAACTGAAGTAAATATAAGCCATAAAGTATTGAAATATCACAGTCATTTCCATTAAAGTTGCAGCCCTACTTTCTATACTGTGTGATGTTGTTAAATACACATCTGTAAACACAAATGCAGCTTGTAGTGTAGTAGTGGACTTAGGTCTGACCCGAGACTGTGACAGCGCTCGCCCAGACAGAGGTCAAGAGAGAGAGAGAGAGATAGAGACACTGACGGGCGATCGAGGCAGACACAAAGAGCCGAAACATGAGAGACAGGCCAGACAGCGGAGACAGCCCCACATGAAAGTGAGTGAGGAAGACTGACACGCTGAAGAGCCCCGGCCACAGAGGGACCCGCTCGCGCCGCTAACAGATACCAAACACACAGCTAACCGCTAGCAGCTACCCTGTCACCGGTGCCCAAACAAGCCCATACACACACACACACACACACACACAAGCACGCACACACACACACACACACACACTCAACTCTATTCTTCTGATGGAGATAAGATGTATAAATTATGAGCAGCTGACAAAGTGTACTCCAGTGCCGGCGGCGCGTCATCAATCATCGGCCCTGTGTGTCAGCAGGTAACTGACGTGGCCCCCGGAGGCACATGGGCCCCTCTGAGGTGTGTGCAAACTGTGTGCGTGTGCGTGTGTGTGTGTGTGTGTGTGTGTGTGTGTTTGAACGGAAGGAGCGAGCAAACAGCTGATTCAGTCCTCACTCGGAGCGCAGAGAGGAGAAAGAAAAGCAGAGAGTTGCACAAACCCAGACAAAAACAAGAAGAGTTGTTGTGTTTGAAGTCTTCCCTGTTACACCTCGGGGTTGTGTGATGTGCTGATGTGCTCAAGTCAAGTCTGAGCAGCTTCTGTAAACTTTCAGGGCTACCACTAGAATTACATAAGTTTGAGGTGTAGGCAACAACTAAAGAAGGAAGTCATTTCTATTTGAAGCTACAATTTAACAGCAAGAATAATAAACCAAATTGTAGTAAAGGTGTGTAACTTAGAGTGGATATTAATAAATGGAAAATAATGCATAATACCGGTATATATATATTTGTATTATTATTTATAAAGTAGTTGCTTCCACTGTAAAGTTTGGTTGTTGCAGAGAAATAAGAAATACAGTTACCGAAATGTGGATTAACTAAAATAGTTTGGGAACTATTTACTTTAAATGTCTTAAAACCTTGAAATCAAACTACACGCATTTGGCTGTTTCTGATTGGTTGCATGACAAATTGGTTTGCTTTTTAAGAGTGTATTCTCTGCTCATTTTGCACTACTGGAAATCAAAGTCAAAGACAGAAAGAGTAGACCTTTATCTTGGTCAAATTCGGGAAAGTGCATTCATGTTTCTCCTTCTCTCTTGAACTTCACGTCAATCTTCGCAAGTTCTCTATTTGACCCTGGCAGAAACTCGGGTGTGAAAAAAAAAAAAAGAAAAGATAAATAATAAAAATGCTAAATCCGCTTAACACTGAAGTGAACTGCACTCCGAAGAACTGCTAGAAGAGTTGGCGCGAGGATAAATATTTGGAGAAATGTGTTCAATCAAAACAGGGATTCCTCAAGGACACATCAGCCTTAAAACCTGCAAGTGCAAAATTACACAAGGTTTGCGCGGACGGCCCAGAGCAGGTAAGCTGGTGTACCATATCGATCTGTTGTCTTTGAGCCTACTTTAATACGTAGAGCGAGAAGCAGCAACATTCTGCTTCTCCCCGTGGGGACCAAACAGAAGGAGGCCTGTCATGTTTTTGGGTGATGGGCTGAAAGACTAGAGGCGTCCGGGAGCAGCAGGCTTTTCCTTCCCTCCGTAAACAAACCTCTGAAAACAAACAGTTCCACCCCGCCGTGAGGGAGACGGGACAGCGAGAAGACGAGACAGGTGTCGGGGAAGAGTGACGCGTGTAGGACAAGAGGGCATCTTCTCAGACAGGCTTTTAAGGCGGACATTTTTGGATCCCTTCATGAATAATGGAGAGGCGCCATTAGCTTTAGTTAGAGGTATCAATGATGCTATTGTCTTTAAGGGGTAAGTCCGGGGATACTTTATCTTTGTCGGAGAAAGAAAGATGTCTGGAATCCGTCTGACAAAGGCGCTCAGTGGTGGTGAAATGTGATGAGTCTGACAGGATGTGCTCTCTTACTCGAGGAGATAGGTGCACAGGCAGTCCTTTAAGCCCCAGGTGTGACGGGAGATGGAGCGCGGCCCACCTCTCCGGTTACTCCCAAGACTTGTGCTGCTCGTGTCTCTGCTCTTGTCCTGAGTCCAGTACCAGGCCAGTTGGCAGGAAGGAGATGCCCCTGTGTGCCCACCCATCTGCCTGGTGCGTGGATACAGTGGATCAGGTGACGCCGCGGGGACACCTATTATCAGATCATATTAAATGTCTGGGTTACAAGTGCACGGCTTTACCTGATAACAGACTACATGGAGACACGGGAGAGGGAAGTGCAGGCAGTTCGTGTACTTCTCACTGGAGGGGATTCATGACATGTTCTCCGGATTCTCATCCAGTTATGGATTATCAACTTGTCAACTTGTAATATTTCTTGCACTTTATTATGTTTGGCATAAAAGCAACAATTATCCTATATACATGTTTCCAATTTTCAGTTTTTATTTTAATACTACAAAAAACAAACAGACCAGAGGGCAAAAATACAAAATACAAATATCACAAATAAAAAAGTCAGTCAGGCATAAAGTATGTGCCCATATATATTGGTCCCATCTATTCAAAGTAATACTATTTTTCTATTTTGTTATTTAAATCGAGTCCTTGACAGTTGGTTCCGTCCTCGTCAAACATCTCCTTGTAATAGCTTTTTTTTTTGCTTCAGTACATTCCATCGGTATCCATCTATTGTTTCCATTGTCTGTGTTTTATGTCCTGGATACATAGTTTTAAAATCAAATGGACATAACAAACTTTTCATTTCTGTAGTTTATTGCTTTTGCTGTGACATTCTGTATATTGATTTTGCATTTTGTTTTATTTTTTTTACTTCTTACTGTTTAGTAATTGTGAACATAAAAGTGCTTTATAAATCCGGATTTCTTATTACAGGTAACAGACACTACGGTGAGTAGGTTACAATCACTGCTTTAACCTCCAAATCCTCCCCTATTGGGCCAAGTCATAAGAATGTATGCGTTGAAAAGAATAAAACAGATTTTCCTGTGGTTTGGACCGTTTGCTTCCGTTAAACTTTCAATGCAACATCCTATGGCTTACCACACACACCTACATTTCAAATCTAGAAAAAATGTAATGCAACTTTTTGAATGTTAAGTTCCATGTTGCCTTTGCGGGGTGGTTTGTTTAACATATGATAATACAAATAAATTAGAAGGCAGATAAATGGCACTGGTGACAGAATCTGAGTCATTGTTTGCCCTCACTATCTTTGTTCTTTCTGCACTCACTCCATCACATGAATAAAGTACGGTTACAGTAGCACAGCAGCTTTGTTCCTGACAGGTGAAGACGGTACGATTAAAATGAAATGACTCACTAATGGTGACTAACAGTACATCTCATGGGATCTCTCATTACTGACCTTAAAGCTTACCAAAGGCAGTGTACACATAAGTCAGGCTTATTTTGGAACAAGGCCTTTCAAATCTGACAACTCAAACACCAACTGCAAATAGAAACAAAATTAGACAGTCAAGAGGTTAACACAGCTTTTGATAAATTCCGAGAAAAACAACTCATTTGATACTTTTGTAGCTTTGTTTTAAAACGAATTATGTCTGTTGGCAACATTTCTACGAGATAAACAGTTAAATCAAAGTGAGTATCAATGGCTGCCAATCGCTAATAGCCCGTCTGAATGATGGATGAGAGCTGTTCAAGTGTCACTTGACCTGGTGACCCCGCGGTGACCTCTGGTGCACCCTGGTCATTCTTTCACACAGCCACATTAAAACAAGTAAGCCAGGCCAGCTTTGTTTCAGGTCCACTCTGTCTGGTGCTTTATAGTCACTATTTTTTAACATCCATTTGCTTATAGGTCTATTCAGGACTTAAGAGTAGAGGTATGGGAGTAAAATGGCTCTCGACCAGTGGAAACACAAGTACAAGAGGCTGTTGAGGGAGGGTTGTTAGGGAAAGGGCAGGCATGATGGTGGGAATGAAAATAGAGAGGGGTATGGATGTTACAAGTGCTGCATGTTCTATGAGCTACTTCAAATCTATATGTGACAAAGTGCTACAAAGAATGCGGTGAGAAGAAAGGAAATGTTTACTTTTGTGGAGTGAATTTGGAGATGTAAGTGCACATTTTAGTGATAGGTCCTTGTAGTTTTTTAGATAAGAGTATAATTTATTATCAGAAGTTATAGTTTCTTAGGCTTTCTATGATACTTTTGATACCATATTGAAAAAACAATCAAATTAACACAATTTGAAGAACTACAGACTCCTGAACCCTGATATTGAATGTGCCAATACAAAAATAATTTGTAACAACACTTTCTATTTTTTCTGTTTTTCAATGTAAGCTCTACATTGATGACAGTCATATGGATTTGCATAAGCCTGACTGTGCTTCTGCTCCGCACAAGTGCTCACTTTGTCACTGAGGGCAGCTGTAATAACAAGTGTAGTATGTAAATAAACTTACATTATGAGCTATGCAACTTAATAGTCCATCTATTACCACTGGTGACGTGTTATTATAAGGATATTATGGACACAATAGACATATGTACTCTACTGTCTATGACACAATGCACAATAAAAACAAACTTAAAACTATATAAACTTGTAATTCCTTTCAATGGCATTTTTCAAATGGCTCGGAAAGCTCCCTGATTGACTGTTTACACAAGCCGTAATGAAGCCTTTCTGTTTGACTGCTCTGTACCAACAACTCGGTACGCTATAAATCATTCCCAACATGTTTTTTCTACATGAAAAGCTTTCCTTAGGCTAAATGCGTGTGGTGCTAATATTATTGAAATGCTCCGCTCCCACTCTGTCACCTGGGTGTGAGGCTCCTGACAGCCTAAGCCCTAAATGCAGCCCATTTGACTGCTTAATCCTGTGAAAAAGCTTCTCCTTTTGTCTCCAGGGGTGGAAAGGTCACGCCGAGGGCCTGGCTTCCTTCAAAACCTTACAGTGAGTATTCCTGCGCTGATCGCCTATAAGCAAAACATGCTGTAGCAGCCTTCATGAGCTACGTTACCGACATGGCTTCCTACCGCCCGCATGCAGGAGGTGTCAGCGGTACCTGTCTGAGCAGCTCCCCTCTCGCCTGACCTGCACATAGCCCTCAGGGACATTAATTATAGAGCAGGAGACTTGTTGAGAGGAAAGAGGCAGCGTACACAGACAGACACACAGACAGTCAGAGGAGGCAGAGATAAATGTGCAGATGTTGTTACAGGAGCTGTCACGGCGGCGCACAGAGAGGTGATGGGAAGGCTTCACTCGATCAGGTTACCCATTCATCACTGGGGTAGGCGCAGGTTTGGGAGGGCATCCACGGGGACAGACTTTCTCACATGGATTACATTTGAAACTTGGCTGTCGCAAGTGGGAATTTATGGAGGCGTTTGAAACTGATATTTTTTTTCACATTGTTGGAAGTATAGTCAAATGGGTGACCAAAAATGAATACCAATGTTCATCAATCATCATAATGATCGACCTTCATTTTATTATTATTATTTTTTTCTTAAGGATTGTTTGGCCCGTAGGCTTTAGACAGGACGTTATACAGAAGATGAACATGAAAACATTTGTTAGTTGACATTTAAAACAAAGACTGAACTCTACTCCAAATCACAGGCTTTTACGGCTTGCCAGGAATGTAAAGTCCTAGGGCAGCTGTGGCTATAGAAACTTAAAAATGCTTAGATAGCCAAAAAAGGGTTAAATAAATAGTGAACCAGGTTGGTCCAATAATACCAATTCGACAATCAGGGTAGCAAGAGTCAGCATCAAATACAAGTGAAAAAAGGTTTTGTGAATGATAGTGAATTGGCTTCTTGTTAAAGGCACCTTAAAACAGAACTAGTTTCCTAATTCTAATGAGCTTATATGCGTTTTTAACAACTTTCCGAGACCAGAGAGAATCACAGTAAAGCTAACAATGCTAACAGAGCACTTCCTGGTGTCGGATGATATAACGCTTAATAATTAGATGCAGACAGACAGACTGCTTTTAGAGTATATCTGGGCAGCACAGAGATTGCTCAACTACATGGACAATAATCGGGTGCAGTCACTTTCAGTTTGTAAGTACAGTATGATTCTGTTTTTTCATGGTGGCTTATGAGGCTGTCAAATGAGTTTAAGATGACAAGCATTGAACCAATATAAATCCATAACTGATAATGACATCTCACAATCTTGACCGCCAAAATGGTCTAAAAATTCACTTTCCCTGTTTGTGTGGAAAGAGTATCTGTAACATTCAGTCCATGGCCTTGTATAAAACCGCCCAAAGACAGGAAGGAGAAAGATGAATGGTGTAGTTATTAAAAGTGTCACTGTAAATCTTTGCCTGGCTGTCAGACGTGAAATATTAGTGCATGTCAGCGTGAAGTATTGTTTCCCTGTTATTATCGGGGACTTGAAAGCAGCGTGCAACCTAAAACCAGATCTTCTATTTGTGTGTGTGTCTGCTGCCGGATCTGTGATAAGGCGTCATGGCTGCTCTGGAGAAGCTGTCCGGACGCCTCGGTCGACACAGCGAGCGCCGACATGTGCCACGCCGTGATCAGAGCCCGGTGTCCAAACAAATGTGTTCTTCTCCCACACATTAGCGCGTTAGATTAGACCGGCGCGGGTCACCTGATTCCCCAAACGTCTCCTCCAGCTCCTGTTTCTAATGGATTTCACGAAACACAGAGGGGTCAGCCTGTTTGAAGGTTACCCCTGTCTGCGAATCAAAATAAATAACATTCAGGTGTGCAATTCTCTGTCAGCCCGCTGTCTTAATGATGCCAAGTTAACACATACTAAATAACAGTGTCTCCCCACGCGCTGACAGCCTCAGAAATAATTGACCAGCATGCTCCAAACTGAGACGCAGTAGGCAGAGAATTCAATCCAGTGGCTGACAGGACCCATTGAGCGTGTCACCAGATTTTGCATTATACACAAAGCAATGTCGGGTCACGGATGCGGCCTCCTGCTAGTTATTTGTGAGGCTAAATTACCTGGCTTTCCATAATATAGTCTAGCTAACTAATTCCCTGACAGCGCAGTGTCTCATGAAAAGCTCTCAGATTTACTACCTGTCAAAAGCATGATGGACTGTTTTTTCTCCTGCGAATGCTTGGCAGCGCCTCAACTAAAAGCTCATATTCGATATCCTCTCTCGGTGCGCCCGGGACATCTCTAATTCCAGACGTGGCTGAAAATGAACAAAAACGAAACATAACCTTATTATGTTTGAAGGCTACCAGCAGTGTGTCATTTCATCCACAAGTTCCCATGCACAAAAACGACTGCTGGGGGGGTTATTAAGCGCCGTTCTGAGGCTCTTTGCGAAAAGGAAGCAGGGAAATCCATTATCCATTCTCCGATGCGACCTTCTGTGCGCTGACAAGCACACATAGGGCAGTGTACAGTGTCCTGTCGTGTTGTTGTTATACATGTGTAAATCATTCACTTTCTGTCAGGATCGACGCTTGCGCCACAAAAGCTCACCTCACCATCGGGGTCACGGGGAAACTGGATCCCGACACGGACAAAGCCTAGATTTTACCTGCGCGACCTGCCACTGATAGCGACGGCGATGACAATGGCGCGATGACGGTGTGAAGACTGCCTTAAAGCTATACCGTGCGGGTTGAACAATGTGGCGACTCACGGAACACCTCCCCCCTGGAGTTCTGTTCTTGAAAAAGTTCACAATGGTGTTCCAAGGTCTGCCTACCCTTTCCTTTCTTCTCTTTCCATGGCTCTGTGTTCGCATGGTGTGGCCCAACAATGACAGTAGGTGGAAACGCTAGCTTTCATTACACAAAGTATAAATAGTGTAATCTATCAGGCCTGCCAATCACGATGATTGATTATGGGCTGTCGGGGAGGAGAGTGACACATTAGAAAAGTTTGGTTAACAATGCCGGTGGCTGGTGCAAGGCGGCTGCCACCCAGTCCAGTGATTAATGTGTTGTCAGCCTGTAATCCCACACCCACGCTTAATGAGGCAAGAATTTATCATCTCGCCGGAGTGGCAGATGTCAGGGCCGAAAGGAATTCAAGTGCAGGGAAACAATATACTTTTTTCTCTCTTTTTTTTGAACGTGTCTGACAAGCTCTAAAAACCACAAAGAGCAATACAAGTTGAGTAGAAAGACTTTTGAAACTCTGGCTGCGCTCACTGTTGCATGTTTATGAAAATGAAAGTTGTTGAAAGTGAAGTTTGGACCTCCATAGCGCAGTCAACATCTGCAGGGACAATGAGCGAAATACAGGGGAAGTCCGACGATGCTCTGGGGAGATGCAAAAATAAATTGATTGGTGATTTGCCCAACCACTAAGCAAGCTCAAAGGGATAAGCCAGCGAAAAAGCAATATGACATGCTCAATAATAGGTGCATTTATTAAGATGGGAATATAATGTAACATAACAGAAGTTTTAATAGTGTGTTGGACGTTGATGAAGTAAGTCTTGGCATTAAGATAATACGGATGGAAAGAATCCTCCATGCACTTTACTGAGTGTATTAAAAGAGTGACCACAGACCACCAAAGACCATGGGATTATGGGCTTGCAATACTCATTTCAAAACCATCATGTTGGTTATAAATCTTGAAGTTTCATCATTTTGATCATTATGTTTGGAAAATATTATTATTTTGAATTGTATTAGATGTGACAGTGGATCAGCGCCATGGGTGGGACGCATGAATGTAGAAGAAACTACTGTGGTGTTGGATAGTAATCCTAGATACAAAAGTGTCTAACACAACTTAGTGAAAACATTTAAAATAAAAAGATGTAGAATGGAAATAGCTGGTGAGATACTGCAGGGGAAAAGGAAAAAAAATCTTCAATTTAAAGAAATCAACGTGTAATCAACAATGTAACTTAATTTGTAGTTTAATTACATAGACATAAGAAATAAATGTATTAGACATTTTTCATAATGTGATGTTTTCATTTAAAATAAGGCATTTCATTTGTAAAAGCAGCTAAAATTGCATATATTACACACTTAAAACTGAAAAATTAAAAGATCCAGGCTTGGAATAAGATCCTAAATCCTTCAGTGTGATCCATCAAACTTTTAAGTAGAAGTTTGTTAAGTTTGGTGTGAGAAGGGGCGACTTTAAGGGCTGATCTTTATGTCCCTGGGAGAAAGATGCATTTTTGTTGTCGCTGCAATGTGTCCCATATAAATCCATAGCTGGATGTGGGTTAAATGATATCATCAAACATTTTTATGTTTACAGGTGAAAGGTTAGATAGTGAGAGATCAAACTGACCAGTCCCAGCACTTAAAGTTACACACCAAAAAATGATAACAGGAACATGAATAATAAGACTCACATTTATATTAGTAATTCAAAAGCAAACTCAGAACACTTGCAAGGTGAACTATGTTACTTTTCTGGGGTCCGCCACCTCCTTGTCTCCAAGGAGATGTTGTTGATTGACCTAAAATGTGCCACAAGATAGTTACACAGTGCATCTTTAAATTACACTACAAAAAACATAAAATAAAAGAGATGTAATGCAAGTATGCGTGTGGGGAAGTACATGACCATAGCCTCAGGTCATCTAAGAAATGGACCATCCCGGTTAGCCAAACAACAAGCTAGGCTTAGTTTCTTGATTATTTTTTTTTAAGAAGCTTTATACTGAGGAAGAGGGAGAAAAGGTGAATTTGAGAGATTATGTCAGGAGTACAGTGAGTACTCTAGTGATTGAAAACCAAAATGTATCAAAGAAAACAGCAGTACATTATGTTTCAATGCTGCTTTTCAATGGACGCATAGCTCTGCATGGACATACTGCAAAGCAAAGCAAAGAGTAAATGCAAAACTAGATCTTTTTACCAAGCAAACATCAACCGTTACTGACACAAAACATATTAAAACTTTCATTATTTCCAAAGAATTTTAACTGTCTATAATGTGTGTTTTTGAGGCATTTACACACTATGAGAAATATAAATCAATCCAAAAACCAAGTGGAACTATTCAAATCAGATGTTGTTGTCTTTCCAAAGTTTGTGCAGTCTATTCCAAACAACAACATGCCTCGTGTTATCTAATAAAAATCTGTATTAAAGCGCGGCTGCCTCCCTCACGGCTCACGAGGCCCCGCATGACAATCCTCTTCAAAGCGCCCTATAAATGTGAGTGATGAAATTGTGATTAATGTGCTCTGTCAACATCAACTACAACAGACAGCACAAGAAGCCACTGATCTCTTTGAGCGATTTCAACTTTTTGGCACGCTTCCTGTAACGCCCTGTGGGGTAGAGCGAGGGAGATAGAGAGAGGCGGGGAGAGAAAGAGCATGAAGATGGATTTTTTTTCAGACAAACAAAGAGGGATAAAAAGCAGTAAGCCAGCTGTCTCTCATTAGACTAGCAGCATCTCGCCGTCACCGCGGAGACCAGCAGGAGGATTAGCTGTGATTGGGCTGATAGGGCCAGGCACCGGGTCTCTCTCCGTGAGTAATCGCTAAAAGCATCATTTGATAAGTGGAGAGTCATTGGAGACATGCCTTCAGTGGCTCTGATATGTTTGCGGACTGTGGGTTTTCATAAAGTAAACCCATGCAACTTTTATGGCTTAATGACTCACAAGTACAGGCTACACCAGCAATATTTCTTTCATATGTTCGAGTAATTATATCCTGATACCGGAAGATGGAAGAGAGCCACGTCCCACTGGTTTCCAAATCGGACTTTGAAACCAGCAAAATCTCCATTAAAAACGTCTCATAAAACTCAATCTGGAGCTATATATGTACAAACCAAAAGCCCACTGACACGCCAACCCCGTACACTCAATGTTATTACCCTAATAAAATAACTCCCATTTCAAAAAGTTATATAAGCCGCTGCACGATTTGTCAAAGTTTATGAAAACTTTATATCAAAATGAGAAAGGGAGACGTCTCATTACAGCTGACCAGACTTGGCCTGTTTTCTGACAGGCTTCCAACGACACCACTAAACACTGGAGACGTCAAGACAACAAATGTCTGAGAACACAGGCACTCCTCCTCTGTACTGTCTGCCAGCACATCCACAAGAAAATCAGTTAATGCAACACGGCCACTTGAGAGGCCCATAAAACGCCCTTACCAAAACATGTTTGTTCTGCTGTGCCAAGGCTGAAGAGAGCATCCATCATATTTGCAGGGGAGGCTGACACGACACTGGGGTCATGCACCACCAGGCCCCGGCCTTTGAAAGGGCCCATAAATCAATCTGGCCTCTATTACTAACTATTAATTTGGCTTTAAAGTTTGACTGTGTTTATGATATACAGGCCCTGGTGATTTATGTGGACACACTGACTCACTCCTTCACTTTCTTTAATTGCTTAGTTTCCAGCTCGTGACCCTGCAGTGACCTCCGGCTAAAGCTGCCAGGATGTCTCGAAAGCAACTCCTCTGGTCCAAACTCAAGTGGCGTGACAACAAGCACGCCGGAAACTTCGGACATGTCTATATTGTATGGAAGTATAAACTGACGGTTCCATTTCCTACAGCTCAAGCAACATAAGCAAAATTAACACGCAAATCTATACTGCTATACATTTAGGGTTATAAAGTGCAGATATTTCAATACAAAGATTGGGTTATTGAAGATAATATAAAACCACTGCTCCTCCGGTGGTCCTCATTTAGAACTACATTATTCATGATACATTTTAGTTAGCAACTTTTAAGACAAGTTTAGATCTGTTGGTAAGGAATATTGAATATAAACCACTGGCTCACACAACTTGGAAATGTACAAAAAAAAGCTGAAAATAATACAAACATATATATTTTTTTTAGCATACCATTGTATCTTTCCTTTTTGTTTCACACCCATAGAAAAGCAACTTTTTGACTTCCACATCGTCCACAACAATAAAACACACTTTTCCTCTTTGACCATTTCTTAACGCAGACATTTTGAAGTTTCTTTCACAGCTCATGACCCCAGCACGACCTCGAGCTCGAGCTGCCAGTGGGCTTTCAAAGTGCGGTCCCTCTCTGGTCCAAATTGCTGAGCCAATCCTTCAGCATTCACAACACAGCCCCATAGACTCCGATTCTCTCCCTGCCAGACACTGACAGACACCTGGAGAATAAACATATTTCCCTCCACGCTGGCCCGCTAACCAAACATGTCCAAACTATAACACACAGCTGCCTCTACCTCCCGAATATGTTGTTATTAAAAGATGTGGTGATGCGATTAGCAGATAGCGGGGCAGTATGCACGGACAGGCTGAAAGTAAGCAGAACTTCACGGGCCATTGCCGTTATTAAACATAAAACAGACAACAGTTAGCTTTTGCCTGTAGCTGACTCCACAGGGCTGTCCTCACTCGCCCCGATTATTCCATCCAGAGACGCGTCATGGAAAAAAATATGATGAATTTACCCTTGAAAGAAACCGAACGTAACAAAAGGCAGAAAGCGGTGATAAACATGCTTTTGCAGTTGCTTTACCTTCCTCATATTCTTTTGGAGTTTTCTCTGCGGATGCATTTTTTCAGTGAAGTGATTGGACGGGCCCGCAGAAGGCACAAGCGCTACAGTATATCGCGCGCAGTTTGTTATGTTTTGAGAGCTTCGGGGAGCTCATTACTCTCAAGCACAAGAGATGAACGCGGCGACATACTTTTACACTGAGCGTTTGAGATTTTAAAAGGAAAAATCGCAGCGACAAATAGAGGAACAAGTCTGGCTGGTGGATTTGATTTATCCACATGAGCGCTGCAGAAATACACAGTGGTGGCAAGACAACAAGGCTTAAAGGTAAGTCAGTGATTTTGCATTGCACTTTGAGGTATCACGAAGTAATCGCAATAAGTGTATCCTGAGTTTGGTGAATGCGAATAGCTAGAGGCTGAATGTGCTGCTGTCAATAGACTTAGATTAAAGTGACCTGTTGGACTGACACATCAGCCAATCAGATTTGTCTCTCGAGCCTAAGGGGGATTTAGGCCTCTCCTGACATTTTATTGGTTTATAGAAAGAGGCAGACAACATGAGCGCAGGTTAAGTTTAACGTTTTCTTTTAGAACCTATACTATTCTAACCTAGACTTTTTTTAGATTGTCACAAGAAAAACAAACTGTCTGTCTCCTTCTATAGAGTGCTAAAGCGTGCATTGTAATCATTTAAGCTCCTCCGTGTTTCAAAAGCCTACACACCTTCAACCAGACGTGTTGTGATTGTCTCGGAACTCAAATTGCTTCCAAATTTCGCTGACAGCTACAGTTACTACAGTTACATATGGACGCACATTAGAGACAGTCCTGTAGGGCACTCTGCTGTCTGCGTACACTGGTGTATGACTGTGTCTTAATGTGCAAATGGAGCATTGATGCAAAGTGCTTTTAGTGCCCAATGGAAGCATAAAAGCGCTATATAAATTTGCCAAGCAGTAGACAAAAACTAGATAATTCGAAGCAGCAAGTCCTGACAGTAAAAAGTTCAAGTGTACCATTAAATCCCAAAGAGAAAAAGCCACAACCACGGCTCACATAATGCACAATCATGGCTCTAAAAGCTTGCAGTCTCTCTTTCGATTTGGACGGCTCCCCTCGGCGCAAACTCAAAATGAACCGCTGTCTGCTGCTGACTCAAACAGGTTAGTGTCCGTGCAGCGAGAAACAGAAGTGAAAAGATCCACTTGAGGACTTTCTTGGCTCTGTCACGGCCAATCTCCCTGAAGAAGCGTTACCCTGTGTGCAAAGGCTCATGGGACCGGGAGCTGGCTGGAACCCTCCTGCCATCAGTCTGCTTTACATTATACGCACCGGGAAGTGGGGAGAGAGAAAAAAAAAACCCCCAAACCCAAAGAACGGGTGTGCGTGCTCGAAAAATCAAGTCGGATACATCAGTGGAGCAAAATCTAAGTGACACGCAAGGAACATTTATAGCCGCTGACGTCGCTAACAGGCTAAACCGTGGAGACACTTCATCCTGTGTGAATAGCAAGAGGTAAATGTTATTCTTTAGGAAACATATTTTTTAAGCAAAGTTAAGGATGTGCAAACAGAAAGCGGTGTACTGGTGTTTTGATAGACAAGGCCAGTTAAAACCGAGGCTTCGACAGCATAATATGGGCCTAGAGAAGTTCGACAACGCGCCAAAAAGGCACCACATGTATTTTCCAAAAGCGGCCCGGTACAGTCCAAATGGCTTTATGTGGTTTAGCGCCATTTGGTTCCATGACCTCTTAGTCCTCAAAGAGAATTATCACATTATAGCATTCCAACACGCCCAATTTCCCAAAATACAGCTCAAGGCTTTTGCAGGCGGGCTCTGCTTAGTGTTGTGGTGGGGAGGGAAACACTTCAGTGGCAGTGGATGAGTTGTTTCTTGTTTACTTCAGGTATTTATATTCGTGTTTTTTTTCCTGTTCTTTGTGCCTTGGCTGCTGTTCCGTTGTCATTATGTGTCTCCTCTTCTCAGAAATGCAATAAAACACTAACCAAACACAAAATGACTTGCTTACACATCCAGGCAACAGCGGGACTTGGACAACTCGAAAAGAGCTTATTGTCAGCAACTTGCAGAGTCCGGGCCACCAGTGGATAAAACGTAGGAAAGAAATCACAGTTTAAAAGGTACACTATGTATTTTCGACAATGGGGGTTATCAGGTTAAAGGTCAAATCTGTGCTCAAAGTAAGCAATAGCAACAAAAGCATCTGCAAACGAACACATAGTTTAAGAACAGAGTGGGGAACATTCCAGGCAAAGCAATACCATCCCCATGGAGACAAGCAGAAAAGTTACAAACTACACCTTAAATACAATTAATTCTATAAATGTTTTCTTAGATTTAGGTGGTGATGGTAGGTGGGATTTGTATTGAATGATGTTTTTACTTACTTTACTCGATGATTTTTACTCCAAACAAACATAATATCATTATTACTGCACATTTGGAAGACACAAGGAAATGGTTATTATGATTTGGAACATTTCAAAAATCAAACAATCCCAGATAGTTTGAGCCTATAGTGTTAAAAATACTCTTTGCACGTACCCATTTCTCTACATTTTGCTTGTGAAAGTTAAATGAAGTACTAAGAAAGAATCCACGGTGACGTCGGGATAAACAATCTTTGCGTAAACATATTTGAAGCACAATAAACGTCCAAATATGTTTCGCATCTGTGTTGTGTCTGTCAATAGTAGACTGTAAACGCCATATAAAGATAAGTGACTTTATTTGTATTTTCTATGTGTGAGTGCTTTTCTCAGGACGCACCACTGGCCGCTGTCGGCGCTCGATTCCACTGTGAACGTATGAAAAGTTAAGGCGTTCATACTGTGTGAGGAGCAGCGGTGCTTTATCAGAACCATGTGGAGCTCCCAGTGCCAGGGCGTAATGGCATGATTGAAAAGGAGTTTAAACTGTGGTCACAACCCACTCAGATCTGACTCTAGAGAGGTCTCCAAAGTTCAGCCGCGTCTCTCTTCTCCCCTCGCATTAACTGTTCCAATATGTACATCATGCATCTGACAGGAACGAGGCTATTTCCCCGGATTGATGGCGTCATGAGCGGGCATGGATCACCGTTTCGTTCAGCGCACTCGCCGGTGTTGCTATGGTTCCAATTTATCTACAGTAAACAGTAGGGGAGATTTGTCATTTCGGATTTTAGAGGGAAAAGGAACACAGTGGAAAAACAACTGTCAAACACACAAGTGCAAGTCAAATACTGTCATGAATAAACTATTACACTGCGTTTCTCTATTAAAGTACTGGGGCTAATTGAGACTCAAATGTTAGCGCTAGTGACAGCCAGAACGCTAATTACTGTTCTTTGTTACGGGGCAAATGAGATGGTGGTAAGAGGAGCTACTGTTATGAACAACACCTCGCGAGCAGCAAACACAAATATCTAATTAGGCCGACTTGCTTTGTATTTCCTAGTGGACATTCATTAATAGGTTGCAGGGACAAATTACAGTAATTCCCTGGGCGATTCGTAGTAGTCGAAAAGAAATAACAAAATCCACATAACTTCAGAAAAGAGGTGGGCAATATATCGAAATTCGATAGTGTTAAACATAAGAAATGCGAGAAAAAGGGCTGAGTAAAATGGAAAATGATGATGAATTTTTGCACTTTTGTGATTCATTTAAGAGACATTTCCAATTTTAGAGTTACGTTAATTGTGAGAAAAACTTACTTAATAATTCAACAATTATTCACGATTATTGAGACCAAACAATAGTGACATTTTGAATTTTCTTTCATTCCCGTGGTCTGACATGTTACTTTTCCTCCAGTTTGTGACCGACTTTATGAAATTTAACTTTCAGAAAGACAAAATAAAGTTAAATATGACAAAAACGTAAAAACATAAAAGTTATTTACATTTAAGTCTATTTTTTGGATGAGAGATTGAATTTGAAAGACTTCATTTTGCTTCTAAAATTGTCACAGTTATTATTTTTTGGTTCTCACAAATATATTGTGACCTGAATAATCATGATTATCGATTAACTGAATAATTGTGACATCCCTATTCACAAATACATTTAAGATTTTTTTTTTGCGCATTTCTGTTGGATTGACTTTCGTTTTTGGTTTACAACAAAAAATATCTACACAATATGCTCGTTTCTGTCACTATCGCCCACCCCTACTTCAGAATGTTTTGTTAAGGGTTTAGTCTACTTTTTTGCCATTTTAATCTTGTGACCTTCAATTTTTTGGCTTTCAGAGAAGACGTTGAACTTTGTGTCAGTTTTTGTTACATGTACATTAGCGCCACAAATCATTTCACCACAAATTCCATGTTGTGATGTCACGTGAACACACCCTATTAGCAGAGCGCATTATTGGTCAACTTCCAAGCTCAGGAGATACAGATACAGGGTAATTGACATGTTACTTCTGACTCCCAACCAACAGTGCAGTGACACCGGCGTACTCTGGCTTCACACTTAGCTTCCTAATAAGAGAGCGCTGAAGATGTGTCACGCCAGCAGATTTCATCAAAGCACCAACCTTTTACTTGCGCATACGGAATAAATAATCACGCGCGGCACGTTCAAAGACAATCCGACACAAAACTCTGCGCGTCATGTCAGCTCCAATCAATGATTATCTGGGCTTTCATCTGCGGCTGCGGCGACAAAGCCAAACATTTCTCTCCCACTGACAAGCTATGTAAATAAAATCTTATAAAGTCCTTTTACCCTTGCAGGGAAAAAAGCAAGCGCTAGTAACTCGGTTTCTTTTCATATAAAGTCAAACATGCCACACCGAGGTTAAATTATTTTAGTGTTTACCTTTCGCGCTTGCCTTTTGCATGACGAATGGAGAACAAAGCAGAGCATAAAGTGACATTAAAAGACTACACTATCGTAACTGATTGTTTAAACAATAAATATGTTGTTTACTTTCAACCCCGCTTCACACATGCTTCTGATTTGTGACTGAATGCGACCTCAGATGGATTATATAAATGAAATCGTACAGTTTAAACCCTCAAGTGACGGAAATGAACTGTAAATATCGCATCATGTGAATGTAGCAAAGCAGGGAAAGGTTTGGAGGGTGAAAGCTCAGAAGTAGAAACTGTTCATGAAGATACAGGATACAAGATAGTTGGGCCGTAAAGAAAATGTATTCAATATTTAATAACAGAAGCTAAATAAAGTCCTAATACACAAATCAACTTCATGAGATTTAAAACCCGAATAGTGTAGTGCACATTAAAAACCTGCATGGTGTATTATTTTACGCCATTTATATTTATACAGGTAAAAATAGATTTTAACAGCCACGTCAAAATCAATAACATCAGCAGCCTTTTACCATCTAAAAAACATTGCCAAAATCAAAAGTAGAGTGTCTAAACAGACCTGGAGAGACTTATCCATGCGTCTCTAGTAGATTAGACTACTGTAACGGCCTGCTCACTGGCCTCTCCAAACGAGCTGTAAAACAGCTGCAGTACATGCAAGAACGCTGCTGCTCGGGTCCTGACTAGAACCAGGAAGTACAATCACATTAGTCCTGTGCTCAGGTCTCTGCACTGGCTCCCTGTGGCCAGCAGAGAATAGACTTCAAAGCAGCTCTGCTTGTATACAAGTCTCTCCATGGCCTAGCACAAAGTACATCTCGGGCATGTTAGTGCATATGAACCATCTCGGACTTGAGGACCTCAAGGACCGGCCTCCTGCTGGTGCCCAGAGTCAGGACTAAACATGGGAATCTGTGTTTCAGTTTTAATGCAGCTAAAATCTGGAACAGTCTTCCTGAGGATGTGAGACAGGCCTCTACTCTGGCATTGTTCAAATCTAAGCTAAAACATTTTCTGTTTGGCTGTGCATATGACTGGAAGGATTTTTCTTTGCACTCTTCTCTTTCATGTCTTGAATCATTTGAACGGATAGCCCTGAAAATGGCACCTTTAATTTTTTTTAAATCAAGGTTTTGTGATTTCTGTCTTGTCTTTGAGATTTTTAACGCATTTTTTCCCTGTTGTGTGAAGCACTTTGAATTGCCTTTGTGTACGAATTGTGCCTCTACAATAAACTGTTCAAATCTTTCCACTGAATAATGATTTAAGCTTAACAAGAACACTAAGGAGGCTTGAACATTTGCATATCTTGTACATAGTCCCTTCTTAAAAAAATAAATAAATATATATATCTATAAAATATACTTGAGTGATATTACGTCAAAGTAAGATAGCTAACTACATAAAAACAATGTGAAACTTCTGGACATGCGTGGCAGTATGACCCTGACATTTGCAGTAATGAGCAGTTTAGGCTCGTCTCTTATCACACTACAGGATCAAAACACTGGCACTAATACATGTGAACCTTTGTGAGTCCTAATTTGTCCGTGCTGCCCCTCAGTAGAACCGGGGCTAAGTGCACGGGCTGTGGATAATTAAGCGATTGTGAGAGGAATGTACGTGAGCTGTCACTCCAATGGCTAACCACGTCACCGCGGGGAACGGAGCCGCGAGAGGACAGCGGCCCGTCGCCTTTGATCTGGCCTCATGCATTCACAATCAGCTCACTCACATGGACAGCAGCACTTAAAGCAATAGGAACCAGGGCCCATGTTCAAAGAAGCGGGCCCCTGCAAAGGTAGAGCCACTGTCAGGGGCGCTCAGTGGAGAAAGGATGAAAGGCGAGAGCGGACGAGGGAGGCGACAAATGAAGGACTACAGAGGGATGTAAGACAATAAGAGCTTCACTTACAACTTCACGCTTGGGCTTGACCACCTTCATGAACTCGCCCCTCGCCCCAGCCTCCAGCGCCTCCAGCTTTGTGACTTTTCTGGTGTCCAGGAACTTGAGCTGGGGCAACTTGTGGAGAACAAAGTATCTGCAAAAAGCAACAGAAGTAAACAGTTAATACAAAATCTTGGTCGTCTTACTTTTAATATGAAGTTGTTGTTTTTTCAAATGTTTTGAATGGATAGATATTTTGAAATATCTGTCTATCCATGTGTTTCAGGATTGGAAGATTTTGTGAGGGCCTCTCCCATTTCAAAAGATATCATATTTTGATTTGAAGTGTGCTATTTCTGTGACAACAGTCCTTTGTTGTCATGTCAAATCTCTCAAATCAGGAAGGGATCCCTATACATGAAACCCATGACTAGGTTTATATGTACTCAATCAATCAAACTGATCACGGATGAGCAGTATTACAGCACTACAAACATTCTGTAATAAAAGTTTACAGAACTGAAGTATTCTAGAATGTCATGTGAACATGTTTAGATCAAATCAGAGCCAACAAAGGAAACCAACCCAGACTCGGGAGAAGGTGCAAACTCTGACCCCATATTATTTACATCACACAGGTCGTCAAAAGTACTGCATTAACAAAATCAGATACTAATCAATACTAAAACTAGTATCAAAACTAGATACTCCTTTTAACAAGTATCGATACAAACACAAAATGGGACTTTCCCTCAACGGTTTTAAAATCTTGAACTTCATCAGAATGAACAGGTAACATAAAGAAAGTACTATTAGAGATACTGTTTTCTAAATCTGTGTTGAGTATTAAACTTATTCCTTAAAATGTAAACTGAGTTTGAAATTCGAGCACAACAACCTGTAATAACATGTAATTACAAGGTGCAAAGGCGTTCCAGGGGTTATTGCATGTCGTTACATTGCACTTTTTGCGGTTAGTAAAATGTGTAAAGTAAAATACAATGTTACCAAATGAAATATAGATATTAAGTTACATTTAAGATGAAAAAAATCAATAAAAATAGCGCTATATGAGTAGTATAATAATAGTACTTCTCTCTCTGATCTAGTACATGTCATAATAATTTCTTGTCTAGTGTCTTGATTACAGCTATAACATATTTCATTGATAGTCTTTGTGCATAAGGCTTCAGAAAAGAGCAAACGGGGGGAAACAAGGAGCTGTGTAAACGCCGATACACTAATCAACATGACACAAACGCCCATATGTAAATCACACTTCAGCACAAGTTGAAAAGATGTTTAGTCTGATTTCACTTGCACGCACATTTTAAAACGCAATGATCCTCCCTTGTATGTAATAACCTTCAAAGATGATAAGAATAAGTGCGACGTATAAATAGCACGAAAGCAGATAGGAGCCAGCCGCCTGCCACAGCTGTCACTCGGCCCGCATCAGCGTATCTCCGCCGGCTCTCAAACGCACTCCCGTCTTTCATTCGGAGGCAGGGAAACGTCAGAAGATAATGGCTGGAACACATCGATGACAACAGATCCTTTCACATGCAGCCAGGCAGGAATAGAGGGACCAGTATGTCAAGGATGAGTCTCCGGGCCAGGGGCAGCACGCAGGAAGGCACCCGGCAGCACCTATAAGTGGAGGGTGTGAAAGGACAGGGCGGGGTACGGGCCCAGACCAGACGAGCTGTGACAAATTGATGACGGCGATGAGATGAGATGTCGTTGTGGACTTTTCGGCACCTGCGGATTATGAGCGCGGAATGCAAGGGATGGAAGCCAGATCAAAACGGGAAACAAGCTAGACTAAACAGTAACTGGGCGTCTAGTAAGCCTTCACGTTCAAGAAACTGATCATGTCTGTATGTTACAGCAGTATTACAATAGAAAATCTATACATTTTTACCAGATTTAGATAAGATTAGTCCACAAATCTGCCGTAGTAATCTTCAACTGACAACAATGACGATTTGGTGATTGAAAAATGACCAAAAATGATCACTTTTGGCACTGATAGTAAAAATAAAACATAAACGATCACTTTAGTTCTTTTCATTTGTTTTTGTTTCATGCAGATGTTGCAGTAGTTACATAGGGCATTAAGCATAAACCAGGCCAAAATATCAGTACTTTTGACAGTTCAACAGGATATTCTACCAGTATAATATTATGAACAAATAAATAAAAAAAACACTTCTTGAATTGCACTGTGTTGACCCGGTGGAGGGGGTTTTCATGATATGTTAAGATGCCCTTGGGAGACAGGCCTAATCCTGTACATGAGGTGGTGGTCCATGTGTGAGCCGACATGAGAGGGTCAGAGCACATGACAAGGCTGTGTTGGGCTGTGGGGATGCACAGGGATATGAATGATTCAGGGCCGCCGCACAGGGACGATTGGGGAGTGGACCTGGGGGGCAGTAAGGGGATCAAGCATTTCAGTTGCACTATCAAACATGCAAGACTGTCAGCATCTGATAACACATAGGTGTTTTGAGTTTTAAAAGACCAAATTATCGTAGTGGTTATAGTGGGACTGCAATTGCTCTCACAAGATAGGACAATAGTTCCAGCTTGGGCATTAAATCACTTTGTCTTGTATGTACTATTTACTGATCAAAGTACATCTTTTGCTGCGTTCACCATATGCATAAGTATATTTATTACGTAATTGTTTGATGTGTTGTAAAGACCTGTGTGTTGTTGTAATACCACAACTGGCCACATAGGACAAGCCTGGTCAGGACATTTAACCTTGCCCCACACAACACAGTGTACAGATCTAATGTTTCTATGTCATTGCACTAATTGGGGCACCACTGGTGCACACAGGGGCATTGCACTTGAGAGGGCCTGCTCCTGAGGCGTTGGGCTGGGTATTTATTGCCCAAGGCCAGTGCTGTCACGACCTGCATTCAGCCTAACCTTGTCAGACATAAAATCTGCATCACGCTCAAATTGATGTTTTACTATGTGACACATTATGAATATTACATTATAGGACTGTAGACAATGTCAGTCAAAACACAACAGCTTTCCTCACCAGCAAGATAAGCATGCAAGGAGAAAGGGAGGAGGGGGTGAGAGAGGGAGGGAGGGAGAGACAGACAAAAAGACAAACCAAAGATTATTCAAGAAAGGCACAGTTGCTAAATGATTAATAAGGAACACAGAGTCAGATACAAGCACTTAAGGCTAAAACAGACAAAAGGGAGTGTGCGTTTGGCCTTTTATGGCGTTTCATGTAAAGGACCCTGACAAATGGTGGTCATATTGCATGGCTTGAGGCCTGGCCTGATGTTTAATGCATCATCCGCTCTGGTATGGCAGGGTAGTAAACACTCATTTGTGGTGCTGACTAGTCACACATGAAATCCATTTTGCAAAGGCAGGATGGAGAGGCCAGTTGACAAAGCTTTTAGAGTGATGTGGTTGAATCGTCAGCCTGCCTGTGAAATGCAGGGGGTGGGATGTAAAAGAGAGGAACATCTCCAAAGCCATTACAGACACAGAAGCCATCACTCTGAATAGCTCAGTATCCAAACTATCTGTCCGGAAAGATAAACTCACCACAATGCAATGAGTCTCTCTTTGTAATGCATTACCTGCTTATTCTATTATTTATCCAGTGTTGGAGGAGGCAGTTTTGTGGTATACAAACTCAAATATTTTAACAATTTAACAACTTTAATTGAACTTTAGCCAAAAACTGTCAATACAATTTTATGTCTACCTTAAAACTGATATTTTTGTGATTTATGTCAGCATAATATCTACAATTGCATGAAACATTCTAAGAAAAAAAGAATGAAATATGAGTGTGGTGTGAATTTAACTTAGGGTATATCTTGTTCCAATAGAAAATAGAAAAAGCATCCATATTGTTTACTCCCAAACTATAGCACAGAATGCCAGAGTTCATCCTAAAGTGAGGGGAAAGTAGAAAAACTTTTCCTGCACATTCATAGAGGATAAGACCATATGGATATCTGGCCTTGTAGTACTAGTTGACATGCTATTTCTACATAAAATCATAAATGTTGCTGATTGATATACAAATGATTGATCATTTTTGAAAATATTAAAATGTTGTAGCTTTGAAAAGAGGAATGGGCATTTAAAATATACCTTTGGTTAAGGTTAGGATTAAGATACCAAGTGTACCCATAGGAAAATCCTTCAATTCCACTGGGGCGACCTGTGAGGAGCAGAGGTCACTGCAGCACAGACCCATCTGCATGAGCTCAGCTTGGTCAGGACCCCGGAGGATTTTACCTCTGGTGCATGTTTTGTGTTGATGGGGGAAACCAGAGCCCGGAGGAAACCCACCCAGACACGAGGAAAAACATGCAAACTGCAAAGGCCAGGGGCCCGGGAGTCAAACCCACAACCTTGCTGCTGTGAGGCAAGTATGCCTTCTTTAGCAAAGCGAAGTACTGCTTTCTAAGGGCTGGTACAGTTGTATATGTTAGCCTTAATATATTTTCAATGGGAGAGTTAGCGCTTCACAAACTACTATGGTTTGCCGATGCATTCAGCTTATATTTTTTCATTTGAGGGTAGAAATTATTTACATTTTGTTTATTAGTCAGATGAAGTCTGATGAGCGTTACCTTGACTACCACCTAATGACATCACATGGTGAAAGTGAAGGTCTTGAGTTAGTCTGAGGAAGAAGGATTACTCAAACATGTGTGGGTGAAACTACAGTATGTTTGAAAAGAAAACGACAACAAGTATAGGCTCTTTAATCGGACCAATCTATGCGTTCAGTACAAAGTGATGGTCCATGTGCGTTTCTGACCTGTATCTCTGGTAGTCGTCCTCTGTCCTTGTCGGGGCTGACCAGCTGGTTGGGGCAGCCTCGTTGCCCAGCAGACTGAGGTACTCCAGGGCTGGGGTCACCTCCGCAAGTGCTCCAGCAGCGCCTCTATATCAGTCAGGTGTCAGAGGGCGCATGTCAAAGGACCCTGCTCGGTTAATTACATTAGCATTTAGCCCCCTCCCGGTGCCACCCCCATCGCCGCCCCTCCCCTGCCGGATTCTCTTTTCGGAGCGCTGAAACACATCACTGTCAAATTTACTGAGGTGCTCAAAGGGCCGAGTCAGTGGCTTTGTGAGACTGGCCAGACATAGGGGCAATTTAAGGTGCGGATTTGGCATATACGAGTGACACGATTTGGCTTGTGGCTGCTCTGCTTTCTCGCTCTCTCTCCATCCCTTTCATTTCCTAGGTGGCCGGGGCACAACAGTGACAAAATGATGGATGCCCTGCGGTTCAAACGGTCCTTGTGCTTCCCAAAGCTGAGGAAAAAAAAAAAAAAACTTGGGCAAAAAAAAAAGTGGCAAAAAAACAAACAGCCTCTAAGCAAGCACATTCATCACTAATACATTCGCTTGGAAAATTGAGCCCCAAAGTGTCAAAATACAACTGCTGTAATGCGGCGAGCTAGCTTTAAAATGGCACCGCGCCACGTCAGGATGTACATAATTGGCCTATTAGCATGTGCCGACCACTTCACAACCGAAAGTTAGCTAGCAGCCCCAGACGAGTACTTCAAGGAGTCTCGTTTTTTTTGTATGTTGACTCTGGAAAAGTGTATACGCGTAAAAAAAAAGACATCGTTAGCTAGCAAGAGAGACACGACTAGTGGAAAACAGGACACATTGCTAAACCTGTTCTGAAGCTAAGAGGGGAAGTTCACACGTCGGGAGTAGATTATAAACAGCCTGGCAGTGTGGCGCAAATATAAATGTAGGCCTCGCTTGGAAACGTGTTTACTCAGGGTGGTAAGTAGGACACACAGCAGAGCCATTATAAGTGATGAGTGAGCGTGTGTGTTTAGTGACAACTCCAATTAAGCTACAATTTCAGTAAATAAATCTGCTCCGTAATGAATTATAGATTTCGTGGAAACAAAATAATAAAAAATCATGCCGTGGGATAGAAAAAACTCTGTAGACCGTACTATGACATCAGATACTTATTTGCAGTTTTCTTACATGGTTCAACTGTGGACCTGGTTTTATCTCTGATTATTTTGTTGCTCATATTACGCATTAAATGTTGGTGATTAAAAGTCTAAATACTAGAGGCTTTGTGGTTACCTTACTATTAGAATCCCCTTCATAAACATGCCCACTGAAACATTATTCAAGTTATTCTTCTACTATTCTACAAATAAAACTGTTTGCCTTTTTCTAAATTTTCTTTTTTTTTATTTCGTTATTTTGCAACATTTCAGAGAGCAATAGAACATTTCTGTTTCAAAAATTAGATTATTTTATTATATTAGACTTGGTGTTTGAAATTGTATTCACTAGCAACCTTTTATCAAGATTCCCTTCATAAAAACATACAATTAATGCTGGAATCCATTTTTCACTTTTTTTTTTTATTATTATGCAGTATTTTAGAGAACAATAGAAACATATTTCCTATTTAAAAACTATTTATTTTCAAATTAAAATGATTACTAATACTCTGTGTGCATAAGTTCTAAGGAATGTGCTTTTCTTGGTCACTTTGAAAATCCATGCAGTGCTGATTCTTAGACTCAGCTCCACTAGAGGTCCCTGTGGTTCAGAAGCAAGTGCTGAGACTGTGAGAGACTACAGTTCCTCTGCATGCACTCAATTCAGTGTTCTGTCCCCAAATATATACGACATTCAATTTAGTATAAATATCTGAGATAAAAAAAAATTCTCTGATACTTATCTTTGATTCACCAATTGTATTAATTTGTTATACTTCTTATGTGAAAAGGCTTGCGTTTCAAAGGATATCTGGTTCTTGTTGAGCGTCAGGGTGTGCAGATGAAGTAACTTAGGCAACCGGATGTCATTCCCGAGCTGATTGTTGTCGACGATCAGCTCCTCAAGCTCGGGGAACATTTTGAGTCCGGACAGAGACCTGCAATGACATGACAAGACGGAAGAAAAACATGATCATTTTAGGTGTGTTGGTCGTTGAATAAAATGCATGTAGACTTTGTGCTTTGGTGTGGAGGCAGTATATGTCCGGGCCTGTCAGCGCAGTGAATGACAAGAATTAGTGGCGGTGAGCTCCCCTGGCATGGCGAGGCATCCTTCAGTGGCTGGCAGGATGAGGGATGGGGGTCACTTGTGAGTAGCCAGGATTCAAAACAAAAGGCTTCAGAAATGCGGCGGGCAGGATGAATTTGTCAATGTCTTGTGCCTGGAGGCGCCCAGTTTCGCCTGACCCTAACCCTCCATTCCCAAGACAAATCACTCTGTCACACTTCACCTTCACTCCCCAGACACAAATTTAACTTGTCATCCATCATTTTCCACGGAGGAAGCGGAATACACTCACAGTTGTGCAGAAAGGGGAGAAAAGTTTGTGCAAGCTATGTGCCGACAGAGGTTAGCAGCGGATTTTAACTTGAAAGGAGACGCTATTTTTTAAGAACAAGGAATTCAGGGGCCTTTTTTACGCTGACTTTTATGAGGCGTTTCGGAGAAAGGTGAAAGGGCATGGTAGCTCCTTCCTTCTTTGTCTCTCGCAAACATACATTCTCACAAGCATAAAAATGATGGAGGAGGCTGTTAGCGGTAATGCTAGGGCCCCGCTAAGTTCAAGTCACAAGGTGCGCAAAGGCAACTGCTAGTGTAATTCAACCTGTCAGCCTGTTGCACATTTTTACACTTATATTTATGACAACTCGCTTCAACACAAACATCCCTGCATGTAATGATTAAAGACATGTCTTTATTATCCATGTTTGACTTTTACATAATAAACAATCGGACTGTTTAGCACATTAGAAGGTTGGATAAATATAAGTTTGACAGTCACAACGCTGACAAACTCAAGAAGCGCTCGGGTTAAACAGCTGCAGTGTCAAGTGATGCTCCTTCCTGACTGCCTAGTGTCAAAGGCTGCCAAAGTACACACCATAGGCCTGTAAATACAACACTTGTGCTGTGACAATCTGCAAATGAAGCGCCCTCCAAGGTAAGGAGGCGAGGGGGGTACAATACGGGTAAAGCGGCTGTGAATGGGAATTATAAAGTAACACATGGGTGCAGAGATGATTAGTGTGAATTCAATGTAGTGTTCTCTATTCAAATTAGCTCAAGTGTATTTTTCGCTCAATAAACCAACTAGCCCAGTGCATTTTTTGATACAATTAGTCCAAGTTTACTCGCAGAGAAACAGTATAATATCATCCATTTGTTTTGTTACTTTAGGTCACAATTTGATTTGAATTAAGCAGAATTGCTTAAAAAATATATATAACATTATGTGCTATCATGCCGCAATGTGGCTCATTTCACAAAAAATCACCATGAGATAGACCCCGAAAGCTTGTCCCAAACAGCGAGTGATTGTAACAAAATAAAGCTGACTGAAAAGCCAAACTAGCAGATACCTGCTCCAGCAGCAGACAGCTCCGGCCTGTGTACTGCCAAAAACCCTGCTGACGGCCCTTATCACGGCTGTTTAATGCATGGACAAGATGGATGGAGAAGAGAATTGCCTGCTTAATGAATTTAGCTCATCAACAATCATTGGACCCTAAAAAAGGTTCATAGTGGCTATTTACTTTTATGCTCGGGTTTGTCCAACTTAGGCTTTAGACTTAAATTTCAGATTTTGTTACTGAATTAAGGTTACATCTTATCTGAAGTATTTCCAAGGAAACAAGCCGATGCCACCAGGCCAAGTTACAAGTCAGAACCGAAGAGAGGTGACCCTGTTTTCAGTAATAATGCATGATTTTCATATTTTTCATATTTGTTTGGCAATAAAAACACTTGAAATAAAGGTAAGATAAATTATTTTAATGCCATACTGTGGAAATTACAGGCAAATAAAAAACATCTCCATGAAGAAAAGCAGGTGGTGGACCCCCCAGAAAAGTTACAAAGTGCACCTTTGATTTAAATGTAAAAGTTCTTATCATACTGAGAATAATATTGTTTTTTTTTGGTTTTTCTTTGTGTGTAAATGCTCTTTCTCGTTACATTAATCTTAATTTACTATGAAGAAGCATTTACGGATCTACTGATTAAGAAAAACAAATCTAACTACGACAAATCTGAACACATTTTTTTTCATCTAGTACATGTTATTAATTATACCTTTAGCAATTTGAAGGATATATTATAATAACATAATATCACACCACATAAACGAATTCAGTTATGTATAATTACTGTATTGACAAATGTGGACCAACAAGGGCATACTGTAATTAATCTGCACGTCTAATATCTACATAATTGCATACTTTGGCCGCATGCTGCCAGTTGCTAGCTAACCAACTCCACCTGTGTGTGCATGACACTAGTGTGCGCATGTGTGTGTGTGTGTGTTTGCATGTGTGTGCGTGTGTGTGTGTGTGTGTGTGTGTGCATATGTGTGTGCTAGCAAGCTGTAGTCCTCTGGGTTCTGTTATTAGCTGGCTGGTTAAAGGGAGCTCGGCGGCACAGGGGGGAGCCATATTAATTGTTGTTTTCATGTCACCACTGCTGCGTGCACTGGTTGATTTAATCAGTTAAATTCACAGCCAGGGGAGAGCCACAGAGTCCCATCTACTATTAACTACAGTGCCAAGATCCAACTTCTAATACAGCTTTGCCTCTGCTCCCTCTGCACATTTCCATAGCCGCTTTCATTACTTTTTATAAGCTTTTCTGGTTTTAATGCGCGTGGCTTAGAAAACTAACAAAGTGGAAGGCATTGCAGGAAAGTACTTTGCAGCAGTTTGGCTTTTAATCGAACAAATGAGCGGGAATTGAATGGGTTCCCGGGGATTCAGAGGCGAGGGAGAGGAGCGGTTCCCAAGCAGTGGGTCTGGAAGAGAAAGTAGGATGTAGGAGTTTAGATTTGGGTCAAAAGAAACAAAAAACTGAGAGAAAATTTAATAAACTAATTAACTAATCAATTTTCTCAACCGGACACTGCTAAAACAAGCAAAATGCTAACAACCTAAAATCTTAAGGTTGGATATAACTCCTATTGATGAAAACAATTCACTACTATCATACCTGGGATGACATCATGACACAAACAAAAGTTGCTTCAGCTGTAGAATCTGGCAACCCAACCTTTATAAAAACCTATCCATTTAAATGGCAAATGGAATATCTTAAACATTTAGGTGTGGTATGCCATTAGGATTTGTCAATAATTTTAGAGAAAAACAATTCCTCTCTTTTTACCACTATAAAGAAAGACCTTGAACAGTTTAGTCTTATCCCATATTTAAGTCTAAATCAAAGGATTTCAACTATTAAAATGAATGTTTTGCCCTGTTTTCTCCATCTGTTCCAGACTCTCCCAATTTCCATCCCCAACTGGCTGTTTGATGAGTGGATTAAAACAATCTCAAGATTTGTATGGCAGGGCAAAACCTTGTATCTGATTCAAAATTCTACAGCTATCAAAAGAAAAAGGATATTGGGGTTTGCCTTGTCTGAAAAATGACTTTATTTCAGCTCAAATCAGAGCGTTTCTGTACTGGTGTGACCCAGAATATGAAGCTCAATGGAAAAATATTGAGATTAATGTTGTGCTGGGTGTTCCTGTCCAGACATTGCTGGCAGAAGAAAAACGGTTGAGTCATATGGAGGAAGTTAAGAATCCCTGGGTAAAATATGTGCTTATGACATGGAAAGAGCTAATCAATACTTATGATCATATGACATACTTATGATCAAAGATTTATACCAAACAGCACCGACCTGAGATAACAAAAGGTATAAAAGTGTTTAACCAAATTAATTTATCAAAGAAAATTAAATAAAAAGTTCTGATATGTTGAAAGAAACCTTTGGCCTGGAGAAACAGGACTTTTGTAGGTATTTACAAATAAAGCGCTATTATAAACAAGAAATTAAGCAAAGCAATGACCATAATAATTCTCTGACTGAAAGCAAATAAATCAGACCTTTCAAAGGAAATTTTATCTAAATTATATAAATGCTTTAATAATCTCCATAATCACTCTACTTAATATATAAATATCAAATGGGAGGGCAATTTTGTTTTGACTGACGAAGAATGGGAAAATATATGTACAGCCTAATGGAAGACCACAAAATCACATGTTTATTGGAAAAATATATCACGTTTTTTGATAACACCATGTCAAATTGTTCATTATTTACAAGGAAATTCTAACTGCCGGAGAAATTGTGGTTGCCAGGAGGCCCACCATTATCATGTGTTTTGGGACTGTACTGTTGCCCAGAAATACTGCCCTGTTTTTGACATCGCCATTCTACTTGATTTCAGAACTATGTACTTCCTGCCATGGATACAGTCAATGGATGTCTTTTGAGCATGGATGACACAAACGGCATCTACAATAAAGGACTGGACAGACCCTACTATATGAAAAATGTAGGGGGGAAACAATCATGGGCAATTGGCAAATATGACTTTAGACCAGACTTAGACTCTTTTTTTCATTTAAATGTGCCATAATTTTGTTTCTTGCACTTGCTACTTGTGTTCTTTTTATTTAGTTTTTTGCTCTCTGGTCACGTTCTGTTCTGTTTGATTTTATTTAACTGAAAAAAAAAACAAAAAAACAAGGGGATAGGTCCGGTTTCTGATTCATAATGGACTAAAACTGTGATAAAGACAGATCATGTTTTCACTAAGCTCTAAATAAAAGTTTAGACTACATTCACTGACAATTAACTGTTGGGAGTGTGTGTGTATTGTCGTGTGTGTGGGTGTCTGCTCTTGTTGTGAATGTTGTTGATTTCTGTCGTTTGCTGCTGAACAGGAACCTGCTGCAAAACAGTTTTAGGCCTGTTTAATGTACTTTTATCTTCTTTTTCTGTATAAAAAATATAGGAAATGAATAAAATAAGCACTAATTTAATAAAAAATAAATCTTAAAGTAGATAAAGCAGCAATGGAATAAATGAAAATTATACATCTGTATTAGATAAACAATAAATAAAAAAGACACAATGAAAGCGGAGAGCAGTGTTTAGTTGATTGTCACGGCTGAGGCAGAAGGCTTTAACGAGCTGATGAATCGGCTGCTTGTTAAGATAATTATGATCAGGCTCATTGTCAGGTCTAATACCTCAGCCGTGTGGCCGCTTCTTCACGCTTTGACTAGCACTTAGCCCGGTTACGCTCCGGCGCGCCACGTCACGCCCGTGTTGTTGTGCGCTTACATTAGCGCAGGATATAGGTGTTAAAACCACTAACAGCTCGGCGCAATGATCCGCATGCATATATTTATACAGTGAGGAGACTGCAAACAGGTATAGGGCTACCTACAGGATGCATGGGCTGAGTTTGGACTAGTTCTTGCACTTTATAAGTCTAAACCACTGAAATAAGAGGAAAACTATTAATATTTTGGTCACAATTACAAATTTTTTTCAGGGCTGGTAGGAAGAAAATAACAAAGGCAAAATATAAGATAACATTTGATTTGACAATTTTAAGCCAAGCACACTTTTTGCAGTGTACTTGAAGCAGTAGAGAGAGCGAGGACATAGGACACCAGACAAGGACACAGCAGAGCAGCAGAGGAGACACTGCTGACCCAGGGAAGGGGCCGATCAATGGCCTAATACTAATGCAGACGTAGTGATTGATAAACCAGTGCTGACAACATGGGGAAGAACAGTCTCCAGAGTTATTGGCAGAAGTGTCAGTCAGCGGGGCCGATGGGGTGTGCGTGTCATGTCACATCTCCTCGGGGCAAAGTGAGGCAGGCTGACGGCACACAGCTTTCTTTACATACGCTACCGACCTGCTCTTGGAGGCAGCGGGGACGAGGCACAGGTTGGAGCCGTTTTGATAGATCAGAGGGGCAGAAAGGTCAAATGTAAAAAAATAAATAAAAAGAAAATGATATTGATAGTGTTGACTATGGAGAATGCAAAAATGAATAAATATTGATAAGCATACATGAGATACGTACATGTAACACGTTAGATTGCCGTCATAAGATCATTTACATTCTAACTTACTTAACAACAACACACTCATGAATATATTTCGCAATAAGGTAGGCAGACACTAGGGACAAGGTGGGTGAAATGACCCAGGACAACTCAACAGGAGTGAAAATATGGTGGAACTGCAAACATAAATACTTGTTTTGCAGTTTTGGTTTGATTCATGAGCAGTTCATAGAGGCACTGAGGAAGAGCTTTTGCCATTTCCACGCCACTGCCCCCTTTAGGCGACCAAGGAGCTCTGTGAGTGTGAGCCCGTAGTAAAGTCCCTGTGTCCTCTGAAGGGCGAGTGGAGCAGAGCATCTCAGCACCACAGACTGACAGACACTCTGACGGCCAGCGCAGAGGCCAGCAGATAAATGTTTGATGAATTGACCAATACTGGGGCCGTGATGGCCTTCATATGTGCATAATGGACTATTCAGAGCACACTTCTGATGGCCTGCCAGGATAAGGCACTGTAATGAATGGAAGAGGGAGTGGACTGAACCCGGGGATAGGGTCTGGCTTTAATAAACTTAATAAGAAAGGTGAATGGTGGAAGTCGCACAGAGGCGGAGGCTGAGGAGGCGTTATGGTGGAGATTGGAAAGGGAAAAAGCTAGAAAAGTGAGTATGGTAAGCATAAATGCAGGGTTACAGGGGAGTGTGTTTAGCAATGAGTCTAAAGCAATCACGTGCCTACAATGAATGGAATATGTTTTAGATGTGCGCCTGTTTACAAGGGCATGTCTTTGCATAACAGCTTCATACAGACATCATCATCTATTAGCAAAGTAGTTCGGTTAGAATGATGAATCTACTTTAAATTAACCATGTTGTCATGTTGTTTCTTCATAAAACAAAACTGGGTATTTTGTTTCACTTGTACATGTTAGAGTAATCTGTAAATTAAGTCTCCTGCTCCACAGCTCAAAATGCTTTGTCCCACTGCATGATGTCATTAAGTAATAATCTGTTTATAAAGTCATACACAAACTGCCCTCACTACTAGGAATGTAACGATATGCAGAGGTCACGGGACAGTTCTATCATGATGAATATCATCGTATGAAATGTATTGCATTATTTTGAAAATGCATTGTAGAAGCAGAACTGTATAAATTATATCATGTAATCCCTCCTTCGTCCAGGAGTGTTCCATCATAGATAAAGATTCAGTTGTAGTCATCTGGACTCTGTTTTAGAAAAAACGAAAGGTTTCGACTCATCCAAGAGTCATTCTCAATCTGTGAAACAAGTCTGACTCAGTCAAACTCAGGTTTGAATCCCACTTTGTGAAAGCCCTGCCCACAGGGCGGGACCTCCTGATAATCGGCCATTGAAACTAACTGAGATGGGCCTATTGTTCACTGACTTTCACTCCCTCCTCACTGAGTACCTGATTAGCATCCGAATGCCTCGGGCGTCTCCAGGGTTTCAGCAGACCATTATAAACAACTGGAAGGTTGAATCTTAAACCTCCATTACAATTTAATGAAGGATTCTCTTTTTCAACATAGATTGCCTCCTTAACTCCTCTTTCAAATCATCTTTTCTCCCTGCTCAGAATCTCCACCTCACTGTCTTCAATAGAGTGGTTTGTGGCTTTAAGATTAAGATGTACGGCGCTCTGGGGTCCTGAACTCGCGTGTCTTCTGTGCTGATAAAGCCTCTTGTGCAGTGGCTGTTTAGTCTCCCCTATGTACCGCTCTTTACAACTTTCTTGTATATCCGAATAGCACGACCACTTGCCTTTCATGCTTTTTGGTAGCCATCTTGTCCTTAGGGTGAACCAGTTTTTTGTCTTAACAAGAGTTAGAACTCAATTAACAAGAGTCTGAGTTCTCAGACTTGTTCTACAGATTGAGAAAGACTCTGGATGAGAGTCGAAACGTTTTGTTTTTTTCTAAAACAGAGTCCAGATGACTACAACTGAATCTTTTCTACTGTAGAAATTATACTTTTCCTTTGAAAATGTCTTGATCTTGAGTTGTGAACGGTCATGTTTCAAAGAATAAGATGTCAAATTCTAATAACAGTTATAACTTCATTGTTTCAGCACTGATCTATGTAGTTCCCTCTTTTTTTTTTTTTTAGCTTATTTTTTTTACTTTTATTGCAATCAGACAGTGATTTCAAGCGAAGGTTCATATAATTAAATAGTTGTGACAGCACACAATATTATTGAAACATGTGACAATACAATATAACAATATTTCAGTGATTAGATTAGCCGTTCTTATCCCGTAGGAAAATTTGTCTTCTGCATTTGACCCATCCTTCAATGCTGCTGGGGCATATCCTCAGGAGCAGTGCTCTGGGGCCCAGATCTTTGTGCCAGACTTGGTCAGGACTACTGTCACTGGAGGATTTGTCCTATTGGGTATTATTTTCAGTTAAAAATAATTGGAAATCACCAAAGCTAAGGGGTCAAAAAGTTGAATAGGTCTAAATGACACTATTATAAATCCTTTAAATAATTGGTATGAATGATGTATATATTTCAAGTTGCTATCTGAATAAAGCAGTGATAATTCACACATTTCAGCTTCCTGTCATAGGCCACATTTTGAGTTTTTAAATGACTTCTCAAGATAGTACTTTTTTAAATGTCATTGTTAATTGCTATGGCAACAGTCCAAATTCATCATCATTCTGAAACGATGGATGGATAGTGATGTAAAATAAACCAGATTATAAATGAGAAAAAGTCCAAATCAACCCAATTGCTAAAGTGTTGCTATGTTTCATCACACCAACCCACAACATCACATAAAAAAAAATTACTAAAAGAGGCATCAAACGCTATCAGGGTGAAGTCACAGTAATACATTATCTGTAAAGCAAATTAATGCCCCCATGTGGAACCCGCACCACCTCCACAAGCCCTGAGCCTGCACTGTAGCCTGCAGCCATGCTTTCCGGCCCGGGCCCATCCCAGTGTATGCATGTGTGATTAGCCTGTCATTATCTGTCTGTATCTGCTCACCCCCGCCCCCCTCTGCTCTGCCAGGCCTCAGGTGGCACTCATTTAAAGATCACACGTCCCGGACACACGCGGCCCTCCCTCCGCGCATGTCAATTCACACATGGGTAGGGGATTACACGTCTCCTCTCTAGGCAGCTGCAAATGACTATTAATGGCAATGCAAATCATTAGAGTACATTTGGTGCCGCCGGCCAATCTCCCCTTTATGTGGGTTCGTTCCTAATCTGTTTTTGAATATTGTGCAAATTGCGTGCCTCTGATGCCTGCGTGTGTTTTAGGAACGAAGTGCACCACCGGCGATGCAATTGGACGTGGCATGTCGGATTGAACTTTGTTCCATAGGGTTGGTTACATCATGTGTTTGAATACAAATTATACAAAGTTAATTTAAAGTAGCTGTACCATTTTTTTATGCAATAAAGTAAAATCTGTTTTGCCCCACTGTATCTTTTAGGGTGAAAATTAGACAAACGTTTGTTGTCTCCCGCAAATTATAAAGTGTTTTGTTTACCACAAAGCAGGAAGTGCGCATTTAGCATGCTAATGTTGGTTAGCTTTACCGTGACGACAAAAATCTGCTCTGAGCGCTTATTAACTCTTTGTGAACAATTAGAATGCTCAGAATGCATTAGGAAAGGGAGGACTAAGTTTAGACTTCTGCAAATTGTTTGTTTGCCACATTTTTAAGACAGGTACAGCACTTTTTAGTAAACAATAACTTATTGGGGTAACATTATTTGTAATCGAAAATGTGCCTGTAAATGTCTTGATTGAATTATGTATATTATGGACTGTATACTTGATGTTTTAATTTTGCATACATAAAATTTCTAGACAATATATTGCCAACTTTGCCTTGAAGCGCTGAGTGTTGTTATCTGGAACATTTAAAGCCATCTCGTCTTTGAATGATGAGAGCGGTGAAGAGCCTGTAGTGTCGGAGTTATAGACTACCCCTGTGGCTCTCCCCGCTGAGTGTGTGAGGTTAATATTCTCTGCCAATGTCATTAGTGCTGGCACCGGGGCTGGGAGCACTGTGAATCAGACAGCTACTGATCCTGTCAATTCACCGACAGAGAGAGAGAAAGAGAAGAGAGAGAGAGAGAGAGAGAGAGAGAGAGAGAGAGAGAGAGAGAGAGAGAGAGAGAGAGAGAGAGAGAGAGAGAGAGAGAGAGAGAGAGATGAGAGAGAGAGAGAGAGAGAGAGAGAGAGAGAGAGAGGAGAGAGAGAGAGAGAGAGAGAGAGGAGGAGAGTAGAGAGAGAAAGAGAAAGAGTAAGAGAAGAGAAAGTAGATAAGAGAAAGAAAGAAAGAGAAAGAGAAGAGAAAGAGAAAGAGAAAGAGTAAGAGTAAGAGTAAGAGTAAGAGTAAAGGGAGGGGAACGGGAAGGGAAAGGGAAAGGGAAGGGAAAGGGAAAGGGAGAGAGTGAGAGTGAGAGTGAGAGTGAGAGTGAGAGTGAGAGTGAGAGTGAGAGTGAGAGTGAGAGTGAGAGTGAGAGTGAGAGTGAGAGTGAGAGTGAGAGAGAGAAAAGAGATGGAGCAAGGGACAAAATAGATACAGATTCAGAGGTAGAACTTTAAAGGACAAATATTATGCATTATTTGTATTGTTATTAGTTATTTAAACATGCTCTTTAGTTTGGCATCTCATGTTTTAGAACATTTATTTTCATTTTTATTTTTATAAACAAATTACATTTGGATCTCTGCTGTTTACCCCATGACTATCTGAGTTTTGGTGGCATCTATTTGCTGCAGTGGGAATTACACTCAGTTTTAGATAAACATAGATCCATGATTTCAGCGCATTTCAATCTGGCCTCTCACTTCCGGGTTTCAGCAGACAGTTATAATGATCGTGACTAAACGAGAGAAATTCCCAGAACGAGTCTGGTGATGATTTATGGACTTAAAAAAACAGCAGAGAAGATTCTCAGAGCCACATCACAGATCAAGAAAATGTCAGTTATCGAGGAGCTTGTTTTTTCCGCTCTGTGGGGAGAGGACTTTCTAACCAGGATTCAGCAAACTAGCATGAATGAAGCTAAATGCTGCTCCAGGTATGTTTTTGATGAGAGAACAATGTTAGAACATGGTTAAAAGCTCAAAAGGTGTACATGAGAGAATGTGACTACGTTTGCAGTCAAAAACCCTTTGATAACCAGAATATTAGCAATAACCGTTTACGCATGGCCGTGTACACATTAATGATGCTTTTGAATAACCGGAATATGCTCATATTCCAGTTTTTAAAAACAAAACCCAAATATGACCCCAAGGTTACTCCTCCCAAATATCTGGCCATGTATAGGGTGGTATTGGGATATCCCAATCAAAAGGAACATTAATTTGTGTTTGAGTACAGGACTAAACATGGCCAAATGCTACACAGCACCACACTTTTGGAAGGAGGACAAAACCAATCACTTCATAAGTGGACTGTGCCCCTTCATCCAAAGCGTCCGGGGGGCTCTGGTGGAAACGGTTAGCATGGTATGGATGACATAGCTCCTGCTCAATTTTTCTATTTCTTCGTGTTCTTGCCTTCCATTAATGAAAAAGATGAGGTAGGATAGTGTCAAGTACTGGTGGTGGGTCAGTACCAGCACCAAAGCACAATCGAAGGCTACAAGTCCTGGACTGTTCATAATCTGCTGTGCTGGTGTTGTTGTTGTCTCTGCATACAGAAAGAAAAAGTGAAACTATGCGCATTTGCATCATGATGTTGTCCTTGTGCCGAGATGTCTGTCCATCCCGATTTGGGTTGGAATATCGCTATTGTTTACAACTACCATGTATACAGGAATAACATTGTTTGCACGCGCATACAAACGGGTTATTCCAAATGTGTCAGAAACCGGAATATTGACCTTAACCCGAATATTGACTGCATGTAAACATGGTCAGTGGAGAGGGATAATGAGAGAGAAGTGGAAGGAGAAAGAGAGGAGAAGGAATGGGAAAAAGAGAGACAGAACAAGAGAAAGAATAGAAGAGAGCGAGGGAGAGTAAAAGAGAGAACTAAAGAATGAGTGAGAAGAAGAATGGAAGAGTGAGAAGGATGGAGAGAGAGAAAAGGAGAGACAGAAAAAGAGAGAGAGAATGAATGGGAGAGAGGGGGAGGGAGATGTGTCCTGACTAAATGAGAGCCACTGTACTGAGGTCATCCCGACCTGGCCTGCACACTTCCCTGCCCTGCATCTCAAATCCTTGTCTGATTAATGACCCCAGGATCAGACATGGCCCAGGGATAAGGAGCTGACAGACATCCCTGTCAGGAAGAGCCACATAAGCCTTCGCTTGACCCCGCTTTGGATCGGGATGAAGTGTAAGCCACACAAATGACCCAATGGAGAGGAGAGGACCATCTACAGGGAGCTGGAGATATGAAGAATGCATGGATGACAGTTCGAAACACTATAAGAAACAAGCTGATTTTAGAGTTTGATATAGAATAGGACAAAAAGAACACCTGGACTCCCAAAATGACCACAGTTCAGTTAAAGGGTGCAGATTTTTGACTACCATATGCATTTATAGACTAGTGCGGTTTGGTCCGTAGTAGTAAATTGCCTGCTATATCTGATGAAAGGCGAGGCTGTCTCTTCTGCTTGTCTCATTGAAGCGCAGACACATCCAATATGTGGGAGAATGTTGTCCTCGCCGCGGCCCTTGTGACTGTTTGTAGGCAAAGATTAGTTGTCTCTCCACATGACAAACACGGCCCTTCCTCAGTGAGTGTGAGCTAAAATCAATTTGCTGATGACATGGCAGCCAACGCACAGATCAAAGTGACATCGGCAGTACAAACACACTGCTCATATAATGATATACAGTACCACAGCAGTGACAGCCCATCATAGTGAAAGGATATTCAATCATAGTAATTACCACCTACATAGTGATTAGCACCTATATGGGTCAACAACCTCTATGTCTATTTTATTTAGTAACGCTTAATTTCTATGCATGCCTTATTTGATAACATTTTCTATTTTGCTTTTATTATTCATTGTTTCATGTTGCACCATATTGCTGAAGCAAGTTTGTGAATTTTGTTTACTGAAAATGGCAATACACTTTTTTCTGAGTCTGATTCTCTTTTCTGTTCTACATTGCTCTTATTTATACATTGCACCATGTAAACAAATAGTGAGTAAAAATGATAATAGATATGCTGTACATATATACATATACATATACATATATATATATATATATATATGTGTGTGTGTGTGTGTGTGTGTGTGTAGGATTTGAACTGGCTGTCTGCGCCCGGCCCTGTCATTACAGTGTTCAGGCTCGCTGCTTGTCAACATCTCTGTGAGAGAGGGAGCCGTCCCACATTACGTTTGAGTGAGTTCAACTGTCAACTGCCAGCCATTTGTATGCCTCAGCATCCACCTAATAGCAAATAATCACTACCCGGCGCGCTCTTCATGGCAAATGATCGATGTTGTCTTGAAGTCTGATGGATGACCCTGCCACAGTGATGTCCAGGCATGCATTAAAAAGCACCTCTATGAAATGCCTGTCAAGCGAATGAAGCGGCGGGCGCCAAATCACAGGCCAGTGCACGTGCTCACGCTGAAAGATGGCAGCGAGATGAGAAAAACTGGACTAAATCAGGGCAAGATGTAAGACATTTGTTTTCTGGTATGCTCTGGGTATATATGGGATGCTGTGGTATACACCCAAAAGAGCTGTGATTAGGGCTGGGCGCTGCTACAGGCTACCACTGAGGTACCAAATATAAAAAAAGACACAGAAAAAGAAATAGTTTTATACCAAGTTGCAATGCCTATTGTGGTGTATTGTCTAATTTGTACTTTGCTGTAGAAAATAAAAAAACTACTGTTACACATATAACAATATTATTTTGTATAATGATTCTATATAATGATTAACAGCATAGGTACTAAGAAAAAAAAACACATTAAAAACATACGTAGGTACCAAAAACAGACAAATTCTAACCAATGATGCTAACAGCTAGCAAATAAGAGGTCCTAAATATTCTGTATTTTCTTTCATGCAGGGGGATAGCACAGTGATAACACACAGCGGCACGCTGAAATGATGTGATTGGCCACAGCTTCATGTGGAACTCTCATTGGTTTATCTTCTGCATGTCCCGCCTACCCGTGCGTTTGTTTGGCTGTCTCCGGTCATGTGTGTGTGCACAGCGGCGTGTGTTTGTTGTCGTTGGGATTACGCAGCGCGATATTCAGACTGTATCAAAAAAAAAAAAGAACAACAAATATGTTTATCTGCACTAAATAAGTGCTTTTAGGAAACAACAAGCTCTGCAGCAAGAATGAAGAGATCACAGACTGACCACTGCCTGGATTAACAGCATATAGAGTGAAATCAACTCTGGATACATTTTAAAACAGAACTTCAACCAGCAGTCTTTATTTCAGCTCAATCTGTCTCTAGATGTAATATTGTGACATATTTCTCCCCACATTTCTGTTGATTTATTTTAGAGGCAACATAAAACATGAGGTCAAAAGTTTCAGGCTTTAGTTTTTCTGTCCACATAGTCATGTCCAGTGCAGCTCACAGAGGCTGTGCTCAGGGTGCAGCCAGCAGAAGCTGAGGCTCCACTGACAAACACTGTGATCAGCAGCATGTGATCAACTGTGCCACAATGACCCAATTGGAATCTTGGAGAGAAGTAGCCTGCAATTATAATATCTGATTAAAGGTGCATTATGTAACTTTTTTGTGGAGGCTGGAGGCTGGACAGACTAGCATACAACATACATGCCCTAAAATATAGTAAAGGTTACAGTAAGCTCTATTTGTATTATGACATTGGGAAATAATTGTTTGTGCTCATTATATATATATATATATATATATATATATATATATATATATATATATATATATATATATATATATATATATATATATATTACAAAATCAGTATTAGAAAGTCACCAAAATGTAGGAAATTACTAACAGATTGATCTGTGTCTCACTCGATCTATTTTAATAGATGAAAACTATAATCTATTATATTATACAAATCAATCTTGGAAAGCTCTTGCCGAAAGTTGGCGGAATGTTAAAAAAATACTTCACGCTGATTGGTCAAAGCGTCACAACAGCGGAAGAAGCAGAAAAATCTATATTGTGTTAAATAGTTTTTAAAAAAAGAAAATAGTCCATATTTCTCCTAAAATAGGCCGAAGTACCACCGTCGGCGCCGTCATGTATGTTTTGGTTCGGGTTGTTTTGACTTCCGCCCAAACCACAAAGCTGCTCTTTGATTGGTTCCAGTCCCTCCTGTTAAATTCCATGTGATTGGCCAGTTTACTACTGGTGCAGACTGCAAATGAATCAGAGGGAGCCTAACAAGGTGGATTGTCAAGAGTTTGTTGACCCCCTTGGTAAAAACCAGACTACTTGCCCACTGCCTAACCTAACTGTAATCCTAACCCAAACTAGATTGTGAAATAATATATTAAAACGTTTCCAGTCTCAGCAAATAAGAGCTTAAGATGAGCAAGAGTAGGTTAGTAAACAAGTACAACATTTATAATTATTTCGACGAACTACAATATTCTAAGATATTATGCAAGTTGTGTTGAGACAGGAAACAACTTCAGGCTAATGTTTGTGTGCTTCTCAGTCATTTGTGATTTCTAATTTGTCTTTTAATCAGTGCCAATGCTGAATAAATGAATAACAAAAAGACAGAGTTATTACCAGAAAAGAATGAGGTAAATGAGAGGAATGAGTGATTTGACAAAACTGGCTAAATGAAAAAGTTAATTCCTCTCTATGAACGGAGCGTTTGATAATGTGACGGGCCCTGCGGTGTGATTGGTCGACAGCGATCTTGGAGGTAGAGTCCTCGTGTACCACCTGGGATGCTTCCTCTCCTCCTCCCTCGCCTCCCCTCCTCTCCTGCACAAACAGCCCCCCTTACCCCGATTAAAATGCGCCGCGCCACCATCTTTGATCTCCCTCTTGCTGACACAAATCCTTTCAAGCCTCAACATTTCCCTGCAAAGGTAATTAGTGCTAATTAAAAAGTTTCGAAAGCAGCCCGACGACGGCGCGCCCCTCCGTCACGTTACCCATCATCCTCCTCTTCCTCTGCGGATGTGCGAGTCAGCTGTGCTCCTGCCTCTGCGTCTGCCGTGATCCCACGAGCAGGCAACATTGCTGGGGAGTTTTGTGGGTGAAATCTGGGCGCCCAGTGAGGGGTCTATTGGAGGTCCTTCCCCCTGACAAAGCTCCTCTCTGCGGGAGGACATGTAATGACACTTGTAACAAATACAGAGCTCACCCATGGAACAGGTGGAGTCTTTAATTGGGATATCCTAGCTTGGGGGGCTTGTAAACATACGAGTAATTAACTTGATAAGGGATTCAATTTGCTGGAAATATCATTGTGGAGAAAGGTATAATTTAGTATAAACAATGATTTGCATAATGAAAGAGAATAGTGCGGCGTGCTGACTGTAAGTGTAATTAAAGGGCTTCCTGTTTGGTGTGATTCTAACCATTTGAGATGGAGTTGGCGCGCTGTAACACGGCCATCAGTCATTCCGCAGCCTGCCTTATTGCTTTCATCAAGCCATTATTATGATATAATTAGCCGCCTTTCCAGCATGTTATTAAGTGGCTCGCTGAGTGTCAGGTAGCGAGGCGTCTCAGAAAGTGACACACAAAAAAGGCACTATCGTTCCTCAGTGTTTCCGAAAGATAATTACATAATCTAGGCGCAGAGAACAAGCAGAAAAGTGATAATTAGACAAGTACTCCTGCCAATTAGACTATCAAGGCTTTTATTCCAGCGGCGTGTGAGAGCGCGTGTTGCACTTTCATGTCTGCTATCATAAAGTTATTAGGCTCAGAGATAATGCAGGCGCTAATGGAGACAATGGGAAATGAGAGCAGTATGAGAGCTGACAACAGAGAAATAATGTCCATGATAGTCCCGCCATCCACGTGAAACTCCAGTGGTCTGTCGTTTCAACAGCGGCAACATGAACAAGCAAAGACAATTCATACGGGTTAAGATGCAAACTAGGCTAGGCTACAAGATTCTGCTGGGTTACAATATACAACAAAAATGAGAACAATTTATGTATATCTTTTAAAAATATTTGTATTAAATGTCTTAGCTAGAAAAAAAAGAAAGGGAAATAGCCAAGGTTACAAGTTTGATGTGATCTGTGATCTGATTGTGCCCTTATTTTAATTTGTATAATGTCCTACAGTCACTAAAGTCAGTCCTGTGTTATAGGGACTTTAAACAAATATAAAGTATCTTCAAACTGACCAGATAAAATCATGAACATCACAAGGCCACTGAAACCAACCAAATCATCCCATTAGATCAGATGGTGAACTCCTCTCATTGTCCAAGCCCTTACTGCCAATAAGTATGTGTGTTTACAAGACACATTCCCTTCTGTGATGAGCTGATGTTCACTATAAATGCCAGGAGCAGCTCTGTTTTGGCTCTAACAAACCTATTAATAGCCCTCATGATTGACATGTAGGTATGAGTGCGGAAGAAGGCGCTTGACAACAGAGTTATTGATTTAACCTTTGGGAGAGTTTCCTCCTCACAGCAGTTGTTTTTGCCTCATCTTACACCATGGTGAGAGATAATAGAACATGTCACCAGACACCGCACTTTGAAATTGAATGCCATCATTTTAATTTAAATGTTACAGTCTGCCTGACATCTCTGTCAATGGATAATTGGCACCGAATCCCAGTTTTGATGTACATATTTATCATTCAGCGTGAGTCGCTCAAAGCCGCTGACAGATCTGCCACTTTGATGAGATGACAGTCAAATGCGGAAAAAATAGAACTGCAAATCAACTGTCGCCGAAGCTTTTTGTCACAAAGTTGCACATAAACATGCATGATTAGAAATAGCAAACACGCTGTAGGCTGGAATTACTGTCCCTGCTCCTCGGCTGTGTAAAATGGCTTATTTGATCCTAGTGGAGTGAAGAAAATGTAGAAGACAGACTTAAAGGCAAATGATAGTAATTGATAGACACATAGAACTCCCCTTGACACAATGACAAAGTTAACAGTGGCAAGTACAATGGATTTAGCAGAGGGGATAAGAGGCCAGGCCATCCTCTGCATGTGCCCTGTGGATTGTGTTTTGAAGCCAGACTAAGCACGCGAAGACAATGTTATATTATCAGATGCACTGATCCATATGCACCCGGCTTTGACGCACTCTGAAAGCACATCAGACAGTGCCTGCTCGCTCTCTTTATTGTGCGTGGCCTTTTTGGTCTGTGAAGTGCTGTGACATGACAGCTTAAAGGGGGCTATGTGAGCTCTTATATGTCTAGTGTTAACCACCAACAGCAGCACCAGAGTAGAGGTGGGCTTCATATTTAATTGTTTAAATTAAGATATGCAAAATGAGATTATTGAGGTGTCTAGTGTCTATAAGAAAACTGTAAAAAACCTGAATACAGAATTTTTCAAATAAATCCAAAAGTAATATTTCTGCCCTTTTGAAGCTGATGTTACGGTCCTTTCACATCTGTGAAATACTCTGTACATCTTTCTCCCAACCAAGTTATGCTACGCATCCTCCACTTTGGTTTGATGGCTATGCTAGCAAATAATTATTTTATTTTGTACAATAATTTTTTTTCACAATTAAGGTAAAGTCAGGTTTAGGAACAGTTAGTTTGGTTGTTTCTTTTCTGTCAGACAAATGGTAAGAGATGAAGTAATTTCATGATGTAAAAGAAATAACCAAACTATTTGAAGTAAGAAGACAAGATGAGTATTCTTAATCTTTTAGGAACAGTTAGTTTGGTTAAGTTCCAGGCTTCGGGAAAGGTTAGCTAACCAGGTCTTGGCAGAACTGCGTGGGGCACACTCCATAATATGAACAAGTATTTTATATATGCCTAGTTTCTGGTGATTTTTTTCTTTTTTCCATTTCATTTTCAGGAGAGTACTGACCCCAAAAGGGACACTTAAGTGGTAGAGAGCTAAAGCTACACAGACACAGGAAGAACATGCAAGTCCAGACAGACAGATCCAGGTAATTGAACCCAAGACCTGCTTGCTGTGACGCTGAAGTCCTTACAACTATGCCAGCGTGCCACCAAATTATAATTGAGAATTCTTAAACAAATATCAAGATATAGATTTTTGTCCATATCGTCCAGCCAACACAAGAGCGGAGGGAAGACTGCCCCCCCCCCCCCCCCCCCCTCTCTCCCCATGCTTCACCGCTGGCCCATTACCTTTACAGACTGAACCTCATTAAAGAAGGCAAGTTGAGTCAAATCTTTGAGTAATTCGGCAGAGGTGAATTGCTGTCAACATCATTAAGCATCATCTCTCCAAGTGCTCACTCCAGTACTTCTGAAGTGTTCTTTATTGTGTAATGATCCAAATCTCTCCCTCTCTTCAAAGGGGCCCGGGCCGTACCACCCATGCGGCCGGCTGACAGGCCACAGGGCGGATAAGTCCACTCCCGCTTCATCTGCGCAGGTACCATTCCACGGAGGGAGCAGAGCGGAAGGAGGATTAGCTCCAGAGTTCAGTGGAGAGGACACGGGCCTTTTCATAAGACTGTTTTGTCAAGTTTAACTAATGGTGGGTTGTGTCAGTTGTTTCTCCAGCCACACGATTTGTCCCCGGTCTGAGATTTTAATAGTGTTTACAGATAGGGGCAAGATCTCATGGGGCCACGGGTCAGACAGGCGCTGCGACCATCCGCTGTGAAGCCTTTTAAGGAGATCACAAGAGGGAACGAGTTAGGAAGGTCGGCTACGTGGATGTAGTAATCGTGTGAATAATTGTGGATGTATAAATTAATAAACCTTTTACCTGCAATCCCCAGACCAATGAATTCTTAAAAAGGCTGGAATATGTGAGAGATAGTGACAAAGTGTTTCCTCTATGACCTACAGTTTTGTCCAACACACATAGTTTCTGATGTCTCGTGAGCTCGTGTTCAGTGTACACGTCATTCATTTTACATTACATAGTACTCGTGTTCCTTGGTGACACTTCATTTTACACTCTCCTTGACACAGCATACGTCAATGAGTAAAGCACCGTATGCCAACCTGTAATACTTTGTTCATCATCAAACTCTTATCAATAAATAATGCAATCGATAGTTTTGCAAGCACCTAGAGACATTGTGAAGGTTACATAATTATTCACGTCGCCCAATGGACTAAACCCTGAACACTTGAGCAAAGGTGTTTACACGATTCTAAAAAGTTACGTAAAGCGTGATAGTGCTTTATTATAATTTGTTTAGCTGGGTCATGATCTGTCCATCCTCTCTGGTGTTTTGCTGACTGAGGCCTGGTCTCACAGGTCCATTGGTCAGGCTAGCTCCATGGCTAATTACAGTGAGTGCTAGCCTGCTTGTCATGCTCTGTGTCCCCTTCTCCTTTGTAGCAGCACTATAGAGCCCTGAACCATGCTAGGAGATGTCCGCTGGGCCTCACGATGGGGAAAACTTCCTTTTGTCCCGCCGCCATTGTGTTCGCCCCCTGCTGGGCAAAGACACAGGCCGGGTTCAGCGGGGGGATGCTTCTGGAACCTTAAGACCTACAGTAAATCTTCAAACAATTTAGACAAACAAAACATGAGGCGCTGATCTGAGGAGAAGGGGAGAAGCAGGGGGGAGGGGGGTCACGGAAAAGCAGATGAATAAGCAACATCAATTACCGAGGCTTTGACCTGCGACCCCCCTGCACCACGGCACGCATTTCACAGCAAATCGCCACAGATTGAAGTTGACACCGCTGGAGTGGACACAGCGACCTCTCACAAGACTAAAACTGCCAACTTAACATGAGAGAAAGGCGACTAAGTACATAGACAAGAAGGCCAACCAAGCAGAAGAGGGTATGAATAAAAAACACACAGATAATGGAGCTGGTTTGTTTCAACTAAGACAAAATAGCTCAATTTGGGCACTTACGCCATTGGAGGAGGCCAGGCTGAGGGATAGGAGGAACATGGGAGTGGACAAGCGCAACAGGTCAATGATCAGCAGTGTATGGAAGGACAAAGCTGGATGTCCAACAGGCTTAGACAAAACGGCAGAGGGGTGCTCCTCAAAAGAAAGCTCCTACCACTGAGGTCCCACTGTGGACTATAAGGACCAAGGCTACTTTTGTGAGGGCAGACAACGCAAAACAAACACATGGGCAGGGGAATCAGCAGCATTACGCATTCATGTCCCCTCTGGATGGGAAGATGCTGAGGTTCTCTTGTGGGGTCGAAATGGTAGTTTTACTAGCTGCCGTATAAAAAACATTCAAATCCAGATCTAATTGATAATAAAACTAGTATTGATACCAGACACTAATTTGAACAAGTATCCCTACTCGAGATATTGCAGAAACTACTATTATTTTATGTTGATAATAAAGAGCATCATACTGGTCATTGTAGTATCAAAATCAACATTGAGTATATATATTTTTTCTTGGTATTAATATCATCTTTGAAATGTATTGTATATCATGTCAACACTATTTACCAAAGTCATTTTGTAGTTTATAAAATAAGATTAGGGTATAGAGACAAACTCTGAATTCTTACTTGTGCCCCAATATCCTACACCACCCAGGGTATTTTGCCCCAGAAACATGAAAAGAAGAAACCCCTTTTTTAACACCTTATAGTGAACAAAGCCGTGATAGAAGTGTCTTGTCTACGGGCTGTGTGGCTGGTTGCCTCTATGCCTGGTTGCCAGGACTATACATTGGCTATACGTACAAGAGCTAGTTTTGATCAGATTATTATACTGTAATGTGATGGCTAATGTGTCCAACTAATTTCCGTTGTGGATCAATACAATTTCTCTCAGTCTTACAAATGCAAATTTCAATTGCACTTTTCCTGGGTGAACAATGGTTCAATTAATAGGTTATTTCACAATGACTATTTGCATTTGTTGGCTGTAGCTCTCTTAAGTACTGTTAATACAACAGAAGTCATGGAGAAATAATAAAACAAGTCATGGAGAAAGTGATCCATAGACGTCTAGTCATACCATTTCATCACCAGATGACACTATAGAAATCCATGGCTTTTAGAATGGTGACCATGATGTATGTTCACTGTTAAGCCATAGAAATGAACTATTTTTAAAATAAAATATCTTATCTTCTGCCAATACAAGAAAGTTAAACCCACAGATACACTTTCCCTTTAACTGACTTAGGTTTTTGATTGATATACAGTTTATGACATATTAAGTTTAAAATAATTGTCAATCAGTATTTCCTTTTTGGGGACAATATTCTTGGCTGGTGAATACAATGTAGAGACCTCTAATGTAATATATATATATATATATAATATATATATATATATATATATATATATAATATATATATATATATATATATATATATATATATATATATATATCTATTCTCACTATAGACACTTGGACATCAGTTTAAAATAGTAAAGCCATGACAGTGAATCATATGAGCCGTTATCAGTGAATTTGACAATAGATTTTAAAACATTTCCCTCTTTTGGAAGAAACATAACGATTCCAAAATGAAATAGTGTGTTCAAAGGTGTGAAAAGCGCGCACAAGAACCTTATCACAGCTTGTCAATACAGTGTTAATTAATCTGATCGCAAAAAAGCTCTGTAACATGCCCCTAACTGACAGGAAGGAGAAGAGGAGTCTGGCAGGAGCGCGCAGGCACACTGACACATTTTGGGGCATGAGGAGTCGTAACTATACCCCAATTAGCCACAAGGAAAGCAGAAAATATGTCCCGCGCTCACAGAACAAGCGAGAAACTTAATAATATGACACGGCGCGCAAAAAACAAGTCTTTTTATAGCCGCATGTGAGAACGAACAGGAACAAGAAAGGGCTATGTGAGGAGATTTGTCAGGGTTTGGTGGTGTGGTGGCGCTGTTTTTTAGCTATGTTGATCTAAGTGGCATGATAGATGTGATGAGCATGCCGGGGTAATAAAAGCCGTGAGGGAAACAGATGCAACCATTACAGAATCCTACAAAGGGGGCCAGCTAGTATTTATTACAGGGATAAATATGGAGACGACAAATTCAATGGTCTCGAAAGTTTCAATCTGTTCCATTCAGAAGAGCGTGTTTTGAGTGTGGTGTGAATAATTTGTATAGACAGACAAATGTGGAGAATTAATTATGGGAAATGTGTCAGGAGCAAACTGCAGAATTTATAATTCAATATTTGTTGTATTTTGGCATGTGTTTTGTAGTATTTCTTGGCATTCATCTCACTATATTTCACAGTAATTACGATATTACGAAGAAATTCAAGAGGTGTATGGAGAACACATACATAGTAGTGCAATACTTAACAAGAATAGGACCACATAAGACCACATGCCTGAATCAAAACTTACTTTACTTTTACTGCTATTAATATTGCGTTTGATGGCTGCACTGAAACAAAGCAAAGGATTATGGTCTATGTAGTTTTGTCAGCTATCTTTTTCCATGCTATACAGCCAAACAACAAAATGCACAAAAAAGCAAATCAAATTCAAACAACTGTATTAGTTCAGGAGTCTAACGGTATCACCACACACCCCTGGTTTTTTTTCATATATTTTCAACATATTATTGAGTGTGTTTTATTGCTGTTTTATTTTAGATTACCAAACTCTGCTTGCCACTGAAAATTGTGAAATGTGCTCATAATCTCATCATGGGAAAGAATTAGGATGCTAGGAATGTGCTAAGAAAGAGAAGAATGAATTGGGACCATTACACACTGCCTTAAAAAATGTGTCATTTTAACATAATGAATGTGTTTAATGCTGTACGCTATTTTATTGTTGTATGTTTAATAATCCGTTAATAAATAAATACGAAATTATTATGTTGGTTAAAAATGTTTATGTTTTTCAGATTTAGTGCAGCGCCTTTAGGCCTTTAGGCATCACCACCTTAATAATGTTTCAGTAGAAAATTGGATGCATCTACAGTCAAATACAGTAGATTGAAGCAGCAGGTCTAAAAGAGGCCCGACAGTTCCTTGGCATATCTTTAGAGGAACATTAGATTTGGGAGACTGGGCGGGACTAATCACTGCACATTTTAAGGTCAAAGAGTGCATTAAAATTGTCATTCTTCCCATTCGCACTTAATAACGTGAATATCACGGATGCCATTACGGGATCTAATGAAAGCACTATGGATCATTTTGCTCCGTGAAACCGTGACACACTGACAGACCCGCCTAATCCATCAGAACGATTCAAAAAGAATAGCAAATCTCAGTTTTATCTTGGATTTATTTAAACGCTAATGTAAAGGACTGGTGTTTGCACCTGTTTCAAACAATAGACTCGCTTGCATCTCTCCCCCGACCACGGGCGATCAAAGGGAAAAGATAATGGAGGCAATGCCAGTCAGTCAGCCAGCCCGCCGCCGTCTTTGCAAATGGAAATCCGGAAGAAAGGTGGGAGATGGGAATCATTTTATCTAGTTGACACACATTACAACGAAGAATTTCAAAAGAGTAAGATGGAAGCTCTCAGGTCAATTATGGTGTCAGCGCTGTCAGATGCCGATGAAATATATACCTTTGAAGAACACTTTACTCCAGGGATGGGCGAGAAGAGAGTGGAAGGGATGGGGAGAGATGTAGTGTTTAACCCCGAGAAGGAATATCAGAGATGACGGAGTAAAAAATGCAAGCGGCAATAATAGACCATTTTCAGGCGCGCAACACTTTGTCAGACAGGACGAACTGCGCCCTCTTTGTGAAGGAGAGGGAGTATCAGGGAAAATCATATTAGAGGCTGGCCTGATTAATGATATCGGCAGTAACAAGGTGCAGAGTAATTACTGCGGTAATTAAGTTAATGGGCAGAGGGGATTTACAATATATGTTTTTGGTTTAGCTAATAAGATAGTTGAAACACATTACAGATTCTGCAGCTCATAACACGTGAAGTAGACTTTTCTTAAAATAAATACATAATAATAAGAATAATCCATATTTTGAAATCAATCATAATCATTTCAAAATGTGGCTCAGCACGCAAACATTTTTCTTGTTTCTTTTTTTTACAGTTGTTGCTTTTATTTATTTCAAGCAAGTTTAGTTTATTTTTTTCTTTAAATGGGAACTAACACCAATTTTACTCAATGTATACAAGAAGAAAGTACTTATGCATGATAGATGTAATATTGGCAATGACAAAATAAAAGCAGATGCACATTAATGCGCATTTATCATTTGAAACAATGTTCATAGGACGTAGCATAATATTTGAGTTTCCACTGGCCCTATGCACTACACATATTTTTTTACCTGACCATTTAAATGTAAATAGCCCCAGCTTGGGCTCTGGTTATAAAACACTAACCTTGAGACAGTGAATGACAGAGGGAATTATGGGTAATTGTAGCGTCACAGGGGGAGACAGCTGTATGATGAGATTCTGTGTCATTTAGACAATCAGAAACTTAAGAGCCTCAGCGGTACATCTCTCCCCATCCCTCCATACAACGAGGCTGCTGACACTGCGGCTGATAATACCCGCGAGAAGACCAGAACAAATGAAAATGGAGGAGAAGATAGGTGCGATTCCTCCTCCTTCCAGCGCAGTGTGGGCCAAGTGATAGCCTGCGCCGCTCTCAGCAAATATCCCCGTACATGTCAAGCTGCTAGCCCGATAAGAGGTGTCTGAAACCAAAGATGAGATTGGAACTTCCAAGCTATGACACAGGAGGTAGAAGAGAAGCGGTTTAGATCCCCGCCGGGTCAGAGTACGCATGGATTAGGCGAAACGACACAAACAAAAGACAAACAAACGCGATTGTCAGTTGTCGCACGTTTAATCTTGGCCATAGTGAATGCAGGATAAATGAATGGATGAAGAGGCTGTCAACATAATGAATTCAATAAAAGCAACATTGTCTGCTTTGTCACATTTCAAAAGCGTTGACATGTAATTACAGTTATTTGTAGAAATAGCCTTCATTATCATCAGTGCGGGTCCTTCCATTGAAAAAAGGCATTCAACATCCCCCAGTCGCAATGTAGTCGTCCCAAATTGATTTCATCAACAAAAAGGTTAAAGTTAGGCAAAGAACGATTTTATATTTTTGATTTCTTGTTGTGGTTATTAAGACCACGACAGGTTTTTCAATTTGCATTTATATAGTTGTGTTTAAAAGCGTACAAAGGGAAATAGCATTGAAATGCACTAACAAAAAATTAAAGGCCACAAAATTACCTCGTCTATCGATACAAGAATAGAAATAGCCTAATGTGGGTTTATGCAGTGTGTTCTGTACGATTATGAAGAGTGATGTCTCTATATTTTACTTGTTATAAATATGGATATGGTAATTCTGAGAAGGTTCACAGATAACGTGAACATTAAGGAAAAACTATTCTAAAAACAAATGTATAAAGAGCTAAAAGATACTGTCTACTGCAGAGTAATAGCAGCAGCAGAGAGAGAGAGAGAGAGAGAGAGTCTGCCTTTCTTTTCTTTGGTTTCATTCCCTTCTATTTTTCTTCCCCCTGTTCTGCAGTTGTGCGTCCTGACCTTGCAGCTTCCATGGCCCATCCATCTTGGGCTGCTTAGCCATTTCGCTGGCTTCATACTGCGCAGATTAACACAATTCATCACCACAATCATCCTCCATTCATCACCCTTTCCAATGAATGTTTTGACATCCAGTTAATTTTCTGCTGATGATTTATCAAATTATAATTACCATGCTCTGAAGGGCTCATTTATTATGTTGATACATGATAATGATGCCAAAGTGGATTGAATTTTAAGTAAGTTCTCTCTGCGATTATAACATATGCGTTATTGTGAATAATGCTGTGCGATCAGATTCTTTACGGCCAAGGAATTCCTCAGACAGTCCTAATGTTGGAGAATCAATGCAAAAAAGGGAGACAAAGTGGGAGTGTTAATTCCATTTTTTACAGAACAAATTGTTTGGCTGGGGAGCAGTCAGCATGAAAAAGTTCAATTAGATTCCAAGCTCCATCTTGGATGCTCAGTAATTAAAAAGTGCACTAATTCAATCAGGGGCTGGGACGGGGGCAGGGGGAGTGTGCTGCTTCTTAATAGGTTATAGGTTATTTCTCACATACTGCCCACATAGGCACTTCATTAGCCTTCTGCTTTACAATTCATTCAGCTTTCAGCCTCATTATTATCCAGGTTTATTAAAATCCAATGGCCGCCTATCTGTTTCTATTACTGAGAGGCTGACCAGCCTAATGCAGTGGGTCAGAGCTAAGGGCAAACACCACTGCTGCTTATGAGCACTTAAAGAGCAATGGTAATGGCTATTGAATATGCGTTATTAACTGTGTTTGTGTTAGCAAACAGAGCGGGCGCTAACTGGGCTGAATAAGCCTGGCCACAGTGCACACATATCCACTTGGCCTCAATAACCTCTTCATATATGACTGTATGTACTGTATATTCCCCATCATTAAAACTTCAGTACATAAAAGGCCCACACTGCATCATTATGTTTGTCCATTTTACAACTGTTGTCACTGGGACTTTTTGTAAGTTTTGAACAGGCATTTGGCCTTTGATTCTTTGACCTAAGCATAGACACGCAGCTACATCTTGCGTGGAAAGATGGAGGCGTTTGGAGTGGTGCAGCAGTGCATTGTGGGCCAGGCAGTCAGCTCAGGGAGATGAGGGCTTACGAGGTGTTAAAGGTTATTGAATGCAGGAGAATTCTCCTGGCGGCACAAGCATTGTTTACAGCTATCTATTTTTTTGACTCTTTGCCCTTGGGCTGCGGCCCATAAACAGAACTGCTCTCCCCCACACTGGAGAGCGAAGAGCAGGCATAATTGTGAGTCCCCCTTGGACGTCCCAAAAGTGAAAGATGTGTCTGGTAAGTGAGAGAGGTCAAACACCAGCATGGATATTTATTACATGCACCACAACCAGATGGAGGCGGCCCATCCATCAAGCAGAGCTGTCATGCTGGTCACAAACGTTTCCCATAAAGACACCCCACTGCCACGGCCCCTCTCCTCCTCTGCTCCTGTGTGGAGCCCTCCTCCTCAGGTCCACTGGCCAAGGAGGAGGATGTGATGAACTTTGAGTTCTGTAAACGTACTCTGCTCCGACAGTATCTCCATGATTCGGCCATTTCTCTCTCATTAGTGCCTTCGCTCTTGTTCTGAACTGAACCTTGGCCTATTTTCAGCCATAACGTTTATCAATACTGCACTGACCGCTGTGGATGGTCAAGAGGGCAGCAGACCAGGCATGCAGCCAGGCAGCTTTGGGAGATATTACAGAGGAGAAGAAGGAGCAGTGGTGGGGCGGTTCTGACACTTGCTCCCTCATTCATCAGGCCCTCATAGGCCCGTCGGTGACAATGAAAAGATTTCACAATACAGCCGCGGCAGAAACTCATTCTGGCCCTCATCCATCATGCTCAGCCGCTAGCCGTTCCACTGACCTAATCTGTGATGCCTCGCTAGCTGCACCCTGTTCCTTAAAGGCAGGCTTCATTACTGTGAGGCAGAGAGGAGATAGAGGCCAGGGGCCAAGGGCCCGGAGGAAAGGGCCATGTATGCACAGTCTCTCACTCACACCATTGAGGTATATAAAACACAGTGACACATCCTACTGTTCCTACAGCAACAACGACTGAGGAACACTGCCACACATCATACACCTGTGAGAAACACAGAGGTGAGCCCTGGATCAATGTTCTATATTATCTGAGAGTGGAGGTTTTCTGACAGTCTGAGCACCCTCCTCCTCATCCATCAGGTGATTAGGCAGCTTGTTACTGTCACAAACAATCTGAGCTCAGTGACTGACACAATCAGGAGAAGATATGCCCAGCTCACTCACCACAACACAACTACATGAAATACACTGCCATGGTGAAACATTCAGCTGTTTTGTTTTCTGTTTACTGTTAAAAATATATATATATTTGAATTGCATACTTTACTTTGAACCATGTTATAATAGTTTCCCCTTGTCACTTAACTCAAAGTTGTACTTGAGTAGTGGTCACCAATACACCCACTGCTCTTACTTCGTCCTCAGATAGTTTTTTTTTTTTTTTAACTTATGTTATGTTATACTGTTATACACATAGGATACAGCAGCTTCCTGTAGCCATTTTGGAATGGAAAATAAAATAAAAATAAATGATCGGCTGCTTCACAGGCGGGGCATTGAGCATGGTCTGGCAGAACAGCATTTACGATGACGCAGTGTAAAGGGACAGAAATCAGCGCCACAGTTTTTAAATTAAAACCATCATCTGTAGAGACAGGAAACAATTAAATGAAATGTAACTTTGTAACAGGCAAAAGGCTTAAGGATAATGTAAACATGGAGGTGGAACTATTAATGCAGAGTACATAATACAAGTGCTCTGCCCTTCAAACCCTTGTCACTACCCTGCTCCCCTATTCCCCATTGTGCTGACTGTTACTTAACCAGAAGCACTTGGTAAAAGGGGCCGTGGCTGACCCCAGATCAGATATTATGGCTCTGTATTCCCTCAAGTCCCAGTGTAGGCCTGTAGTCCGGACTGCTCTGCCAGTTGCCCCTCTTATCTCTAACTGCTGTGTCCCCAGACCCTGTTGCCGCTGCCTAATGGAGCCTGTCTCTGCACCAAGGGACAAATTCAATCAAAGTCCCAGCTAAACATCCTCAAATAACGTTGTGTTTCTGCCACTCCCTCAGAGTGCTGATATTGAAAACAGGTTAACAGCTTGGGAAGCCATGTTGTACGACCTATACAATAAAGAGAAGAGTGACAGAACTAGTTGTACAGTATTTTATAAAGTGACACAAATTCTACTAAGACTCATATCTGATACTATAGAGCAATATAATGTGATCCAGAGGAGTTGTGGTCTGTAGGTCTCTGTGGATTAGATTATCATGTGGAATGTTCCAAATAAACATTGGCTACTATTGTAAATGATATAATATGGAGCAAAAGAAAATGTAATTCTGTCAACTGAACAAAGGTTTTAAGAGTGAATACGAGGAACTGAAGAAGGTACTTTGCAAAACATTCACAGTTAATGTAATGCCTGTAATGTCTATTTTATTTGTATTTCATACTATAGTCATTTTAAACTGTCTCTTAATGCATGCCCTTTTTGATTTCATATATGTTGTTTTTATTATTGATTAGTGTTTTATGTTGCACCTTAATGCTGAGACAAGTTCCTATGTTTGTGAATTTTGTTCTTTGACAATAAACCTTTTCTGATTCTGATTAAAATGTTTGTCCAGTTGACTGAATTCAAATACCTTTTGCTATGGAACCTGGGCCACTGAGGGATTACAGAGACAATATAATATGAAATCAGCAGAGATGGGTGGGTCAAGTATAGTGAGTGGTCTCAGTACCATTACATCCACTCAAGTAGAAAGGTGTGCACCAAAAATTGACTCTAGCAAAAGTAAAATATAAATATTAAATATAATATATATATATATATATAATATATATATATATATAATATATATATATATATATATACTATATATAATATATATATATATATATATATATATATATATATATATATATATATATATATAATATATATATATATATATATATATATATATATATATAAATTTATATTTATATTTACTTTTACTAGAGTCAATTTTTGGTGCACAAAGATTACTTTTTGTACTTTTTGTTCTATATGTACAATTTCTTCAAAAAGTGATTCAAGTAAATGCAACCCATTACTACCCACCTGAAAGGATTTTGACAATTGTAAAAAGCTAAATATCTTGCCAGAATTCAAAGGGAATAGATTCATACACATGATTAAAGAAAATATATTGGACATTTTTTTCAGTGCCAAAACATCTAAATGATACTGTAAACACTACCAGAATAACAGATCTATATATATATATATATATTTTTTTTTTGCTCCTGATCAAAGTTAATTTCCAACATTTTTTTCTTCTCAAATAATTTTGGACACCTTGTCTAAAATAATCCCAATGAAAGAGTCATATCCAACCGCTGCAGTTCCCCCCACCCCTCCCCTCTATCTCTCTCTCGTCCTGCTCCCTGTCTTCTTTCTCTCTCTCCATCACTTATTGCATCACATTTTCTCCCCGTTTTGGTTCCGAAGATTAAAGCGACGGCTAATTGACAAGCAAATGCATCCAGGAAACACAAGGCAGACAGATCAAACTGATGCGGAAGTGTTTACGTGGCTTACATCAGCGCCATAGCAGCACATCTGAGGACATACTTACATGTAACACTTGAACTGGAGCTAACCATCAGCAGCTAGCATGCCTCTCCGTATTGATACCTCACAGACAGTTTTGCTTCTCCCCAGGTTTACAAATAGATAAACCAGTATAATCTGTAATTAAAATGGCAGCATTAGGAGCCAATTAAAATACATAAAGTGTGCGATGGAGAAAAGGCAGTGAGAGAAATCAATAAACAGGGTAATTCAGTGTGGATAGAGGAGCTTCCTGTCTGACGGAGAGCCTTTTATAGGACGCCGTTAAGGAAGGGAAGAGTTCTCCAGTGATTTTTTTTGACAATTTAACAGGTTCGCCTGACACATTAAATGACTATGCTGACAACTTAACTGCGCTGCCAATCAATATTTCCTATTACTCTCATTGTCAAGAGGGAAAATAAAAATATGAGGTTGAGGTCGACCCATAAGTGACAATGCATTAAGGAGCTATCAGCTATGCGTATTAATGTGGTCCGGCCGTAACAAACAGCACAGAGTCCAGATTTGTATTCAGTCCCACTATATACCGCAAAAAACATAGATAGGTTTGAAATAAAATGCAAGATATAAGAACATTAAAACAATCCTCATGACAAAGCATATCTTCCATTGCAATAATGTTATGACAATAATGTTATGTTACCTACTGTACATAGAAAGGCTTGTTAGTTGTAGTAATCATTTTAGTTGACATTTACCACTTTTTAGACTAGAAAACACAATATGGGCCTATCTTAACTGGCATCAATCAGAGAAAGGGTAACACAAAAAAAAAGAAAAGAAAAAAAAAGCCATTTCTGGAGCAAGTTAGATAAATATAATATTTAGGCTGTTAATGTGTATCTTTGAGCCAAACACTGCTCTACTTTACCATCATAAAGTTGGAGTTGGCATTGTATTTTCCTGTTCAGAGCCCTGTGAAAGTGCCTCGCGTTCAGTAAACAATGTTAAATCCAACAAAACATTCACAAATAAGCTGCTCAACCACACCCACCACATTACGGCCGAGCACATTCCACATCAATGTGAGGAGGAGAAGACAATTAACCAGGGGTTTAAGCTGTCAATCACAACCTGTCAACCTATCAGGCGAGTGCACTCGGGCCCGCCTCCTACTTAGCTCCTCTGTGATATGCTGCTGGCAGTTTGGATGGCCTGACTGACGGTTGGGCCTGATCTGGGCCGGGGGAGGCGCCTGGCTGGACGTCTGGGACATGGGAGACAGAGATTGGGACGGACGTGTGAGGCTGTAGTCGATGGGCCTAAAGGAGAGATGAAGTGCCAGGAATGTGCTCTTTAATTAGATGTGCAAAACAGCAGGGAGGGGGCGGAATGAGGCGAAAGACACAGCAATAAAGCAAATGGACAATGTTACTCAGATTACTGCATCACAGGCTCTGGAAGTCTCATCTCATGAACACAAGGTTAGAGGCTTACTCTCTGACCAGTGCAGGTTATGATTGTGCTCATGGGCAAGACACCTCATCCACTTAGATACAAATAGATAGAGGGATAGATGGATAGATGAATAGCTAGATACTTTATTGATCTCAAAGGAAAGTTAGGCTGCTAAACATTTTCTCTGTGCTTCCCAGCAGTGCAGCTCTCAGTGCAGCTTAACAGGACGATTGTCACGTAGGGTCAACAGATGTTGTTTCAGGGCAGTTTGAGGGAGGGTAACAGCCCTAAGGACAGAAGACTGTAGGTCCAGCAGTGTCCCTCCTCTGTGTCCTGCATCACAGTCAGTGTCCAGGGGGAGCTTGTAAACCCACAACATGAAAAGCTCTTTCCTAAGCCTCACTCTTAAACACATGTATAAAATGAGTGATTGGTGCAGGCGGTTGGAGAGATCATTAGCCTCAATTGGCAGCCATGTTTCCATCAGTCAGCTCTAGGGCAGTTATCACTGGCCTCAAGCTTCTAAAATTATTGAAAAGCTCAACAAGCTTGTGAAATGCTCAAAATAAATCAAAACAATTATTATTATAGAATTTTTTATAGAATATATTATTATATATTATAGAAAACTACTGCACACGTATATCATGCTGTGCTAGGCCACTTTTTAATTTCTAGCAACGTACTCTGTTTACATTACATCTACATCTACTACATTGATATATTGCGCAAATTCAAATGTACAATATATTGAGTACATTTCACTGGGCATTCATCAGCGCCCTTCCATCAAGACAATTAAAGGCTTTAATTCAGCGGGAGAGGCGTGTCTGTGAGGAGGTGCATGTAGGCAGAGTTATGGTCAGAGCCCTTTCGGATGCGCAGCCCATTACTTTGCTGGCTGCGTCCAGGCCTTTGGATTCCATACCGTTCTGTTAACCATCAGCAATTATCTCCCTGTCAGAGCTAAAGGTAACAAATTTCCCCCCATCCAGCCAGCCGCTATCATCCTCTGGACACCGGCATCAACTGACAGCAGCTAAATCACGGCCGCCAGCCTGCACTCCTGACAGACAAATGCACTACCTTGGAAAAGCTGGGCCCATCACTCTAAAAGGGGAGGAGCAGAGGGGAGAGAGGGAGAGAGCGAGGAGGAGAGAGAGAGGAGAGAGAGCGAGAGAGAGAGGAGAAGAGAGAGAGAGAGAGAGAGAGAGAGAGAGAGAGAGAGAGAGAGAGAGAGAGAGAGAGAGAGAGGAGGGAGTGGGGGGGGGCTGCTGACCTTATACTTCTTCACTCTCCTCGCACGCCCCTCCCGTCCAGCTGGAGGAGATGGACTGCCCTGCATTCTGTAAGCACAGGGCCCCGTTCCCAAATAAGAGAATTATTAATGGTGCTTTCCCTGGTGCTGGTTTATCTTGTAGCATCGCGGCAGCTCCAGGTTTCGCTCCTTTACAGATGGACACACAGAGCCAGGGCGATGAGTTATCCGCAGTGCACCCGGCAACCGCAACAACAGCAAGGCCCTGGCTGTAAACAGCATATTTCTACTGCACAGCTTTGGAACGCACACATACAGGAGATATTCAGTCTTTGGTAATCCTTACTACTTGATGGTACTTCTTATTAGGAATGCGGTCGAAAGGAAACTCTAAATTGTAAAATATAGGTTTAGGATTACATTTACTGTATGTCTAATTCAACAGCAGAGCATGCAAACAAAATCTCTCAAAATGATTAGAATCTTGCCAAAAAACAACAATTATTCAGATAAGTACTGGGATACAGCATCTTCATGTGCAAGTGTCCTTTCTGCTGTGGTCCAAATAAATCCTTAAAATAATTAGTTGACTAACACAACATTTGTTTTCATCAGCCGATTAATCGACTAAATACCTACTTCCCATGGGTCATATTAAAGACCTGCTAATTTAGTAGTTTAGACGTCTAGGAACATTGTTCTTTAAGTTAGTGTGTAGCAGCAGCAGTTCAGATTTCTCTATAAATCATAAAATGCATATCTAACCCAATTGTAGTACTGTAGTAGTAACGATTAGGCACAAATAAATACAACTCAATTGTAGTACTTGTATTTGTCCCTAATTGTTCAATTCTACGCCTGGATCCATCAGGTTTGGACAATTGGAATCACTATGCTATCCAGAAACAAATATAAAAAGAGATTAATGCAAAATCAACAGCAGATAAATCCAAATCCTCTTTAACTTGTGTGAAAAAGGAAAATTCAACCCATCACCTTGATTCACATGTAACATTTATGCAATAATCCACGTGTATCTCTTATCGCGCTAGTTGTACAGCATTTAAAATACAAAGTGTCTCTGATTTTGGGTGTGGGCGGTATGTAAACACGTCAGAATAAGGTAAAAGGTGTGATGGATGGCCATAGCTGCAGCAGACAGGCCGACATCAGGCAGTGTCCTGTGAAGATTAGTGTGATTAATGCTAGGCTCTGACAGGTGCGGCTGAGAGGACGGGCGCGGGCCTATTGCAAATGACACGACCTTTTTTGGGAGTCAAACATATTCACTGTTAAAGTCACTGGCATGTCACTGCTGCTCACCACATCTGCCTTTCCACTGACGCTGCATTACACTCCTGAAAACTCTACATGAGGTCAAATCAATAGAGTTAATGTTAAGTGTAATTTTGACTCATTCAGATTTAGCTTGTAGGTCTTCTAGATTTGTATTTTATGGTAAGAATTGTAAGAAGTTACTACCACAAAATAGGCTACAAATTTCAAGTGTCGGAATGTCAGTTCGTCAGACTAGTCAGTTCATTGCGTTTCAGCACTAAGACGTCCCCATAAAGGTTATCGTAAAAAAAAAAAGTATAAAGTATAGTGGAATATGTAAATCACAGTATCTGCAGATCAACATTTCTCCATGTATTTGTGCAGTAAAATGTATAAATAAAAATGTTTGATTTTTTTGTAATATAATTCATTATATTGGAATATATAATTATTCATTTTTAAAATTAATATATGCTAAAGATAACTGTAAATGTACTTAAACCAAGCACTAATATCACTTAAAGCCTTGATTTAAAAAATGTATATATATATTTTATTTTATGATATTCTGATGCTAATGCTCTGATGCGTCTCATTTCAAATTTCAAAACCATTTCAAATGCAACGTATTTGTGGAAATGCCTTACTCCACAAAAAGTTTGTCAACAAACAAATGAATCTAACTTCAGCCACTTAGCCACATAACGGAGGCAGTGTAAGCTAAAAAACACAGTCAACTGCTTTGCATTTAGTAATAAGCATCTGGGATAGAGAATGTGCAAGTACACTTAAATATGTTGGTGTTAGCAGCCCCCCCATCGCAGAGCATTAGCATAGCGGCACAGGTAGATTTGAGAGCCTGACACATGGTATCAGTACGAGGGTGAGAGGGGGGAGCAGTACCTGACAGTGACCTGTCACACCACATCGGATGTGTTTAACGATAAGCTGTCGGCCTCCATCACACATATATACATGTATACACACACACACACGTATACGTACATGGGGACCAGAGTGAAGAGCCCGGGTACCTAATGACATTTCACAGGCTCAAAGGTTAGACGAGGAGAGAGCAGACAGTGTGAGCTGATTATGAATAAATATCAGCTGTCATTACATACAACACAATTAGAAGCACTAACTATAGGGAAGGAAAAGTGTCTGCAGCATTCTTACATTATTAAGGTCATAAACATATTTCAAAAGCTCTTGGATGTAAAATGCATTGTGTTAGCTTATTCAAATACATCTTTCTCAACTACAGTTTAGATTTGACCCAAATTGAGATACAATTGTTTAAAATAGGCAATGCATAGCTTGGTTCTTTTCAATCAAAGGGTCTGCAGCTGACCCTCACCACTCATGGACCATCCACCAGTGGTGGATGGTCCATTAAGGGCGATGGGGCGACGCCCCTCCTGTCAGTCGCCAATTATGTCAAATGGTATTCAACAATTGTTATTTCGAAAAAAATATATCATTTGTTCAGAATTATTAATATGTTATGTTACGTCCAAAACGATCTTCAGAATGAACTCCTTGACTGTGGCTGGCTGCAAAAAAAAAAAAACTATATTCGTGATAGTGAAAGTGGCTGATTTCTTGTCAATTTAAGCCGATGAGACATCTGATGTGTCGAACCAGTGTAGCACTTGTGCTCCGTTACCTTGACTGCAAACACACCAAACAGGAGCGCTTTTTTGAGTTTATTTCCTTGATAATGCCAACGCTGAAAGCATCGCTGAACTTCTATTCATAAATAGATGCTTTGGTTATTAGAAAAGTCATGAAAGAATGCTATGATTGACATGTCTTTAAGTACAACTTTCTATATAGCAATGTTGTCTGAGATGATTAAATATAAAAATGTTAAATGCTACACATGTAGTTCAGGTTAACTAATGCCACTAATGCCACTTAGAAGCTGATCTTGTTGTTTTGTTTTCTGTACTGTTTTGTGAAACATGCACCGACAATTGTTTGTGCTTTTTATTTTCTCTTAATGATCACTGAAATTTTTGTTTTGCTCTTTACAATCTGATATTTTAAATTAAAGTGTAAAAAGTTCTTCTATGTCAAATGTATTTTCTCACAAATGGTATCTGCCTCTAAGTCATAGTATTACCATGACCAAAAGTGGAAATACAGTTTGTTTCCTTCATTAATCAGTTGTAAATGTGTATTGAAAATGTATATTTATACAGTCGATGTAAAATATTCACTTTTGGACATTTAAAAAAAAGAAAGAAAAAAAAAACAACGGTAATGTCAAATAGACCCCCCTATATTTTGTATCACCAGCCGCCACAGGTACTGACAGAATCTGGACAATGTTTTCTGTTGAAGGTGCTGTACCAGATTTATATGCTCTTAAAAATGTGAAAAACAAAACTATATCACGGTTTGCAGCAGTCCAAAGCTATTCCTCAACACATTCCATCCGTTTTATAAGCATACATAGTTTATAAGCATGTCACAGTAGAGCTAACAACAACTAGAATGCTAGTGCACTTCCTTCTACAATATATCTGAGCTGGGAAAAAACACATTTGGCTCAACTACATGAACAAGTATAGTTTTTTTTTTTTTTTTTTTTTTTTTTTTTTTTTTTCTTTTTATTTTTTTTTTTTTTTTTTTTTTTTTTTTTTTTTTTTTTTTTTTTTTTTTTTTTTTTTTTTTTTTTTTTTTTTTTTTTTTTTTTTTTTTTTTTTGTTTTTTTTTTTTTTTTTTTTTTTTTTTTTTTTTTTTTTTTTTTTTTATTTTTTTTTTTTTTTTTTTGTTTTTTTTTTTTTTTTTATTTTTTTTTTTTTTTTTTTTTTTTTTTTTTTTTTTTGTTTTTTTTTTTTTTTTTTTTTTTTTTTTTTTTTTTTTTTTTTTTTTTTTATTTTTTTTTTTTTTTTTTTTTTTTTTTTTTTTTTTATTTTTTTTTTTTTTTTTTTCTTTTTTTTTTTTTTTTTTTTCTTTTTTTTTTTTTTTTTTTTTTTTTTTTTTTTTTTTTTTTTTTTTTTTTTTTTTTTTTTTTTTTTTTTTTTTTTATTTTCATTATTTGTATAAAAAAAAAAGAAAAAAAGAATTACAACATAGAAGAGGAAACATTCTGATTGATCAATTTGAGGCGTAAAAAGAGAATCAAAATACACACTACTCTTACATAGTGTGACTTACATTTAACAGAACTCAAAGGCACGAATGGTATTTTATTGTTTTAAACACACATAAAGGTAAGTTATATGTAATGACTCTTGTAAGATATTGGTTGAATAATGGATAGGTTTATATGTTATAAAGTCTAGAATGATGAAGCTAATACTGCTACTGAAACAACATCCAGCACTGTTTACACTCTTATTTATTTCAAATGAGTGAGTTGTCTGTGAATCCTAGCTGGTGAGCCGGTGACAGTTTAGCTTCTTAAACAGCCCAACAGGGTGTGAATGTCCAGTGACCACAGGGATACAGCTGCACCAGTGTAGAACAAAGCGGGCGGCGCAGCGTTTGACCGTAATTGGAGGGCTGTGCACACACTCACACAGGCCCCAGGCAGGATCAATATTTGTTGGGATTGCACCTTGTTCCAACAATGTAAGATTTACAGCCGGCGTGAGGGATTTACACTTTGTCTTCCAAGCAACTCATCAGTGCAACCCAATTACTAAGCCCAGACAGACAGCATTAACATGGGCCCGGCTGCTTTATGGCACCTCAGCCTGTCTCATTCCAGCCTCTTCAGGCGCTGCCACCATAACGGATACTACACTTAAAACGTGCTCACGCCGATGAATCCTCAGTCTTTCATTACTCCCACCTTGATTTACTCCATATCATTTCACAGCCATAGACAAAGATAACAGGTAGTAAATTACAGCCATCCTGTGTGCTTGTTTCAGCAGTGCATGGGGGAAGGGCCTGGAGGGGGGAGGTCGGGGGACATGAGGGGGTCCTAACAGAGATGCATCTTTGACAGCAAATGAAGTGTGCTGGTAAAATGTACATTTAAACTTTAAATGCCGTTTAAATTGCTCTTAACACCAGCACATTAGACACTTGTTTTTATGGAGACATTTCTCCACTATCGCTGCCTGAGTGCGAGATCTTCAGTGTACAGGGGAAAATGTGTCTTTTAAACATTTGTAACGTGCATGACAGAGCTGGTGTTTGGACAGAATATTCAAACCATAAGCTATTACCATTATGACACATTCAAGCATTATAGAACAAAAAAATAGAAATTCGATTAGTTATTTCCGCAACAACAGACAATAAAAACGAATTATGTCAAAAATAGTTAGTAGTTATAGTTAGTTAAATCTTTTACTGAACAAAATAATAGAAAGCTGTGTTAGCAATATTAGCATTATCCACTGCAGATCAAAACGCCTCACAATAAAATAACAAACCATGTTTCCATGGGAGTGGAGAGGTTCTGTGGTGTTTCCAGTGTGAGCCGTACCACCCTGTTTGAGGTGTCTGAAGGGGGCCGCTTTCACCTCCCGGAACATTTTAACGCCATGATTGGACAAGAGAGAACAGAGGAGAACAGAAGAGAACAGAAGAGAACAGAAGAACACAGAAGAGAACAGAAGAAAACAGAAGAGAACAGAGAGAACAGAAGAGAACAGAAGAGAACAGAACAGATGAGAAAAGAAAAGAAGAGAACAGAAGAGAATGCAGACTCGGATGAGAACTAAACAACAAAAAGCAGATATAAATGTAAGAATATATCATTTCTGCTCAAATGCTGACTTGATCTTGTGATGAATTGCACCCCACTTGCGTCAAGAGCCAAAAATATAATATGTGCATAATTTGATACATTTCATGAAGAGACATGAAAACACGTTGTGGAGGTAGAGGCCAAAAAAGCTGATGATAAACCGGAAGTTCTTGTTAGCTTTAGCTACGTCTCACAGCACCACAAACTTTGAATTAATGAACGCCTGTTTGTGAATTACTGAGATCGGCCTTATGAAGAAAAAGTTAAATTCAGGAAAAGTTTAGATTTTATTTATGAAGAAATCATTTTTAAGTTTTGCTGGTGTCAACTGCTCAAGTAGCGGACACCTGCGAGTGAGGCCCTTGCCATGGAAACGCAGACCGGCATTAACAGAAGCGGCCCAAGATGCTCCAAGTCTCAGGGACCAGAGCCAGTCGAAACTTATTTACACCACAATGTGTCTTTGGCAGTTTACACAGTGTAAACAATTTTGCATTTAGTGAACAGCAAAACATGTATTTTATACAGGCTCTTTTCTGTGCCTAAACTATCTAAAACTAGGCTGACAGGTAAAGTACACACAAGCCCCCTCTCTGTTATGTGACAGCACTATTGTTTTGGTGAGCAGGTGTCACTTGGAGCCCTGGGGCCATTGGCAGGAGCTGAAAGTGGCAGAGTGCTGAGGTGCTTCTGTCAGCGCGGTGTGAGTTTGGAAGGACCATGGCACAGGCCTGTTCTCCCCCCTTATGCACACACAGTCCAGCCACAGGGGCAGCAGTCCAACTAAAGCACTGTGTAGCCTGCCAATCACAGCCAGCCGGCCCAAAACTGCTGTTTCATACGTTTCATTCCACTACATAGCACCACAAATGACACTTGCAGGTTTTATACTGGGAAAAAGCACATTGAATTTCTCCGTCAGGTGTGTTCCCAACATTTTGGCATGTCCGCTTTGCCCCAAGGCTAATATTTAGTAAGCAGAATTGTAAAAACCTTTCTAGTTGACTTTTCAGATATATACTATCATAGCTATTTTTCATATTGGTATTAAAGATCTGCATTGCTGTTAACAACTCTTCAGTAGAACTCAAGAGATTTCAATGGTGGCTATTTTTTGTTTTTTTCATATTTAAAATGTTTAAGGGAGAGATTTTAGACTTTTAAATAAAAGGTATGAAATTTGAAAATCTAATTGCAAAAAAAGAAAGAAATAGATGGCACTGTATGGAGAAATGAAAGGACTGTTTTATAAGGTACTTGTCTGCTTAGAGAAAATGATCTAGAGTTTAGGCACCACTGGGTCTGGAGTGAATTAAAACCCTGGGCTACTGTAATAATAATAAGTCCTAATCTTGCCACATCATTTGTTCTCCACTAATAATAATGGTGCACATGTACATGTGTGTTGTCACTGTGAAAAGCCCCTGCGGTGGGCCCGTAGCAGACCCCCTCACTCCCCCTATAATTTCCTCCACCCTCCATCCTATTTCAGCGCCTGATAACTAAGAACATTAGTTTTATGCCACTTGCCAAGCTCAAATGAAAAGAGAGCTAACTTTAATGACACCGCAATTAATCGGCCCAATAGACAGACAGCTAAAAGACGAGATATTGACTTCATTAGGGATAATGTATTGTGTCATTAAGTCGCTGGGGTCACCTTGTGTATCATACAAGTTGGTTAATATATTGGCATTTTTCACGGAGAAGATAAATTTGGCTGTGGGAGATAAGGCTGATTAGAAAATGTTTCATCCACACAGGCTGAGACTATAGAAGGGAATGACGTGTTAGCAGTCATACTTTATCAGAAGCCAGATTGATTGGCCACAGCAATTTAATCATTATTGTTTAAGTCTAATCTACAAAGAGGAACACTCCAGGCGTAATGTCTTTATAGGGCAATGTCAGCGGTGTCATTTATTTTCCAAAGGCACCTGACAAACACATTTGAGAGAATGCACCGAGCTGCACACTAACTTGTTTTGATAGAGAGGCTAGTGATAGTCTTCAAAACAAAACAGTAGGCTATATTTAATATCATCTCAGTGTTTTTTCATATTGTTGAAAATGTAAATGTTTATGGACAGAATAACTATAACATATATTTAACTTTAACTGATAGTATTCATTTCTTTTTGATTCAAAGGCTTTATTCGATAGGACAGCTGCAGCATGAAATGGGTAGAGGGTAGAGACATTCGACAAAGAGTGGTAAGCGAGCCCATGACGCCCAGGTAGTAACAACCACACATGTATGTTCCAAGCCCTTACGTTGCTTTTATTTGTAACATAATGGAGAAATTGTAGTGTTGCAACAATAAAGTGTAAAAACTACAAAAGACTACCGTATTTTGCGGACTATTAGCCGCTACTTTTGTCAGATGTTTTTGAGCCATGCGGCTTATTTAAGGCTGCGGCTTTTCTGTGTTTTTTTCTTTCACCGCTAGGGGCGAACTAACCGGAATTGAATCAAAACTACAGAAAAAGTTAAGCAAAGAAGCAGATGTTGCTTTTTTATTCAGCTAGCAAATAGAACACGACGACAAATTACCAACTATAAATTATTTTCAAATTCTTGCCCCATCATTATGGAACCCAAACGAAGAAGTTCGTACGAAGCAAGTTTTAAGCTGAAGGCCATCGATCTTGCTAGGAAATGCACGCAAGCTTAACATCAATGAATTGTGAGACGCTGGAGGGACAGCGGAAGAGCTCATGCAATGCCAAAAGTCAAGGAAAGAGTTCTGCGGCCTATACAAAAGGTGCGGCCTATGTATTGTTTTATTATCGTTTTTTTTAAAAATAGAGCTAATGCGGCTTATAAGGGGAGCGGCTAAAAGTCCGGAAAATCGTATAAAAGGCTAATTGAAACAAATAACTACATTTACTAAAAGAGATGAAATACAATGTAAGTACAAACGGATTATTTGACTTTGTAGGATTTATTGGACAGGACAGTGTGAAATGGGGACGAGATAGGGAAGGACATTCAGCAAGTTGTCAGAGCCGGAATCAAACTCACGACGCTGCGGTCGACTGCACAGGGCTGGGTACTGCTAAAAGGTAGCAGTATGGTATGGGAAATAAAAATGAAGGTACTACTGGTATATACCGAAAAATACAAAACTACTACTACTTGATGCCTGGTAGGTTCTTGGGAGGCACTATGGACATTTAGGCAGTTTTACTACACACACAAACAATAAAACCAATCATACAGCAATAGGTACCAAAAAAGTTCCAGTTTATACTAAAAATAGGCATTGTTCTAGTACTGGTACGCAAAAGAATTGAAAGGTTCCCAGCCTCTCCTCCTGCAGGACGGTCTGAGCGCGTGGAGCACTTGCACTGCTCTTCACAGCGACCTTGCCCGTCTCTTTTTGGGGGCTTTGTGCGATTATCGGCAGTTTCTCATCCGAGCGCGGCGCTGCTCATTTGTCATGATTATTGCTGAGTTCGGGCCTGTCATTGGCTTCAGGAGATCAATGGCTCTGGACTCTCCCTCGTTGTATAGTGGCAGACCAAACAGCCCCCTCTCTCCGCTAAATGAGGCTTTTCCCTTCGCTATTCATCCATCCATCCTCTCATTCCCTATGTCTTTCTTTCTCTCGCTCACTCCCTCAGAGTCACTTCATCAATTTGGTAGTCTATATATCTTTCTTCTTCCAATCAGCGCTGACACAGTCCCTCTCTTGCAGGTATTGAAACAAGTGCAGAGCCACAGCTTAAGGTTCTTGATTGTTTGACAGAGCCCTTTCGTCTGTCAGTGCTGCACAATAGCGTTAAGCAAGTTGTCATCAAGCGACAACAAGGTATTCAAAACTGAGTTGAGGGAAAAAAGATTAAAGATGATCACAGTTGTTACTTGTTACTGCTCTTTTTCCGTGTTTTCATTTGACGTACTAGAGTTTTTGTTCACTAAATATACATTAACTAGACCAGAATGCGGATTGGATAGTTCTTGTAACAACTTGCATAGATTATGGTAAAGAACCGACTCAAATGAAAAGGGGCACATCTTTATATCAAGGCTTATAAATCAGAACTTTCAAGGGGTATAATATTTAAATTCTGCTGGAAAAATTTGTCACGTTTTGATCCAATATTCACAAACGCCAGGCTGCAAACCACTATAACGTGTTTTGGGACTTTTGTTGCTCAAAAATATTGGAGAGAAATGAACAACGAGCTAAAAACTGTATTTGACATTGCCATCCCATTAGATTTATTTCAGAACTTATGTATTTTTTTTTTGGCCTTAAAACTCCTGCCATGGACACAATAAACGGCTATATTTGGAGCTTCTGGCGGCAGGAGAAAAAGACCATCATAAAAAAATGTATGACACCAACTTCACCTAAAATCAATGACTGGACGGACCTTATCATTTACTTAAGGAAAATGGAAAAGATCACATTCGGACTCAATTTGGAACTGGAAATTTAACGGACCCTGGACAAAATGGGGCCGGTATTTGACTGACAGTGTGTCGTGACATTTTTCTCTGTGTATGTCCGCTGTGTTACTTATGTTATTTTTTGTTTAGTGCAGTACTCTCTGGTCATGTTCTATGTTTTGTGTTTTTAAATACCAAAACATTTGAAGAAAAAAAAAAGAATATAATCCAACAAGTCAAGCGCATCAGTGTAGGTATCTTTAAAGACAAATAATCAAAGTCAGTCAATCAATGTTGGGTATTTTTTAAAGTAATTTATACAAAATATTCGTTGTTTTTACATAGAAAATACTACAATCTCGAGTACTGCCTCTAGCAAATGTGCTGCGGTTGATGCATCGTTATAAAAATATGTGCAATGACCACTTCTTTTTGAAGTCTTTTGGGGTAATGCGAGTGGTTAGTGGGCCTTTAAATATCACACTGTATAATTGTAGTAAATGAGAGAGTAATTTAATGTGCAAAGAATTTACAGAGAACGTTAATGATATGCTCTTAATGAGGAATAAATTATGGCCCGGCTAATTGCTTATGAATGTGAAGACGCGGATGATAGCTCGCTCTGTCCCACGCATGCAGCGACAGCAGAGATGACAGTCCAATGTTGAGTTGCTATGTTGTGTCTGGCATATATTTAATAACCACTCTTATAAAATACAAGCGCAGATGAATATGTTAAACGCAAGCTCAGCAACAACATTGGCATTCATGAAACCAGGCCAGGGCATAATTTAACACCAAGACAATATTACAAAAGTGACATGCTCATTATTGGATCTTGACATGCGACATCAATCATCCAGCCTATCAGCGTACATGAAGCTCCGTCACAGAGGGCCAGAAAAACTAAAGTGATTGAGCAAACATGCATGTGAGTGAGCTCTCCTCCAGGTCACTAAATCCCAGTGTCTTTCACTCAAGGTCAGGCCCGATCACGTAGGATTTAGTCAATGTATTCCACCACTTGAAGGACGATTCTCAAACCGTCTTCCCCTTCATCAGTGAGTATGGGCATAGGACAGTCTATGCGGTAGTACAGGACTGTGGGTGGGAGACAAGGGAGAGTGTGGAGAGTGTGGAGACAGTGGCACAGTGGAGTTGTGAGTAAGTTGTGCAGAGCCTGTTAGCTGAAGCCCAGAGCCAGTCCAGTGCCACCTGCAGACTGAGGGGGAGAGCTGATGAGTTTTATCACCTCTCCAACCCTCTACTGTGGAACTTCTAATTGACGTCTGGGCCTGTTCCTCTGTCCCACACGATTTCCCATCATGCTCCTCTCTGGCTGGTAGCTGCTCCTCCTCCCGTCTGTGCAGCCTCCTCCTCACTACCTTTGTTTTCACATGTACCCTGGCTGGGCTCGTCTCCTCTCTCGCTTACTACTGCTGCTGCCGCTGCGGCTGTTGGGCTCGGCTGAGCAGGCCTGACAGGCGGATTCCTTTGCTTTTGGCCGTATTAAAGCCACTTTCTTGCTCTGACAGCCTGCTCTCTCCTGCCACCTCACAGCTCTAGCTTCACACTTCTCTGGGCAGCCACTGCCTCTTGACAGACCACTGTCACTTCCCATCATGCTCTGTGCTGATGGCACCTCCCTCCTCTGCCGCTCTGACACCCCGTACCCACCCCACCCCTCCTCGGCAGGCGCGTGCGAGCCCACTTCCATACCAGTGCAATTATTTTTTTGACAAGCCATCCATCAGCCTTAACTTTAAAAGCTCTCTGCAGTGATATCCATTGTTAAGCCCCCCCTCGCGGCTCCTGCCTTCTCCTTGCAGATAGAGCTTGCATGAGAGAGTATGATATCAGACATCACCAAACCTACCAAACCATGTAAATTTACTTTGTTCTCGGCTATGTTTCCAATTTCACGTCCAATTTTTCGGTACATTATGCGTAGTTGTTGTGCCTAATACAATGTTGTCAAAAGCCATTAGAGTTTGTTCCCTTAGTCGCCTCTGAAAACAGGTTACAATTGGTATTCTATGTGTAAGGCGAGCGCATCGCACAGCATCTGCAGTTGGATCCTATTAAAATTATCTGTTCAATTCTCACGTTCTCCGGTCAGAGCAATTTGCAGGCATTAGCAAAGACACATATGAAAATGTCAGCATGTCAGCTAATAACAACCACTGCAAAGGCGCGCATCGCTGCGAGTCAATAATGCTGCTGAACTGGTGACACAAATTTGATGGTAATCTAAGAAAATGAATAAGGAGGAAAAGCTCTGCGCTGTTTGAATGGGAATCTTGTCCTGTGTTGGATCATTTGGCACTCTTCCACTTGGCCTACATCTTAGCCTTACAGTGGGAAAGGGGGGTCTGCCAGCACTACTGTCTGGTGCTCTCAAACACACGCATTACATGTGCATGATGAAGCGCTGCATTATGCACAGCTCCAGCCACTCTTTATCTCAACACAGAACAAAGCAACGCAGCCACAAGGGGCATTTGTAATACGGGTACTAAAACATGAAACTCTCAAGTTCACTGGACTACGATGACAAACAGGACACGAACTTCTGCTGTAACCGAAAGAAGTCTGTTTCATCGTAAATCTGTGATGTGTGGATTGTTGATTCAAATGCAGAATATAAATAGGAAAAAAGCTACACACAAATATATTGCAGATTTCAGCAGTGTTTCATAAAGAATATTGTAATCAGGCAAATAAGAAGTGCAAAAGTGCTACAGCAGCACTACACAACTTTACTGCCACATTTGGAATCGTTCAGTCAAGTGAGTTTGTTAACTTTAAGCCAACTGCATTCAAAAGCCACCCTTCAACAAAAAGGAAACACAATTAACAAGCTGATACAGCGTGTGTCTGGCGGACTTAATGAATATCAAATTATACACAAACACATATAAATCATCGTTATCCAGCAAATTTTAATTGATTCCACAATTAAACATGACTAATGTAATGTATGGCAAATCCTGACTTTCATTCTTTCCCAATAAGGCCCTATTTGTCTTTCTCTTGTGCGAATGCGTCATAGCTAATTTCACTTTGCATGTGCTGCTAATTAACAGGGACAGACAGACAATTTTAGTGCAGGCTCATTTCTTTTGTTTACAGCAGGGAGCCTTCTGTTTCCAATCACTTCCACAGCTCTTAGGTGTCAGTTTGGTCTAATGGCAGAACATTCTAGCTTCCCCAAAGTTTTGGACCATTTATCAACTCATCCTTAATAAGAGGATGTGCAAACCTCTCAGACAGTGTCCAGGTACAGCCTACAGAGACGCATGTGGACACTAGGGGGTGTTGTTATTGCAAACAGCAGTCGAAATATATAAAACTGGCTTATGTCGTATATTTGAAGTGTTTAGTGTGATATTATTCAAATAACTTTTACGAAGTAATATGGTTATAAAATTTGAATGATTCCTTTCATCATTCTGCCCTCAGAGACCGGAGAGCTCTGGGTCTGTTTGAGTGGATAACTGGTGCAAATATTGCAAGGCTCTTTAATTAAATCAGCTGTAGTTAGTGTGTGTGTTTGCGTGTGTGCTAACATGTTTATGATGCAGACGCTGAGAGCACACCTGCCTGTGTCTGTGGCCCTGACAGCTCTGGTCCCACAAAGCGAAGCAGCCATCAGCATATGGTTATCAATGATCCAGATGGCTCCTGCTTGTCTCCAGACTGACAACTTTGCTCCTCCATTATCAACCACCAGTAATTAACCATAATCAACTAGGTGTTAATTAGCCATAATTAAACAATTTCTGTTTGGTCAGAGCCTACTATTTGACAATTACTTGTAATTATGTGCACTGAGCGGTTGCCAGTGCAGCAGACAGACAGCCAGCCAAGCAGTGGGACTTGTGCTGCCTTTTGTTTTCACTGAGAATTTGGCACGTTTGGACCTGGAGGCACGGGACTGGCCGGTGTGCCACAGCTGCCTGCAGGGAGGAGACAGTCATATATGACATAGTGAGGGATTTGTCAGTGCTGAGAGGAAGGCTTTTAATCTGAGAGGCCCTTCAACCTGACCCAGGGGCCCAAATGTGTGCGATACAATTTGCTTCATACAGCCGAAAGACAGATTCAGAGACATATTGCTTTCAGTGATTCAATAGCTATTTACTGTATTAAAATGTGTCATTTTAACTTATTTCTTTAACATTAAAAATAATAAATTCATAACTAATAATAATTGGTAATTTTTCAAACCTTAAGTGAACAGAAACAAATAATTACTCTCAATAAATCTCAAAACCAAAAGTATAATTTCAACAGCTAAGTAAACCTTGTGTTTTGCAGTAAAAGTCCATCCCAGCTCCAACAGGACAATGTGAAAAGCTCCTCCTCAGCTGGGAATAGTATTCACGTAGTCCAATGCTGTGTAGTCTGCAGTTGCATTTACTCGTCCCTACATATATGTAGTGTAATATAAAATGTCAGTTTACTTAAATATACAGCGCACCACCTTATGGTAAGGAGGTAATTGTCATATTTGAAAGCATTACAGAGACAAAGGCTGTCACAGCTATTGGATACAGTGGTGTCATTAAGCATCATATAAAGCCCTCATTAAGACATGATGTGACATTTGTGTTATTATTATCCTGACAGGGCAGAGGGTCACAGCCCCTCTCTTCAGATGGGAGAGTAATCACTTTTCCCTGAGGCCAAAATCAGACTGATCTGTGAGTTTAGCAACACGAACAACAAGAAGAAGCCAGGATTTAATTAGAGCTGACATATATGAGTCATGGAGCAAATCACAAGATGAAACTAAGAAGTCATCATACATGAACTACTCTAATTCACTTCAGTTAAGCAATAGTAGCCCTGTGGTAATGGGTTATTGGGGTAAGTATTGGAACTTCATTAATGTGGATTTTTTATAAATGTTAAGTGAAATGCTTTATGGTTTTTTATTTATTATTATTTGCATACATTTGTGAACCTATATTTGAAGTTCTGAGAATGTATTAAATCATTTCTCCAAATATTTCTGTGTGATTCTTTTGAATCCTTATTTATTTAGAATATTTTGACTACTTTAGCTATTACTTTTTTGTTTTTCTAGCACTACAAATTAAAAAAAATGTTCTAATTAACAAAGTCTTACACATTTTGTCATGGGAAGTATCACCTGCCATGCTTATTTAAATGTAATGATTATAATAGAGTGGCTGTATGGGTGTTACAAATATTAAGAATATCATAAAGCCTTTAATTTATGAGTAAAATCATTTTAAAACATGTGACTCTGCCATACGGACTTACAGTAAGGATCCAGAGTGACCACATACAGTTCCACACATCCCTGAGCTGGAGTGTCTAAAAACAAACTTTATTTGAGTGTAAATCAGACTGTCAGTGAAATGCCTCTAATGAAAGAGCGGGGCAGCTGTAAAAGAGCTGTTTGTTTGTGGAGATGGTTATTTCTCTAACGAGGCATCAACAGCTCTGTAAATGAGACTTTTACAGTGAGACCAGAGTGACTCTGGACCAGCTCGCAGCACCACGCCCTGCACACAGCCCTGTACACAGCTCTGCACACAGCCCCCTACACAACCCCACACACAGTCTCCTACACAGCCCCGCACACAGTCCCCTACACAGCCCCGCACACAGCCCCGCACACAGCCCCGCACACAGCCCCGCACACAGCCCCGCACACAGCTCTGCGTCTGCACAGCACCACCCTGACTCCTCACATAGAGAAAATACAGTAGTGTCTGACATAACACAGAGCAAGGATAACACTACTCATAACAATATTGCACAAAGAACTTACAGGGACCCCATCAACTTTTTTGTTTGTTTGGTTTATTTGGCTAAATGACTAGTGTACCAAACATCAAAGGAGAAATATTATGTTAAATCGGCCATTAAAAATCTAAATGTTATAATTGGTTTCCCTTCTAATTTACTCACTTGAAGTTGTGGGTACATTTTCTTAAACGGCCACATATGTAGAATTTGGCAACGTCGCGTAGCTATTTAGTCACATAGGAAAAAAATCTACTGCTCCATAGTCGGGGCCGACAGCATGGTCCAGCAACGTAGCACTTTGTTGTGATGACGTTCAAAGCGACGTACCGAAATCAGCGCCACAATGTTCTATCTGAGGACCAGGTCTGCTAATTAGCTCCGAGCTAGGTGGCCAATAGACATGGCATCAGTTGCCGTTTATATTGTTACAATGGTTTTTTTTGTGTGCCCATCAAATAAACATATAAATAAATAAGTCAGAAGACTTGTTTCTTTTCTCATGTCATTTGCAATATTGCAATTTAAGATGTCCAAAATATAAGTAATGATCTGTGGGTGTCATGGATTACAACTATACTGCAGACAAACACATAATATGTCTTCTTTAAGCGCAGTAAGCCTGAATTCCTTCAGATTTACCATACATACATTGGATGGGAAATACATAAGAGTATAAGGATGTGCAAATACAGAAATATGTAATGTATTTGTATTAGCACATGTTTTGTACCACTGTACTGTATTATACGAAGTCCAATATGCATGTACGTAAAATCCTTAGTATTAGTACATTTACACCGGATAAACTGTCCACTCTCTGAGACGACAGTGGCTGCAGTCTGGACTTGTCACAGCTGAGTGATGACCACGGCTGCCTCTGAAAGCATCGCAGGTGGAAATAAAGACAGCGGCGTGTCAGCCGCGCGCCCCTCAGAAGCGCCCGTCACCGCCTGGATGTATTGACAGGCCTGGGACAGAGGAGGCAAAGTGTCCTGCAGGCGCCGCTCACCTTGGCTCGGGCTGCAATGTCAGCGACCGGGCGGCCATCACTCTGCTCCCTGTCTGAAGGATTATTTAAAGCCAAACAAATATCAGCACCTGAATGTCACCGCAAGGACACGCCGCCTCATCTCCACCAATCAGTGTCGCGGGTTCCAAATCACCCTTTCTCCTTCCCGGGCCCACAAATCCATCTTGCCGCGCGCTGTACCCTGCCACACACCCCCATTCGACCCCTCGGCGGCACATTGAGGGGCGGTCCGACGTGGCAGATTTACGACCCACCCCCGTCAACCGGCCCGGGACGATTTATTGACATTCGTTGTCAGCTTTCTTTTTGAGGAATTGCACGTGGAATTAATTTTAACTACGTCTTAATGTTAAATATCCTGGAAACACTAAATTTCATGGTAGGTGATGGTCAGAGTCGCAGGAGCATATATCACGTCCGCGGCTCTGCACTGGAGGAGCCTTTTTAAGTCTTTAATTTAATCAGAAAGAGCTCGTAACTGCTTCAACTCAGCTGTTAATTACACATCTTTATGCTGAGGAATGATCCCAGGACCCTATTTAATGCATCAAAAGTTTAAGTGATTTAATTTTATTGTTTTTATTACTTAATCATGTCCAAGGCCACACAAGTATACCGCAAGGTACTGCAGGTACTGCTGCGTCACTTCAAAACAAGAAGGCTGCTTCGCCAATCAGCATTACACATTAGAAATTACGATTTGGAGGTTTTTTACTAAATGTCTGTGAACATCAAAATTGGGACTACCAAACTTGGAGATACCCTGAACCTAAATCTGGACCACACCAAGACTGGAACAGGACCAAGCCAATCAGGACTAAATTGGGACAGTAATATTTTGTAATAGTAGTAGCAGTATTCTTATTTGAGAAAAAGTTTTGGTTAATCTTCCCACAGCGAGTAAGTCTCAAAAAACTTGACAAAAACTTTATGTGAGAATATTAAATACGTTGAACATTTGCACTTATTACACGTTATGATTTGATTTTGAAATACGTGCGTTTAGCAGTAGTAGTTTATCCAAATACTTTTTTACTTCTACTTGAGTAATACTATTTTAAATGTTACTCTTACTGCTCCAGCCACCTCTTTTGTAGCCCTATAAGAAATCCTATATGTTCACGTGTTTGCGTCCGTCTACACTCCTTCGTACCATGAGAAAGTACATGACTGCTGCTTCTCTGTAAGTATAAGACCAAAGGGTGAAAAACAGCTCAGCCCAAACACAGTCATACTATAAATCACATCCTCCGCAATAAACATGTAAATCTTGATCGATATGTACTTGCCTTTTTCTCTTTTTCAATAACAGCTGCCGTAAAGGCCTGCTGAGCACAAGCGGCCGTAAAAGTATGTAAAATAAATTAGGAGAGCATAATGAGAGGCTCCAGCAATTCCCCCATAAATATAACATAACGACCACAACTAAAATGTCAGGGAATCTAATAAATCAATTTCTCAGGGACAAGCCGGCCTTTATGTCCGCAACACACACTCATATTCACAAGTCCTGCCTCTTTTCCAGTAGCGCTCATTTTTGTGGAGGGGAGGGGTTTCGGCTCAACACAGGTCTCTCTCACATGAGGAAGGTTTAATATGTGTTCTGTGTGATTCATCACTGTGACACAGACACCTGAGGCCCGGACCGCTCCATTTCTACTGCCTAAATGGTTTCAGTGGGACCCTCGTTGCACACGCGAGGACGCAGAGAGGGAGAGAGGGCCAGGAGGGGTAATGGATTGACAGAGCAGGCCTCATTTAAAAGGAGAGAGAGCTATTTTGTCCTGCTGGTGTAATAGATTGTGAGTCCGGCGTGCTCCTAATCCAGTGGCAGAGGAAAGAGCAGTGCCAAATCAGATGATTGAGATTACCCGGCCATTTGAGATCACTAACGGCCCAAAGAGGAGGACTCATACGGGCACATAGGTTAGAGGGCCGTCACAGCTGCCGACAATCACTTTATTCTCAATAAGGTCATTATGTACCAGCAAAGTCAGAGTACACATTTAGCACAGGGCAGGGAGCTCTGAGGACTAAACACAGATGGAGACAGATATCTTAGTCCGAACATTTAATACACAAAGCTACAAGAGCTACACTCACCCTGTGTTTAAGGTGGCACGTTGAGTAAACACTTTACAATCTTGTCCTATCTGCCACTAGTCCATTACGTTCCTGACATCTCCAAACAGACATTTACAGGCACCATCACAAGTTGTTTAACCTCATAAGAGTTCTGTGATGTAAAAACAAATAAATCTAGCAGAACAGCCAACTGCATAGGAATGCAATTATTCTAATAGCACAGCCTGCAAAATAGCTGCAGTCAGTTATAGACAGGCTAATAAGGAGCCAGTGATTGATGGTGGGCTCGTGGAGCCTTCACAGTGCGAGCATGCGCACTAGCACACTTATACTCTGCTCAGTACAGCCTGCTTCTAAAGGAACTCCACCGTCACATTCTGAAACCTGAGAGTTAAGCACCGGCCTGGGTCAGAGGTAACACTCAGGTCACTATGTAGCACTAAACTGCTCTACAACACAATACATGTGACTGACACAGCAACTACAGGCTTCTCACACACAACACACACTTTAACAGGCCTCTTCTGCTATTTGTGGCAAAGAGAAAAAAAAAAAAAAAACTCAGCATTAAAGAGAAAAAAAAAAAAAAAACTCAGCATAAAGCGCATACAATGCTTGCTTGGTCATTAGAAGAGCACAAGATGCTATTTTTGGATAAAAGATCACATCCTTGTTTGTAGCCCACATCTGAGGTGTGTTGTATATTCTCCAGTGCATTTAATTGTGTTGTCCGCCGTGTCCATCAGCATGGGCCTCTCGAGGTGGCTTGTTTAAGAAACAATTAGGAGTATACAGAGCCATTTGCAGTTTGCACTGAGCTTTGCTGGGCAGGCCAGCCGGCTGGAGTACCTTTCACAACTGATTTATAACACTGTCGCCCTGGCAAGGCAACATAATTAATAGGAGCATGGACTTCTAATTCCAATGACTTCCACACCAAGTGGTTTTCATTTGATTTATGATGGCCGGCGACTTTGCATTTTATCAGTTCATTCAGTCATTATTTATGCTGATGACCAATTTCAATGGGTCGCTATCCTCTAACTTGCTACTAATCAAAGAGAATTAAGGTTCACTGCATTATTTAGAAGCTGCTAATTTATCTTTGAACCACGCAAGAAGAATAGTTGTGGGAGCAGCCGCTGGAACACACCTCCGTGCCTCAGATCTCCGAGACCATTCCACAAGAGTTACAGCCTGATTCTGTATGGAGCCAGTGTCGGCCACAAAGCACACTGTCCTAAATCACTCCAATGACATATTCATAATAAAGATTAATGACATTAGGGATAAAAAATAAAGAACTCCAATGCAGGTCAAAAGTGACTCAGGCTTTAAATCATCACCACCCATGGGCTCAGAATATTAAACAGCTTTAGCTCTTTAGAATCTCAACTTTATTAATGGTAAGAGTCATTTTAAAGGTAATAGCTGCAACATGTTACTGGTTTAACAAGCTCAATACAAGCACAAGTGAACATGGGACGCCATTAACGGAGGAAACATCATAACAAACCCTTTTGGATTTATTGTGGAATGTTTTTTGTCATGAGATCTGACAACCCAAAGTGAGGAGCTCCATCTCTCATAATATGACTGAGAACAAAACAAAAAAAGTAAACAAAAGGTTTACATTATGGAACAGTTTTTCCAGGCACTTCCATAACATAAATAGATCATCATTATACATTTAGTCATTTTACATTGTAAACCACAATACTCAATATCTAAAAGGGCTTAGTTATACAAACAGGTCCACTGACTTCCTGTTCAAAACTGCAGACCCGATAGTGACATTTCACTATAACAAACAGCAGATTGTCATTTACATGTTTAAGTGGCTACATGACGTATTAGAACCCGACAGGTATCACTCAGAGTCCAAATTTTTCTAATAATCGCAGTAAGTACAGGGATGTGGGTGGAGATAAGGGGTAGGTGAAAACTGGGTGTTTTTGAGGATGTGAACCTCAGTTGCAAGTAGGGCTGAAACGATTAATGGAGTAAATCGAGTAATTTGATTACAAGAGAGCTTTGATTATTATTTTATCGCCTCGATGATTTGTTTGATTTAGTCCACGCCGAGGAGCGAAGACACAGAGGCTAAAGTGAACGGCACACAGAGCTAATGCTGCAAAATGACCCGAGCTCAGTGAAGAATCATCTGCAGAGCTGCAGAGTTACAGTGCTCTAACAAAATTTTACAAACATGTGTAGTGATGGGACATAAAAGTAAAATGCTAATTAGTTCATAGCAACTGTTCCTGTTGTTCTGATTTAATCTAGCTTGTTTACAATATTCTCTGGTTGACAAGTTAATTAGACATTTATAAAGATTCTAACAAAAACAAATGTATGCAATGTTGTTTTTTCTTTATTTTCTTGCAGTGAAGTTTCTGTGGAAGACACATAAGTATTCCTTCAGAAATGAACAAGTAAATGATCTCAAAGAACTTGAAATGATGCAGACATTTGGACTGGTGTGAAATTAATGATGATTTAAAAAAGAAGCTCCTTATTTGTTATTAGTGTATTACAATGAACTAGTATATTTTTTATGATTTATTATGCTTTTGAAAATAGTTTTTTTACGGAAATTAAAACAATGAATAGATTACTTGATTAATCAAAGAAAATTGCCGATAGATGACTTGCTTACTAAAATAATCGTAAACTGCAGACCTATTTGCAAGACAATACAGGATTGCTCAAACATGCATTAATTGATCAAAATAAAACTTTGTGTAAACTAATGATGAGGTATTAACAAGGTAAAAAGCTCTTGAACATGATATGCCCCCTTTAACTTCATATGTGAGGACACAGACAGATAACGTTTATGAATAATTTATGAAAAGTCCTACATGTAGCATTTTAAACATTTTCAAATCAGTGAATAATACTTGCAGTATTTTGCCAGCGGGACACGTGTAACGCTCTGTCCTCATTCGTCTCACGCCTGGTCCGTCTCCACGCCTAAAGTGCACCGAGGAGGAGCAGTTGATTCACTAAGCTGCCCTCCGTGGCGTGCACCGTAATTGCACTTCAAAGGTGACATATTCCCAATTTATGAATGATGAATGTTAAGTAGGCTCAATTTGGGGAATCAGAGGGGAGCGCGTTGACCAGGCCGGGCCCCAAAGGCAAAGATGGACATATCAAAGCCAGACGTCTCTCAGAGTGTCAATATCAGAAGTCAATCTGCCCCCATGTGATGTGAGGCATTCCTGATGACTGTGCGCCCGCCCGCAACTCCATGTACATGAGATCAGTTCCTTTAGTGGGATTTGCCTTCACTTCAAAGTCTGTTAATAGAATTCAGGGGGATCGTTGGGGAGCATGATTTAGATGGTGAGTGATGGGCACAGACTTGAGAGTTCTGCAACTACACTGGCAGAATACTTCATTTGGTCTGACTTTTACTGTTGTTGGAAGGTTTGAAGAGTTTAAGTATAAACAGAGAATTTACATTCAAAGTACTCTTTAAGAAAATGTGAACTTTTATGAGTTTAAACTTATTGATCAGGTGTTTGGAAAGTCGATTTGTACTCTCACCTCACAAAAACGAGGTCTTGTGTGGGTTTGCTTGTACTATGGATGGGTATTAGGTGATATCGGTGAGTTTCTCCCGATCTGTATTGGTCCAATATTGAAAATATAGACAGTGAGTTCCCAGATGATGGCCGCTTAGCTTAGTCAGGTCTGTTGAGCTGTGGTCAAATCCGTTGAATTTATCTGTCTATATTATGAGTTCAACCGAGGAGATTCAATATTTCTGTGTGGGAGCAGACATATAATGAGCGTGGGCGCTTACTTCGGGAACATGTCTAAGAAACTGAAGAACAATGCCACCGAGAACCGGGCAAGCCATGCTACAGAACTTTCGAGGGGAATAATATATAAATGATATCAATACATTGCAAATCTGGACAGCTTCTCTACTAAATATATTAAACACAAATGGGAAAAGAGAATGTAACCTTGTTTTGACAGATGAAGAGTGGCAAAATGTGTGTACATCCCAGTGGAGGACCACAAAATCACATCTCTTGAGGGAATTTTGTTGGATAAATATGTCAACACCATGTCAAAGTGCCCATTATTCACAAGGAAACGCTAGCTGTTGGATAAACTGGAAATGGACAAATCTGACAGACTTTAGACCAAATGGGACTTATATTTTAATTTAAATGTGCCATAATTGTGTTTATTTGATGTATTTTTGTATTCTTAAAGTAATTTTCGCTCAATGGTCGTGTTCTATTCTGTGTTTTATGTTTATTCATTCATTTAAAAAAACTTTTAACAAATTAACACAATCTTCCAACAATTTATATTATATCCCTGATAAATACATTTTGATATTATTTTTTACAAAAGTAAAAAGTAAATTTGAGAACTTTAAAATAACATACATTTGTGGGCCTTGCTATGGTTTGCTTGCCGCAAATACCGGTTATAGGCCACAACAGCAAGACAGATACTGGATATTGGTATTGTCTCAAAAAATCTATTTCTGACTCCCATTAGCTTGGACCCTGCATATTTCTTTATGGAGTTCCCCATGGGCATTTGATTGTCCTTCAGTGCCCACGTGTGGATCCCTTCTAGATTTTAAACCACAATCCATGAGTATTTGACAGGAGGATTAAGCTATCATGAGAGGAGAACCGACCACTTTCCATCCAGATCACTTAAATTAAGGCATGTTCACACTTGATTTGGTCCTGTTCTAATCCTGAGTTTGCCCTTGCCCCGTCCTTAATATGACCTGGACCAGAACTAAACCAGAACTAGACCAGTAGTCCAGTACATTTGGACCCAAACTGGGTTAAATCTAGGGCCAAACATGTGTGAACATGAATAGACTCCAGTGATGGTAGAATGGTATGCTCTATGTTCTTGTTCACATGTGTTAGAAATGCACTGTATTTACGGTAATAATACAAATAAATGTCAAGCACATTCTAGTAGTAGCAGCAAGTTAGCCAATCCTAATGGACCAGAGATTATAAATGCCATTTACAAAGTTGCAAAACTAATCTTGACCTAACATACTGCATATTGACACAAATGCATTTTATTAAAGGTACTACCACCATTGCGCAACAACCCGGTCTATAAAGCTACGTGCAGATCACAATAAACAAGTTTATACAAGACACATGGTTTCCACACTAAATGCAATAAGCAGCAAATCTGAGAGTCCCTCTGAAATAAACACAGCGCCAATGCAATTTACTGTACAGAAAATGAAAAATGGACTCTTCAAAGATGTGACAACAGGACCAACGCAAATGATCAGACTCCTATTTGTTAGCCCATTCCCTTGCACCGACTCCCTGAGTGATAAATTGCATTTAGCCGTATGCGGGAGACTAAGCATTCTTGACATGTTTGTATTGATTTGCATGAGCTATATGCATGTAATCCTGTGCGTAGGTAAATGATAGCGTGGCCAATTCCAGTTAGGATTTCTTTGGGGAAAGAAAATAGCGGGCTTGTCTAGGGAGGTGCGAAACTCGGGGCCGGGCTGAGAGAGATGTGGCCGCCCATCGGTATCTGGGAGGTTCTATTAAGATTTATAGGTGTTGGGATTCTCTGGACCTCAGGCATTATTCATGGTAAAGCTGCTCTGTCTGCTTGTGTTTATAAGATGAGACAGGCCTGACAAAGATGGAGGCGCTCTACAACAGGGCCAAGCTGCTGCGACATGAGGCTCTGTCACCTGACATGGCCATGGCATCAGCCTTTGCCTCTCTGCGTGGATACAGCGGGAGATTGACAGGTTCAAAATACGACACAACAACAAGAGGATCTTCTATCAGCTCAGAGCTCTCGTGTTGTCATAAATTGTTCCTTTATTATTATGCCATTATATTTACCAATTGACAAAAATCTGAAAATTAGAATAAACTCCATTAAGTCTAAAAAATAAACAGTTTATTACATCACATATAAAAGGCATGAAAAAAATTATTTCATTCTGACGTTCTGACATAACATTTCTATCACAAATTTCTACATATTAATCCACAGTTCAGCCAAAAACATGCACATTGTAGAGGCCACTGAGCTCTTTTGTTGTTGTTCTTGTTCGGGAGGCATCAATTGTGTGAAGCAAATGATAATTTTACATGAACCTGCTGTGAGGACTTTATACATGTGCTGACGGACACACTTTCACTCTGCAGCATAACCAGCGCGTCTCATTTAAAACAGACAGAGCACCTCGAGTCCTTGTTTAAGAAGCCATGGCAATATTTAGTTTATTCAGCAATTTCCTGCCAGCTCCACCATACTTTATTTGGTCTTATTAGATGAAAACATGAGGATCACCTTCAACTTTATTAATGGCGCTGGTCGGGATGAAAGATGCCGCTGCAAATCTGCAACATCTGTTTGCTGCATTCACTTCTCAGCGGGCCCCACCTATTCCTCATGCCTAATGATGCTGATCCACTCGGCAACTTTTACGGACAAATGTGTGTTTGGCCACATCCATCATCCTGAATGAGTGTTCCTGATGAGCCGTCCCATGGCCGCCTTCACTCTCTCCTTCATACGTTTACAAATGACGAGCGCAGCCACATGTTTTCCATTTACAGACACGGAGAGAGCGGTTACCCCATTCACAGGGCCGAGACACAGGGCAGCTTCAGGAGTCCATGAAGCCTGCTCTGAACGGAAACACCCCCATGTAGCATTAGCTAACCATGTCATGGAAGACATCAACTATGTAACGCCGTCAAGTCACACTGCAAAAACAGAATATTTACATGAGCTCCAAATAAACTGCACTGTAACTTCTGTGGTGGAGGGTTGTCTTTGTTATGGCCCCAGGCGCACCTCTCCTCCTTTAGATAGAAAGGGTTAAGTCCATGTTTCTGATCCCTCTGTTGTGTGTGTAAGTCCTGATCTGGCTGACCTTCTGATTGGTTTCAAGCCTGGCTCATGGTTCCTCCTTCTTCCTGATTCGTCTGGCCACCCCTAGTTCTCCACCTGCAGCAGCCGCACCTTATAACAGGGGTGTCCAAACTTTTTTACCGAGGGCTGCATTTTGGAACTTATACTGAGCAGAGGGCCACAGACAACCCGACAATGAAGTGTTTGAAATGTGAAATTTTGAGTTTGACTCAGTTTTGATGAGTCTCTACACCTTTAATAGGACTTGGAATAATTAATATTAGGTGGGAATAACATAAAAATCTTTTAATTTTTCCAATTTTACAGTAAAAAGTACTACTTTTTGTTGTTTGGGTCTAGCCTGAGGGCCAACAAAAATTGGTCTGAGGGCCGCATTTGGCCCCCGGGCCATAGTTTGGACACCCCTGCCTTATAAGGACCCGCCCCCTGCCATCCTGGCTGCTGGATCCTGTCGGTAAAAATCATCCCACATTAGCTCTGTGTCTCTTGTGTAACTTGTGATGTTGTGTATTTCTTTGAGACAATCCTTGGCTGTGTTTATTGTAGCTCTAAGTACATTGTGGTTCAATTGGCTTTACTGGCTTTGGTTATAAATTTTACTACTCTTTTACTAAGCTTCTTTTTGTTATCACTTGTAAATAGCCTTTTGGGTTCAACCATTTTATAATCTGTTGTTACATTTACCTTTGCATTCCTTTTAAATAAATGATAGCTTTCACATTGTTTTTGTTACTTCCACTACCCCTAGCAGGAAGTCTTCATGGAGAATATTCCTTTGCCTGGAATGTTCCGCAGTATAGCATTAAACTTATCTAACAAGCAGGTGACTCCTAGTTACTGGTACCATCAGTAATAATGTTTGCTTTTAAATGTATTTTTGAGCAGAAAAACACATGTAAAGGAAAAAAAGCAAGAAAATTGTGATGCAATTCAATTATATATATGTTCTTTTTAAAGGCCTTTTTGACAAGTTACACATCAACTTGAATAGGGCTGCAACGATTAACGATTGATCGGAATGAGAGACTTTTCGACTATTAAAATAATCCTAATTGCATTTTGATAATCGTTATAACTATACAGACTCATATCAAAATACCTTATATTACAAAGACAACAACATTATTAAATCAAAATGGCAAAAAAAGAATAGACAGTTTCTGAATTTTCATCCATATTACACTTTAAATATCCTTCATTCACTCTACTTCAATCTTTATTTGTTTAAAATGTATCTTAAAAATCTCAACGCACAATAGAAATAACTGTTTGACTGGTCGACTGAGCTAAAGTTAGTTGGAAAAATGTCTCAAAAAAATAGAAACAAGTTAATGTACATTTATCCAGATCCAAACTACCTAAAACCATGAACAATATTTTGATTGAAACCATTTAACTTTAGTATATATATATTTTTTTCAGTGTACTCCACCCAACCCAAATATCTCACCATTAGAAGAGTACATAATTTGACTGTAGGGGGACCACAACCCGCATCCAGCGCGTGTATCCCCGCAGAACCACATGAAAGCACAAACAGAAAAATATATGGACAGGCCCGAGAATGTGAACGCGGATAAACAAGTCGATGGTCGTTCAAAGTCCTCGGGAGTTGCACCCCTAATAAATCATATGCCTTTTGATGTGCAGCTGGTTACAAGTTTGGAAAGAGGGGAGAGGGAGTGGGCGGGAGGTGGGGGGTGGGGGGCATGAGTCAGGCACCCTCTCTGAGCATGGGAATGTGCATTTAGGGAGACTCCGGGGACGTGTCAGAGCGGTAAATAAGTTATAAATAAGATCGTGAGTGAAAACAGATTGTCAGATGGCCTTGGACTGCGCTCAAGTCCGCGAGAGGAAACAATGCGTGAGGAGCTAATGTGGTGACAAGTGTGGTCAGAGGGGCCTCAGACTAAAATGAAATGCTCCCAACAAACAAGTCTATTACTGTGAATTAACAATAACATCTGTAATAAAGCATTCTTAGAGCTGCTCTTACATTGACACATCTTATTCTTAAATGTTTCATCATCATAAAGGCTAAAAGTGATGTTTTTATTCAGCCTCTTGACCTAAATTTCATATGGGTTGTTTATTGAGCTAATGCATCTGTACCTGTACCTATATACGGGAAAGAAGAGCTCCTTTAAAATGTGATTATAAGCACACCAAAAAACTGACCTTAACCCTAACCCTATCCCCTAACGCAGAGCTATTCAACATAAGGCCCGGGAGCCAAATCAGGCCCGCAAAGCAATTTAATCTGGCCCATAAATCATCTTCCAAATATTGTTTGTTTACTGGTTTAATTCAGGGTTAGCACGAGATTAGACCTGGTTTGGTTTTGGGGTTAGTCCTTGTTTGATTCTGGATTAGTTCTGGATGGGCAATTTTGTAAAGTAATGTTGATACTTATGTTGGTAAGTAGTTTCTATGTTATTTCTCCCCAAAAAATCCAATCTAGCAGTAGTTATTTTAATTGTATTAGCTAAATTGTGCCCTCCAAAAAATCTGACCCTTGGGAAAATAAAGTTGAAAAGCCCTGCCCTAACCCTTTCTGATTGTTCTCACTTCCACTTATTACTGTGGCATCGACAAAAATTAAAGACCGAAATCATCGGTTACTCTAAAAAACATGTCACCAGGTACACTTGTGCATTTAAACACATACACACCAATAATCAGAACTAATTATTTGGTTATCTGATTATTCTAGTTATCTGATTTTTACTGGCCATGTAAATGCGTCTCATATCAGGGTTCTAAAAATGTCTTTTAAATAGGAAGTGAAGTGTTAAAAACGAGGAGAAAATAAAGTTGATATTTTTCTAAAGCAGTCCTGGGTGACAATGTTTAAGTGCTGGCATTATGAATGAAACACAGCTCTTGGTCAGTGATTGAAAATGGTATTGTGAATCCCAGAACTACATCTACTTCATAATGTAATGGTTACAAGTGTACTCATAGTTTATTCAGTCCAAATAAGAAAACATCAGTGCATTTCTCTATCCTTTAACTCGTCTCTGTTTTTTCCACATTCTGTCTGGAGAATAGACAGCCTGCAGGCACAAGTGCACTCTGTGAGCCTTAGGACACATGTGTTTTCAGCCCAATGTTCCGGGGATCAGGAGAAGCTATAGCCACAGCAGCAGATCACTGTTCTAAAGAGGAGGGGCCAGGGTCCGGAGCCAGAACAAAATCATCCGTTTCACAAACAGCTGGACTGAAGGGGATGAAGCACATTCCGGAAGCCAAGCGGACACAGCATGACACACTGCTTTAGAACACTACACTTGACAAATGGACAAGCCAAGCTCTTCACTGCCAGTAAATACTACATTATATTGCATTCTATGATGTTTTATTAGTTATCTTAAAATGACAAAGTGAACTTTTGAAGAGGAAAGACTACCTGAACCAAAGTATTAAAAAATAAATATATATTAACTTGCATAAACTAGTCTGCTGTAAAATATGGGCTCTATCTAGCAATTTTCAGAAGCCAATAGGGGCTAAACATCTTTTGAAAGATACTGTTGCAATTATTTTTTGATCATCAAGATTCTGTTTACAATGCTCATTTTTTTCAACTACCAGTAGCATTAATCTTTGAAAATCTGCATTGCAAATTGCAAAACTAATGTCTAATAATGACTAAAGAAATGTTTGGTTGACATTCCCTGTGCATCAATTAGCAATGCTTTGCTTTAACCAAATAGTTGACCCAAAGACAATATGAGAGAATTATGTAAAAACAAAATGATTCCCAAATCTTCATCTAACTCATTCCATGCCTTCTCCTTCCTGTTGTGGCTCATGAAAATCCATTGAATCCCAATAACATAAACAAAAACAGTTATCAACCAGTGTCAGCAGGATTTACACAACAACATTTTACATTTGATTGTGATTTATCCTGCATTTCTAAAATAAAGCCTCTACACTCTACTACTAGAATCATTTTTCCCACACTGTGACGTACAGTCATCGAGCTCTGACTGGTGGCATGGCCCGAATATATCGTGTCTAATTATGGCTTGTGCATCTCTGGTAATTAAGTTAAATGATGAGTGCTGTAAAAGCGTATTCATATCACATATAAAAATAATGAGTGGATGTGGACTTGAGTGCCCTCCTCCAGCCTGGATTTATCACAAGGAAAAGCCTAGCAGTGTCTGTGATGTCTGAAACCAGCGAGCTCTATGTTCTGCTGCTAAGGATCTTAACGGATTGCTTCTTTATGACAAAGTCACTCTCATGTATAAATATAAAAAGTGACTCCATGACAGTAAATTCATTAGCTGTGAAAGAAAAACAATCTCAAAGTAATACATGAGGTGGAGATGTTTATTATGGCCTGTTCTGTGATATGGGCTGTGAATGATCAATCACTCCGAGAGCACATTACTCCAATTTTCTCCGGCCCTCGTAACAACAAAGTTCATAGACACCAAATCAGTTTCAAGGGAACCCGGGGGCTACACGCGCAAGACTGCTATACGAGACATTCATAATTTATGTGTATTTGATGTAGTGATATGTAAAAAACTTCTGAGGAATTTTAATGGGCTGGAGGCTAAGAAGGCAGGGAAAAATCTTTGAGATGGTTGTTTGGCCGTTTTTTTTCCGCCCTTCCGCCATGACTTACTTCTAAACGCAAAGAAAAATAAAACTTTTCAAATGTAACAAATTTGGTCATTGAGCTTGTAATCACCGAGCAAGGCGGAATTTCATCTTTTTTATTTCAATGGCGTATTGATCTAGCGGCCGGGTTCTCATATGCTCCATTACGCGGCGCGAGCTGTGGCCGGCAACAGTGTCCAATCTGGTCAACAAAGGAAAGCTATTTTCATTGATCAATGTCCTTCCACCAGAAACAGATAGAGATTGATAATACACTCCAGCCAAATCCTACAGTCAATTAGGAGCTGATGAAAGAACGCTGTGGTGCAGGGACAGACGAAGGAGTAAATGGGCCAAAGTTGTGTGAATCAAACAATACTTTATTAATCTTTCAGACAGAGCATTGATCCACACTAACCTTTTATTATTGTTTTCTCCATTAGAAGCACATATTAAAATGGATGGGCAATGAATGTGGAGACCCCCATGTTCTGCAGGATGGGAAAAGATAAGTAATCATTACGAGGGCATGTGACTATTATTATTTCAGCACAGTGCCCTCTCTCATTAGGGACATCTGGAGGTGAAACAGGAGACTCGGGGGGAAAAAATTGTAACAAAGATACTGAATCAAATTTGCATAATTGTTTTAAACAATCAAGAAATCCAATCACCAAGCAGCACCTAAAAATGGTAGCAGAAGTCTCTTGCATTTGAAATCTGAAGCCGAGTCTGTTTTGAAATGACTCTAACATATGTGACTCTTCCATTTGCATGGCAGACAGTGCTCATATAGTAACTCAGATAAGTGGCGGGCCCCTATACTCTACTGTACACCAGTGACTGCGAAATCCCACAGCCAATATCCACAAAGATTGGCCTACCCTGGCACAGGGGACTATACTTCAAAAATAGGCCTTGATTGTGCCATGTGGGACAAAACGCATCACTCAGGCAAACCACTCCTCCATCTTTCACTGATAAAATCCACTTTCCATTCATTATTCTTTATCATAAACACAGGTCTATGGGGAAACAGGCCTTAGAAGTGGTTTAGCCTGTCCCTGGCTTCCTATTTCTAGGGAGCATTTATCTGATGATATATTTTCCTTTTGGTAAGTGAAAGGAGTTCTTCTGTTTCCAACAGGAAGGACATTGATAGGGCATTAGGGGTTTGTTTATTTCAACTCAAAGCCATAGCCTTTCTCCAAGCATATGTTTCAGTGTGGGTTCAGCCCAAATGAAGTCTCAAGGCAACATAAATCCTGCTACACAAGACAAAATTTGGGGCGTTTTATGCTCCTCCACAGAGCCTGATGCCGGCTGCACTTTACACAACTAGTGCCATGAATCTGGTGTTGTGCTGTTTGTGACGAGGCTGATGGATGTGACAGCTGTCATATGCACATCAGCCGGCTGGCTTTGAGACATTCAGCAGAATGATGGGATTTGAAATGAACTTCATCTGTCTCCCTAATAAATCTATTGTCTTGTCTTGAATACGGCTCACAGTGATGGACACATCCAACATTGACAAACAGGCTTGGTGAAATATTGTAGATGTGTGAGGCTCATTCACTTTAAGTGAGAGTGAAAAGTGAGTTGATGCGCTTGAGTAAACAACTCAAAATCATTCGAGGGAAAGCTGACAGACAGGACAGAGTGTGCAGGCAATTTAGAGGATATAAATTACCTACAAACACACTGTTGATGATGACACCTTGATTTACAGTTGTCAGCGACATCTTTCAAACAATAGATATTTTGGGAAAGTACAAATGCCAAGCTAAATACAATAGTGTGTCTCTCTGTTGAAAAGTTTTTCAGGGTGCTGGAGCTGAGCGATGCTCCTTACGTAAACTCCTGAACTCACCATCAATCGGCTGTGACCCGGCCAACAATGGTGCCTTAAATGAGCAAACAGGGGCCAGTGAACGCGACTCAACAGCTTGTGAAGAGAGGGTTGTGGGGTCATGTAAACTCGCAGTGGACGAGAAGGCTGTAGAGAGAAAGGGGAAGAGTCCTCCTTTCATTCCAAACACATTGTTCTCTGAGACGAAAGTCCACCATTGCAAACATCTACTATAGCATTATGTACACACAAGCAAAGACCCAAGGACAAACACAAGATAGCAAATAACTCCATCCATCTGTGAGGGCATTAGTCATGTGACGTCCAGGAACTCCTTAGCAAAAACGGTATAAATCAGATCTCATTAGTGAAGTTTCTTTTTTTTTTTAACCATACTGTGGAGATAATGACAAAGAAGCAAAAGATTAAAACATTTTTTGCAAAAAGTTAACACTATTACTGTAAAGGCAAATGATCTCTTATTATAGTATTATTTTGACATATGGGCCTGCCTTCTCAGTGATTAGTTTTTGGGTCAAATGTATTACCAGACTGGCTTCTTTAAAACAGACACATCAGACTCATTGAAGCCCAAAATCCCATCACCAGACTGGGTTTGGATGTTTAAACCAGCAGATAAACACCTGTCTCATCCACTGATGGCTCTTCATTGTGCGGGGCTAAACTCGCAGATGAATGGGGAGATTGAGGGTTGAGACTGGGGTTACTTTGAGGTTAGGGCTGGTCTAAAGAGCGCTTCTCTTGGCCTCAAGTTCACGCACCATGGCCGACCCCCTGTGGTGTCTGGAGGGGCTCTGTCCGTCACTGAGCTGGGCCTGTGTGAAAGGGGACAATTGTTACCGAGCAAACTTCCAAACACAGCCTTGATGAGGAGAACGCAGATAACCCAGACTGATGAATGGGCCCTTCAATAACTGATTATTCTATTCAATATATTCTATTCACGAGTTAGGCCAAATGTCTAAACACATGGGTCTGTCGTTTTCTGATGGGTTCATACCACCAAACCGAAAGAATATAGAATACGACTGAAACAAGTTAATTGACTAATAGCAAATAATTGAATATTTAATTACTATACTACTACTATAAAAAAAGACTCCAAAATATGCCAAACATAGCTTAGACAACAACAACAAAAGGTGAAGTTTGTATTTTTGAGAAAAAACTAAACTATTTTGTCTGCGAGTCTACTCAATAAAAATGTCCTCAAGCAGCATTACTTTAGCTTTATCTGGGTCATATTAAGTGAAAATTATATATCCTAAACAACCAATTGATTAATCAAAAGAATAATTGCTAGAACTATTGATTGAATTAAGAATGATTATTTGCAGTTGCAGAAACAATACAATTGCTTCAAATAATACCAATACTTTGAGGCAATGCCAAAAACAGGCAATTTATTTTGGAAAACTTTGCTCGAAGGGCAATAAAGTAACAAGATAATACCTAGAAGCATACTGTTTTTGAAGAAAGAGGCAGCATTTTAGAGAATTTTACTGTTGGGAGCATGCAGCTTGACACGCGGATCATGCTTGTGGTCAAATCCATACTTTCAAATCTCTTAAGCACAAGAAGTACCCATGGCTAACTTCAAACTGCATGGCATTACATGACACTGTAACCCTTGGAAGAGGTCGTAGAGAAAATGAGAATTGGAGCAAGTTAAAAGACCTTCCGCCCACTTTCTTTCAGCCATATGTAGTGTCCACAGAGAGGCAGGAAGCGTACACCAGACGGCCAATCAAAGCCTCCTGGCCATGGAGCAATTATCTGTTCTCCGTAGCATAGGTGGAGATTGAAGCGGCAACCCCTGTAGTCCTCACCCTCACGTTGGCATGCAAAACAAAGAGGAAGCGCATTTGTTTGCCTAAGACTCTGCGGAGATCCCATTACGCACCATGCCGAGTGCAAAGCTTCAGATTGCAGGGGAGGATTTTCACCTCTCGCCGAAGCAAGGCGTGAATCCTTGTCATTACATCAATTTATTTCAATGTCATTTGTGTGCGCAAAGTTAATCTAATTGAATGAAAGACGGCATAATTTACATTGGACATGACTTTGCTGGCCTTTCTGTGTTACCAGCTGCACCAATCACACCGTGTTGGGTTTGCATTGAACATCTACTGCAACTAACTTTATGCAAAACTAAAGTGAATGCCAAACTGCAGATCCACATGCCAATAGTTTGTGTAGGATTTTGAGCCGACTACTGAACCCATATGACATACTGTGAGAGTAAAGACGATTGAGATGGTTACACACTGGTTACATTTTGAGGTGAAATGAGCACTTGTTATTTATTTAAAAACAATTTATTAACCTTTATTTCACCAGGTAAGAACCCATTGAGATCGACACCTCTTTTTCAAGGGTGGCCTGGGGGTTAAATGTGTTACTAGACAGAAAAATATAACGGCTAAAGAATGTATATACTGTATATTCATTCTAGAAAACAATTTGATACCGATTATGATGTAGGATATGTCAATACGCAGTAACAAAACATAAATAGGTTTCGTTCATGACATTACAGGCCATATATTATACCTTTATGGGAAATTCATCGCAATGAACCCACTTTTTTGGTCCCTGTTATGTATAGGGTTTCAACTCATAACAATTGTGCCTGTATGTTTGAGTAATACCACTTTACAAATACTATAGTGAAAGTGTATGTTGTTGCAGTGACAAAGAAGACATTACCTCCATTTTAAACTATGGGCAGTTTAATATGTTGTGTGAAGTTGCGTCAAGCTATAATCTATTCTGAATCTGAATAAAACAAGTGTTTATAAGAAGTACTAGGCTGAAGTGTTGTTTGCTTGTCTCTAGGGGAAAATGCTGTCCAGGGGCCCACAGGCTGCACTGGGCCCTAATTGTGGGACCTGTGTGAAATCCAAAGTGACTGATCCAGGACAGAGCCAGGATTACACCACTTCCCCCCTGAATTCTGTCCCCTCCAACAATGGTCTTCCTGTACGCACAGTCAAGTGAGCCGCTAGTTAGCTAACGGTGAGGTGCAGAGGCGCTCGGGGCCGCTGTGGGAAAAGCCAGGGGACTGTGGACTCATGTTTCGGCTCCTTCAACATCTAGCTCCAAAGCCCTTCGAGTGGGCATCAGAGGGTGGGGGGGGTCTGGAGAAGGTGTCCACTTCTGGCACCTGCTGTGGCCCTCGCAGGTTCATGTCCCTCTGAGGTCACACTGTTTCATGGTGGTCTGCTCAGCCTATGGGAGCAGGCTTTTTTGTCCAACAGCCACACTGATATCCTTTTTATTTGGATTATTGTGTTTTATAGTGTATCTAATAAATGCTGTACTGTTCTGCTCGCTTCGAAGCTCGCTGTGGTTTCTCATGAACCTTAACATTAGGTCTATCGTACACCAACTTAGCCATTGTGGTTATAAATAAGATAAGATCAACTTTATTTGTCCCACAAAGGGGAAATTCCACTGTTGCAACAAAGATTAGGTACAGAAACAGATTACCTAGAACAAAGAAAACTCTTAATAATAATAACACTCTTATTTACAGCTGTCATATGGACATAATGGTAGAGTATCTGAATCAAAGATACTTTTTTTTTTGGAGAGAAATTGGCCTGAACAACCAAATGTAGTACTTTTTACTGTAAAAGTAAGTGTGCTATCGTAACCTACTAAATGTATGTGATACAGACCTCATTTTAATGTTCCAAGCCTTATTAATGGTGTGGAGGCTCATCAAAACGATGTCAGATGCAACATTTTCGAATGATTCACTTTATTGTCTGTGGCCCGCTGCTCCGTATGTTTCAAAATATGGGCTTGGACATCCCTGGTTTAAAGGCATGACAGAGGCTAACCAACTGGGTGGTACTGTCCCTGGTGTGGATGCTTTCAGTGTTCAGGGAATACCTGGCAGGAGGATAAGACAACTGTGCATGTTTAGTTATTTAGAGTTATTTACTGTATGTTAACGGGAATTTCCCAAGATAGCTAATTTTCTGTATTTTCAGTTATGAAACATTGAATCAAAATCATAATGTTAACAAAAGAATTTAAGTAACAACACTAGCATAGCTGTTTCACAGTCCAGCAGCAGGTTTAATTATGGGCCACAAAAACATGGTCCTTGGTCCTGTCCTGGATCACACAGCAGTGACAAGCGGCTCAATATCTCCTTCTAGAACAATGCACTCTGCTCCATCGACTTCCTCTCACACAATACAGACATTTATCATTGGGCCTGGATGATAATTAGATGCACAATATACTCAAAGTGCCAATGTGGATGTCAATAAAGAAACTCTTAGCATGTGTCATTCGCAGAATCAATGGTAATTTTCACCAATGAATTCAGGAAAATGATAGCTTTCCAGCAGGGAGCAGGTCTGTGAGGCTTCAAGGCTGTTTAAACCTGCTGTCGCCTGCCTTTGTATACGATGGAATAACATTAACATCAACTGTATTTAAGACTGCTAACAATCCAGGTGAGGATTAAAGGCTTACAATAATGAAACTAAGATCTGCACATGAGCAATAACATGCAACGATCAAAGGTCACCAAAGGTAAAAACACCAACAAATTGACACAATATAATATACTATTATATAATTCAAAAAGAAAAATGTCCAGAATGTATTTATTATCATTTTACAATTTCTAATATATTGGCAGAAAACAACTCACCAACATTTCTGAACTTTAAAAAACATAATTGTCTTTACTATTTTTGATCATTTATTTCAGCTTGTTGACCAATTTTACAACAGTTTTCAGAATGTTTTAAAGTGCCCTTTGTAAATGTTCTTGTGGATTGTGTTACTGCTATGCCTGTTACACAGTATGGCCTAAAACGTTAGATCTGTGGAGATCTGCATGATGTTCAATGTTTTTAACAATAAGAACACCTGCAACTGGATAGATGCAAGTTAGGTAGTTAAATGCCATACTGTGGAATATTTCAAGCCAAGCAGAAGCATCTCCATGGAGACAAGTCGGTGGCCTACCCCTCACAAAATTATTATTATTTTATAATGTCTTCAAAATCTAGAGCCCCAGTCCTGAAGGAAAATGCTTTCTTTTATGTTTTAAATATTTGTCTTAAGATAGTATAAGTTATAAGTTTATAATATTATAAGTTTATAAGTACAGCTAGCTTGTATTACTGCTCAAAATTGTTCTAGTTTATTTTTATGTTGAATGGATTCAAAGTGCTGTAATATAAATTTGTAGCAAGCCAAACATATTACAATAGCACATAAAGTCGTCTACTTTCAATTTTATTTTCCCTTGCACAACCGTCTCCTCCATTATAAAGACTTAAGAATGAAATGTCAGAGCATACTGGAGAGCACCTTAAGGACATTAAACTATCCATGCTCCACTGCTGTGGGGAGCTGTATTTATCTCTATGACAAATTTAGGGCTGGGGTCAGCAGGTGTTGGACTCAGCAAGAACTGAAGGTCAATGACACAAGGCCGGACAGTGGAAATAAATGTACAAGAGCAGACCATCACACAGAGAGAATTACCCGCGCTTCTATGGCCCCAGTGTAATCTGCAGAGGTAGAGAGACCAGTTAGTCAGGCCTGAAATCTCCCAGTTAAAATGAGCACCACTTATCCAATAACGAGAGCTTAATGAGGCTCCCTTTAACTAGCTCCAACGTCTCTCTTTGGAGAACAGGAACATTTGTCTTCTGGTACAAATGTGATCCATGCATCATTTCTATTGTGAGAACCAGGGCAGTAATAACAGAATAAATCACAGAGGACCTAGGTTGGGGTAATGAGACTTAAATCTCTTAAAACAACAGCACGAGCTCAGCTGAATGATAAAATGATGTGGTGGGGGAAAATGCGAGCTTCTCGGGGTAAGGCTACACCGCTCTGCACATAGCCTGCGTGGATGGCTTTTGGCACTGCACAAGCCCTACTTCATTTAGCACTGACAGGCAATTTAATACCACAAAATTACTAACCTTAGCTTTGCAATTACTTTTCCAGCTCTGAAAGGTTTCAAGCTCTCTGTAGATGTAATCTTAAGGTTAGGGACCTCGAATAGGGCAGTGTCTAAGGTCTTAACTTACACTTTTGCAAGGGTTTGATCCGACCGAAACACACAACACAGGAAGCACAGGGCAGCAACTTTGGACCACTTAAGGCTAATTCTGTGGCAGACTCTACTTATTTTTACTGCCTGTTAACAACACGTGCCAGGACCAGAGCGGCGTTTGTTTCAGGGTAAACTGACATGTGCATTTTAGGAACATTTCATTTTGGAGTAAGTATACTAAACAGACAAAATGTATTGTAACACTTAATTTATTACGAGAAATCGAGAAAAAACAAAATGAAAACAAGAGATAAGTGCATAATGTATTAAAATGGTCAGGTAACAGCTCCAACAGCCCTCAATACGCCAGGCTTTATTTAAACACAACAAGCCTTATATAAATGAGTGGAGTGGAGCAAAGCATTACAGTTTGTCTGAGCAGCACTGAGCCTGACCCTGAACACTCACATGTAATTCCCTGTTGGCCTTTTTACATTGTGGCCTGTTGTGTCAGCAGGAGGAGCAGCAGAATGATTTGTACTGATCAGTGTCTGCTCGTCTTGGCTCTAACTGCAGCGTTACTGAGCTCCTGACAGATCTGTCCCCCGCTGTCTGATTAAAAACGCTCATTTTTACACACACAATGTGCCACACTAACCTTTTATTTGAAGGATGATTGCCAGGCAGTGACACAGGCGCTGGCTCATTTTGTCCGTCCACAACGACGATATTGACATTCAGATTTTGCCCAACCGTTCATCTTAGACCAGATGTCAGAGTTGGCAAGTAGTCTAGACAAGAACAGCAGGTAGGGCCCACTCAAGAGGCTCTGAAGAGCAGAGGGAGCGTGACAATGTGCAAAACAAGTGGATGTTTTACATCAAACACCTCGCTGCAATTCACAATGAGCCCCACAAAACAAGTGCCCGCTGTGCTGGGCAGGTACAGCGCTCCCCCATTCACATGCTACAGCAGATTATGGAGAGGCTCAGTCATCTACTATCACCGCCGTGAGCCAAATGAGGATTTGATAATGTGGGCCTGGTCCCACCAGTGAAAACCTGTGGAAGAACAGGTATCACAATCAGCTGAGATATCCAAGTCAACAGTCCTGCCTTTTGAAGCTCAAGCTGCCCCATAAAAGCCCAGAGGAGCATTCAAATGTCCCCCTAGTGCAACCTGAGCCATCCTCAGAGCCCTGCCACTCCCACACTATCAACACTCCTCACACAGCGGGAGCCCTCGTACAGCCTGTCCCACCTGGAACAGTACAGTCATGCAAGCTCAACGTATGCATATTCTTCATTCACCAGTCACCACTTGATGACAGTATGATACAAATAACAAGTTCATTCATCTGTGGCCAACGATTACAAGAATCCTGAACACATCGACTGAATAATTATTTGCACATATTCACGTTCTTTCAATTATTATTGATCTTGACATGTCCAATTTAGATTTAAAACATGTATACTGGGGTTATTAGGGCATCCCACATAGTCTACTAGAATTGAGTACTATTTTGAATCATCTGAGTCACAAGACGCAATAACAACTACAGAAAATTGTGTTTTCATCAGAAACACAACATTTACACATTTCCCATGTCATTTGTATGTGATTCTTGCTCAGTCTGAGCAATAAAACCTCGTCTCTCAGATCATGGCATGTTTTAGAGTGTGTATTGACCACTTAACGATTATTTGATTCCTTGATTATTTGACAACTGTTTCTATAATCGATTTGTTGTGAATAATCAATTAACTTGTTGCAGCCCTAGTTGTAGTTCAACATTACAATATTCTTTATACTTCTCCTTATAGACTATTCAGTAGGGATGGGTTATCAGTGATCTCGGAGGGTTTCCCCAGATATTTGGACTGACCCGATATAAAAAATGTTGCCGATATTTGACATTGATACTTTTTCTAAACCTCCCCAATCTGTGGCTGGCCATGTGTCATCCCAGTTTGTACTCTGTGCATCAGATTTGTCTTTTGGAAAAATCTAATAACTAAAAATGGAAATAGAAGAGCAATTACTCTATTAAATCATGCAACAAATCACAGCTAAACAAGCGTAAAGTTAATTTTTGAACTTTACATAGATTTGAAGGCCATACTATGGATTTTAAATTCTTAATATCAGGATTGACGGTTTCCGCCCCATAATAGATATCTATGTTGTCTCAAAAAATCCCTAATATCTAATATCTCTCACTGCGGATTATGACCTGACAGTATGGACAGTCCATCCACAGAGAAGCTTGTGTCTGAGTTTGGAAAGAGCCAGCAGAGCATAGCGGCCGCGTGATGTGCAAAAGCTCCTTGGGTGATAAAGGTACTTATAACCCTACATGTATTTATGGACGCCATTAAAAACAAAAGTGCTATAAAGAAAATAGCTGACTGCAGAGCAAAAAGCCCGAAGGACCCAATTTCCTCCTGAAGCACCTGATGGACACACTGACAGGCAGATTGCTTTCCACTACCAATTTTTGGAGCATGTGAAAAATGGTGCGTGCAGCCGGTATGTGGTCCGGGATGAGCCATAAATCTTGTTTTATCTGCTCCGTGGTGGTACCAGAAAAGGATGAGTTGCTTTTTTTCATCTCATTCACATGTCTATCTGTCTGTTATCTGTGCCCTTGAGCAAAGATTACTGATGCCCTGTCGGTGATATATGACACATCACCAAGAGCGCCTTTTCATCCTGTGAATTAACCCAGAGAGCCAGGACAGGAGCGAGGGAGCAAGGGAGGGAGGGGGGTTAGAGAAATGCAGACCTGCCACCAGCCAGCGGCCTCTCTCTCTCTCTATCTCTCTCTTTCAACCTCACAGGTCCATTGTGCTTCCCCCCTCTCCCCTTCTATGTCTCTTTCTTTCTCTCTCCGTCGTCCATTGTACTCTTCTGCCTAGGGATGGGCGATATAGTGGTTATCGGTGAGATTGGACCAGTTCTAATATTAAAACTACACCGATGTTTGGCACTGACTAAACCTAGTAATGAGAAACTTAGAAATAGAAGAACAATTATGCAACACATTATTTTATATTGCAGATTTTCAACAACAACAAAAAGGGGGGGGAAATTATTTCTCCAAAAGTGAGAAGTTGTATTATCACAAGAGATAGACTTACATATCAGGCCAATATTTGCACTTTTTGGCTTAACAACTATCAACCGAAATTCTCCAACACAAGACGATGTTTTTGGTCCCATCCAAAAGCTTTATTCTTTTAACACTTAATGCAAACAGGGCATTGCACAGAAGAAGACTACACTGCTCTCTGATAGGTTTGTGGTAAAACAGAGCTGAAGATGAGTTTAGTTCATTCAAATTACATAATTTGGGGAACATTTGGCCCTTTTATTTCTCTGGGTTGTAAATAATCGGCATTGGCATCGGCATATAAAAACCATAACAGTCGATCTGTAATGGTCGGGACAGCCAAATATCGGCCACAACAGCAAAACAAATATTGGATAGAGGCTCAAGACCATATATCGGACCATCCCCACTTGATACTCCATTCCCTCCTCTTTCACTCCACCTCTCTTTTTCTCACTCCCTCTCTCTCACACCCTCAACAGCGAGCAGCCGAGCATCATGGGTAGGCGAGTTTGGTGGCAAATTGTTTATCTGACCTCTGCGCGTCTCTGCATTTTATAATCTAGAGCGTGTCAACCATCTCGTCGACATAACAAATAGTCGCTGTCAGCCTCTGCTTCCCTTATCGGGGCCGAGAGGTACTGTAAAAAAATAAAAGAAAAAAGAAAAAAAGTGCAGAAAAAAACAGAATTGGGAGTGAGTGATGAGAGCAGAGGTGCACATAATGATGCCTCAAGAGTGTGAAAAAGGATAAAGGTGAAGATTAGAGAAACAAATGGTGGCATATTAGGCGTTAACAGCTTATGTATGTCATCGAGGGGAAAAAGACACAGCGATAGAGCATGTTATTGTAGTTGGACTGTCCCTGCCGAGAAGAGCATTTTATTATTCAGTAAGCAGGGAGGCGAGTGGCGTTGAGAGCGGCCTAATGTATCGTCTCAGCTACATCTGAATAAGGGTGATTTAAATGAGTAAGACAAATAGCAGTGACCACTTTATGCAATCTAAAAGTGAATGTAAAATAACACATTAGGCTTGACTGCCACAGTGGAAATTAAAAGACTCGACATTACAGCGCAATAACCATTCCTCTCCGCGCTGACTGCAGACTTCATTAACCCCGAGCTAATGCCCCATTCAAACTCTGTGATCTGTACACGCCAAAGGGAAGACGCTTTCGGTAAATACTACTTGTTTTGTGTCGGAAGGAGAATGAAAAAAAGGCCTGAGAGACCAGCAAGATGTTTTTTTTTCCTCAGCTTTTTTTGTCGGAGGAATTCAAAAAGGTCATAAATAAAATATGACGCCACAAGAAAAGTGCTGCAATCCATTATCGTAATGGCAATGTTCATGATCTATTTCATTAACATGCAGTCTTTAACCCAAACAAATGTGCTCCTCACCCCAGAGCTGCACAGCCATTTACCAGACACAAATGTGCTTGTGAGTGTGAGGCCGGGGAGATGCAGGTGTGATGCATCGCACAGGACTCCTGCAATGAGCCATGGCTCTATATTACATTACAATAAACACTATATTATTATACATGTGCAGCAAGTGTGTTACATTCAGGTGATAACAGAAGGAATTAAGGAGGATAGCGTGTTCAAAGTGATATATAAAAGTGTATATATATTTGTGTGCGTGTGAGTGTGTGTGTGCACGCATTTTTTTGTTTTTGCATATTCTCTAAGCCTGCTTTTTTTTTTCCTGATCACATAACTATTTTCCATTTAAGTCAATGGATCCATTTCTATTATTATGCCACCTTAGAGCAATATTGCAGTTTATAATGTACAAAATGTTAAATAATTATGGAAGTATGTCCGTATAGTTCGATACAAAATACCCGGAAAAAGCTTAATATGACTTCTTTGGTTCATTTTGTCAAAACATGGGCCCCCAATAAGCATTTTGCCTAGGGCCCCCACATACTTAGAAACGGCCCTGCAAAGGTTACAGTAATGTGTGTTGTGGCAAAAAGAAAGTGCATAAACTGACATAAACTCTACCAAAATCAGGTCCCCTTGAGATAATGCTCTGTGCTGCATAAAAGAGATCCTAAATGGAGATGTATTGTTGATCAGTGCCTGAACATGACCCATCCAGGGTTGAACACTTTATTTGTCCTGCAGCAGATGATGGACAGCACAGTCCATATGTGTGAATGACTCGTACAAAAAGCTGGAGGGCACAGGCTTTTCTGCTGCTCCAAGTGTTAATATAACCTTTTCATCTGCTCAGCCAATGGCTCTCCTGAATCAATTGGCTCTCAGTGTCCCAGCGCGTCTGTACCACTGGCACCTCCACAACTTGTTCCATTTGTTATATTGTGCTCCATCTGGCCTGGGTCATTTGGCGTTTTAATTTAGTTGTCTCGCACTCTCTAATTTGTCTCACATTTACAAATGGCAGTGGCCGTGCGCACCAGGCTGCCCCTCGTCAGAGCAGGAATACATCTCACCAGAGCCGTCTGCTGCACATAAATCTGAACGGCTGCCTTATTAATAGATAGTAACAGATGTTTGCTGATTGTTGATTACCACTGAGGCTGACCACTGAAATCTGTTCTGAAATGGAACGGAATTTATGGCAGGGCACAGGATGAACCTCGCCCTGCGCACACTTGATATCACTTTATCAACAGTGATTTACTGTATATCTAATATTAATTCTATAAGCACAGTGAAATGTTCTGATTGGTCATTTACCAAACAAATACTAAATAATTTATTGATCATGAAATGACAGTTGATCTTTATGTTTTATTTTTGTTATCTTTTCACCTCAGTTGGGTTGTAGAAGTTTAAATGCAATAATACACACTGTTTGAATGTCTACTACACTATTTTACAAAAAGTACATGTCCCTTTGCTTATTGGGGCTATTCCATGTGACACGCCCCTGCTGTAACCTGAACACTGACCCATAAAGGCCCATCTCAGCTGAAACGCTCAGCTCTCACAACACATCCACACTTGTCTGCTGTGATTGATGGCACAATGTGTACTCTTTGGGCCGTTTAGAGCTCTAAACTCAGTGCTCCTTTGTTGCTTGTTTGTCCACAGTTGGTGAAACTAACAGTTTGTCCACAGACGTGGTCCTGACAAACACATCTCAGGAGGACATGACACATCTCACATGTCACTCATCAGAGTGGCAGCTGCCGCGCGCCCATCCATCTTTTAGTAAGTGGGACAGGACTGACTTCCGACACACGGCGACAGCACTTTGGAGAAAAGTTTGCATGCAACTATAATTAAATGTCACCATGTTACAAAGCTAGTATTCAACGTGTTCCATACTGTCAGTATAGAAAGTAGCAATGTAACAGGATTATACATGCTAATAGCTTAAAAAGAAATGTACCTGGATGTCTTTGTGAAGAAACTACAGAGATTCTAACACTATTCTGTGGGCTTTCTCCCACACTATGTGCAACTAAACTGGTCAATGCAAATAATGGGCAAAAGTATAGCCTATTTAATTTACAGTCAAAAAAAGGACTGCGGCTCAAGCCCTTTAAAGATTATTCATATTGTCCATTGAAATAGTTGTGTAGAAATGACTGGATAACACACTTTCTCGTGTTCTTAGTGTAGTGTCACGATACTAAAACTTAGGCTCAATACTTGTTCCATATTATTGTGTTTATTTGGCGGGGACAGTGAGCATTAATAAACATACATGACACACGTGCTGTAAACATGGCGTATTGCAGCCATGGGCTAATTGTCCATCCGTTGTCATACACCAGCATACTTGGACACTGGTGGAAAGGTCGGTGAAGTGTCTTGCCCAAGGACACAACGGCAGTGTGCACTACTGCCCCCATGTGGCACATGGCATTCCAGGGAAGTACTAACTAATCCCATCACGATCGGTCAGTGGAAACTTAACACTTGGTCTTGTAACCCGAATAAATATCCAGACCATTCTAAAACAGTGCAATTTGATTAATTCATTAAACCAATTTGGGGAACTAAAGTTAAAAAAAAAATTGGAAGTATTCATACTTGTTCAAATGAGTATCTGGTTTTGATGCTAGTTTGAGTTTCACTTAGTTTCTATATGTTGATCATTCTATCCTCAATAATCTATTTACAGTCACAGTAAGAGTGTGTGGGTACCGTCAACAAGTAGCAAACTGTGACATGTAATAAAAGTTTAAAGCTGGCAGTAAATAGTTGTGTCACTCTAGCCCCCGTATTGTATTACCTGGACACATTTATCTGACGGGTGCTAAATCTCAATTCCCCTTGCCCCCCAAAAATGCACTGGAAACACTACAAAACATATGTCAAGTTAATCAGACCGTCGTAATGTTAAAGAACCAAAGAATCATTACTACTGTCGGTGAGAAGTGATGCTATTTGTTGGTAATAAAAAAACTTGACAGTACATTTGATAATCCATTGCCTCCTGTTGCAGCGGCTTAGAGAGAGCCCTTGGAAACACTTTGGATTCCCTAATATTTTTCTACGGTAGCTTCACCTGCTTGATATCCCTCAGCCATTCCTTCAGAAGCTGTCAAGCCGCCAAGTATAATATATAGCTTCGCCAATGAGAACAGCTGTACGCTCTCTCTCTCTCCGCGCCAACCCTGCCCTGCATGAAATAATACATCAAGATTAATTGATTTCCCGTCACACTCATAGAGAAAAGAAAATTAATTCTCGTGTTTCTCCCCCCACCTAAACCCCAGCATATGAATTTTGTACATGGCAAGTAATTTAAGTTTTTAATTATTCATGAGGACTAAAAACATGATGAAGTGTTTTACAGCGGGCCCCCAGGTCGTAGCCCAAAGCTTGCTGTGCACCCGAACAATAGCTTAAATAAATAATGTAGGTATTTACATGATTCTAAGTGCGTCCTGGGTCAATTTGGCTGTTCTCGCTCTTGGCTCAAAACGTGAAACATGAAGCAAGACAAATGCGTCAACACATCAATCATCATCGAACATCAGCAACAACGATTCAGAGCGTTAGTTGCAGATGGAGTGTGAATATGCTCCTCTCTTAGCCGTGGGCCAAACTGCTAAAAGCAAAAACCACCTAATGCAAGTCCTCTGCGAAAAGTGACCTACAAACTTCCCTCAGGCGTAATATGAAGTGACAGTAGACAATATGTATTACCGTGGACAAGAACCTGATCCCCTATGAGACAATACCTGCTAGTAATACAAACACCATTAGCTATTGTTCGGCGCTATAGTGAGGGAACAATGTAATGTGTGTCGAGAGCGCTGTTATGTCAGTGCAAGAAAGGAAGGAATGAGTCAGAGAACATTATGTATGAAAAACGGTTGTCACTGTTCTAACTTTAAACTATCAATTTCGAAATCTGATCTTTCACACCAGAATTACCTCAAAGTTAAAGGTAGAAGCTGTAGCATGTCTTCATAATGGCTTTTAAAAAAATGCGATACAATGACAACTGTGAGAAATAGTTTGGCATCAAAATATTGATACTATCGTAAATGTTGTTTTGGAGATATTCGACATACTCCCAAAAAATATTAAGTAATTCCTTCACGCAACATATAGAAACTCACTCATCCAAAGAGGATGAAGGGCTCATTCTGGTTTGTGATTGGATATCTGATATAGTTTAATTTATCAATATTATTATTATTATTTTTTTTTTTTTTCGTAATTGTCAAATTGTGAAAAATTTTGAAAATACCAACATAGTAGTACTCACAAGTTTATGTTACATTTTCAATAAAATATTGTTGGAATATAAGACATTCTAACAGCAATGTAATATCATGATGTCATAGTATCAAAAATGAGGACTTCTAATATCCAACACAATCCCAAGCTCTATACTATGCCAAAGAAAAATAATTGATGAGTTGATTAGGCTACTTTTTTCTGTGCAATTGGTGAACATAAATTAGACAAGAGATATTAACTTGAAAGTAACCCTAACCCTTGTAAGAAGAAAAAAGACAAACAGTGCCGTCTAGAGTTCCCTCTCTCTAGACACTTCCTCCAGCTCTTTTGTGTTGGATTGGTCTGTGGTCATATAACATATTGTTCAGAGCCATAATGATGACCCATCTGCTGCAGAACAAAGACAGTCGTATGGAAGCATCACATACATCTGCGCTGATAGTTAACCTGGGTGTAATTATAAAGGTGAGATGTTTATAACTAAGTGTGATGTCACATATTAGCTTCTGTATATGTGTTAATCTCCACAGACTGTGCTACTAGTTAAATTGGTCTGTCGAGAGCAGGCCTCTAATTATGGTTGTAGAGCTTAATTAGCATTTAGCGTAACACCACAACAAATGCTGTAAAATCACACTCATTTCACATAAAATGGCTGTCGAGCTGTTTTTACAATGCAGTGCCAATCCAGATTTCTTGCTGGTAACCCTAAATCATTTCTCACTCCAACCAGATTACTCCCATCAACAGCTTTTCCCTAATAAGCACAAATGCCCATTACAATTTCAGATTTTGTAATGATCCACAATTTCAAACAGGCTCAAATTTACAATTAAAAAAATGCATGATACGAGACTGCCCAAACAAAGAATCTTTATAATCATGAATTACACAACATCAAAGTCTTTAATCAGAGACATCACACCCAGCAGTAGCCATATCGATTCAAATATTTCAACAAGAGTTCCCAACAAGAGTATTTTCTCCACAATAGAGTATATATTGTCAAGCAGAACTTGGGAGCTTGTGGCAAAAAAAGACCACACTGCACACGGCATGCATCTCTAACTATAGTATAAAACATTGTATTGGCTAAGAACCCAGAGGAATGAGTCTCATAAAATTTGAATTGTATGTGAATTATACTTTTTAATCATGAGGCAGATCTCAGCAATTCACAAAAAGACATTCAGTAATTTTGTGGCGCTTGTGAGACTTGGCTAAAGCTAGAGTAAACAAAGAACTACTTCCATCGCTTTTACACCTCTACGCCGCATTTTAACATCTTTCTATGTAATGCATTGGGTTTGGATAATGTTAGATGCATTATGCACTGGCTATATTATACTTTTGGTCTTGATGCGAGTGCCATGCTTCGATAAACAGGAAGCAGCGGAAGCTAACGTGCGCTAGCTTTTTTTGGCTAGGTCTGTCGGTTCAACATATAAAGTTGCAATCTCTGCAAATATGGCACAAATATGATCACAAGATCAAGTCAGCATTTAGTGAGAAATTATAATTTTCTCCTTTTAGCTGCTTTTTGCCACCTTGTTTGAGTCTGTGTTTGTTCTTATCCAAATCATAAAGTGTTTCAGGAGCCAAAAGCACCCAGACTGCTTTGGAAGCCAGACCTCTCACAACCCACTTTGAAATGACCAAACAGGCCGGCACGGTTCCCTCAAGACACACTCAGATCGTCCCAATTAGCTTCAAAGTGAACCAGTAGAAAAGTGGCATTACATATGTTTTGGGATGAGGCTGTGTTGGCAGTGCACCCTGCTTTGTATCTAAAAGCTATTTCGCAAGTGTGCACGCGACCCAAAATTGCAAAGAATATTTGTGATGTGCCAAAGGATTTGTGAGAGGTATAGGAACAAGTTAAAAGTGCCTAAGACAGTTTTTTACAATTTTCTAATTTCAACTTTATTTGTGTATTTATACCTGTTGTACATATAAATTATAGTTTTACACCAATAGAGTAGGTGTTTGTGGAGAAAAAGTGATGACAGGAAGTAACATCTCATTCCAGTCAACGTTTATCTATAAACCACTCAAAAGAAACTTTTTGACATTCTAAACATTAATTTAACAAAATAAAGTCGCTCTTATATATTTTCCTCTGTCAAATCAAAAAAACATTAGACATTAGATGAGTTATTTCCCAGTGTTTGCTGGGTAATTTCCTAGTGTAATTACAAATTACAAACAGGAAGTGAAATTATAAACCTAAAAAATTATAATTTTTTGAAACAATTTTAACATATAAAACTTTATTGCATTTTAGTTCAATGAGTGGTCCGACCTGTCATAGGCACTTTAAAGTCACGGGTAACAGTTTAAACTACCTTCTCCTTTCACAGTTTGCATTCAAAAACCTCAGCGTCAACAACAGGTTCCTTCAAACGTGGAGATGTTTTTTGAGTTGATAAAACAAATCATAACATACATTTGAAAATGAACAAATGCCATTGTCCAGGGTACACCCCGCTTAAGGCACAAAGTCACTGGGATAGGCTCCAGTCACCCACGACCCCTAACGGGAACAAGCGGTAGAAAATGAATGAATGATCTATTATTATTATTATTATTACATTGTGTTTATATAGCACTTTTCCACCTTCAAGGCACTGGAAGTATCTTGCCTAAGGACACAAGGACATTCCCTCTAGCGCCCCACTGTGGCACCTGGTGTTCCAGCAGTTCCAAGTGATGATGAGATTGGGCATTGGCAAGCAAGTATAATGTTATTGTTACTTACAGCGTATGTATATTAAGGACTCAATTAACCTGAAATGAATGTGGAGCAGTATCATCAGTTTCTATATAACTGGAGATTAAATACCACTGAGTTATACTTCTAAGTTCGCAAACTATACAGCTGAACAACACATTCTGTCTCTAGTACATTAGCACCAGATAACACTGCTGAAAAGGCACTCCCAGCCACAGCCTCTTGTACCGACAGAATAAATCAGGCACACAGAGGTCCCTGAGCAATAATGAATATCTAGAATGAGCTGCTCTGAATGTAGATCAGTGCAGAGAAGTGTAAAGCATCTTCTCTTTAACCCGTGTTAAATGGCAACCCTGTCTAATGAAAGTGTATGTTGTAAAGCCATAAATTTACACTAATAACCAGCGCGCAGGCCCATCTGTTCCCCTATGGCACGCCGCGCAGCTGTGATCCCAAAATCAAGGGAGATAGTGCTCATGTGTGCTATGGCTGGTTGGCTGCACATATAGAAATGTGGTGGATCAGTGCAAGACGGCGCATATGCTGATAGATGACAGGTAGCACAAATAAAAACCTCCATTTGCTTTTCTGCACATGGCATTTATTGCAGCCGACTGATAAATTATTTACTTTGTTTGACATCTGGAGTTAATGTTCCTTATCGCGGTAACAAAAACAATTTAGAAAGGCAACTTCCACAAGTCAAACTATGCCATTTCCCAGGCTCCTTTCTGCTATCTGTCTCCATTGAAATATCAACTATTTATTTTAGAAAACTTAAACAACTGCCGTTATGTCCGCCCCAGAGCCGGCATAAACCCAAGGAGCAGATTCATCATTAAAATACTTAGAAGTGAGGCAGAAAAATGCAGCGCTGCACTGTATCGCAGGCTGCGTGATAGAAGCCCGGCACAGGCCACTGGAATCCAGCCTTTCAGAGCATCAAGTAAATTCAGTTCCTCATAATAAATAAGCTAGCATAAACTATCACACTAGCTAGAGGAGCAGTTTCTATTATGATATATTAGGGAGATAAAAATACAGAGTTAAGTAAACTATGTCTGCTAGGGTCAAACAATGTTGAAAACTACATTTTTATTATTTAAAGATTGTATTGCAACAGTGATTAGATTTGCAATATAAGTTTTAAGCCCATTTAAACTCCAGAGAAGACTGAAATATGACCTACTAAACCAGTGTTTTTCAACCTTTTTAGAGACATGGCACACCACCAACTAAAATATTACCAAATCAAATCATTTAGAAAAACTTGGTATTTAATTATTGTCCATTGTTACATTTGGTGATGATGATTGTCCTGCTTTCTTGTTTGGTGAAGACGTTGCTCAGGACACTTCTAAATGTTCCTCTAAATTATTCAAAATCAGTTAATCTTGTAACTCAATTTGGATTTTTTCAATGCCTAATGCCTAATGCCTTTCAGAACATTTGGAAAGGTCTAATCTACAGTGTTAACCATTCAGAGTCTTAGCGAATTGATGATTGTGGCCATTCAAATTGCACTTTTGCTCCAGTTGTGATTGATCTCACAGCTTTAGTCTTTGCCACAACATTATACTTAGTTTGCTGCTATGGCCTCTGTGGGTAAATATTAGCAGAAGCCGAATTGTTTTGATGCGAGCAGAAAGGGAAAGGTATGTCATCACATTGCTGGTCTCACTGGAGAAAGGCTTCCAGTGAAGTGACACAAACAATGGAGCTGTGACTACTGCCAATATTGACAGTACAAGAGTGATGTAAGCGTTCGTATTACTGAAATACACTGACACTGAGATAAAGGATGGGTTTTATGATTCATCCATCGTGAAGAGTCCAAGGGCTGGAACATAAAACTGTCTATACCGCAAGAGTACATACAGAGGTTATAGTGCTTTCTTCAGGCTTGATAAGTCATGTCATTGGTGGCGCGATAGGCTGGTATAGTTCGAACAGTGATCCGAGCCCTGTGGAGTTATATTGTTATTGTGTCATTCTCTGTTTTATGCTGCTCTATGCTCAAACTCGTCCTATTGGTCAGCCTCTGTCATGCTGAGTGAATGTCAGGTAGATTCTGCCAATCAAAATGCAGCAGACATTTACTCAAGCAATATACGCTGAACAAAAATATAAATGCAACACTTTTGTTTTTGCTCCCATTTTTCATGAGCTGAACTCTGAACGCTGAAGATATGAAACTTTTTCTATACAGTATATTGTGGCCAGCCTAAGGCACACCTGAGCAATATTCATGTCGTCTCATCAGCATATTGATATGCCACACCTCTGAGGTGGGATGGATTATTAATATTATCATTAATTGCTCTGTAAAACAGATTTAGACAAATTAGTGAACAATATTTGAGAGAAATTGGTCTTTTGTTTAGATAGGAAAAGTTTCATATCTTTGAGAGCAGCTCATGAAAAATTGGAGCAACATGAGTGTTGTATTTTTATTTTTGTTCAGTGTAAATGAAAGAGTACATGTGCTGTGATCTAAGCTCTAGAAAATAATGACACTATTCTTTTCTTTTTTACTAGCCATATTACATTCTAATTGGTAAGGTTAAGAACTAGCACTAAATATTACAATGTACGTAGTATCATAACAGAATAATTGCTAATGCCAAAACAGAACACAATTTGTCTGATTTCTATTGAATATATATATATATATCAGGATCAGAATCAGGATATATTTAATGCCATTGTCAGTGAACAAAATTCACAACATAGGAACTTGACTTGATGACAGACACCCGGGCAGCTGGTAATATATATGATATATGTATATATGTGTATATATATATATATATATATATATATATATATATATATATATATATATATATATATATATATATATATATATATATATATATATATATTATAATATTCATATTTCATGTTTTTTAAATGTTTCTTGTGATTCAGATAATGTTTTTTTAGTAATTGGCAAACTTAGCACTTAAGTGGTTATGTGTGCTGTTTCAAAGATACATCATTATGATTTATGCTCTACCCACTGAAAACATGTTATTTTTTCATTTCTCATGGTGAAATAAATAGCCACTAATCTTTCCCTGTGCTGTTCTCAGTCTCTTTGAAAAAAGCACATTTGAAAAATGTAGGGCTGTAAGCTAGCCTGCTTCTTACGGCTAGCCGACACGGGCATTTATAACCTTAAAAATGACTTCTGGGCACCAGGTATCCAATTATTCCTTAGCCAGGAAGCAGTGCTAAATGGAGCACTGCAATGATTTACTCGCAACCTCTCCTTTTATTAAAACACTTTGTCTTATTGTTTTATTGATTTACAATCCGTCCTACTTTTTTGGCATCTGAAAACAATCAAGGCGCAGGGCAGCAGAATGTTTGGACATTAATCGTTAAAAGACAGTATTTATTCCTGGCCTGGGGTTTGCCGCAGCAGCTGCTGTGCATTCTGCTAAGAGGCAGTGATTTATGACCTGGCCGCAATAACGATGAGGCGTGCTCATTAACATATCGACAGGCTCCAAGATGGATCATCAGCATTGATTATTTCATGGCCTGTTGATGCCCATTTGTTAAAAGAGCGAGAGAGAAAGGGAGAGATGGAAATTGGGGAGGAAGAGGAGGAATAGGAGGGGTGGTGACGGGCTGCAGAACGAGTGAGAATTTCTCACTTGAATCTTCACAGCACAGGGTGAAAGACAAAACCCTGACTCCTTCAATCACTGAAGCCATCCGTCTGCTGTCAGAGCCAAAAATCAATGATTGACAGCATTTAAGCAACGCTCAGCAGTGGACACATCTACACACACACACACACACACACATGCATGAACACACACACACACACACGCACACACACACACACACACACAATGGCACAATGGTCAATGGCACTCTCCATTCCAACAAGAGTTCAGAAGTATTACACTGATCATTTACTTTGTGTGAATAAATATGTATGACAGTAGTCCTGTGTATGTGAGACTTCATAGTAACTGTGACTGGGGTGTAATTTTCGGGGATAACTTACCATCACAAGACAAAAAAAACATTGTTATATTGACTATACAACAATCCCTTTGTTTTGTTATGAAGTTTAAAAGGTAATCATCTTGTCTTTGACTGACACCAAGATGAAAGTTCTCTCTCTGCAGCTTGCCATGCTGCCATTGATGTAACAGAGTTGCCATGGTGACAGGTGTTAATTGATGAGCCTATCATTCATTATTGAGAGGCAGGTGGCCGGGAGTTGGCCCTGGCTGGCATTCTTCTGGACTGTCACAGAGGGACAGTAGCAGCTGTAACCTCACTGCAGCTTCACACACAATAGAACAACACACACTGGACACTACACACTGCACACTCCATCAGTCTCAATGACAAGACTCTGACAATTATTGACCACCTAATCTTTCTGCGGTAGAGTCCAGACTCAACATACTGCAAATAAAATGCACAAACACTCTTCTTTATCACAATCGCCTCTCATTGTGCCTGCTTCTAAGCAACAGGCAAACTAGGCTGGGCCAGTAGCTCTATTGTCTTTTCCAAGTTTAAATAAATTAAAAGCCAAAAGGAAGGAGAGTGAGTCAATTAAGGCAGCGAGGTCCTGGCCTTCAGGTGTCCTTGGAGGGTAGAGGGAGCGACAGTGTGAGTGTAGTGTGTGAGGCAGTGCGGGCCAGCCTGCTCCTGACAGTGGGGGCTTGCCCTGCCTCTTGTACTGTAAAGACGAGGGCTTTAAATTGCTTCCGTCACCAGGCCCTGAGTAATGAGTGTGATTCTAATCGCAGTTCCTGGGGCCATCGGCATTAGTCTTAATCTGAGCAGGGTGCTCCAACTCCACTGACAAGTAATGCAGAGCAGGTAGCAGCGTAATGAGAGGATACGCGCTGCCCCCACCCAAGATGCAGAGGAAGGCTTTCGTAATAACAACACAGGCTCTTTCCCATCTCTGCTCCAGGGCCGGTTAGGTGTGCACGCTGTGAAAAATGACCTGCAAGTACTACACCACTGCTGCGATTTGGGTACAGCTGCTGGCGAATGGAAAGCCCACTCAAAATGGTTGGTATAGAAAAAAAGTTCTTGCACAACTGTTTCCTTATATAAGCTGTTAAAATACATTTTATCGGTTATGCAGTAAGTCAGGTAAACAAAGCTCTATAAAGCTGTTACAAAAATAATAGTGCTTGTTGTTTTGTAATGAACTACTCTACGGAATATGTGTATTGGTTTGGGTGATTGCTCTGCTAGTAGAACATATGCACGGAGACCGGAGAGCCGGGGAAGCTGGACTCCAGTGCAGTGGGTTAGTGCAGCTCTTAATTGCTGTGGGACTGTGAAAGGGCCGTATAGGCGAGCAGGTCGTTCCTCTCTGTCTCTCTGTGTTTGCCTGTGTTAAACCCTCGCCTCCGCCCTCATCCATTCTCTCATCCACTCTCTGCCTCTGTCCATCTATCAATCCCGCACTTTGTCAGGGCTCACTCCCTTCTTACGGCTGCAATAACAAAGGAGCTGTGGAGAGCGGGGTAAAGAAGGAGAGATGTATGCAATAAAGCGGTGGACAGTTTCAGCGGGGACAGGGAGAGGAGAGGGGATTGGTCTGTCGTCACCGTCCGAGGCTCGTCACCGGGAGCTTTTCACCTCCCATCTGCATCCCAGCTCCTGTGCTGCTGACAGAGGCCCTGACGTGCGTCGCCTTCTATTGCACAGGCAAGCACAAACACTATTGCTGCAGCTCGCCTCCGCTGCATACAGCCCAGAAAGGCAGCTGGGAGTCACGCTGCCCCAGTGTAAAGACAGGAGGGAAGGGTGCATGGGAGGAGAGATGGACGGGAACGTTAAAGAAGTGTACAAACTGTCAAATAATAATAAAAAAAATATCAAGATCATGTGTACTGAAGACACCTGCAACAAATATTAACATTAACATTATCAGACGCCCCTACTGGTTATGAAAGGCATTAAAAACGCTGTAATGCCATTAGGAGTTATATGGTGTACACTGAGGACGCATCATGTCATAGAGAGCACTTTTGGATTAATTGCAAATATTGTGGGATCTCGCAAGATAAAGTAAGATGCTTGTTTAGCTTTCTGACTGGATAAAATGCTTAAGAACCAAAACATAAAATGTTAACCTGCAAGAAGTATTAATGTAGAATGTTTTGTACTGTGAATAAATCAATTGTTAGTAAATCAATACTTAATTTGAACATGTCTACTTGAAATCTGGACACAAATATGTCATTTTTATGAAATATTTAAGTTTGCTGTAGCTAAGCAGATTGTCTATATCTTGGCCATAGGTTATTAAACTACCTTACTATGCAAAAGACAGGTAAAGGGCAGGGAATCACAGGGTCCCTCAAAATGCAATACGATACACGATACATGCGATAATCAATATATTGCATATGATATTCTACAATATATCACTATTTTTAACACAGTATTTCTTTGTTGAACCACTCCATGCACATTCTGCTTATAAAATACACTTAATATTATATGCCAACTGAATTAATAAACATGTTTACTTTTTTAAAATAAGTAACTAAATTGCAGCGCTACCACAACTCAGTTTTGTGAAATGCTGTTTATATATAGCAGCCTGCAATATCAATAAATAAATAATAAAAACTGTATGACGAGAAATTGATATATTTTTGGCACACCCCTAATGCTAAATATTACCTGACAGTTATGAACAACAACAAAAATAATAATACCGGAAAAAACGCTTAAGTAAAAATAAAAATACACACCTGCCATTCATTACATAAGTTAAACTAGAAATGAGACAAATAACTCTAGGAATACTCGAACTTGCATGCAGCCTGGTAAAAAAGTGGCCTAGTTTGTTAGTGTAGTTTTCCTCCCCTTTCAGTGCATCAATAGAAATCACGAGGAGAAAATGTCTCTCTAATTAGAGCTTGATCAGCTGTGTGTCAGTGGTGGTTTGGAGGTTGAGCAGAGTGGTGGGCCCTCGCTGACCTAACCGCTCAGTTTATCAGAGACACAAATGAGAAGAGGTGTTTTAACATTTCTACTGCCAGCTGGGAGACCGACCACATCAATACACTGGCCTTTGGATATCTAATACAAATTGAAATTCTTCCCACAACTCTCCCTCTTGTTTAGTCATGCCAAGTATACCTATTTTACCTTAACGCATATGGATGCACCATCAGCCACTTAGACCAACCAGTACGGGTAGTGAATTAATAATGCAGAGTTGTAAGGCCTACAGAAAGACAAATGACTATTATTAAAGGACACAAAGTATGCATTATTTGTATTGCTATTGGCTTTTAAATTAGCTCTTGAGTAGCTCTACATTGGCATCTCATGTTTTAGAACTTAAAATAATGTATCTACTGATAGCACACATTATTGATATCTGTGAGGCAATCCCTCATCAGGATTTGTGTAGCACTCCATCTACTGGCAGCAGAAAAAAGCTAGCTTGGCACAAACATGCTACTGTAAGTACGCAATTGTAACGGTAACGATGTAACGATGATGATTTATGGATGTAAAAACAGTGCAGAGGATCTCAGGGCTCTACGTTTGACATCACAAAACTGAATAATTTCTGAGACTCTGAGGCAGAAGACTTAATAAACGGGATTTATCAAACGAGCGTGAATGAAGCTAAATACAACTCCACGCACGGTTTGGATGAAGAAACATTGATACGGTAAAAAGCTATAAAAAAACGTCAACTTTGCATGGTGTATCCTTTTAAATTAGTGTATAGCAGCTGTTAATGACAACAGAAACATTAAACAAGATAACATCTGTTGTTGCCAGATTTACAACTAAAAAGCCTTATATTAATACATCCATCATGACTTTTTAGTTTCCTATTGCACTTCTACACAGCTGTTAGCTTGACTTTTTCCCTCATTTAAATTCCATACATAGCTTTAAATCAGTATATGAGCCTAATTTATACAAGCATGTGGGCCTAATTTGGTTGAGCAGGTTGTTACTGGTAATGATAACACCATCACCACAGAATGAGCAGGGCGAGGAACGATCCCCCTTGAGTCGGAGCATCTTCAAAGGGCGAACATGGCACTGCTCATGAGCCCGTAATGGCTGATCAAACGCCAATTACTGCATAACTCTACAGCACGATGTCTACTACTAACAAATATGACCAGTGTAGAACTTGATATCTATAGATTGTAATGAGCAGGGCATACAAAAATAAAAGTACATAGTGATGCTTGGATGATTTAGCATATACCATTAAAACTGTCCGCTATTCACCTTTATATTTTGTTCCTGTCGATGGTTACGGACTGTGAAACAAAGCAACTCAGTCTCTCCCTCGCTTCTGTTGCGCTTTCCAATCAGCCGACACTAATTAGACAGCGATAAACTGTTATTAATGGTCTGGACAGCATACAACCAGCCAGATATAAATGGTGGTTGTCAGGGCCGCATTCAGGAACCAAATGAGTATTCGCAGTTCAGTGGCTGTGTGAAGCATGGCCACCTCTGTCCCCTAACAAATGCTCTTCATTCACTGGGCTGCTCTGGAGGCCCGGCACACACAGGCTAACACTGTCTCTGCCGCTGAAAGGAACGTCATTGAAAACAGTTTGCAAAGGACAAAGTAAGTTCAACCGCAGCACACCCAGCGGTACCGGCCCTGTCCAGAAAGGGCTATTAATCACCTCTCCATAATAAATGTCTCATAATTATCCCATGTCTTGCCCTATCCATCTGATGTGGGCTAAGCGTCTTCCTTTAGCCTTCTCCCGGTCTGCCCTTACAGGCCTAATAAATGAAAGACCTATTCACAAAGTCAGCTCCACTTTAGCCAATCTGCGCTCGCAGGGAGAACTTACAGCAGTGTATCGACATAAAGGAGTAGGACAAGCTCCCCCAAAGCAGCCAAGACAATCTATTAAGGCCAGGTTTTTCAACGTCTTGATTCCTACCAGTTTATCAGCACAGTAAATAGGCCCACAAGAGGGGCATTTATGATAGAATGTGATTGGATTACACCCTGCACTAACCGTGTGATTGGTTTAGCTGAAAATATTAAATTCCTGTCTAAATGGACTGCCGGTCGATATTGTGTCCTGTATGTTGGTGGGTGTGGTGGTGGGAGGATTTGATATTTCATCACTCATTTCATGGCTTGCTGCAGCATGCAGACTGACACTAATGCATTGGAGGGACAGCGCGCTGACAGCCCCCCGACATACTGCTGTCTGATCACCAGCCGCTCAGGAAGCTTCTGCTCTGGGAATAATCCAGTCTGAAAAGTTCAAGAGCAAGTGGGAGTGTTCAGCTGTTCTCCTCATAATCGCTTTGGAAGAGAAAAATGAAGTTGTGGCTAAAGGGATCGGAAATGACAATGAAACTGGAGAATGAGTGGAAGAAATGCATGGGTGTGGGATACTTCTGAGGACTTTAAGAAATCCTACCTCAGAAAGAAAAACATAATGTGCAACAAGGAGAAAATAGAGTATAGTGAGAGAGAGGGAGATCCATAAATACATTCAAACTTTGTGTTCTGTGAAGAGCAAAATGAAAAAAGGCCTGGGAGTAATGAAAGATTGTTTATGTATTCTGGCATGAAATGGGGCGGTGTTGTGAGGGCGGCAGGCGCAGGAGACGGATGGACGGGAGTGACAGGCCCGTATTCATCCTGCACGCCCCAGCGGCCGGACTGCTACTGGCGCTCGACAGAGCAATAAATCACCGGCTCTCCACTCTGTACCTACAGCTTATTACATCCAAGATGACAAATAAATAATAATCCCTGTCACGCCGGGCCTTTGCTCAAGGATTGAGCCAGAAACCTTTTGCTCATCACTCCTGATCTTAAGTGAAAACACTAGAACAAGGGAATTGAAGGCCATGCTTTACTGAGCTTATGAAAGTTGGAGTGAAGGAGCAGAAAAAGAGGAGAAAGGCAGCAGTGGAGGAAGAGGGCAGGCGAGAGAGTGATGCACTACAAAGCCTTTCTGGGTGTGAAGGGAAATGATCCAGTAAAGAGGAGGGGGGGTCCTGTGCGGTGAGTGTCGCTCACTCGCTCCAATAGGACTCTGGAGGATAAAGCAAATCAAAAGCCTTCATCACTAAACAGAACAGCAAAGTGGCTGCAACACCATCCACGCTCAACGCCATTACAGTTTTTATGTAATGTGAGGAAGCAAGTCTTTGTAATGCTGCTGGTGTCTGGGTCAACAAACGGTTTTAATATCACAATACATGTTTTTACATGTATTAGAAAACAGCGAAAAACTTTATTATAAATGCTGGAGAAGTAACTCTAACATTCAGCAGCAGAGACCATAAGAGCCTAAATGATCACCAAATAAATGTTAAATGAATAAAGTTCAATTTAGCAATCAGGTACAGCCCCAGTAGGAATTATAAGAAAATATTTACAATCAACTTAGATTATGTTGATGATGTTGGACATTGGTGGAAAACTCATTACAGGATCTTGTCTGTCAGTACCTCCCATGTTTTCTCTTTAAAACCCAAGACAGTTCTCTTAAACAAGATGCAATTTACTCTGCTGTCCTTCCATAAAAATTAAAAGCCTTCGACAACAACAAATGAAACTGGGGGGGGCGTTGTAAATCACTTAGAGCAACAGCCTGGGCATTTCATGGGCTTCTCTATAGCCTTTTCAGTGTGTAGATGCGACTGTGTAGTATAAGTGTGTTGCACCACAAAGGAAATAGGGGGCTCTGATTAAAGAGTGCACTGTCATAAAGGTTACTGAATTGCAAATGGTCCTCTCCATCTTCCTCGTAATGGAGAGCGGTTAAGAGGAGAGGGAAGGAGACACGGAGCCCATGATAGGAATATAAACACACAGACTTAGCTAGCACAGTGCTCCCCAACCGGGTCCCAGTGCCTTCACGCGTGCCACAAGACACATTAATCACTGGATCACCAAGCCATGCTTAATTGCAAGTTGTATATCACAGTGCATACAGTGGCTAAAGGGGGAAGGAAACTCATTATTTTGGCTTGCTGGATGCAGGGCCGGGTGCACCTCATCTGGACTGCGGCGGCCCCGTCTCTGTCAGCGTACACCTGGGACTGTGCTCAACGTGACAAGGAAAAATGGAGTATGCAGTCACCCCCTAATTAATATAGCTCTGCCACTGTTGTTGTACAAGTAAGGACATTCACTACTGATCATAAAGCTACTCAACCAGTCGCAGCCACTCACATTACCATGAGCTGAGGACAGGGCAGCGTCGCTATAACGTGACGAATCTCCTCCCATCTGTGAGATAAGACTTATAAGTGGGAGTGTTTGCAATGTCAACCAAAAAAGGTCGGTTTAAAGTCAAGGATGCAAACGCTTTACAGGACAATGTTTTATTTTCCACTGTGAGAAAAATGGTACCAACTCCCAATCGGCCACTTGTATTTAGATTTCTGCTAGTGCTTCTGTAGGCAATATGCTAATGAGAGGGATTTGATAAATTACTTGTAATATTTCCCAGACGTTTGCCTTTCCCTCAGAAGTTTGGCAATCTGATGCAGCTTGACGATAATAAGGCACACTCAGTCATTATATCAATTTTTGTTACCCACATATTTGTGTCCGGGCGTGCGATGATGAACAAAAAGCAATGGAACCGAGGGCACAGACTGGCAACATTGATCAAACTGTGTCATTTAGGCCCTACTAATCTCGCACAAGCATGAAAAACAGTGTACGCACAAAGCAGGCATACATATGCATGAGGGCACCGGCTCACAGTACACTGCACATATTACACGCAGAGAAACGGGCTATGAAAGCAAACGTAATGGGCTGTGATTATGGAAAATTATATCCATACAGCCTTAAATAAAGACATTTTAATATTTTCCAGCAATACATGCGTTTTCCCTTAGCAAGCATAACCTACACTATTTCAGTTTAATGACTTTTTGTAAGAGATTGTTAAGAAGCTAAAATATGTCATTAATCACATTGGAATGCTGGACTAAAAAGATACCTGAAGAATTAATAAACGGGTCTTGAATCAAACTTATTGGGATGTTTAAGCAGATCATTATTTCGGTTGTGTTCTGTTCAAAACGAGAAAAAACACAGTAAGGTATTCTTACAGAAAATTACAATAAATGATAATACTATATTTTATTGTACTAATACTGTATCCCAATATCAAGTGAAAAAACAAAACAAAAAAGTCAAAAAATATAGTGAATAGGGACAAGACACAATTTACACAAGACACAAGATTAGGTTAATTAAAACGAGAATATTTTTTGTATATATATATATATATATATATATATATATATATATATATATATATATATATATATATATATATATATATATATATATATATATATATATAAACTTTTATTTATTTATTGTATTTAAAACAAATATTCTGTCATTGAAAGCACTGTTTTTTGGAACGACAGCTTCTTAAGAGATTCAACTCACCAGTGTTTAACCATTTTTCCGAACATAAACACATGAAAAATAATCTCACAAGATCATTTTCCTCATGCGTACACAATCTTTACCTTGCAAGATCTTGTAGCACAAGATCTAGCCCCATCCCTAGACCTAAACAAAAATAATCTTTAAAGAAGTTGTCCCGAGAAATTGAAAAACATCTTCCACTAGATGGAGTAAAGAGTTCACAGCATTCCTTGAGAACTGTGAAATGCCTTTTATCTGTTGTATTTTCGCCTAATATTTCTCACGCCTTGTTTCTGTGCCTTTGATGTTCACAGCAGGTACAGAACATCTTCACGTGAATGCACTTGGCTGTGGTCCCATGTGGTCAGCAGGGCAGGAGCTGTGCCAATTTAGAAGGGAGGAACCTGGCCTGTGCTGATCAAAGGTCACGGCAGGGTTTCATGGGGAGTCGAGAGCAGGAGGAAGGGCCTATAGTAAGCAAGTGAAAAGTCCCCATGCCTGAGAGGTGGCTACCGAGGGGTCAGAGTGCAGTCAGAGTTCAGCAGGCTAAAAGAGGACAAGGAGAGGCGGAGTGTGGACAAACAAAAGAGGAACATCAAAGAATGCTAACTCTACGCAGGGAACTTCCTCTGGGGTAGTTTTCCCCCCAATTAGAGATGCTAACAGAGGAAGAGGTGATAGTGAAACTGAGGAGAGAAAGGCGGAAGCTGCTGCCCCCTGCTACACGCCCTCTTTGATCTAAGCAGACAGGGAACCATACTGTCCATGCTGACTATGCTAGCTACACAAGGGTTGTTTACTCCAGAGAACAGACACATTTACAACTTACGACTGGTGTTTTCAGTGAACGCAAAAACAAAACAATGGATAATGCAGTCAAACAACTTTAGAAAGCCATTGAATTATATATTAACTAGGATCTTATTGCAAAATGTAGTCATTTGCAAGTGTCGCAAACATTAGCATCTACCTTTGTTGTTCTATTTTAACCATTAACACGACTGGCAGGTCAACATTCCTCTCTAAATAAGAAAAGCCCTTAACAGTTAAAATATGTCCATTATATTCTTCACAGAGAGGCCTGACCAGAAAGGGCAGAACAATGGACAATTAACAAAGCTCTGAGAAGCCATAAATCCTTCATTAACAAACACCTCTGTCACTGAGTGCTATGGTTGCAATCAGGGCTGAAATTCCTCACTCGTCGGCTAGGCTTATTTTGTTAACACAGGTCTATGCTAGGATCTGGTGAGCAAATGTAAACGGCGCTCTCTTGGCTGTCACTTACACAGGAGATCGCCACTTGTGATTAGAGCCAGCTCCACACAGGCTTAGCTGAACTAATATTTATAAGGCCAAGACAAATCACACAAGATCGGTTTCACTACATGCTACTAGGCCTATTACTAGCAAAAGAATCATCAATATGTGTAGGAATTTGTTTAGATTATTTGGCACAATTTGTAAGATTAAGGTATCTTTTAGTACCTTGGCATTGGCGGTAATGTTTTGCAACTTAAAAGCATTTATATGGCACACAGAGGAGTTAAGCTGTTTGAATAAAGCTCAAAGCAATAGCTTTTAACACTTTGCAAGACATCACCAGATTGAGGAAACACATTTTGAGAATGAATATTCTAGATTACTCAAACATGCATCAATGAAAGAAAACATCACTTCAGTATGTTTTGATAAGGATCCCGCACGCCAGCTTGGTTAAAGAAAAGTAGATTCAAAAATATATACCCTTTAAAGCTGTTATTTCTATGTCAAATATTTTATAAAAGAACATACCTCTGATGATACATTGAAATTTCCAAACTCCACAGTGATGAAAGTCCTCTCAACACGTCTGCAGTGTTGTTCCACGGCTGCTGTTGTATTACAATGCACTCACAAACTTTGACAGGCGGTAAATCAGTCAACAGTAAATGCCATCTTTTATCAGATCATAAAGCCTGCTTGTAGGCATTTAATTTTCCCCCCTCTTGTTTTAACGGGGAAACAGGCAGCCTAGAGAAATCGTGTTTTGTTTTTATAGAGGTTACAGGAAAAGCAGAGGGTGCGTAAACAGGGCTACGCCAAGCCCTTCTTATGAGTTTGTCTTTTGCCTGCGAGCGACAACAACGTGTGGGAACTGCCAGGTAAGAGCTTGTGTAGATTTCACTTGACAGATGAATAAGGAACAATTGCAAATGAGTGTGTTTTCAGACAGTTACTATGCTAATGCTTCAAGGCGACGTCTATAACAGCAGCAGCCAGTCTCTCAGGGAAGCTGTTGGAGGTTAAATTAAAAGTTCGGGTGTTGTCACATGAATGGGATTACCCCTTAGGATACTAGAAAATGGCAGCCACATCATGAGTTAATGCTAGTAAGGCTCCACAAGTGTTTTAGAGCTCTTAGTCAGTAAAAATAGAATCATTTTGACACATCAAATTCCCAGGACCCTAATACCACCAGAAGGAGCCCATGACACATCAGTGGCACTTGTTCCACTGTTTGTTTACATTATTTGTTTTCATGTGTAGTGGGAGAATAGGAAACACTAATGACAGCCTAATGAAGAAGGGCTTACAGTCCTCGTTGGCCTTCAGGGGCAGTCTTGGCCCAGTGTATGGAAGAGTTGAGACTGGGCTCTAACCCCCCTTGGCCTCTCAGAATGGCAGCCCTTATAAACACTATTCACTGGTCTCCTTTTTTACACTAGCTGGGGTCAGAAGTTCAGCCCCCAGGTTTTAACAGTTAAGGCCAAGATGTGAACTTGTGACCTCCTGAGGTGAGTAGGAAGGGGACGGCAGGGGAGGGAGGAGGAATCTGAATGTAGAATGGCTGGATTTACAGCTGCATGCTGACTGCATTGCAAGCACAGCAGAAAACACCTGATAGCATCTCCTCGGGGGAGGCACCGCCCGACCCCTTTGTTGTCTCTAACAGTCACCCCAGCGCCATAAATCATGTTAATTACTTGACTGATGGAATAAATCTTCAAAAGTCAGTCTGTGGCAGTCAGCCTTAAAGCAGGAGGTTCCCGCACTACACTTTGTGCTTGCTCTGCGTTATCTGTCATCCCATAGTCACTGTGTAATCTGTCCATTTGTTGTTGGCTGAGCAGCCTGTTAAAATGTGCACCGGCTGAGAGGTCTCTGCATTCTTGACACATATCTCCAGCTAATCCATCTCCCTACGGGTGGTCTTTAAGGATCAGCAAATTGTTACTTTCATTTAGGAAATGATTTGCCTGTGTTTGAGCTTGTTTATTATAAATCTAACTTGCATTTATAAATCACATGCATCCATTTGGGAACAGTGACAAATAAAAACAACAGACCACTGTGTAGAAATGTTCATGTTCAGCTCAACGTGCAATCATTTATAAACTTAATAATACATTATGCTTTTGGATGTAGTTCCTGTGAAAGCCTCCTTACTATGCTACATTTCTGTCTATGGTAGCACACATGAGCCTACAGCAGTCCAGCTAAAGAGTGGCAGAACTGCATGGCAAAGACATGAAAGGTCATTCACACACAATAACAAAGGCTCTAAGAGTGCACTCACAGCCTCGTGGTAATTACAGTTCTTTGGCTGGAGTGTTTTGTGTTTCGCTTTGCTTGTTCTGTCTCAAAAGCTAACAACCGCTCATTATTCACGGTTTGAGTTGGGCTTTTTTCCTTCAGTAGGGCAAATTACACACAAGAGTGACAGCTCTCAGAGAAGGAGAGGACCAACAGGCTGGCTGCCTTCTGGTAAGTGCAGTCTTAAATCAAGGGGGCAGGGACGCTGACTCCAGCCCGCAGTCTGTTGACTTTGTGGCAAGGGCACCCAAGGTTTGGAGACATGGATATACTGTACTGCTGCGTCGCCCACTACAATAAACTGCAGTCCAGAGTTGCCATATAAATGGGGTGATATACTTTTCCAAGGCATTTATCCAACACAGTGCTGGTGCAATAAAGCCACAAAAACTACACTTGACAAGCAAACATTAGGGTACTATGGATACAACAACATTTGCTCAGGTTCACAGTGGAAAATTCCTACAAGGTGTATATTTTACCAATGATAAGTAATATACATACAATTCGAAACAGTGACAGTGTTCCAAATATAATCGGGTCACTGGACAATAGTTGCTAAAACAATTCACATGAACGTAATAAATAGCTTCTCAACTGAACAATGGAGCCAATGTTAAGGCATCAAACATCAAAACATCATCCGAAAACAAAATATCATCCGAAAGAGTGAATGACTAAACAGAGAACTATCAGAGGCATTGATATTGTGGCCACAGACTGCTTGCAGTGCCTTGTTTAATTACTTTGCCACGGACCATAACTTGGCTGTGCAGCTGATGTAGCGTCTCGTCAACAGAATATACACAAGACCACCATGTGATTATTTATTCTGCCCGCATTCTACAATACACCATTGTGTGAGCACTTCACACAAGTTATTACATTCAAAAGCAGCAGACAGGCATGGACCACAAGCACGAAGGATCTTGTGGGGGTTGTCCTATGATGCAGCTTTGTCTTACTTTGTGCTTTTATATAATAACATTTAAGCACTTTCACACGTGTACTGTATGCAGATTCTCAGAATACAAACCAATGCACCATCAAGACTTTACTGTGACAGTTTAAAAAAATGAATGAGCTGTCTAAACAAGCTTTTCAGCAGATTATTAATGCATCCATAGGATTGTGAATTGTTGAATGTGTTGATGGAGCTTTGGTTACGCTCAGGCACAACTTCAATGAACCAATGTCTATGTGTACACAAGATTATTCCTCAAGAGGGCTTTGACATAATATCCATATTTAGATATATTGTGAAACTTACTTTGGTGATACAATCTCATTATAGATTGCTGTCAATAAATCAAAATTTTTCATATATTTTGCCAAAATTACTAAACTAGTTTATGTAAAATAGTAAAAATAAAAAAATAATATAATAATGCAATAAATAAAATAATAATAATAATAATAATAATAATACAATAAAATAATAAAATAATTGTTAAACTAATTGTATTTCTTTAAATGAGATATATTTTGCATGTAGTGATTTTTCAAATGTATACTGTTGTTATTTTTACATGTATTGTATTGACTCGAGGGGTCTTTAATGGGGAAAATGCCTACATTATCTAAGGCTAATACTAGTTAATACACATTACTAGGCAGTTCAAAGTTGTGAGTATATCCACAACCGTACTAAACTTTGTACTAAATCATCCGTTTGGTCCTCTTGGGAGCAGGCAGGAGTAATCTGAGGCAGGAGAGGCCGAGAAACAGACGTGCAGGTGTTTTCAGTGCTTATTCATTAACAAGAGAAACAATAAAAGCTGACCTGCCAAACAAAAACATAAAAAGAGTTACAGACTGAGTGACCTAAGTCAAACCAGCCTTCATGAATATCAAACAGCCCTTAAAAGTTGGGGAGTCTTAATTCTGCTTCATCATTTCCTCTGGGGAGCGTGTTTAAATAGATGGTCCCGCCTAAGATACATTATCAATCACGGCATCCCCATTCATCTTCAATGCATAATTTCTATGGGTGATGTGTTGCAGTTCCCCATACATCAACATTATTTATGGTCTGACATTATAAAACTAAGTGCATAATTTATGGGCCCAAATGAATGCACTACCTTTTCGTGTGCTGTCTGTTTTTCAGGGATCCGGGGCCAGATCGCGGCATGCCAAAACTATGGAGCAATCCCATTTGCAGCGGGGAGAGCACACAGCAGCTTTGATTTATGGGAGTAAATTAAAAAGAATGAAAAATTTATGACAGCAATTTGTGGGCAGTCATAAAACTATTATAGAACTTTGAAGTGGTGTTTTGTCCTTTTGCATGCAAGTGAAGCAGGATGATTCAATGTTGCCCAAATCCCAGAAGGAACACCACTGACCTGGGATGTTATTGGATTATGAGCCAAAAGTAGGAGGTGGAAACTAGCTAAAATACTTTGGTGATTTGGTCAAATTCAAGCGTAGACTTGACTCCTGGTATTCATATCCTTCCACTCTCTTTTCAAATGCAAACAACAAGAGCCTTATGAGTTACCGGTTTAGTTAAAGCACGTGTCACCTGGCTGATACACAGACCAGTTTGCCTCGGAGCTCCAAGGCACAGTTAGGGTTAATGGAGGAGTGCTTTACTATGCTCCGGGCCAGGCTGGAGTCCAGGGGCAGGGTCTACTACGTAAGCAACTGACCAAACATAACAAATGTGTTAACGTGCGCTAGTTTTTTTTGACTAATCATGTCAGTTGCCATTTCTAAAAACACTGCAGGTTTATGACAATACGTCATTAATTATTATGTTCTGTCTATTTATGGATCCGAAGTGACGTGACACTACTACTACTACTTTGAATTCTATTACTACTACTACTATTTCCATCTTGAGGACGAATGCCACAAACTGCGCTGTGGGCCAACAAAACAAAACAAAGGATTCCTCGTTTGTAATATCCCCAAAGACCCCGTTTGTAAAATGGATTACAGTGGTCTGGAGGGACCAGTGGACTTACAGTGGACTTACTCACTCCAGACTGAGCTCTGAGCTGTTTGGTTTAGGTAATCAGCAGCTGACTAATGCTAGTTTACATGCAGTATTATTGCGTGGCTAAAAGTGGAAACACTTTCAGGTCCATGCTACAGCGGACCAATGGAAACATGGCTTTTGATTTATTTAAAAAAAGATTTGTTTGTGTGTCATAATGGCCAAATCCTACATCTGTCACTATTTAATAAAAGGGCTCAACGAAGAAAGTAAATACCAGTGGTCATAACACAGGGAGTGGCGAAAAACTGGACTGACGGAGCAATGGCGTCTTGGCCACAGGAAAATAAAGACTACTCAAATATGCACGAATCACTCTAAATACAACTTTGAGTGGTTAAATGAGAACAAGGGACAATTATGATATGGTTAAAAGCTTCTAAAGGTTTTCTCCTTTTACATAACATGACACTGGACAGGAATACTTAGACATTGATCATTAGTTTACTTTTTTATAATTATTAATTTGTTTAAAAAGTAAAAGTAAATGCTCCACTTATTGACTGTTGCCAAATGCTACAGCCGCATGATTTTTTCCTGTTATTGAGGTCTTTTTGAGGACTTTCGTCCATTCAAAAAATAGACAGTGATGGTTTGAATAGTTAATTAGTGGGAATTATACTACATTCACATCGCTTGAAACCAGTGGAATAGAATTACATATAATCAACGACCACAAACTCCATTCTAATTAACATCTTGCCTGCCTGTTCCCAGAAGTAGTAGTAGTAGTAGAAGTAATAGAGCTGTGTAAGAATGATTTTGGCTACATTTATCCTATTCCTCCAACTCACAGTGGCATATTTGAGCTAATACAATGGTAGTGATTTCTTGTCCACACTTGCCCTGTCTGAAGGAGCACATCTCAGCCCTTATACTTTGCCTTTCCACCGCTGCTCAGCAGTTGAGTGGCTGCCATGGCATGATTGAATGAAAGGCCATCCTTGACTGACAAATGATATATTAAGCTTTCAGTCAGCGGGGGGGAGAAGCCAGGCATGTCAGTTACCTGCTCCAGCCGAAACTCCACCTGTCAATCTGCCATTGGCACGGCTAAACAAGATCTGAAATGTTAAAAGCCCCTGCACTCTGGAGTTTTTCACTTGCCCATGTGTCCTGGGTACTTAGACATATCAGCCATGTGATGCCTATGAATCAGTGTCTGCCATGAATGTCAGAATACCGGAGCATTTATAAGTGAAATACCATTTGTTAGGCCTGTGGGCACGCTCCTCCAGCTTTCAAGCAGGATGTGAGAGGCACATTAAAATGACACACAATTGACTGCTGCATAGTAATGAGAAAGTGACCTTCATAAGAAAGAATACGTCATCTCATCTCCTATCCATCGTGTAGTTTCGTATAGGCGAACGAGAGCCAGTTCGAAATCCTCATGTTTGTGCTGTGTGTGTGGGCCCATTAATAAACAAGGAAGTGTGTGTGACTGAAAGATTGTGGGCAGTGGTGGGCAGCTCGCAGTGGCCCTATCCTTGACTCTGACGCTGTTGATTATGGATGATTAATGGCATAAAGGAACAGGCGAGGAAAGGTCATCTCCTGGGTTCTACCGGGAGCAGCTACATTGGGAGTAATTAAGACACTTGTGTAAGCATGATTAATACGTCCTCCCCGTCCGACGCCATGCGCTCATGGTAAACAAGGCAGCCAGATGGTTGAGCTATGCATTAAAAACAGTCTGTTTAAAAAAACAAAAAAAACAATGCAATTTCAGCGTGGATGTCAAAGCAAAATAAGTCCTTACCTTTGGAGGAAAAGTAGGTGTGTAGAAAATTAGCAGGGTCATGGGGACATAAAAAGAAAAGAAAACATTAAATTAGTTATATTTTATTCCACATATCTGCTATGTAGATGACATTGCAAAATAATAAAAGAAATTGTAATATATTTGGTCCATCTTAAATTTCAGGTTGGATTTAATTTTTTCGCTTTTATTTAAAAACAAAAATACTTTTACTAATATCGTTCATCAATATTCTCAAACGAATGCACTTTCCACTCCAGTAACATTTTAAGTGTCTATGACAGGTTGAACTACTATTTTTCGCAGTTAAGATAATTACATTCAAGATTTTGTCAAGAATCCATCACATTTTCTCCCAGTTTAGCTACTTTTTATTCAGGTTTATAATTTTACTTCCTGAATGGAATTCTGAGCTTCCCTAGTGTGATGTCATCTATATATTTTACAACTTTGCTCTAATTTGCAACATATTATTCAACTTTTTTTACACAAACTACTACTTAAGGTGAAAGTGTACTTTATTAGTCCCTCTTGAGGGAAATTAATTCTCTGCATTTAACCCATTCTTCAATGCCACTGGGGCCACTCCTCAGGAGCAGTGAGCTGCTGGCATACAGTGCCCGGGGCCCATCTCCAGATTTTTGGGCTAGGCTTGGCCTTGGCTTGGCCTTCCTTCGCTGGAGAATTTAACCTATTGTGCATGTTTTGGGTTGATGGGGAAAACCGGAGTGCCCGGAGGAAACCCACCTAGACACTGGGAGAAACATGCAAACTCCACACAGAAAGGCCCGGCCTGGCCTGGGAGTCGAACCTTCTTGCAGTGCTAGCCAGTCAGATGAATAGATAAAAACAATTTGAAAAATCATAAAAACCTGTCATAAACACAAAAACGTTTCCCTTTATATTACTCAAAAGTAGGAACTTCTCTCCAAATCATACTACTGTCACAATTAATAGTAAACATTACTAGCCCCAAGCCAAATTCGCTCATTGCATATTTTGGTCAACGTTATATGGTTACAACAGATAGTAGAAGCTTTGGCCAGCCAAATGTAAGATGAGTCTTGAAAAATCAATCATGAACATGGCCCGCTTCAAGACAGAACAGTTTGGCACATCCTGTAACCAGCCCCTGCTCCTGTTACACCAGCCCAACATATCACATAGCATACAGCATGTCCTCATGAGGCAGCGCTCGCAGTTATCGCTCTCACAGCCTGGAAGATGATCATATTGAAAGGCCAGAAGTATCTGCTATTCTCCAAGTGACAAAAATACTTAAAGTCACCATTTTTGTCAGTTGACTTTGAGGTACTCGTCAATACTGAGAAATAATGGATAAATAGCACATATTCTCAGATTAAAAATACATGTTTAATGTTGAATTGTAGTGTTTCACATTAAAAACACATAATGATTGCTTCCGAAGGGAGAACAGTCATATCAGGTGGGCCCTCCTAATCGTGAGCAAAAACACACACTTGACTGGTAATAGTTACATTATCAGTGCGCGTTACACAATTAGGTTTATGATGACTGATGAAGGTTACGGTCACCAAGGACTCATAGTAATGGCGCTATTAAAATAATCGCTGACAAAGGTCTTCAGCTTTAGGTCGTGTCTAATAAGCTCTGACAGAAGAATAGAGCTCTAATCACTCTGACTAAACTCATTATGAAGGCGCTGGGGCTTGGGAGTTCGAGGGTATGAGAACTAAGGGAGCTGTGTAGTGTTGATGCAGCTGCGATACACACTTAACTCCCTTGACTTCCGGTTATCTGCTCACACATGTAATAAACCATGTGTAGTTGGTGCATTCTTTTAAGGTTAGGTCGAGGGCCATAGAGTGTCCTTTAAAAAGAGTGATAAGTAATTTATGGTCCCCGGGCTCACACGCAGCTGTCCCGTCCCCATATTTACAGACAGAAGGCCCAGTGTCAGTGTCTTCTCCAGTTAATTGTAAGTGAGCTTTAACATCAGGCTTACAGTATGCTAGCCTGCCTCGCGTGTCAACAAATAGAAGAGGAGCGGGGCGGACAGTCAGAGCAGCTCCTCACGCCAGCCCCGCCATGTGATAGTAGTGCTGGAGACAAACGGATGGGCTCCATATGGCCCCGGACCCCAGCCTTCAACAAGCCCAGGAACAGGCCCGAAAAGAGAGGGAGGGTGACAGTGCCAGGAAGCAGACTGCAGCCAGGCGGGACACCAGCCAGCACAACCCCAGTGATGCTAAAGCTGTTTGTAATATGTGCCACTGCTAAAGAAAGCCCAACTGTCTGAATGAGTCTGTATTTAAACATGTAGTGGATACAGCTTATGCTGACTTTGTTTTGCTGTTTAGACTGTATGTGTCAACATTTTGTGGCTTTGTAGCTTGACTGGAGGTTTTGCATTCATGTAGAAATGGCTTTGACCACTCATTCATCATGTGCAGCTCTGTTTAGTACATATTTAGACAATCTGGAAAACTCTGAAGTTGAAGGAAGACAGAAAGCAGGACTTTTCACTTCCGAAGACCAAGCACATACACAAGTTGGCAGAGAGTTTCCTGTTGGAAACCTCATGTCTCCTCTGTCCTATCCAAGTTTGTTCAACCGCTGTCATTTCAATTGTTCTACTGAGGAAAAATTATAATCCACCTGTCAACAATGACAGGGTGCTGGAAAACTGGGATAATGGATAAGTGTAGGGTCCTGAAATTCCAAACAGGCAGTTACTGCCAACTAAAACCATTAAAGAATGACAATTCTTTTCAGTTTATTTGAAAATTGTAGTGAATCACCGCAGACTCCCTGACCATCTAACCACAATCAATTCTCCCACCAGACGTCTATAAGAGAGAGAAAGGAAAATGAATTATTAACTCTTCACTAAGAGGCTTTATCTGTTTCTTTTGTTCACAAATCTCCTTTGAGCACATTGAACTGTTTGAACAGTGCAAAAGTAGAGGCTTAAGTTTAGGGTTACAGTGACATTCGACTCATAATTTGATTCATGGGGCCATTCGAGGCTATTTCCACTGCATAATAAAGCCTAAAAGGGGAACAGTAGTGTCTAGTCTACAGTTAGAATTTAATGCTGTCTTTGGACATTCTACTCAGTGGTGTCATTAAGTAAATCAGGGAAAGCCAGATGTACACAGTTTACCATAACAATGAAAGTCAATTTAAAGGCTTAACATGAGTTTGGTATGGGAAACGCCATTCTGTTCAAAAACCTAAGATCATCTATTTGACACCTATGGGTATATACTCATTCCTCTCTTAAGTATCCCACAGGTTTGAGTGCATGAGCGCTTGCTGGTAGCGTGGTCCTGGGGCAGGTAGCTGTGCTGGTAGAGCTGCTTTTGTTCACACACAGGGCCGGGGAAAGGAGACTGCTTTGATCTCTGTGCCTCCCTAAATCAACACAAGACAAGGTTCAGCCAGGGGTCAGCCAAGTCATCTGATCGTCACATTCCTGCACCGACTATTTCATGACAGCCACACACCGGTGCAGGTTAAATGTCACCCAAAGTTCAGCCATGGAGGCGGAAGAGGGACAAATTTAACAAACGTCGAGAAACCACTGCCTACAAGGAATGTGTCCATCCACACTAAATACCTTTATATCTACAATGTAGGAGGAGAGCCAGACATGTTCATCTGACCGCCTGAGGAAATGACATCAAACTTTTTAGTCACACCTGTAAAAGCTTTTCTTTTGAAATCAGAACAAAATGAGAGATACTTATAACTCTACAAATGTAAAGAATGAATTACATTGTTTGAAACTAGCCCCCAAAAACAGTGAGCGTTAACTTAAAACTGAAAAGGAAAACATGCAGCCGATGTCAGAAAGGTAGTTTGTCTTTAGAGTGCTTTTAAAAAATTGCCCCTAATTGAAAGTAATTGGAAGTTACTAAAGCGCAATACGGTATAACATTTTTGTTGTTTGTTTGTTTGTTTTTTACCTCAAAATGAATGCTTCATATGTTCAGGGCCATATGTTTCAACACAACAGCACAAACATCAAGACATGGTTTCACACATTAAAGGAGCCATCCAAGCTCTGATAGAGAACAGAACATGCCTACACAGTGGTTCCCAGTCCTCCACATCCATTTACACTGGGTCACCACTCTTCACAGGAGACCAAACCTATCATAACACAGCTGTGGGCGCAGACCTGCTTTGTATTCCTCGAAAAGAAAAGGGGGCAATAAGATGAGCCAATTAAAGTTGTATATCATTTTACAGGGCTTGTGTCAGGGCCTATCCCTCCGGTTCTATTGTACAGCGGGCCGGTGTAGCTCTGTAATTACACCTCTTTCTTTGACAACCCGCATGATTGTTTTTCTAACACTGTATTACTTGGTTAGTACTTTCTAGTGTGCGTTATTTTTAAACTGTCAGTCTGGCCCGGCTCATCCCCCCGCCCGTCCACACGCGTCTGTTTATCATAACAATCATTAATAACTGTCACTTGCCAACATCCATAGAACAAACTCATTGCCTCATTACCATGTTGCGCCTGTGTATCGCTCACAACAGGGCCAAGCCAATTACTTTGCTGAAATGGAATCACATTAATCAAAACTTAACAAGGTGGCAAATTTAAAGATATCACATTGCAAAAGACAGCATAACTAATATGTCACTGTCATAGTTGCCGTGGAGGTATGCAACTGGGACTAAATATATCGCCTTCAGAGGAGCATATGAGTTTTGACGTTTTCTAAGTAGTACATATTAGCCTGCAGTACACACAGCTCCCTACTCTGAGCGAATAAAGACAGAGGTAAAGATGCAAAATGTTATGAGGGAGAAGAAAAGTGTGCAAAAAGGTAATATATTCATTTCTATTTCAAAACTGTTTGTGGTGTTTGAAAAGAAGAAGCAGAAAACTATTCAAATGGAGCAAATTTTTGCAAAGTAGAGAGGTTTGTCTGACAAACGTTAACTGAAAGTGACTTAGTGATTCACTTTTTAAGAACAAAAGTGGGAGGCGCAAATACGAGTCAAGGGGAAGTGAAACTCTAAGGAAAGAGTCATAGAAGGAGAAGATGGAGGGATGGACAGGAGTGGTGGAGTAGAAAAGAGGAAGGGTGTGGGGAGGGGAGGAAGCGTCGTGCGTGTCTGTGAGAGGGCCAGCAGGCGGCACTTCATCATGTCTCCCTTCACACAGACGTTTTCTTTTACACTTTAAATGATGATACTCATCAATCACCGGCTGACAGCTGCATCAAGCCAGCTGCAAACATGCAAAGGCCAGCAGTGTGAAAGCTGCTGACGCCACCCATCGCTGCATACAGGAGGAATCAGTCACTGGCCTCACCCACCATTTATCTGCTCCTGCAACACACAGACCTGCACTTCTCTCCAGCAGAGCTAGGGTAAATACAATCCATTTTAGCACAAGGACCATGCAGGGCGGAATACAGTTTAGAGTATGCCCTTTCTCTTGGTGCAATATATAACATTGTTATAGTCTCATTATTTTAAATCCTGATATAAAATGACCATCTGGTTTTTAGGTTTTGGCATGATGCTATTCATCTATATTAGAGGTGTGATATTCTCAAAGACAAAGTGTGGCCCTGGTGCCAGAGGTTATCCATACACATCTCATCCACACTACTGGTCTTGGTTCCTCCCTGTAGCGATCCTTCATTCTCCTCTTCCAGCTCCCTTTATTTAGCGTTCTCACTGACTGCTCATTTGGAGCATTCAGACAGAAGAGGCTGAGCCAAACAGAGCCCAGCAGATGGATGTGAATTCAAAGTTTCCTGATCTTTAGCAGAAGTTATGGAGGGTTATCTTTGGCTGTATATCTGGGTCCTGGCAGCTCTCCCCTGGTGATGAAGGATTAAGCAGCACAGCTGTCTCTTCCCAGAATGATGCAGTGCAGTGCTCCCCAACACGACAGCATCACTTAATCTTAATGTCCGCTCCTCCAGCGCAGACGCACAGGACAAAGCCAATCAGCATCACATGCCACGGGGATGGACCCTGCTGCCTGGCCCGGGAGTCTCTCACCCTCACAGGCCGATTAATCAACTTCAGACAGCCCGGTTCAATCCCAACCACAGCTCTGCCGCTCCGATCGGGCTCTCTCTCTCCTCACACACACACACACACTGCCTCTGACTGCTGTGATGTATGGAGCCGGGAGGGCTAGCATGCACCAACACTTATCAGATTGCAGTCCACATTATGCATGTCTTTGTGTTACACTGAGAGAAAAAGCTAGTGAGCAAAGAGGTGGGAGTGAAGTAAGGCGGGGGATATCGAATGCTTACACCTTATTTCTGTCACAGGCCACCTATTTGTTAGGAGATCCATGAGCTCCAATAAGGGCTTAAGGAATAATGACTACTGTTCATTTGGACAAATGACTCTTTGGGAGGTCCCTTGGTGGGATTTACATGTAGCCTTTACAGGGTCCTCTACTGCGCCATGTTACTTCCTCATTTCAGCTTTAAAACCATGGACCATATCACAAGCCCACAGCAGCATCAGATAACCTTTGCTAGGACACATCAGTGCAGTTTATGGAGCCCAACAATTACCCCGCAACCACAAAAACAGACAGGGCTATAATATGTATGGCAGAATTATGCACACAAAATGCACCCCTGTGTATGTGGATGACGCAGGGCCCTGGATATGCACAGATATACAATATTAGATCCATAAGTTATTCTCAATCGTAGTCAGTCTCATTACCCACGGGCATTTCCCTGTTTCAGCCCGTGATCGAGTATGCCTGCTTCAAGTAGAATAGTGGGTTGTATACCACATTAACACATGCAGGACTCTCCAGCGTCCTATCTGAAAGGCCGCGATGATTTAGGAGAGCTAATTTAGAGCAATAAGCATTGAACACCATGAAAGCATCACGGCGCCGCTAGTATACTGTATGACCTTGAATAAGTAGTAAAGCAACATAATGGGGTTCTTTATCTGAAGAATACTCTAATCTGTTTCCAACACAGTGCCAGGGCCTCTAAAATATGTGTGCTCATATAGTGGCTTAATAAAAGACATAAAAAGAGAGATGTTTACATTACTGTATCTCGTTTACCGCTGAACTGCAATTCATTCTCCACACCGGGAGATATTGTGGAGGTCATTCAAAAGACAGAGTTGGTTTTTCATCTAACCACATGCCTGCTGATACAGGTGATACAAATGTGAAGCTCATTGTAGACATAGACATAGTTCTGCTACTAACAAGGAAGCATTCGGGCAGTGCAGTAAAGAACAAAAACAAATGCTGTGGCATGGTTTCATAATAAATGTAACTAATAAACAATGAGGAAGAGGCTATGATATTCTTATGGCTTCAGTCAACAAAAGAAACTCTTGATTGACTAAAAACTTTCTTTGAACATCAATTAGTCAACAAAAATTTGGCGCGGTGTGACACTGACAAAAGTGCTCAAAACTAAACTGCATAAGACCATAAGCTAATTGTTAATTGCCTATTTGTATGCAAAACTCCAGAAAAAAATTCACAACTCACTCACAAATCTCAATAATCTAAATCACGATGTGTCAGCTTTTGTCCATATAAATGCTTATATTCCCACTGGTGGTCGAGTGGTTAAGGTGGGAGCACTTATGCCCGGCTCCATTTGCAGCCGGCCGCAGTGTTGAGTTCGAGTTTCGACTCCAACAATTTACTGCAAGTCCTCCCTTCTCTCATCCCCATTTTACGCTCAGCTGTCCTATCTAATGAAACCTACGGGCCAAAAAATCCTTTAAAATTTAGTTTTTTTAAAACGCTTATATTCCCGATAAAATTATTAGTAAACTATAACAAAGACTGGCTAAATACCATTGACAACTAAAGCACTAAAAGCCTCGACCCTAATATGTTGTTTGTTAAAGATTCACCACAACAAACACATCAGTATGGTTTGAATCATATTGATTAAGTTTATAACAAAGACATTTACATAATATATTTTAAAGAAATTTATTCTTCAGTGCACATTTGTTAAGCAGAGAATATTAGATGACAAGATTGCTTGTTTTTTCCGGGTTTAATCAAACTAATCCGACATTTCTAGTGATATTAACTCTCTTTCTATTTACCACCATATTTACCATGTGCGAGCTTGTGGAAAGGATGAATCCCCACAGCCTCCGTGATATAATACAGATAATATAAGCGGCAGCCTACATTATACCACACCATTACACTGTTATAGATTTCTACCTGTAGTGTGAAACCATCAATGGTCTTCTAATGATATGATGATAGAGCCCGGACATAGTTCCATTAATTCATCATTCTATATTCTCCTGCGCGACTTCTACAGGCCCTGCTAATACAGACATCATCTCCTGTCCCACGCGCGTAATAAAAGCCCTGTCAGAGCTACGGCATTATTAATTAGCACTTCTCTGAGGTGAAATTCAATCAATTGCAGGGGCCTCTGATAGCTTTTAGCGGGTTATGCAAATCGAGTGTGACCAAGCCCTGCCGCGGAGTTGCTGTACCAGCGCCCACATTCATTAGCCGAACATAGGAGCTCTTCGGTCTCAGGTAGCATCAGGGAGACGGAGTAAGGGGTGGAAGGAGAAATGGGGGCATAACGCTCATTAAATTAGAATCAGACATATGGCATAAGGAGCAGAGAGGGTGACAGACCCGGCAATGACTCACCTGAGGAGCAGCACTCAGACTTATGAGATCATAGTGAAATAAAGAGCGGAGGTATTGGATAGACCTAACATACGCTATTAAAATGAACAACATTAGCACTGCAATTTAGATTTATCCCATGTAAAGCTTGTTAAATTAGCTGCTGGTTATGTAAATGGTATAAAAGTACACTACACTTACAACATAATATGTGTCTTAACAGCAAATGGTTCCAAAATCTTTCCGAGGATCCCATTCATTTTTCATGTTGCTGTAAAAAGACTGTCTGGGGCAAAGCTAACAGTGCTGGACATTAATTGATCTGCGCCTTTAATGTGCACGGAGCATGGGAGAGCCCAGTCGCCTCAGAAGTGTCATCTCAGCCTTTTCGTGCTAATGCAGTCATAAATCCTGAGGCTGGCGCCCCCTCAGTCACATGTTTTCATTACTACCATATCAGTTTTATTGAAATTACTGACATCTGCATGTTTCAATAATTGTCGAACCTGCAAAGCTGTTGTAGCAATTTTAAAGGGGGGGGCATCCGGGATCAATGGTCTGTTCTCGAGGGAGCAGAGAGTGAACGTGGTATCGGAAAAGGCCCTGATAGATCGTGTGGTTACCCCGTGACGAAGACAAACACTTTAATCCGCTGTAAAGGGGAAGGCGAACTGTGAGATTGTTTTATACAGACATGTAAATTGCATTGTCAAAAGCAGTCATCTTCCAGGTATGGGGCTTACCGAGAGCCACTTTAGAATGGGAAAGACAAACGCTTATCTGGCTCTACAAACCCTGGGGGGAAGCACATAACCACCTGGAGCTAGCACTCTGTTTGGGAGCACAAAACAGCATCAAATGAGCACCAGCACAAATACCTGCTGAATAAGGGGTTTGGGATTTATCAAAACTGAAAACTATGACACAAATTGTACATGCAGCGGATACGCTGTAGCTTCTTATCATTTCAGTGTAATGGGAGGCTGCAAACAGCACTGGGCCTAATAGAACATACAGGCAACAACAGCGCCTTAATGCATGTGTTCCTCCTATTTGAATTATCTATGCTCTATCTATGCATAATGCATTCTGGGATGGCTCCCATTATTATGGCGTAGCCAGGCAAATGAAATATCCCTAGAGTTTTCCCTGTGACACGGTCCACTAAATCAATGCAGCACTTTGATAAAGCTGTGTGTCCAGATAATAAGTTAGCAATAACTACTTGCAATCATTTCATTAGGTACAGTATAGATGATACAGTTAGGGAAATGAGAAAAAGAGTGTGCACTCTAAACCTCCAAGTGTTGGCTTTATAAACCTATTGTTATGATTATTGTGGTTTAACAGAAACCAAGAAATGTTTCTATCAATGTTTTTTTGCCATTTGAAATAAAATGGGTCTCAAGAATGACAATATGACACGTGTCCAATAAGAAACTCATATCAGTCCATTCTAAACCATAGGATAGGAACAAAGTCTATCTAGAAAGGTGTGACAGTGAACAATGAAACACACATACAAAAATATGATTACATATGCAAGAATTCAACAGTTCTACAATGAAGTATCTTGTTTTGGTTAGAGTTTCACCACTGGCTCAAAAAGAACTCCATGTTTGTTAGTGCATGTAAATTCTGATTTGCAAACATAAAGCTTTAGTTTGCTGAAGTGCCTGTATTTTTGGATGATACATATGTGTGGGAGAGTGCTGTGACTGGGACTGGACTGATGAGGCTTTAGTATATCTGTCAGCCCTGGTTTGGGAGCGGAGGAGTAGGCGTACAGAAGCCACTGGCCATACATCTCTATTACACTGGATGGTCAGCGCAGTGGCCAGCTGTTTATTCTCATTAGCTCTCATGGTGGCTGTCCAAACCTGCTCTCAACGGCCCAGCACAAAGTCTTCTGTGCCCCACTTTCCGTCTGTCTCATTCAAAAGCACATCGTCACACTTGTCAGCATCGGAGAATAAAATGCACACGGAAAACAACAATGGGTTTGGACATGGAGAAAGAATACCCCAAAATCAATATTGACGATTGATTGTACCTTGCAGCCAGTCAATACGTCCTCCTATGGCGTATTGGAGTGTGTCCTGTCTACCTTACAATGGTAGGTTTTGAACATACCATTGGTTTTCTACATAAAAAAGCTTGTTGCTGACCAAAACAGCGAAGCAGCGGATTAGTGGACTATCGCAGTGTGGGATATGAGAGGAAAGGCTGCTTTTTCATAGCGGTGCACAGACAGGGCTGCAGTGAGAAAAGCTAATGGCTATGATTAATGACAAAGGGCCAGAGGAGAGCCGGGACACAGGCGCTACATATATCATCCTCTCCCATCAGTCTGTGCACCTCCCAGGACCCTCTCGGCAGAGCGGGAGGGGTGAGGGGAGGGAGACAGTTATCTACTCCGCAGCCTTTCCATGCACCAATTGCTTCTCTCTTTCTTCTCGCTGGAAAGTGGAAAAAACAAGTGACAAAGAGGTGATAAGGTGAACAAGAAAATGGCGTGTAAAATAACTGGGAGATATTCCGTGAGAGAGGGGACGGGGGCGTTCTGTGATCGTTCCTGATTTCAGGCAACTTGACTCTTCGCATGCCGAGGCCACATTTCCAAGGTCTTATCTGCCATATGGTCGGCCCTGTTTAGATGATTTATTAGGTGAGGAAAAGCGCACTGATAAATTTTACTGCATTTCCCTGCATAGGCAACCCGCGGTGTCAATAACAAAACTCAGTCTTTAATGAAAACTTTAAGTACAGAACGGGTTACAATCTATTTATGAGGCAGTATGACATTACATTACTTCTCACGCACTTGAAAAAAAGGTTAGCTCTGGAGCAGGGGGGCAGATCATATCCAAATGTCAGTGGCCCTCCAGCACCCTGCATTTAGCAAGGCGTGGGTGTACGTGTGCTTAATTGAGGTGTTCAGCTGTTTACAACTAACACAAAAACAGCAAGGGTTTATTTATGACCAATTATACACAAATGTTTTGAGTGAAGGAGCCCCATTGTGCATTCCAGCCCTTTCGATTCTAATTAGTCACTGCATTGGGGTTTTCATTGCACATGCCTGATTTACAGGGTGCAGGCAGTGGGGGTGAGAATTAATTTCCTTTAACCAACATATTCCTCTTACTTAATGAAGACAAGCACACTGCAGAAGACTTACTACTGTAAGCTACCCTTTAACTTTGCTTTATAAGAACCCAATACTTCAACAAGAGCAATAGTAATGTATATAAGCTGTTGTTCTTTGATTTCAACCCCAAAGAATCCATGTCATAAATCTATAGTTGTTAGCTCACAGTGAGGTCATTTCATCTCATGCTCTCAAACGCTGTTTCTACAAAGCTAAGGCCCAGTGAGTTATTGGTGACTTATAAAAATGACTAATGTTAAATGGCAGAGGTGAGGACTTTGTTGTGTGCTTTGCAAATGGATGACGTGTTAGCTATTCATTACAGAAACGGCTAGCTAAACGTGTGCCAACCACTTCCTAACAAAGACATGTTAATTTGCAACTAAAAGGAAATCCAGAGCACCTCATAGATGTCATTTGCAAAGCAAAGCTGCTCCTTTGAAGAACAAATCTCCTACATTTAACAAGGTAGAGCTCAGAGGTCAAAGAGGATGAAAGGACTCATTCACAGAATGTGGGACAGTATTTGGTACATTAGAACTGGGAAATAGTAAAACAATGACTCAGAGGTAAGGCAAATTCAATATAACGGAACATAAAACAATATCTACAGTATAATTACTAAGAAAAGAACACAATAAAAACAACTGATGCATAAGATGTAATGTCTGTTCTTGTGTTTTATGATCAATGAATAACCAGCACAGTTCTACTTGTTCCCCTCTTAAAGCTTTTTGACTTATTTATGGGGACTGTGTAGCAATTAATATTGCACAGGCCGCATTGTCATTTTTCAAGCCATTTCCCTGGAAATGTTGTACACCCGGTAATGGCCCCTCTAACGCTGTAGCTGTCATGTCCTGGACAGCTGCATTTTTACAAGACAAACTCCGGCGCGTCACAGCATTCTCTCTGTGGACTAACGTGCAGCTCATTGCCACACAATAAACATACACAGAGCCAGGCAGAGGCCAAGACCAGCAGCTGTTAATAGCTGCACACAAATCTTTGATTAATATTTCACCCCATGTTGCCGTGCAGCTGAGCAGGTGTCACCTTCCAAATAGTGTCCCACAGAACCTTTTCTTTTAGGCCCCCATGTTGCCAGGTGGGTATGATAAATCTGTTAGTGAGGTCCCCCAAACCTCATCAGGCTAATTACAACGTGGCCATGCGGCTCTGATGCATGTCCATGTCACTGCCTGTGTGCACACATGTTTAGGCTGAGCTCTGGACAGCAGCCAGGGCCGTGCTAAGAGCTGCTGTGGACAAATAGAGTCCTCATATTTCAAATAAACAAATTATTATGCAGAATTTAGATCACCTTGTTGTGTCAGTATCACAAAGACACCTTTGGTCCCACCTCTGGCTGAAGTCACTCCCTGGAGAACACACACTCGGGGTGTGATGCATAACAGAGTCCTGAAGTGTGAGCTCACTTGGCTGACACATGGGGAATACACTCCTATTCCATGGACCGTTTCATTGTTTGTTGTCAAAAATTGGAGATGAAAGGGGACAGAATGCACAAGTTATCATCATGAGAGTCATGGCATGGTTTAGTAAAAACTAATTTAGGAGATAGAAATAGTGCATGTACATCCAAATTAGACACAATTTTGAAATATTACCAAATAGAAAAATGAACAACCTCCTTGAATCTTAATTATTCTTAACACTGGTTAATACCTGGAGCACACTTGTGCTCTCGATGTGAGTGCTTTTGACAGTGTGCTAATGAAGTGTTATCAATATTAACCTGTTCCTCTTCATCTGTTCCCATCGACTAAACATGACAACAGCAATAATATCATAGAGCCACGTGCTTGAGAAGCAATGAGCATATGCATGTCATCCCACCAGTCAGCTAGTACACATCCTCACGCACAGCTTCTCTGTCAGCCCGCGTCTCTTCTCGGGACACGCCTCACACTGGCTGTAGCACCTGTCTCTGCCATCGCTCTGTAAGGCAGCACTGAAGGCTGGAAGGAAAGGTGTATGTCACCTGGGGTCCCACGACAGAGAGGCTGTCAGGCCCATCACTGCCCCAGCAGGCCTGCCAATCACTCGCACTCAGAGGCTCATGCTGAGACAAGGCCAGAGAACACAAGCAAACAAGACAACAATGCACAACAGCTTTACACATGCTTGTCACTCTCCTCTGAGATCTCTGCAGCTAAAGTTAAGAGCGCTCAATAAACAAAGCCATCACTGTATCTGAAGACAACTCTGGTGTTCTGTCCTCAGAGGATCACACACATTTAGCTCAGAATAAGAAGCGTACGTGCAGATGGAGGGGATTGGCGCAGCATGCTTGTGCGAGTAGCAGCCGGACCAGGCTTACCACGGCATGGTGTGTCATTTGGGGTGCACTGTTGCTCAACATCAAGAGAAATCAATGGCGTCTCCACAGGGGCATAGGGTCTGTGGAATAGAGGAGCTTCTCAGGTCTGTTTGAACTCATTTTCTTTTCTGGGCGGTTGCCCCTCGCTCAGCCCCTGAGGCATCTCCCTCACAGCAGGCCCTGACAGCTTGACACATTGACAGCTGCCGCTGAATGACAACTGATTTGTACAAATTTCAAGCCTTATAAATCTACCTGTCACAACAAGAGCATAAAAGAGCTCGGACCCAGCAGGTAACTCGGAAGTGGAAGGGGAGGGAGAGAAGTCAGCTTCCTCCTCCTCTGCCTCCTGACAGTCGCATCTGACAGACAGATGAGGGATGTGCCCAAAGACAGCGTCTGTCCACCATGTTCTATGTCCACCAGTCCACAGGTCGACTCGAAAAACACACTTGAATAGGACATGTGTCTATTGTATGGTGATCAGCTATTATCATCTGAGAATACTATTTCTTTAATGTATTTATTTATTTATTTGACAGGGACAATGCAATCGTACATAGTTACAAAACAAAGCCTGTAGCCGATGCGATGCATACAAAGTTTATAGCCAGTGCTAATTTTTTTGGGCTTTTCTACAGAAAACTAGTAGTGCACTATATGTGCTATCCAATAATGTGTGTCCTTTCATCAGCTGTTTTGGCAGACTTATGGTGAGCCAATTGCAGGTCAGTCGTAAATCATTTTGGGAGGGATAGCTTATAGCCAGATATAAACTATGAGAGACGGGGGCTGAAAAAATCAATACCAGTGACAAACAGAAAAGGCCTTTATGTCCTAAATGAGCTGTAATACGGCATCCTTCCTCGCCATAAACAGCAGGTCGCCAATCCCTTAGTAACATAACCTGTGTGATATAAAACTGCACTGCATGTTCTCCACATTAACCATTGTCTAAATGCCAAAGAGAGGAGTAAGTGCTGTGTAAAAGCCTGCTAGCCTCGTAATGAACCTTATATCCAGCAGGCAATTCATTAACACACAAACAAAGTCCTTCTTTCATTGGATCTAGGCCCTCTATTATGAGACAATGACAGTCAGATCAGGTGATTGGAGTACAAACATTATAGAGTGTAGTTCTCACATCATGCTGGATTATTGGTCTATTTGAAACAAGTCCTAAAGTGCAACTAAACCTGAGTATAACTAAACTAGAGATTAGCAATATTGACAAAAATTATGTTTTTTGTGCATGTTCAATTAACATCCATATTTTTGAGATGCTGTCAGTAACAATTATTAGATGAGTATTTTATTTTACAGATGTTTTACCTGATATTACATTTTATTTCTATTTTGAAATATTATAGTAAACAATGGTTGTCATTGTAACTGAGAATTAGATTTCAATCAACTTAACTTGCTTACTTGGATAAAGGGTGAGACTTAAAGATTAAGTAAATGTAAACTTTAAAAAAAATGTATATATATTTATAATATATATATATATAATATATATATATATATAATATATATTATATATATACACACACACACACACACACACACACACACATATATATATATATATATATATATTATATATATTCCCCACAATCTTAGCACATTTGGAAAACACAAATGCAGAGAATGTTATTCATTAATTTTAATTTTTCCTTATCCTTAAAACCACCACTGCAAAGACAGTTAAAGTGTTCTTAAGCATGTAGCTAGGCTAAATATGTTAAGGACACATAATGCTCTGGAATAAGCAGTTAAAGCCAATTACCATTCACTGACAATACAACAATCCCTTTCCTAAACTGAGAGCTTTATTCCCTCAATGCCCCCTAATGTTTTCCCATTTGCCAGTAAGCAAAACAGTCTAATCCTCCATTTGTGTGTGTTCATCCCTGTCCTAAATGTGCCCTTCCGCGCTCTCACTCTCTTTGAGCCCTTCCCTTTGCAGAGCCGTGGAACATGCTGTTTGATTAAGACTTTAGCCCTCTGCTTTAGCCCCGTACAGGACCAAAAAGCATGAGTTAAGATAAAGGATTATGAATGCCACTCCCTTCCAAGAAGTCAAACTGTCACAGTGATCAAAGGGCCTCCAAGCGGACCCTCAGGTGTCCTTACATGGAGCATGGACCTGCCTTTTGAATGAGCATATCATCACATTGTTTACATGCCCATAGTGATGATTAGTCAGTAAACCATTATAGTGATTATTCAGGTCACAATATAGAATCGTAAGTAAATAAAAATATTAAAACGTGCTGTACCTGATATTTTTACAGTTTTAACCCTCAGGCCCTCCTTAAAAACATGGTTTTCCTTTTAAAGCCAAAAGTCACCCTCTTCTCAGAAAGCTTTTTTCTGAAACCGGTCCAACTTAAAAATAATAAACAAACAAAAAAGACAAAAAAAGTGTTGATTCAATCAGCATTAATACAAACAATAGGTTAATTTTCATAGTTTTACCCTTCAAATACCTGCAGGTCAAAAAAAAGTCTTTGTCAAAATATAAAAATATGCTGTATTTCCCATATAAAAGATGCAAAGTTTTAAAGTATTTATACTACCAGCCCCAGACTGCCCCAAAAATGATAGTTTTCACTCTTCCTCTTGAAGCTATTTTAGGTCCTTTTCACCTTATTGGGCGCCGCCATACGACATAATCCTTCTTTTGGTTGTATTAGTGAAAATAGGGCTGCCAACTTCGAGAGTATAAGAATAAGTTCTCTACTAAAAAGCCGCTTTCAGGCCGCCCAGGGAATCGGTGCATTGTTGACTTGTTGGTCACATGAACACTGGACATTTTGCACAAATCAATCTACTTTATAGCATGTTTTAGTGACGTGACTTTTCCCTCATTCTCCACATACCAATGGAGTTCCCGCTGGACCGGAAGTGCGATTACAACGGAAGTGCTGATCTGTGGCAAAAAGAGGGAAAACTGTGCAGGGCGGAATATGGTCAATAGGAATACATGAGGTTACATGAGCTCAATCAGCAGATAAAATAAAATAATTATTTTTTAAAATTCAACAATGTCACAGGCAAACAAAAAGGCACAGGCCATTCTAATAAATAGTTAAAATGTAAAAATGTCAAATCCAGTGCATTGTTTTGAATAAGGAATAGGTGGAAAAAATTAACAATACTAACAACTACAAATGTATATGTCTAAAGTCAGGATACATTGCAAAAAATGATGTAATTTTTGCTTTTTTCATCAAATGATGAGACATATACAAAATATTCAGTATTTGTATAATACGGGAGATACAACTCCCGTACGAGTATTTTCCCACCTCTATCTGAAAGAGTTAAGCACCAGCCTTACTTTTTGTTTGTTGAATATAAAAATGCTTATCTATCTGCACACAGCACATAGTCTCATTTTTACTTCATTAAATGAAAAAAATAAATGGGTGCGGCCCCTTTAATTGTGAGAATTGTGAAAGCAAATGTTTGTTTGCTTCATCAATAATGCTGCGCAGTGCTGCAATGGACATTATTACCATATTAGACATTGTGTGAAAAAAAAAAAAAAGGATTTAAGTTTTGGGGTCAAAGTGTTAATACTTGGGAATAATTGTAAAACCGTGTGAAGTTTCTTTCACATAATTTGTTCAAATGTTTTTTGTGACATCCCCAAAAGCAGAACATCATAAAGCTAGTGCCAATTAGTCTTTGTAAATAGCTTTATCTCCACACTTCTGCATATTAAGACTGAATTTCTTTATATGAATATCTACCTATCCATCATGTTTAACTGCAATAACATTTGCTATGTATTATGATTCAGTCCAGAATGATTAACACTTGAGAGAAGACTGAAAGATGAAGAGCAAAACTTACACAAGGATCACATTCATTTTTCAACATGTTTGTAGAGATCTGCATGTTTGATACATTTTAGGCATAACAAGGCGCAATGATGATCAGGCCTGTCACGATACAATACTTTTATGTGCCATATATTGTTCACGATAAACAATTCAATAATAAACTTAATAAATATAAAACAACTTCATACCACTGACACATTAACCTGAAAATGACAATAAACCATATTCCAAATGAGCCTCAAAAGTATTGCTCCAGCTTTCATTTAATGAACAATAAGTCGATATAGTAATTATCGTAACAGGCCTAATGATGACATTTATTGTTTAGTTATTTGGGGAGGATATTACTTAAACAATTGCAACCTCTGCTATCTGCCAATTACAACCATTCATAAGTGACTTTGACTTTATCATTAGCGGGACAAACAAATGCATATAATTTGCCTCCATAAACAAATTGTCTACAGGGGAATACAATGTTTCTGACAGCTGTTATTTACCCCCAAACAAAAGTGTGATACAGAAACAGCCAGATGTTGTTTAGTGCGATCACAGCCGACGACAAGAGTCCTGTTATGTCTTGATAATTTGGGAACATTAGTATGACAAGCATTAGTGTTGTAAAGAAGTAAACACAGACACAGCTACGCTCTTTGGAAGCAAATTTCAAAATGGTGGCTCCAAAGGTTGGCATGCTCAACTTTGATTTAGGTTCAAACATTATTCTTTTGTTGTTAAATACAATCCAAAGTGAATGGTACAAAGTTTAATTTAAAAATAGAAATATCGTATACCCTTGTTTTAAAGATGACACTGCATGTCTGTTTGTTTGCTTTTCATCAACTCTTTTTGCAGCTTTTTGACTGTTCAAATCTATATATAATATCTATACTATTTGCCTACGATCCAATAATAATGACTATGGCTAATGGCGCTGAAAGCTTGTCCTAATGCCATCTGAACCCATGGCCTTGGTCCTGCAGGTCGACTGCAGTTCAGCTGAGGGTCTTGTGATCGGGCTGTGGGCGGGGCCAGTGTGGGATGACAAATGGGCCATAGGGCTGAATGCCAAAGCCATAAATCCCACCTCAGCATGACCATACGTTCCTTATAAAGTTTATTTACATGTTCACATCGCCTCCACCACAAACATCTATCTTTAGGAGTTTGAAAGTAGTGCAGCAGAGGATAGAGAGTCAGGAGGTGTATTTTGCTTTGTTTGTCAGCTTAATTACTGATCACTCGAGTGTCTAATTATGCCTCTGAGTGCCCTTGCACAGACAGATCCTTTATGCTAGGGTGTGGACGATACCGTTATGTCACAATTTGATCCTTATCTTGATACAAGGGTCATGATTTCAATATAATTTTGTTGGGCCTCAGAAGAACAAAAACTTGCTAAATGAAACATTAATAAATTGCAATATACATAAATGCAGTCTGCAAGTAATTAAGTCAGGATTTTGCTGTTTATTTGGTTTCATTATAAGACTATAGCTATGTCTAATAACTAAGGAGCATGTGTGTTCATGATATATGGTACATATAAACTATTAGACATATAATCACCATGAGACCTTTCTATTTTGTGCATTTTATTTATTTTGATTATTTCTTTGACTATAGTGTGTGCTTGTGCTTACTCTGTGAAGCAGCAGCTCCTCTGCTCCTGATAGATCCAAACACACCTCTACTCTCATCTATTTTACTAATACATTTTTTCATACAAATAACGGTATCTAAATGGGTTGTTTACAAAGGTAAACTTGGAAGATGTCTTCAAAAAAAAACACCCCGATCTGCGACGTGTGTGATTTGCGAGCACCTTTAATTACTGAGACGCAAAACCAAAAGTGGTCTAAGAGTCTTCAAAAGTTCCTACAGTCATTCCTGTGTAAATTTATGTAGAAAGTGACAGAAAGATAAAACCCACCTCTGTTAGAAGTCTTTTGTTTACTTCCTCTTGCCGCGAAAGGACAGTAGGCTTAACCCTTTCCTACCGCACCAAAATGAAACAGAGCGCATGCAGCGACATGTGTGAATCGAACTCAGCTCACAAGTCGGACAGAACCACAAGAATCACATTTTATGATACTATTTTGAGAATCATCCATCCCTACTTCATACAAAACTCACTTAGCTTAAAGTAGTTCCATTTGTCACATAATTTCATTTGGGTTTATTCTTTTTCCTGCTGCTTTCACCCAAACATCACACATTTACTTCATTTTAATTAACAGTAGAAAGAATCTAAGTTGCCAAGATACTAAACAATAACACTTTGTCACCCCAACGGGTTCACAGCTTTTATCTCTTTTCTTGTGTTTTCTGGGGAAAGGCGAGATAAATAAATAAGTAACAACTACATCCTGTCATTTCACTTTCCTGCAGACCCCTTCCACTGCTCTTTTTGATGTAGGCGCCTGTAGTGAAACCTTGTTTGGACAGCCATGGGGTGGAGCTGCCAGGCTTATAAGTCTGCCACAGAACACAGGCACACACAGGGCAGCCTGCAGGGGTCCTCTCATCAGGTCGAGGGAGGGGGATCTACCACCTTAGTGGGTGAGAAAGGCACAGTATTATTACACGCCATCAAGGAAACTCCAGCTGACAATAAATCCCTGAGTGCTTTACAGAGCAGACAGTGAACATGGAAGAGTGCCACAGAGAGCGGGCTGGGGGAGGAGAGGGGGAGAGAGGGGGGTTTGCCTCCAAAGGCCATAAAACCTTCAGGCTGTCATTCAAACATGGAAACCATGGCAACAGACAATGTTTGGAAAATCCGCTTTTTAAGAAAAACCCATACATATAACTCACTTATTATAGCTAATAAAAGTCTGATTTTATGATGCAATTATAAATAAATCAAAAGCTGCTGCATCCATCTGCTTCTCAGGAGATCTGCTAATACTCATGTCATAAATGTATTCTGCCAGGCTCCTATCGCACTTTGAATTGCATATCTTGAACTTATATAAAATACAGTATGACAGTAGAAAACAATATAGTTGGACGTTTATTGCAGGCAAAACCATTACTTTAGTGTCCTGTCAGAAAAATCAGCCCACAGCTAAAAGAAAAACACAGATCTACAATAATGTCTGATGATTCGGAGCTAGTTCTGTGGTGGAGACAGTGCTGTATGGCCTTGTGTGAGAAAACAGGGAACATGCCTAAGTTATTACTGCAGGAAGGCAATCTGTCAAAGCCAGGCTGTTCTGGCATAGCCAATACCACTGGTGAGATCAGAGAGTCAGATTCTGCTTGCAATTACTGCTAAAGGACCTTGGATGCAGGCAGCCTGCTATCAATTATTTCCCTGGCCCTAGACACTTGGAGCTGTCAAAGCCCTACTGTCTTGTGTTTTGTAACAGAGGGCTCTGAGGCTCCAAGGAAGCCCAGTCTCTGTGACAGCACGGCCAGATAGTTTGTGTCATTAAGTGGCGCTATTATGGATTCACAGAGAGCTTCATAGTATGTTTTCCTCCCACCACTCACGCTTTATCCTGTGTACGGCACAGAGCTGGTGGCCTGCTTCTCTCTCTCACTCGGCCTGCGATGAGTGGATTAACAGTGAAACAAGAGAGACAACCAAGAGCAGTGTACTCAGTGACAGCTCTGGCCAGGACATTATGGGAGGCTCAGCTCTAATCGTCACATCTCTGCCTGGGGTTGCATTGAGCTGCTGTTTAAACATGGTAGTATAATAGTCACATCCCTCTCGAAAAGCAAAATATTATGAAGACTGGGTTACTTTTAACAAAACAAATATACTAAAAGTGATGTTTGCCACAATAATCTTTTGACAGCCAGATTGCACTGCCGACCTGTGCCTCCTTGTGGAAAATGACAGGCAGGAATAGATTAATCATTTTTCCAGAGTGTGACATTACTTTGGCTCATTCAACCAGAGATGTCCCTGAGGGCAAGACCCCAGATCACCCAGGGCTGAGCTTTGGCCCAAGACACCCACATAAGCTTCTGCCAAATACCAGGGCCTTAAAAGTGAAAATCACATTCTTATGGTAAACTAATCTGCTTTAGAGATAGCTATAGAGGCGTAAACTCAATCTGGACTGAAAACCGGCATTGTGTTATGTTTTTTTTTTTATTCTGAAGGTAAAGTACAAACCTGACCTATAAAATAAAGTCATTAGGGCTGCTCTTCCATCTTTAAAAGGACTTGTGGGGGTTCAAGTGAGGCTGAGGTTGCAGGTGCCGTGCTAACTGTCGGGGTGAGGGTCTCGGTAAGGCGTGACTTCAGAGACAGCGACCAGAGTTCACGGGATGACAAGGTTACTGTCAGAAGAGGAGGTCAAGGTCGGCAACCATCCTCAGTGCAGCATTATCTCCTCAGATAGTAATGCGCTGCAGCTTCGTCCTTCGACAAGAATATGGAGCAAACGGAGGCTGAGGCCATTTAGTGCGGGTTTAGTGATGTTTTTAGCTGTGTTTATGTAGATGTGCCAAAACAAAACTAGTGTACAAACCTCCCAGAACTGCAAAGCACATCAAAATAATAGTTCACTTTTTAGGCTTTTGCTTAAACTAAAACTTGGAATGACCTAAATAAATTCTTTATAATTTACGAATGTTGATGATCACTTTTTCAATAGCATAAAAGAAACGATAAGGTAACAACAGAAATGTCAGTCAAACCCCAGTCTATTCACACAACACATCCACTGATTTTTGACACTCACAGAAACAGGTGAGAGGAATCAACTCGCCTCTATAGAATTTGTTTTTGAGGCAAATTGAAATTGAGCTTTAAAGTCGCAGTGTTGCTTATCTCTCTATTCTTCCGTGAGTTCAGTCATGCACGGAGTCGGTGCTCAGAACTTTCCTAATACACTCAATAAGATTGGGAGGCACTCACTTTGTCAGAGCTTTTGTTGGAGGTTTACAGCTTAAACCCGTTGGCCTATACACTGATGACCCCCTTTTCCCCTGCCACTAAGTTTCTCCCAACATCAAACCTGGGATTATCTTTAGATTTCCTTTTAGGTAAAAAGAAGTGCTTAAGTCCACAGCTGTGAGCCCTGACAGACAAAGGGGAGGAGGAGAGACAAGTCAGTGCACCTTAAGACTGGGTTATTGCCTGTGTCAGAGCCTTTTTCTCCACATGCTAATTAGCAATAACTCTGTACACACCACCTCCACACAGCGACGCCCCTTTTCAGCCATGTTTAGCTCCTTCCTGCTCCGCCTCCTCATTCCCAATCGCCTCTCACCCCAGGCTGTGCAACTCTGAAGGGAAGCCAGCTCTGTCAACTCAAGCTCAAAGCCTATTAGCATGCTAATCCACAATAAAAGCCCGGGATCCAGCTATATTTGTCACTTCCTCCAGGTTCGATCACACAAAAGGATGCGCAGATAAACACACATATACGCACGACAACCATAGAAGAACTGTGAACATAAGTTTGTGTTCAAAAGATGATACATGTAATAAAAGGCTGTTCATTACGACAAAATATACTTTCATACAAAAAGTATTATAATTCGAAAACTGCACTAACAACTTGTGTATAAAGAACATTACTGGTCAAATAGGGATTTTGATTAATCAATAATAATGTTTTTTAGGTCATAATATAAATTCAGAAAAGATCTAAAACATAATAATCATGACCATTTTAGAAACAAAATGATGTCTTGTCAATTAAAAGTAAAAACTAAAAAAAAAATTATTTCTATAATGTTGCATTAACTTTATCGTTCAGAAAGTTTGATTCTATGAGGCTGGTCACATGCTTAAGGAATGGTAATGAATTGGACAATGGTAATTCAAATTAACAAAGGAATTCACTGTTCTTTGGTCATGATGTCAATAATCATGAATAATTGTAAAATCATGATGCCTCTTCTCACAATTATCAAACCACTAAAATAGGAAATGGTGACATCCTTAGTTCTAAACAAAAACTAAACTATTTAGAATAATTAGCGTCTGAATTGCATTTAATAAAATCTGTTAAAGGGCCACATGTCACTGCATAACTGGTCTAGATATGACAACTATTGCATTATGTGTGTTTCTATCTGATCATTCTGGACAAGGCATGCTGTAAATTCCAATAAATCATCTATTTAGAGTCGCACTGACAAAGACGATGAGATCTAATGCAATCTGTCCAGTGGTCAGCGGTTTAAAAGGACTTCTCCTGTTTCGTGGAGAGTGCCTTGCATGCCTCGCACACAGGGGGGGATCGGGGAACATGGCTGCTGCGGTTCGTCTGCTACCATCAATCAGGCTCCAAATGGCTTCTCTGACACTACCACTACTCATTTTCCAGACTTGCCCTGTGTGGACACCATCTTAAAGAGAACAGCGCCGAAAAAAGTGGAGGGTGGGTTTTAAAGTGTGGTCTAGAGAAGAAGAAAAGATCTACACCCAACGACTCTGGCTGAATGAACGGAAGAGGCGAGCAGATGGCGAGGTTGGGGCAACATTAACAATAATAACAATTTATTTTTATTTTATTTTTTTATTTTATTTTAGGTTAGAGGTCAGCAATACTGTATGTAAACATTTTGATAATATTGTGAATGCTGTTTTGAAGATATCCCAGTTTTTAATATCAAGCATATTGTTTATAGTGTTTGAATATGTAGCTTTTACGATACACAACACAATCTACTTCTTGTAGACGATATATCGCCCTCCTCTACATCCAGGTGTGCTCTGGCCGAATATTTGTGACACTCTTGAACCTTGACTCCCTTATCCTTCCGACAAACCATCCACATCTCTCATCTTCCCCCTCCTCTCCCTTCAGCCCCACCCTCCCCTTCCGTGAGCACAGGCCAGACTCAAATTTACAACAACTGTCAAAGTCGGGGATGACAGATAAATTAATCTTCTCTTCATGAGTTTACATCGCAGGCATCTGGGCTGCTGATCTGGCCCCTAACAAGCGAAGGGTCTCGGCGAGCTGTCTTTTAAAGCTGATGTTTTCATGGCCAGAGATGAATTACCCTGTCACGAGGATCTATTTATACAGCAGTTAGAGGGCGGGGCACTGGATGCAGGACAGCGTGATTTCATGGGTTAAGGTCCCCTTGAAGCATCTGTTAAATCTGCTTCTGTCATACACACGTCAGCACCAGCACCATTTTGGGAAGGATCTTTGTTTTGCATTTTCTCTACACACATACACACACACACATACTTATTGTTTCACTCACTGGAGTTTAATCTGCTCTCTCCAAATAACTGATTACTGCATTCAGCCAAAAGTAAACTTCTCTTTCGATACAGGCACTGTTTGAGCGGTAGAGCAAATGTAAATGTGCATTTATCTTGCCAAAGTCAAGAGTGGAGATGGAGTAAAAGCAGCAGACTTGCCCTTGTGGAGCAGGGCTCCATTATCCAGCTCAAATAAATAAAGGGACTGTGAATGTGAATGACTCACACACACACACACACACACACACACTTTAAATGGGCCCAACCTGAAAGACAGGTATATTTGGACAAGGAATCAGAGAATTTAATTTACTACTCACTTCAGTGAAAGACTTTTACTGGCCTGGTGCTAGTTGTCTTAATATAGGGCTTCAGTACTTCTCTCTGTAGGTTTTACTCTATGTTTATCCAAAAGGCCCACTTTGAGAATTCAAATCAATTAAAAAGTAAAATGATGTACATTTATTCATGCAGAATAATCTGACCAGTTCTAACTTTGGTTCTATAGTCTAACTTTATGAAACGAGTGTTTTGTTACTTTGACAGCATGTACATGTGTGAGTTGTTTCTAGAGTTAGACTTGTGTCAGTGCTGCCCCTGATAGCCCTGATGATGTCTCCCCCCTCTCTCACTCTCTCGCTCTCTCGCTCTCCCTCTCTCTGTCTCTCTCCCCCTCTCTTCTTCTCTCTCATTCATCTTAAAATGGATTGCTCTGTCACCTGGACTAACACTTTACTGAGAGCAGCCATCAATAGTTTTTGTCAAAAACTGCAGGCTGTGCCAGACAAGTCATCAATCACCATTTACATAAAACAAAGAGCGTTCTATGAGAGGCAGAGTGAGAGGCAGGTCTGCTCCAGATAAAAGCCTTGCAGGTCCACAGAGACGCTGAGCGCACACAGGCCTACATGTGGTGTCAATCTGAAACCAATAACTATTGGTTTGCAAACATCTAGCACTAAATCAATGAACTGCTGCTAAGGTATTTTTAAATCCTACAGTAGGTTGGAGTAAAAGAGTACGAATGTTTAGAAATCTGTTCAAACAAAGCTAAACTAATAAAATGCATAGTGTTATTCCACATGCATCTGCAGTGTGTCAGCATCTACCACTGTTTAGACAAGTTCACAAGTCAGAGATAGGACTCTCGTCCTGATATGAAACACACGCCTCGGAGGCATGCTTAATATATGCACATATCCTGACAGCCCAAAGAAAGCAAGACTTCATTGAATTTATTTAACACAGGAAATATGCTAATACTCCTTATAATTGTTCTTTCCCAAATCCATATTTTTCAGACAAATACAGCAGAGACTCCACCAATTCACAGATAATATATTCAGGAGATAGAGTTTGTTATTTTGGAAATAATGTATTGCATAAGGACTAAAAGTGGTTTCAGAAGAAACTAACAAGATTTGCTCTTACCTAAGCTTTAACTGAGGCACATGCCATCCATGTGTGCGTGTGAGCTACATTTACATGCACGCACACATAAAGAATTCAATTTGGGAACCATCATCGGAGCGCAGAGGAGAACTGGAAAGTCATATTGCTATAATGCTGCGATTATCAATCATCCTGACACTTTATTGGCTTTATCACTGTACATACCATTAAAATGATGTCTGGCCCAGATTGTCAGGGGGCAAACATTACACAGGCCAGGATTAAAATGCACATCCAAACACCTTCACTCTGCAGCTGAGATTGCACAGGCCTATAGGCAGCCAACTGGGGATGTGCTGTCAGAGGAGACATGGCGTCAACAAGGAGCTGGGCTGACGAGAACAACGATAATGTCACATTCAGGAAATGCACAGCCTTTCCTCAGTTTATCACATGCCTGAGTCAGTCAATGCTCTAAAAGAGTGATAACAAATGAGAGGAACAAACATCTATTCATCTCCCCTCACACTCCTAATCAGACATCATTGGCAAACTCTGCACTGCAAAGACATGCAATGAGCCTAGCACTATTGAAAAAGCATATTAGCACCACCACATGGTTTAAATTTGATGTAAAAATCAGTAAGGAAAGCAAATATCCATATTTCAAGGGATCTAGACAGTTACAGGCTTGTTAATGGGCATTTAAATGCTAGCGCTGCTGCCAAGCTGGCACACAGAGGCATAAAGCAAAGAAACGTATCTTTCTGAAACCTTTCATCAACAGCATGTAAGGTTTCAAACAACTAAGTTTTCAAATCCTTTGTTTAAATAATGTTTAAAAAAAATTAAGAAAATATGAAAAAAAATTCTTTCCCAAATGTTCTGCCTTTGAACGAAACAAATGCACTAGCCATCAAACTAAAACTTCTATTTCGAAAAGTCAATTTAATAATAAGTATTGGCTCATGTGCCAGACTCCTAATGAAGTGTCACAGGAGATGCCCGTGTCAGCGGTGAGACTGTGGCAGACAGCAGTCCTTCTGCACACTCTGAAGCGTGTCACAAAAGGCTTGGGACAGCACTGTTCTCATTAATCTCCCAATACAGAAAATGAATAGGCTCAGTGGGCCCGACATTTTTGTTCTCTCATAAAGCGAAACACAGAGGAGCTCAGAATGAATCTCCACACATTATGAAAGCTATTATCTTCAGCTGCCAGTCTGAGTGAGAGGGAAGAGAGAGCGGGTAATCCAAAACTAATGGGCAGAATGAGAGGTGCAAAGAAGTAGGGGACTGGGTCACGTCACTGCGCCTCTGCCTCTCTGCTTCAATTACTGACAGACACTCCCCAATATGGCACCGGACTGAAAAATGAGAAATATTCACATTTTTGATTGAATGGTATTAACTTCTGACTAGGTAAAAGAAAATTGGAGGTGGCTTCAGTTTTGACAAAGTATTACAGCTGACAGAATATCAAACTGATCACAAGACACAGACGGTCTGGATTATGGCATGGTCAAAATTAAATAGTCTTGTTGAGTGTCATGAAAAATAAAGATGTATTACCAAAAGTAGGTGAATTGACACTTAAAAAAATATACCGAACTCCTGAAATCATTAGTCATCCAGTCGGCCTTTGAATGAGCTGTGTTGGGTTTGACAAACAGAGAGTAGTTTATCTGCAGCCTGCCATAGGAGACACAATCCCTGTAATACCTTTAGCACTGTTGGACACCTAACCACCTCACACATCCATCAACACAGGCCATCACGAGGTCACTGCACTGTACATGTCCTGAGTATCAAATGACATCACAGTAGTATTATAATGGGGAAAAGGGTGCAGAAAAAGTAACATGTCTGTAACATGTGGATTTTGCTTTTGGATTTTTTTTCTGCATTACCATATAATCAATAGGGACAACTGACAGGACAGGATGATCCTATTCTAGAAGCTGAAGACCACCGATACACTCCTTTAAATTTAAGTTTAACAAAAACTGTACTTCCTGCCTAAACCGCTGCGAGCTGTATGCACTCTCAGCATGCATATACCCACACTTGCATCACCCCTACCCCATGAGGGCTTTGGTGATACCGGGCCTTTTTTTTGGCTTCCGGATATTCTTTTCAATTCTGGGTACCTCAAGCATCCTGCACTGACTCTTCCACTTCAAAACAGCAAGCTCATAAAATAATCAGGAGGACTGTCTGACATGTGTCCCCGTGCCCTGATGGCATGCCAACACCAAAGACCAACATTGATTTTCTGTAACGCGGGCTCGGATTAGCCCTCTGCAGGGATTAGCTGCCTGTGCAGGGCCTCGGGGTTCGCAATAAAACTAATAATTAATTTAAACAGTCGGCCCTATGGAAGGATACACTCACTCCGCGATCGCAGCATGGCAGGAATGGGTGTGTTGACTGACGGCCTGTCTGGCTCGCCATAAAGCAGCGGCTGTGGATGTGCCTGTCACTTGTCTGTGCGACATATATTCAAATATGAGGAGTAACATCCAGTCCACACAGTAATATGACTTTTGTGAACTTTTGACCCATAGACTAATTTACACTTAAGGCATGAAGTGGAGGTATAGATAGGCCTGTCACGGTAACAAGCTTTGAAGCACAATATATATTTTTTCAGAAATTACCACTGCAAATGATAATACTGAAACTACCTTATAGATGCAAAAAAAAGATACAAAAACAAATGGCACAGTAAATACTTAAGTAATAAGAATCTGAGTCATAGACGTTACTTATTTAACCATCTAATACTCACATCTGATCATACAACATGTACGACATGCTTGGGAGTAGATAGATTGCAAGATGCCTTTGATATAGAATAATTTTGTTTAATTGGCTATAATTTGGCTTCTCGAAATTCAGAGAAATCTACTTAATTTAAAAATATATATATTATTATTATCATCATCATCATCATCATCATCATCATCATCATCATCATCATCATCATCATCATCATCATCATTATTATTATTATTATTATCCAGATTTAGCACTGCATTTTAGCCTTTCTCTTCTTAATATCTGTTACGGACACTGTCCTGTTGCATTTGCCTTACCTCCACTCCCTCAGATCTTGCCCACCTGCTCAAATGCACCTGCCCAGCCACTAACCAGCTGGGGTATAAAAGACTGGAGCCAGTGCACACTCAGAGGCCAGTGGTTCCTTGCTGCAACATCCCTTTTTGTTGATCTTCATTTATATTAGTTACTTGTGTGTTAGTTTAAGTAACATTTGTTTTGTAGCACATTTCATTCTTTGTCAAATATTATTATTAAATTAAATATATGATTCAATATTATGCATCCTTTTTTAACTCCTCACCAAGGTCCCGTTTACTTGTTATTGTGCCATCTTCCTGGACGTCATAGCATGTAACAATATTCAAAAGAAGTACACCATCTGAACATGTGGTTATTTTTTGCAATATCTACTACAGCAATGCTTTATGTACAAGGTGCTGCCTCAGCATACAACAGTTGTGCCTAATTGCTTCACAGTACAATATACTACTATATACTATAATAGTGAAACAGGCCTCTGCCACAGTGTTATTTGTTTTTACCAGTACAAAAGAATGAAAACATCTCATCTTCTTCATTGCAGTGTCCGCAAGCCCGTCCTCCCTCTCTGTGCCAGACTGGGCTGCCATGGGCCGAGAAGGTGCAGGGATTTGTGCTGGTGTTGGCGGGCTTTGATCTGTCTGACACTCAAACGGCCCTCAGATCACTGTCTGCAGACCCGGCTGGGCCTCTCTGCCTGTATACACACACTCTGCCCGGGGAGGATAGCCTGCCCTCCTACCATCTCCCACTCCTCTCCTTTCTCCCTTCTTCTTCCTCCTCCTGCTCACTCTCTTCCTCTGCTGTTTGGTCTTTTCAAACATCTGAGTGCAGGCGTGTAGTGAGCTTTGGAGCACCCAGGGACCCCAGGATCCAGACAGTGGAGCAAATAAAGAAAACTCCAGCGTGCCCTCAGTACAAATGCTCTCTCACCATTATCACTGGGGAGCTGCTCTTAAACATCACCAAACGTATGGAGGGCCAGAACACATCACAACACTTCACTCTCGTTCAAATAATCACTAAGGCTAAACTAACGTGTTACCAGCATTGGACTCACTGGTGTAAGATCTTAGGAGGACACCCAGCTATGCAGATACTGTAGACTCTTATAGTCTTTCAGCTCAAACATGTCAGGAGCAGAGACGTGAAACACACTGTCACTGTTTCGTATCTCAATATGTCCCTGGGTGCAAAGTGAGGCAACAGCGTATGATGTCTTGCAGCCTGCCGGACCATTAAAACACATTTTCATGCTGATGGATGTCAGATGTAGCCTTTAAAAACCCAGTATGTAATTCATTTCTCGACTTTACAGATCTCAAAACTTTCTCCAAGTGCTTTGCTAATAAGGACACAAGCAAACTTAAATGAAAAAGGAAACCCAAAAACAAAAAACATGATGAAAAGACAAAGAACCTTGCTTCCTGTCTAGACCGGATCAGTTTTGGAATAGGAGACAGACTGTGAGTGAAAACTGTGAGAGGCGAGTATATGTTTATCTCAAATGCAAACAGGAAATGAGATACAACCGTGATGAGAATGTGGCACAGCTGTCCAGCCCAGAAGATGCATAGAGACGGAGTAAAACAACTGCAGCTTCCACAAGTCACAAACAAAAGACGGGTGGCTCATTGTTGAAAAAAATACATATTAACTATTAACCGGCCACACTGTAGAATTTTAAGCACTAGTCAACAGTTTACTCTGATTCCCAATTCTAACCTGATACTCGTGGGGAGACTGCCCTAAACAAAGTCAACATACGAATGATCGCTATTGATGCAAATGCTGTTTATAAGCAGTATTTTTTTAATTCTCTGTATATATTAAACCTTTAGCAATATCCTGAACCGATACTTGATTTGAATGATTTTTTGGATCGTACCCAAAACTAGTATCCGCGCATCTCTACAGTGTTATCTGGTCCCCACACTGGGATACAAAAACAATTCCAGCAGCCTTTATGGAGCAAAAGCTTTGACTTCTAATGCATTTGTAAGGATTTATTATTTCCCTGACATTATTTATCGTGTAGTCCTTAAACCCCAGAGCACAGCTAACTGCAATCATCTCTGAACTCTGGCTCCCATACACTGGGGTCTGTCTTCACTTTTCACCCTTGGGTCCTTTAGGAAAGACTGGGTGATTGAAAGCCATGAAGCAACCATACCAGAGGACGTTCCTTTGTTCCTTCTCCAAAACAGACTCCAAAACCTTTCCTTTTTTTTCCATCTGGGATTGTGCCAGGGGAAGTAGAAGTATAGCTGCCCCTCTACGAGCTTTCTCCTTTAATATGTTTCATGCCTTCCAGTTGCTTACATCATCAATCTGTGAGATGGGCTGAACATAAACACTGCTTGAATTATGGACTAAGAGAGACACAGGTTGTAGCTCAAACATAAGTTGGCGTCCGCTTTGCCTTTTCCCCGTAAAACGTTCAAATGGACAGATCCTAATCGCTGGCAAGGTTCCTAAATGACTTTGCATGTGTTGCCGATTTCAAAGTTGAGGAAAAGAATCCAAAATGTTCCCCTGTCGTCAGCTTCAAGTAGCAGCCTTGTTATTGACAGCTAAACGCCAGACCTAATCATCCTCCTTTTAATGTTCACTTAAAAATGCACACCCTCATGTCAAAACCAGAGCACATATTAACTCTCCCAAATTGTCTACTTACTAAACATGTCACTGATAAATTATACATCTGACTCCTTCCTCTCTCATATTTACATGGTTTTTCGGCAGAATTTGTGGTTTAGCCGTAAAGTATTTAACAAGTGTTTAAATATGCACAAGAGTCAACATCATAGCCTTACAGTAAGATGTTTACGCAATATCAAAAGACTTTGATATGCCCATCAAAATGAGTAAGACATACAGGCAGTTTGTTTTTCCATCGCCAAAACAGAAAATGCAGTGTGTCCACTTGGGCCCTATCAGATCCAATCATAAAGATCCATCACCGGCAGTGCACTCTGCTAAAACGCTAAGGAAACATATTGTAGATTTTAAGACCCTTTTTATTCAGCCAGACTGTGTACTAAAACTAATTGGATTTCTGTCAATGGAAAATATATATCCCTGGGACTGCTTTGAACTCAATAGCTTTGACTATCCGACTGTGCATGAGGGAGTGGGACCTCGCCACATGCCAAGCACCGGGAGGAAAATTAAATCGGTGGTCAACATAAAATATTAAAATAGCAAAGTATTGAATTTTTGAAAAATGATGTCAAGGCTGCTCATTATGGCCAGCAAGGCAGTGAATTAAGCTATACTTAGTGGGTGATAATTGAAATCATAGCTGTAGTCATTACCAATGACAACTTTCTAAATAATACCTCATAAATCCCCACTTTTAAGCGGGTCAGTGCCACAGCTGCTGAAAAATAGAAAGTAGGAAAACAAAATATCTTTTCCTTGCCTCCCCACCCCTCTTCTGCCCCTTTCTTCTCTCTCGTCTCCTCTCACTCACTTTCTCTGGGAGCCAATAAAATGTCAGCTTTTATTCTCCTCCTCCAACGCACTGGCTACATGTCAGCAGGACCTTCTAAAGCTCTGCCACCGCCAGCTGAAGGCCTGTAAATCTCTGTGTCAGAGGCACGCCATCCATCTCGGGATATACAATAAAAAATGTGACGCAGTCATAAAAGGAATGGCAACACTGGCCAGTATATATAATGTGAACAAAAGGAACATAAAGATGTTCCATTCTATTCTCAATGCAAGGCCATGAGATGGCCCAGGAAGAGAGCAGACTGAGGAATGTCCCAAGTCCTAACAGATTATTCTTCTCCCATCATTGAGCTTTTGTTGTGTTTTACACAGATACTAACTCATGGTCCATATTTCAGCTAGAGGAGCAACTTTAAGCTCAAAGTTCACAGAAGGCTTGTCTAGCTGTCTTTTTAAACTGTGTTTTACAATTAAGAGATAGGATCACAAACCATTGGGGATGCACCAGGAAGGGCATCCAGAATGTTTAATTTAATTTGAAAATCAATCTGATCAAAAACAGATTACTTTCCTATAAATGGGGAAAGAAAAAGAAAATACAGCATCAGGCACTAAGCGGATTAATAATAAATGTATATCCCAGGAAAACTGAAGGGGACCAAGAACCTATCAACAACCCCATATGTATATGTGCGCTTCTGTGGTCCGAACCTCAAGTAAATGAAACTCTGCATGTAATTAAGACAGATGAGGTTAGCCCATGCATCAAAACAAACCTGATAGATATGAGATGGGATTTTCCGGCACCATTACCACACACCCATACACCCAGACACACACACGTGCACACACACACACCTTTAGGCTCAGTTAAGTGATTTGAGGACTTCATAGTGCCAGTGTTTTACCTCTCCTCTCCTAACTGACACTTTATCTGCATACGGCATCTCAGCAGATTGAACACTTAGGCGAGACAATGACAGGCTCTCTACTCGTTGTCACTTCTCATTCTCGGCCCAGTCTGAGCGCCTCTTGCTGGGATCTCCACCCTCACATCAAACACCTCAGCCTACCTCGCCGGGCTAGAAAAGGACTACTTGATGTGTGTGACACTCATTTGTCAATTAGCAGGCCTTTTCCTGTGTTGACATGCAGCCACTTGAAAGATAGCAGGCGCCTGTGACGAATTAAGAAAGACAGATGAGTGAGACTTGATCGGCACAGTAATACTATAATGTTCTTTAGATATGAATATAAAATGACACAGTTGACAGGCCATACAAGGTTTTATTTCATTTCTCGGTGTACCAGGCCTCCCTACTTTGTCTTCTTTGTTCTCTTTTCATCAGACTACTTACATCTCATTTTGACAGCCAGGCGACATTTAGAGCACTTTCATTTTAAAATGTGAGTTAGCATACTTGATTTGTCATTAAAATGCAAAATGCCTGCCATCACTAACATAGCCCGGGTGCATGGAGACCCTCTCAGACGTACCCTGTCATATGTCTACAGCACATACACATATACAGGTAGCACACTAATGTCTACAATACTAAAGGCCGGCAACAGTGTCCCCTTACCTTATGCAAGAATACTGAACTGTAGGGCTTGGAATAACAAGGTATCCCACAATGTTGAGACATGGCTCATGATACATACAGTAACAGATATGATAATACACCTGCAACAAAGAATCGACTGATTGTGACTAGACAACTTTGACAAATTATAGTAGCTGTGTTTTAAAAATTGTAATTGTTATCTGGACAATACAGACTCTAAAACACATTAAAAATAATAATAATTAAATCAAAATGATCATTATCAAATCAAGATTAATGAATGAAAAACATTCAGATTTTTATCAATAATATACTTTATTTGTAGATACTCTCTATCTAGAAACCTTCAGTCAGTATATTTCAACATTTTGGTTGATAATGTACTTAAAAAGTCTCAATGTACTATGGAAATCATTGTTTTACTAGTCAACTAATTGAAAAAATAATGGCTGACTAGTCGACTACTAAAATAATTGTTAGCTGCAGCCCTACAACATACAATATCTGACTCTAAAGAAACAAATGTGTGTTTCTAAAACCAATACTTAAACACACTTTGTCCACTTAAGCAACATACTGAGCGAGCCCCTGCTGCTTCAATTGAGTTTTCTGAAATATAGAAAGACTTAGTCCTATGGATATATCAATACAGTGTTGAAAATACAGTATCACAACATGTTGCGATATTGATAAGTAACAATCCTGCAAAAACTACAGTCTATTCATGTATATGTTACAAAAAATAACCTTATATTTTCACAACAGATCAAAGATGCCTTGGCTATGCAATGCCACAATTTCTTTACCAAAATGTCATGTTGAATTTGAGATGGCTATCACTGCTCTGTTCTGAGTTGTACTTGCAGCCCTCGTGTCCATGTGTTGTGCTAACTCTGCATGTAACAGAGGCCGACATCCCCGACACAGAGGGGAACGGTGTCAACAGAGCACAGGGCACTTCACTCCAGCACGCACACACCTGAACTGAAACAAAGTGGGCAGCACGTCACCATCTCCGCGGCAACCAGGTCCCTGAGAGCCACACTGGAGCACGCGCTGATGAGACAGGCTGACAATGCCGGGTAGAGCTTGGGCCGTGACAGGCTGCTAGCATCATTTCATCCTGCCATTACCTTTCCAGCCACTCACTGTTATGCCCACACAAACACGGGCAAACATGCACACAAAGAGTTATACAAGAGCGACAGAAGAGCCAATGCCTTCCTTCTCGTTGCGACTTTTCAGGGTGCTGGATACATGTTGTCACGCTGGCTGACAGAGATACGCATATTAGCCGCCCTATAACCTGGCCATGTCTTTTTCATCCAAACAATATCAAGCGCTGTATATATGATGTATGCGACAGTCCACGCTTTCCTCATATCTATACATACATGTTGGATGGCACTGGAATGAGGTCATGGTGTCAATAAACAAATCAACAGCAAAAAAAACATTCTTGAAGGTTGGAGCAAGGACGGAATGCAAATAGGTAAAGTAGCAAAAAAAATTCCCACGTTAGCGAATGGAAATACTGATGTTGTATTAAAAAAGATATCTGTTTTTCATTCCTGACTTATGAAAACGGCAACTGCAGTTTATCTTTGGCCTATAAAGTGCATTCTTATGGCGTTCAAAGCTCTCTGGGTTGGCTATGCCGTGGCTAGCATATAACAATATAACATGTAGAGCCGCTTATTGAATTTCACAGTTTCACCCACTGCTGACCTCCCAACGCCGTCACGTACACAGACAGCACAGGAGAGGAGTTTATGAGAGGAGGGCCGAGGCTCGGGGTGTCGGGGAGAGTGGGTGTGTAGTGTGCATGAGCAGGCTCCAGGTCACTGCAGTGTAAGGACAGCTGGGTGGACGCTTTAGAGCAGACATGACAATCACAATTATTTGGCTCAAAATTGAAACAGAGGTATCGCTCCTTATATATCGGACTAATAATTGTGACATAATAGATTAGAAAAGTGGCTCCAGGTTTTGAGTGGCACAACAGAAGCGCAAATCATTTTGAACAAACCTCAATCCGCCCTTCGAGGCAACTGCAGTTGGGAGTTTGGGGCGTTACAAAGATAAACTGAATTCATTGTATTTTCAATTTTAAAATGTCTGTAATTTGATATAGTAGCAATGGAAATCTTGATTTTAAATTTGATTAATCAGACAGTGTAGTTGTGAATGCACAAACAACATGATATTGTAACTAAAGAAAACTATTTGGTGCAATCAAATATACACACTTATTCATAATGACAAATTCTGAGTTTTTCCAAAGGAGTCAGTCAATCGTTTTGTTTTGACTAAATAAATATAAAATAACATTTTAGTCATGCTAATGTGGTACTAATTTAGGCTTCTTTTACATCTCATTTTGTTTTAATTTTGACACTGTTATTAGAAGGGAATTCATTATTCATACTTGAACAAGCTTTCATGACACAAACACCTTGTTATTGCAGAGTCCAAGCCAGAGTAATGTACTGTATGTGTTTCCATACCATTATAAATGTGCAGTCGTCATTTATGCTACACTATAGAATATCCTTAGAGCCCCATTGTCAGACGTCAAACAAACAAACAAACTTGAAGTGCTTAATAATAATGTAAACCCCAATTCATCCCCATAATAGCAGAACAAGTCCTGTTACATTTTCAGATCAGCTTAATGTCAATCAAAGACTGTGTGCAGACAACTTTCATTTTGATTCAACTATCTGTGTAAGAGATGTATTAAGAATGATGGAACAGAGCATTTCCCCACCAGCAAAACCCCCAATCAATAGCCCACTGACACAACCCCCTAATGATTTAAGCGCCCCTTCTTCACTGCACCTCTGCCCACACCCGCCTTTGATGTTTGGTAATGATATCTGACATGTGAGATTAACTGGAGAGAAAATTAGTAATGAATTAGTAATATCGGATTTATAAATATTTGATTCCTAAACATCAAGTTCTTAATGTGACAGGTTCAAGGGCAAGAAACATAATGGCAGCCTTGATCTTCGCCAAACCAACACGCACAAGGTCTGTTTCAGTCAGTCTTCATGATGAGGGAAATATAACGTGCCTAATAGTCTCACTGAAGTCTGACTCACCTGCCCCCATGGAAAAGACAACAACTACATCGTAAAAACTCATATTTGACACTGATATATGACTAATAACTTATCTCTTACCTCCCTGTATTTCACATCATTAGGTCCAGTGACAGGCAGAACTGATGCCAACGTCTTAGTATTGTCACAATATTAAAATGTCAAACTTGATTTTGATACCACAGTTGTATCACTGCGTATACACACGAAACACAACACAACTTTCTTTATGTTACCATGAGTTTGAAATATTAGATCTGGTAAATGTCACGATCATTATAAAACTGTTCAGGAAAGGTCAAATTCAGTGTTTATCAGGTTTTCTTTCAGTAACAATACTTGTTCAAATGAGTATATACTAGTTTTAGTATCGATTAGTATCTGATTTTGGACAAGCATACAACATATATTTTTATTCTCCCAATAACAACAATCAGATCATAATTTGAGATCTGATACAAACGTTTTTAAAAATGTCAAAAATGTCACAAAAAGTGAAGGGTCGGTCAAATTATACACAAAATGAGCATATGAGCATATAAGACAAATAATTCCTATATTATCCTGTAGACAATATATTGCCCATACCTAACAGTGTACGATTATGTCAAGTTTAAATCAGGTAGCTGAGGTCTTCACATCGCTGTCACAGACAGCTGCCTGAAGATGAGACATTTCAACCAAAAACTGCCTGGGTGTCTATTGAGACAGCTTCATGGCCATGACAGTCGTGAAAAGGGCTTCAGAAACAAAAGCACCTTAAAACCATCATCTTTCCCCTTTTACTTGCCAGATCAACTGTGCTCGTCCTGCTATTGAAGAGACAGCCCCCTATGAAGTAGCTGCCACGAGGTGTTCCTTCATGTCCTGACAGGGGAATCTATTCTTCTATTTGCCCCAAATTAGCATGTCACATTTATCGATCACACCTTTTATCTTGCCCCGGCGTGGCACCAGCCTTCACCATAAACTCATTCTACTCTTTGAAGTGCTCAAGACACTTTGACCACCTACAGAACAGGAGCACCTTCAATTATACCTATATCTGTCAGACAGTCAGGGCGAATTAAGGGAGATATCAAACGACAAACCTACTTTAACTGTTGAACCAGCAGTGGCACACAAAGAGCAAGTTGTTTAGTATTATTAGATATAAGGCTACACTATTTTTAGACTACAATTGTAATCTCAGAAAATGCCATGGTGAGTAGTTACATACAAACAGGCCCCCTTCTGACCTGAGTTGGTTGAAGCTCAGGTCCAGCCGCTTTGCAAAGTGTCCATACGTTTCCCCATTAGTTCTAGGAATTTCTTGCGTCCTATTTCCGATTGTAGAAATCTATAAAAGCAGGACAAATTGGAAATTCTTTGCAGTCATTTCCGATGTAGGAAATCTATAAAAGCAGACAATTGAGAACTGAAGCACTATAACACAGTAGTACACATTTACTTATTTATTCTGGGTTTAAGATGACACTCTATAGGTCGGTAAAGTTGAACTGAAATGTGGAAAGGCCAAAAAAAAATAAAGATTCTGAATTTGCAGTTTTTGTGGTGTGGTTGGATAAATATAGTGGCTGATATAAAATATATATAATAATAATAATTCATCATTCATTGTGTATAAAGACTTAAAGGTTAACCATTTTAATTGTAGATATTGGCCATGAAAAGACATATGACTGATTAAGTATTAGTAATTCCTTTCCCGCTGTGTGGGGTATTGCATTTGTAATACATTACAAACACAAAACAATGCTGTTTAAATAGAAGGGGGGGGGGAAAAAGAAAGAAATGCAGCTTTTATGCAGGCTTTATCAGGTGAACAAATTGAGCATTGCATTCATAAACTTAGACACACTCTCCAATACAGCCATCAAACATAGCGGATAATAAGAACAGTCTGGTTTCAAACAGAATGAAGACGTTGAAGTTGAAGGAGGAACAACTGAACTGAAAGTCATGCGTCAGCGCGTCACATGACACGGGGATGTTCGTAAAAAGTACTTTCTATTTTCTATATTTGAACGCCAAACACTGAATTACGTGAAATGTGTGTGGGCACCTTGTCAAACTTGTGGAAACTTACTTGTGTGCCGTTGAGCGCGATGCTACCTGCCATAAGTTCACAGAAGAATGACAACGCGCCGCTCGCTTTCCAAACCCACTCTGGCGTTATGAATCCGACTTTACGCACACGTTCAGCATACGAACTCGTGTGTGGTAATGAGTCTTTCCTGGGTACTTTTACAGATCGAGCGTGTTATAGCAAATACCAACTGCCCTTACGGTTTCCGCGTGCCGATTGTGTCAGCTGATCCTTGTGATATGCGGAAACACGTGGGTAAAGCGCTTGTTATTGATAAAGTGAGGCGGACTGTCTCCTGACACAGAGGGACCTTATCAGATTTCCCCTTGGGTCTGTGGGGAGACGGTGTGTAGGATCACAAGTGTATAAAGTGGTAGATCGAGAGTGTTTGCCAAATGTGTTTGAAATGCAAAGTTAAAAGAACAAATTCTGTACTCTGTTCCTCGCCTGATATTCCACAACGCCACACCGAAAACAAAGTCAGTTTAAAATAAATTAAAACTTTAAATACTCACAAAATACTCCTTACAATCCTGTTTTCTGCCTCACAGGGGTTTTGCAGTTAAGGTTTTGCTTGTTTACGCGCGTCTCGGTGGTTATTTCATTGGTGCCAGCTGCGCGTATATGTTTCCATGGGCAACAACGCACGCGTTTGGTCGCATTACGTGCTTATTATTATTCACACAATACATAAGTAAGACCACTTAGCAATAGGCTATGTATGTAATGGAGCTGACTGTCTTTAAGTTGCAAAGATTTTTACAAATTGAATTGACCTAACCTTCCATAATAGGGTCAGTGAAGAATACATCGTCACTACACATCCACGTGTTGGTTATTAGCAAAGAAAAAAGAAAAATATAGTCATCTTTTTTTAAATTATTTGAATCGTGTAGCCTCTTTGCTATACGTTCCAAAGATCTATTACTCTTTCATCATTGCTATTATGCATGATCAAAATACAGACAGTACAATCTGGTACCTTGGGAATAACTATCAATTATTCATTTTGTATTAACTTTTTCCAAAATATGTCATTAAAACCCAGATGCCAGGCTGGAGGAAAGAAAATGATTATGTACATATATGTACATATATATATATGAGAGAGAGAGAGAGTTGTGCTAATGAGAATGAGTCAAGAACTACTTTTAGAAAGTGTTAGAAGTGTTGGTTTTAGAAAGCAGACACAGGTACTCATTTACTCTGTTACATTTACTTACTGTAACTTTTTCTCTATTTAAAGGATTTTTCGGTCCAGAATCTTAATTAGACAGGATAGTTTTAGCATGAAATGGGGATGAGAGAAGGGAGGACATGCAGCAAATTGTCTGAACTGGGATTCAAACTCACGACGCTTTGGCCGGCAGCTGCCACTTTAATCACTCGACCACTGGGCCGTAGTGAGTAACTTTTCACTAAATGATACAGAGTAGCCTTTGTACTTCATACTTTTACTCCTAGTTAGAGTGAAAGTGTTGACTACCCTTTCCACTGTGCGTGTTGTGGCCTTAAGCAAGACACTTCACCCACATTGCCTAGTATGATTCTGGTGTGTGCGTAAATGTTGGTGGTTTGAGGGGCTGATGGCACAGATTGGCAGCCTCACTTCTGTCAGAATGTCCCAGGGCACAGGAGTACCACCACCGAGTGCGGAGTGAATGAATAATGCTATTTGAAGTACTTCACTTCATGAAAGGCAATATATATAAATCCATGAATGATTAATTAGCAATTGATCAATTTATGTTGACAATATGATATGATTGAACATTTTTGTTTCTTATACCGCTCCTTCGGATAAGATTTAGTTTCTGTAAATTGAATGGTCTATTCTTTTTTTTGTGTGCATCATTTAAAGCTTTGGCCTCACCATTTGAACTTCAAATTATAAATCAGAAGTTACTCCTTAGTAGTAGTTTCCCCAAATACTTGTGTTTTTACTTACTACGTAATTTCTACTTTACTTACTTGAGCAATATTATTTTGAAGCACCTTTACTCTTTTTTTTGGCTACTCTACCCACCTGTAAGGCTGTATTGAAGTGTTTTGTTTTTTTGTATTCACATGTATCATTTCATTCAATCACTTCCCTATCATTTTCAACATCAGTTACCAAAGCAGTATTGAAGTTGTGCGTATTCCTGACCATCTTGAGCGCTTCCTGGTTGGATGACGTCAGTAGCTCCTCCCACTCGCTGAACAGCTCGCTCGCCCTTGGACAGAGGAGAGAGAGAGACGAGCAGGGAGGAGACGTGCGCATGGCTTCAGTCTGCAGGGCTCCTTTCGGTTCTGCACATGCATTTCATGAAATATACTGAATTAGACTGACTTCAGGGACAAAACTTTTTAGCAACAATGTGCCTCTCTTTTTACGCTTTCAATGACATGTTTTGCGCCGGATTTTTATTGTTATTTTTATTTATTTATTTTTTGCTATGCTGTGAAGGTACTGTTGGTACACGGACTTTGCTGTAAACCTGTCCTTCCTGCTTGGACTTTCAAACTGATCTCGTGCATGCGTTTATAATTGTTTCAATACTTGTATAGACTTAATGCTTTCTCTTATTTTTACTTCACTTATGGAACAATATGTCGGAATTACTCATGTTAAAGTTTTAAAGTAATTCGAACTTTCTGGAATTGCTGAAATTGTTACAAAACAACCCAAATAGTCTAATAAAAATAAATGTATTATCAACTATCCTTGTCTTTTTCTTTCTTTATTTTAATGCAGATACTAAAGTTTAGTCTAGTTTAGTCAGGAGGTAAATTTTGGATCTCACACATAACTCTATAATCCTCTCCTCCTCTCCTACAGAGTTCCTCATGAGATGTAAATAGTTATTTGCATGCAAGGGGTGATTCATAAAAATGTCAGGGTTAGAAAACATATGGCGATATTAAAACTTTCTATTTAAATATCTTGAATTATGGTTGCAAAATTGTGTTCCCATTTAAGGGGAATGCCGAGTATTTTGGTGTCTGCTGCAGGAGCCCATTCGTCATATGGACAATAAAGAGGGTTTTCGCCTGACAGTGAAAATTTATGGTTGCCCTTCTTTGCCCTAATAACTCACATATTGTGTCACGGACTGACAGGCCTTGCACAAAACAGCAAGCCTGTTATCAATCACACATCTTTGCATATTGTTCCCTTTTTTACTGCCAGACAAAACGGTGCGAGCAGTTGGAGAAACTGCGCGCAGATTTTGGAGAAATATTGGCAGCATAAAAAATGAAACACTCGGGCTTAAGAAAATAAATGTTGGTTGTTAATATTCATAAATGCAAACTAAATTGAGCCAGATATTACGAGTAAAAAAACCTAAAATAAACAGCATCATACATACACTTGTTAAATAAAGGCCTGATTATGCGTTCATGGAGTGCTAGTTTACGCACATAGTTCTAGTTGATATATATATATATATATATATATATATATATATATATATATATATATGTGTGTGTGTGTGTGTGTGTGTGTGTGTGTGTGTGTTTATTTTTTTTATTTAATTTATTTTTTGCGTGGCAGCTGTCCACTCCAGGTTTTCTTGCTCTCCAACTTGACCTGTCAAAAAGATTACCACAGAAGGAGATTAATGACAGAGGCGGGTTGCAATAATAATCGTTTTGTTTGATGTGACAACTTTGATAGGCGTTGATTTACTTACAAACTGATAGGCTTTTAATTGAGCGCCTCCATCCCGATTGAGATGAAAGGAAAACCACATTGAAAAGCTGCCCGATTGCCCCGGAGCCTCAATACTGATTAGCCATCTCAGCGGTGAATAGTTCAAGGCATTTTCAACTTCTTTTCTCCGCGGCCTGACACCCCATTCCTCTTCTTTTCTTTTGCTCAGTGCGCTTTGCTTGCTCCTAAAGGAAATAAATCATTTCCATTGTATGTAAATAAAATCGAACTGACATGGATATAAAATGTCTTGAGTTCTTTTTGTGCGGGTCTTTGTTTTTCTTGTTCTAGATGACAGTGTGCCCGAGGCGCATGACACGTTTGGACAGACGCGTTTAGGCAATATGGACATGGTTCAGTTTGGAGTGACTCGTTACGCACTGTCTAAAGTTTTGGTTCCAGTGTATTTAAATTTAGTCAATAACAGAATATGTATGTTTTATATATTGTTTAAAGTTTGTTTAATAAAGACATGTTTGCTAAGTTAAGCATTTCTTTTACGTCTCCGCTTCACCCGAGGCTCTTTCCTAACGGGATAATAAGCGTCTGGAGCAAGTATTTGAGCACCTTTTAGCACTTAACATGTGAGCGCCACTGTCTGCAAGTTATTAAAATTTCATCATGTGTCCAGTCACCTCCCGGTGCTCTATGAAGAGATCAAATCTAGACCATTCGTTGCTGCAAAAACTCTCGTAGGGAAATGCCATATTGTTCCGTATTCATCGTAAGATCTTTTGTCGATCCAACTCGAAATTAAACCTGAACTAGAAGGTTTTTTTCCCCCTTAAAACTTGTGTCTCCTGCTGAACCCCTTTTTTCCCATTTGTTCTCTTCCCACAGTCACACTGGCATGTAATCAGCCACAATGGCTGACATAAATCAAGCCACGGATTGACAGTGTCTGACAAATAACTGATTGATTGCGGTGGAGCAGAATTGACACTTGACGGAGGGGTGGAGACAGAAATAGAAGGGCGGTGTATATTATACTGAAAACATGTGACATTCACATCCCTCCATCACTACATTGGTCTATTCCTGTCAACGCTTGTCTGTTTAGGGAATTCAAGCTGAAGTGGTTGGTCTTATGTTTGCCGATGCACAAAAGTACCACATCTTGGTCGTGCGTAAAGACGCGTCAATGTGCGCTAGTAACAGTAAGATTACCACCGACTGTTTTAATTTGATGTACTCTAGCCATACTAAACCTATAGATTTAGTTATAATATAGTTTTTAAAAGTGTGGAAACACAATGGCATAGTGTAATTCTTACTGGGCACGCATCTCTGGAAGAATTAACCAAAATGTAACTGCTGGAAATTGATGAAATAAATAGCGTTCAATATGTCTTTGCCGTTCAGACAAGTGTAAGGACGGAATGAAGGACTCTGTAGGTTTTTAGTCCGACCTCAACTTTAAAAAGTGTGCGCGTTCCCAGCAACCAACGTATTTTCGCATATCTCCTCCCCCGAGCTGTCAAAATAGAGGCGCTTACAAAGAGGAGAACGTCACATCCCCTTGACCCTCCAATCACCTCAGGGTCCCATTTGATTGGAAGGCGGCAAAGGCTTTAATCTCGGACTAATTCAGCTGCTTTTGAAGTGAACATTTCGAGCAGTTCGGTCTTCGGGAGTACAGAGCGAGGAGCTACAGACAGACGCACACGCGGAACAGCGCTCATGGTGCAGACTCAGCCTCGGATCTGCGATAGCCTCGCACGGTCTCTCAGTAGCAGCGTCTCTCTCCTTCACCACTAGGATTTACTTGTTTTCCTGCCTTTTCAACCCTTTTTGCCCGAGAGAGAAGCTTGATGCATTTTGGCTTTCTTGATGAATCTGACAAAAGGGTCGCCGTTTAATTTCCTGACTAGTGGGACATGAGCACATCGCCATCGGCGTATATTCTGAAAAATAGCGATATTTGTGTAGTCTGGGAAAGGAGCAGTTCACGGAATAGTGGCTCGGCGAGCACCAAGCCCTTTCTCCACTCCGCACCTCCGTCTGACCCACTACGGCAAGCTAACAGACTTCCCATCAAGATTTTGAAAATGCTTACCGCACGCTCGGGACACATTTTGCACCCGGAGTACCTGCAGCCTTTGCCTTCTACCCCCGTCAGTCCCATCGAGGTACGAAACTACTGTATTTATTGCTACTTTCCCCCTTGTCTATTTACGCGCGGAGATGTTGTATAGTGATTTCCAACACATTTTAAGGGGTATTAAACTCAAGTGTTAAATATCTATAATTGATAGTATAGGCGTAAAAGTAGTTGGCAAGTTTAGGCATTATTTGAATGTTATGGTTTTGTCGTGCGTAAAGGAAATGTCGAAAGTGTATTTACTAATACATCGAAAGTTTAATGTGCCCGTAAGTGTTATTTTCTGACAGTTTTGTATTATTTCTTTTACAGTTAGACGCCAAGAAAAGTCCGCTGGCACTTCTGGCACAGACATGCTCTCAGATCGGCAAACCGGACCCACCGCCTTCTTCTAAATTATCCTCCGTGACGCAAAATGGATCTAGTGAGAAGGAATCTAAATCTGGCCCTTTGAAACTCAGCGACATCGGTGTGGATGACAAATCTAGTTTCAAACCATACTCTAAGCCTTCCGACAAGAAGGACTCGTCTTCTGGCGTCTCGGGAGAGAAGTCTGGTTTCCGAGTGCCGAGCGCCACCTGCCAGCCGTTTACGCCGCGGACAGGCAGCCCCAACTCCAGCACTTCAGCTTCTCCCATGCCGACAGAGGGCAAGTGCGGGGAGCGGGACGACAAGAAAGAGGGTGATTCAAATAAAAATGGCACTACGGACAGTTCAGGCACCACGAGTCACAGTCGGATAAGTGTAAGTTGTGGTGGAATAAACGTAGAGGTGAACCAGCACCAGGAGACGACGCCAGGCTCTAAAAACACTTCCTCCTCGGAGTCCCCTTCTGTAACTTCTGTTTCCTCTGCGTCTGTACTCGGGTCAGGACTTGTAGCCCCCGTTTCTCCATACAAACCAGGACAGACAGTTTTCCCCTTGCCCCCTGCTGGCATGACATATCCGGGGAGTTTGGCCGGGGCCTATGCGGGTTATCCTCAGCACTTTCTGCCTCACGGTGGTAGTCTAATGAACGCACAGCTAGCCAGCTCCCTGGGCTGCAGCAAGGCCGGCTCCAGCCCGCTGGCCGGGGCCTCCCCACCCTCCATCATGTCGGCCAGCCTGTGCAGAGACCCTTACTGCCTAAGCTATCACTGTGCCAGTCACTTGGCGGGCGCAGCTGGGGCATCGTGCACGCACGAGTCGGCAGCCGCAGCAGCAGCGAACGCCCTTAAGTCCAGCTACCCCCTCATGTACCCCACGCACCCCATCCACGGCGTCCACTCCTCCGCGCCCTCTTTTAGCGGACACCCCCTATACCCATACGGCTTCATGCTGCCCAATGACCCCCTCCCTCACGTGTGTAACTGGGTTTCAGCTAACGGACCGTGTGACAAGCGCTTTTCCAGCTCCGAGGAGCTGCTGAGCCACCTACGGACTCACACTGCATTCACCGGGGCTGACAAGCTTATGTCTGGTTATCCCGGCTCCTCGTCCTTGGCCAGCGCTGCAGCAGCGGCCATGGCCTGTCACATGCACATGCCTCCCTCTGGGGCCCCTGGGAGCCCCGGGACTCTTGCTCTGAGGAGCCCACACCACGCGTTAGGACTGAGCAGCCGCTATCACCCCTACTCTAAAAGTCCCCTGCCCACCCCCGGTGCCCCCGTGCCCGTGCCCGCAGCCACTGGTCCCTACTATTCCCCTTACGCACTCTACGGCCACCAGAGACTGACCACAGCGTCTGCGCTGGGATATCAGTGAGACTCTAAAGTTTATATAAGATGCAAATATAAAGACGTTTCTATGAACTGCGTTAAACAGGGCAGGATCCGTGGACTTGGTGTATTTATTTATATGTCGGTTTAAAGTGAGCGAGAATAGCGGCAAACGGATCAAGCAATTCAAAGTGCATTATGTTGAGCTGAACTCTATGGAAAAGTCAAACACACACGGTAGATACTAATTCAAATAGGGTCATCATTTCGATGTTCATTTGAAATTGCTATGATTGTATTTGTTCTTATTTAATGTCTCATGGAAAAGAAAATAATTTACATGCATGTTTGTTTCTTAAAACACAAATTGTCCACATTTTAAATTGCAGTTATTTTTCAGATGTAAACCTTGAAAAGAGAATTGGTATTTTTTTGTATGTATTCTGAAAAATAACAAACGATTCTGTTCCATACTTCAGTGTGACTCATTTTCTCACGTACATTATTCACCTAAACTATATATTTTTTAATTATTCAGCACTATATGAACTGGCCTTTTAGTTTGTGTAAAACTAATTTCAGCTCCATCAAAGGCTTGAGTTTCCTTTTTCTCATATCTAAAATGTGCCAAAGAATGAAACGCTGTTTGTATTTAAATAGAGCTCAGGTGTTTCGTGATGAATTCTTGTTTGAAACCATCCATGGTTTGTGAGTGTAGTGCGCCCTTGCACCCGCAGCTATTATTAATTACTTTAATATGACGTATGTCAACTGCGGTTATTTTGCCCAAATTTGACAAATGCGTTTTCAGATAATAATCTGTGTTTAGTAAATTCCTGAGAGCGAAAATGCCCAGATACAAATAGAGAATATTATGTTTTATTAATGGGTAAATAAATTATGAGGACAAATGTGGATTGATAAAAAAATAAAATAAAAATAATGTATCAAACAGTCTGGCCTTCAATACAATACATAATTTCTAGTATTACTGTTATTTTATAGCATTTTTAAATATTCACACTTACTCGCCACACGACTTGCACGTAGATATTTAAAGACGCATTCAAACTCTTAGTCAATCAACGATGAGTATATTTATAATAGGCTATACACAATTCGGGCCTGTGCAATGAATTCTTTTGAATATGTTAAGAGTGTGTGCGGAGCGTTTGCGCAGAGGCAGGCGCACACAAACTATAACACACACTCTATGAATTATACACAGAACTTAATACAAAAGTTTAATTTTTCTTTATTTTGAATTTTATTTCAGTAACTCAATAGCAACTCTGTCTGTGGTCTGTAACAAATAGGTTTGGGTCCTTTGTCACACAATACAAATAATAGTCTCAATGATAATTCTCAAACATGGTTGGCGTCAACAGACGCTTATTTAATTCAATTATCCAAAATAATGTTGAAGTGGACTTTGTACGCACAGCAATGGCTTTTTCTGGCTGGCCGCACAGTTGACCCAGCTGCGCTCGCACTGTTCTTATCAGAAACATCTCTTCAGGTACGCCGTGCCTTGTCTACGGCCCAGCAGTTAGTCAAATGAAACAAACTCCTCTCGTGGTGCGTAGAGGGCCCACACGCGTCCTAAACTGATGTAATGACGGTGAAAGGGAGCAATTTCCATTTTTACCCACATCATGGTGGCTGTGCGCGGAGGTCCCCGGTGGAAGGCAATTTATCATGTGCCCCTCCCCCTGGCCCTGTCAGCGGAGGAACAGGCAGGCACATGTGCGCATGAATTAGGCAGCCCGGCTCTCCCTCCTTCTCTCCCATCTCTCCCCCTCCCACTGTGGGGATGTGACACACTGCACAGGAACATGGGGATTATATGCAAAAGTAGAAAGTACACATTCACTTTGTCCATCAAGGCACAGAGGCGTGGAGACTGGAGATTTTAGCGGTCTCAAAGTGTTTCCAACACACACAATAGTTGGGATTAAAAGGCCAAAATTGAATAGCGTAGGCCTCATTAAAAGATCTTAAATGGCCAGAATAGTCAAAAGAAATATTGGGTTTAGAATACACACGCATACAAAATAATATTATATGCTGAAACTACTCACTCAGTATCAACTTTGTAAGAGTTTTGTTCATGTGTTTTATTGAATAGGGACAAAATTAATGTAAGCCATATTTATCATTTTAAATTAAAATTTGAGCATATTTTGAGAAAAAAAATATTAAACTGTAAAAATTACTAGTTTAAAAAAAAAAAAAAAAAAAGGCTTTTAGATTAAATGCCACAATGATCGAACAAAGTCCATACAAATTCAACATTTCCAACATAACGAGAAGCTTCGTTTGGGCACATTTCTGGATTGTTCTATTAGATCTCCCCCAATTTCTCTGTAACAACAAATCCAAAGTGGCAAAACATAGCTTACTACAGAGTTATTAAACTAAAGAACAGCGAGAATGTATGTACACAACCGTTATTGCCCAAAGGTGCAGTGACCATTTTGGATTTTGCGGTCTCCTCGCAGCAGGACATCTGTTGAAGGTGAGCCCAGGACGTGAGTCACCCTCAGCCTGTCCTCAGCCCATCCTCAGCTCTACACAACTACCACCACCGGAGCTGTCATTAGAGGGTTGTGTGGCACAGTAAAGAGACATAGCATCATCTTCACAGGCAAGTCTATTTGGCAACAGCTGTGTCAATAAGGGAAGTTGCTATAAAGTCCTCGTGACTCCAAAGCGATTATTACCTTTGATGCACTGTATGTGTGTCATCATGGTGATAATTACAATACAATCAGGCTAGCAACAAGAGCCCTATCAATAATAAAGGATATGATGTTTCCGGGATGTAAATTATACTTTTACGATTCCTTTTTTATTCCAAAGTGTAGCTGCTCTGTCATTAAAGTAGCAGTATTTGTATGACAAAACTTTGAAGTACTATGCCTGTACTTCAGCAGGAGTGTAAATAAAATAAATTTAAACAGCCCCAACAGCCAACTGCCATCCTCTCAGTGATTTATGGTTATATAGGCTGTAGAGGTGTCCGCTGCTTTGTGATTGCAAGTAATGAAGTCATAAAATTAACAGCATGAGACAAAGAGCCACTCAGTGCTTGTAAATAGATCATCAGCTAGAGAAATGTGTGTTAAATTTCCTTGTTACCGCTCGGATTAGAAAACAACATTCAAGCTGGTTCATCTATTACTAACTTCAGATGTGGTTGCAAAATATTGGAAAAAACATGATCATAATTAGGGCTGCATAATATCTTGCAAAAGTAGAGATATCGCAATATTGACTAACGTAGTAATCAATGTTTCCACAAATTAAATATATAAACATTAGTTGTGTTCTTTGTTCTTTGTTCTGTGTTTGTTTGTATCTATGTATTTGTGTATATATATATATATATATATATACAAAGAAAAAATATATATTTAAAAACACATTTTGATCTAACATCGCAATAATATCAATATTGCCCTACTTAACAGTCGTAACGTATAATCGCAATAATTTCCAATATTGTGCAGCATCTCTTATCCCAATGACAATTTCACAACATGTACTGTACAGCCCATTGGCCATAGATATTTCATATTTAAAATGTACACATTTATATTACATTGTTTTTGTAGAGGAATGTAATAGTAGCATTAAAATAATACAGTCAAAATGTGTCTTGAGCTACATGTGTGATTGTAAAGCAGCAGAGAGGATGGTGCATATACTGTATCTTACTACCAAGAAGAATGCTGAAAAAAGGTATGTGAACATTTTTGAATTCAGAAAGGATGCAGTGACATATTTGGACATTAGGGGTCTCGCATGGCAGACAAAAAAATGTCATACAGTATTAGGAGTTTTAAACTTTGAAGGCAATTCAGTAACTTCTCACAACATACTTTAACTGAACCTTTAAACGAAAAGGTATAAATACATTTCCATATTTTCAACTTTCATTATTTGATCAAATGTAATTGCATTATTTTGATCATGAGTTACCACATAGCTGATAAGTTAGACTAGTGAGCCTTTAAACTCTAGATATTTTGTTTCCTTAAGTGCATGCTAGCTAAACCACACTGAGTTCCATGCATTTGTATAAATTAAAGCATTACAACACTAACTCCAGATTAGATCATTATTAAGTAACAAAAATTAATATTGCTCAGCAGCTTAACTGTGAAACTGCATTTCTGAGAGACTGATTTTAGAATATACTCCCAACTATGAGCTCCAATCAGAGTCATTAGGCTCTCAGAAGTCTACGCAAATCCAGACAGGAATCCTTTGGAGTTTTCCCTCGTTCACGCGGTTATACCCTTCTCACTGATTTACAAATGGAGAGTGCTCATCCAGGTGATGTGGGAGAAGTGGCGTGTTGATCTATCCGCGCCACTCAAACCTCCAGCCTGTACGACGCTCGCTCGTGGTTAGACAACCTAATTGAGGTCATTTCTGTCTGCTTTGGCGACGTACGGTGCGCCAGGGTGTTTTAGCGCGCGGATAATTTGGCCATTTTGGGATTCTGACAAAGAATATATTATGGAAATGCAGCCTTATTCCACGCACCTTAATGGAGTGTGTTGGAGTGGAGTGCGGGCTGATGAGGTTGCTGTCTGTCACTGATAAATGCAAAAAAAGTACACGAAATGTCACTAGCAGGCTCGGCTTGGTAGGATTGTGTCTTCATTGGAAATCTGCAAAGTACAAACACAAGGTTAGCCTAATGGTATAAAGCAGCATTAATACAATATACAGTTTATGCTGTTTCGATGTGGCACAGTGGCTTAGAGCTCAGCAGTCTTACTTGGTAGCGAGAAGGTCCCGAGTTCATTTTCTGGTTGAAGTGGGGCCTTTCTCTATGGAATTCTTATGTTCTCTCCGTGTTCGGGTGGCTTTCCTCTTAGTTGCCCCCATCAACCTAAAACATTATAAACAGGCAAATCCTCCAGCTACTGTGGCTACTCCTGAACATGAAGCTAGCTCAAGCGCTGGCCTCTGGCTGCCCACTGCTCTTGACAGGTTGCCCAAGTGCAATCTTTGGTCAAATGACTAATTTTACTATGCCCATTCATTTTGAGCGACATAAGTAGTATTGTCAAGGTACAAACATTTCAAACTTGATTTTGATACAAAGAAATAGGCTCGATACTATATACTCATTTTGATACCACAATGATAAAATATATTGCTAAGTAGTGATATAGCAATATTGGCTAACATGTTGCAACAAACTAAATATATTGTTATAATTAAAAGGAAAACGGCTTAAAAAAGGCTGCTTTTTATTCATGATTATCCTTATGTGATTCATGCTTATATAGTCTCAGTTATGTCTGTGAAGTATTTTATTTAGGCTTGGTTTACTTATACATTAAGGTATGAACATATTTGTTTTAATGTCACTGAAATTATTGTGTGTGAAGTATATTCTAATGTTGCAATCATTCTGGCCTATTTTCCATGAAACGCCTGACCAAAATGACTCCGAATTCAAAGTGAAGCTGTTTCTGAACCCTTTCGAGTACAAACAACTGGCCAGACTCATTGTGAAGCTGAGACTCTGTAGTTTTTGCCATTCCGTAAGTAAGAACAAGCGCTGCCCAGAAGAAAATCTGATTTAAATCTACCCCATATTTTCTTTGGTACGTAACTGTATGAAAAAGTAAACCTTTTGTTGGCATTTGTTGGGTTTTGGCAATTCCTTTCTCAAAGCTGAAGCTAATTCAACCAAAAATGAGTTTTAGGGATTTGTAATAAAGTAAAAAAAGGTTGAATCCATATTTTAAAAAAGTCCTATTTTAAAAACATTTTTAGGGCAATTTTTGTGTTTGTGCGTTTGGAGTACAAACTGACCTTGATTCATCCAAGAATGTTGGATTGGATTTAAAATGAGTGGGTTACTACTTTCTTTTAATATTTTAATATTTAATATTTCAGAATATAGTAATAAGATAAATTGTTATTACTATTATTATTATTTGAGACAATAGACTAATTTTGAACACAAATTAGTATTTGTTTCTCTATGTTATCAAATAGTCTTATACTAGTTCAGATAATGCTTGTAAATGTTTAAACTTGAACAGATGGACATTTCAGTCTACTTTATAATTGCCCTCTTTGGTGCCAACTATGAATAAAGCCGGATGTTGTGTCACAGGGCCTTGTACATGATAGTACGAGTGCATGACATGTTTTTCATAAGGGTGTGGTCCAACAATTATAATGACGCAGACAAGGTTTAATACAGTAAACACATACATAAGATTACAGTGGCAAAGGAAGTTGGAAGTTAAGTATTATTTGATATTTTGCTTTATGATATAGTAATAAGTAGAGTTGGTGGTCCATATTAAATCAAGAAAGTATTTATTTATTTATAATTATGTTAACGCACACTTGCAGATGTGAAATGTAATGGTGGGTCTCTTTAAAAGCTGCTTTAATCCTGGTCTAGTGCAGTTTTAGTTCTGGGGTTAGTCCCAGTTTAGTCTCATTTTGATATGGTGTGTGTGCAGCCAATGAGTCCCAAGTCCACTACTGTAAGCTGAATGTTAAGTAGGGGTGGGCCAAAATAACAAAATATCGATATATCTTGGCACTAAATTTGGTGATACAGTATCAATATCGTGGGCTGCTGTATCGATATATCGCCATGAGTCATTTTTGGTCAAATTTCCCGAATTATTTTGTGTCCGCAAGGAACCTTAAAGAAAGGAATGGGTTTAAAATGGGTATAATTCATTTGAAGTTTGTGCAGGTCGTGGTTTAACAAAGAAAAACTAATTATTCGGTTCTTAAAAGACTTGTGTTCTATAGCAATATATCGATTATTGCATGTATCGCACATCGTATCGTTATAGTATTGTGAGCCGTGTATCGTGTATCGCATCAAATCGTGAGGGACCCAGTGATTCCCAGCCCTAATGTTAAGAAAGCAGTCTCCATTGAAAAGTACATTACTGCTCTAACACTGACAGAAGAGAAATTCAAGACGCTTTTCAAAACAATATGTAGTTACGTCATTTGTACTGTTCAGCTGCCGAAGGGGGGATTTTAAAATGTAAATGACAGGGCCCCATTTCATGTTAAGAATCACACACGACTTTCAGTGTATATTTAAAACGACACAAAGTTTGTACACAAATCCTGTTTGAAAGATGACCACATAGCTATGACGTTGTGGTAGCAATCTTGTGCAAGTAAACAGTATGCTATATTGTATGTGCGCATTTGTATGTTTTAAGAATTGCACACAAGTTTGATAGTTAGCGACTGTTCAGTTTGTGAACCTAATTGAAAATAGAAGATTACAAATAATTTATTCAGTAGCACAATGTACAAAAACTTAATGTTAAGATACACAAATTTAGTGTTGAACAAAATTGAAAATGACCTGTACATTGTGTAAATATTAACATAAGCACAGAATTGTTACCTTTTGTTTACCCTTGACTGGAAAATTACCACTGCATGTTTACGTTGTTGTTTTACTTTTCATCTATTTATTTATTTTCTATCTCTTTTTGACAATTCACTAATTATTGATGATATAGTCACAATTCTCTTTTTCACAATCATGCGTTTCTAATCCTCAGATGTATTTACCCCATATTCTTGCATCCCATTCTGCAATAGTGCTATCCTTATATGCAGAGATAAAGATGTACTTTGTGTTGGAATGCCACAGTTCGTCTGAGTGAACAGCCTAATACAGCACCTGCACACCATGGAGCTGTGTAGCCACGAGGCATGCTGCCCTCGGAGCAAAGGTGCAACTCCAACAGACTTTTTCTTGAGTAGAGAAACTAGCTCTTAAAAGTGTGATTACGCAGTCCACCTACGCGCAAGTCAAACCAGTGAATGTAGGGAGCACATGCATATTCTCTGATTTTCAAAGTTGTCTGTGAACTTAAGTGTCAGGAGATAGTTCTGAAAGAGTGCACTAGCTAGAAATTAGACACAAAACTTTGGAACATTTCTCAGCTTGTTTTGGTGTTGATACTGAGCCCAGGTATTTCAATGCCACTGCCTTGTTTTCATCACACATTAACTTCATTTAACATATCTAATTAGCGCCTATATGAAACGGAGCCGCCTCATGGATGCCTTATGATTATACGCTGCTCTCTAATTTGACATACTGTTTTGACATACTATTATTGTTAATAAATTGGGCCTATGTGATTTGTTTGCAGTGCCATTCGAAGCCATATATGACATCTAATAATCACTTCTCATCTTACTCATTAAAATGTAGCACATTTGTGTAGGTCATTAACTGATGGTCTATCTATTTTAGTGCTTGGAAACATACTGTATACTCAATATTTATTATTATTTAACTGATGACATGAGACAAAAAGTGGACACGGAATTGATATTTGCTTGCGTCTGTGTACGGTCTGTGCCGCAGCTATAGCTTGTGTATCTTTTTCTAAGTCATTGTCGCCTTATGTAGTGAATTAAATACGTGAGTAATGAGTAATATAGAATAGGGTAATCTCCACAGCAAAATATGTTTTTGTTATGCTGTACAACAAATTGGAATGTAATGATAGTAAAATCATTATCAGATACATTCAAAAGGAAAACATGCATTTGTTGAGTGTTTTTCCATGTCATTTCCATATATATAATGGACATGATTAATTAGACACAAGGATGGGGAAAAGTGAAGTATTTTGGATTGTATAACTACACCCATCATTTAGTTTAATTTGTATAATTTCTATCTATAAGCTCGTGATGTAAACCCATCTTGCTCTATCTCTATAATATTTTCGTAAATTGTTCCTTTCCTTTTGTAGCACGTCATGATATGAATCTACAGTATATTTATATGATGGCACACTTACCTCTACACATCATTATCAAACTTCTACCTCTTAAGACTCTAAACTTTCCATTGGCGGCACACAACTGCACACTCCACTCTGATATTCTCCAGAGTTTCCTGGTCGAAGCCGAGCGTGAAGAAAAACCTGCAATATATAACACTTTGGTGATTTATGAGCGCTATATTTATCACGTTGATATAAACTATTCAACTATTACCAGCTTCCACATTACACCGGCAATTCGTTGATGTCAGTGGACCACAACAATCCCACCGCACTACATCTGCAAAGCCTAACAAAAATCACTTTACCATAAGACTTTCAATAGAGACTTCTCCCAGGAAATAAAAAGCCAAGTGGGGGGACATTTCTCTCCTCATCCACATTCTTTAAGTGATGATGCTGCGATGTATCACGCATTGATCGAAGGCATTTGGGTCGTAGTGCCCGTGTTAAGAAGGGAGCGCTGAAGACTAATGGGCCAGTCCAGGGAGACAAATTGGGGCAGACGTACGGAAACACAGCCCCAGGAAATATGGCTCCTCTCACATCACCTTTATTGCTTTAATGCATTTTAGTGTTAAATGTGAAATTGAACCTCAAATTACCTGCGATCTATTTGTTTTTCCTTTTGGCTGTTTGGTTTGTTAGTTATTATAGTGCAAAGGGGATGGAGAGGAAATAATATCAGGAAAAGGGCAGTAAGTTGAAAGTACAATATTATTTTCAGTGAGTTCCAGGAGATTCTTTTCAGTTGTTGCAATGGTTGTTACAAAGCAGGTTCGATTTAAAAAAAAGTTTTAGATTTACTATTTTCTGTGGCACTCTTTTTTAATTGACATGATTATGTTAAGGTTTTGTATATAATCCTACAGTGAAAATGTTGAAGGAGAGGATGACTGAAAGTGCTGCGTGTGAGAGGATGGGTGAAGCAGTGACTGAAAAATGGGATAGTTTTTGTTCATACATGTCTGCAACTGTCTAAATGTTTAAAGAAGTCACCTTATGCTTATTTTGTGTGTTTAGTATTAAGTTCAAACACACATAAATCAAAATGTTGGATTTGGACAATTTTAATCCACAATATTGATCTAAAAATCCTTCACTGGTTTTTTTTGTGTTCTGTTCTTTCTTTGTTTGAAATGTGAAAACCCAATTTAATAAAACAAAAGTATATTCTGGTTATAACTGAATCAAAAGACTTGAGTTGTCTTGCTTTTGCAGAACTCCCACGAAACATATTCATAACTTGAATTACAGTCATAACAAGAAACAGGCTTTGGTCAAAAAAATAAAAAACCCCAAAAAGAAAGCATATTAAACGGGCTCTACCTGATTCTTTTTCATGTAAAAAAAATCAAATCTGTTTTGGCCCAGCACAGATGTATCTCTTAAGGTGACAATGAGACTGCATCAATTATAGTGTTTTATTCTCCGCAAAGCAGGAGCACTAGTTTAGATTTATAAATTCCACTGGCAGTTGAGTACACTTTTAGTCCTGGCTTACCTTAACATTGTATTCACTTGTCAGCTGACCACACGTTCTGACAGTTGAAGATCTGCTGTAGCGGTCTTTCCCTGGGGCGGCCCACAGATGTACAAGTCTCACACAGACAGTCCCTGACAGCAGGAAGGGTCGCCTCCATGGTTCAAACCTGAAAACACACTGCATTTAAGGTGAGTTTTTGGGTCAAGAAAAAGACATGCACACAGCAAAAAGAATGGAGTTTGTACAGAAAACAACTTATATTTTACACTTTGGTTTGGATTGGTTGGTCTTATTATTTTACGCGAAGGAGATATACTAGAATCCTGGGTTTAGTAAAGAGTTTGAAATCATTGTAAGTTGTCCTGCCTTGGGAAAATGTGTGCATTGGCGGTGTATGCAGAATTCAACCAATCATGATGAATGGTTTTTACTAAAGCTAAAAGAGATGTTACGATGACACATAACTTGCAGAGTATGCCACGGTAATAGAAGAGTTAGGAGGCCTTATAATTTGAGTCCCTGAGTGGGAGTGAGCTTGTGTGCAAACATGTATCCTTCACCAGAGCACAGATGAGATTACATCCAAGATCTTTATGTGACATGTGCTTTTCAGTGTGGGTTTCACTCCTGTGTGACCCGAGGTGAAAGAGCTTTTGTTGTGACAGTCACAGGCTGAAGTGCTCCCCCTATAGACACAATGTATAAGTCATCTGTCAGCAGAACGCAGGAGAACACACAGATGTCTCTTATGTGCAACTCTGTAACGGCGACATAAGTTGGCTGAATACGAGCTTTAAATATTAAAAAGTGAAGCAGCACACATGACCTGCTAAAGCACACACGCCTCACACTCCCCAAGTCAATCAAAAAATAAACAGATGAAATCGACTGAAAAAGATGGAAAAAGTGTCACGGGGATGATTCGCGGCACAAAGAAACAGGGGAAGACAAGTGAAGGGATCTTTTGAAACCTTAGGTAAATAAGAGGAATCAGGCGTGGAACATCCAGGTAATAACTGATGTTATGACTTGGCATTTGCTCTGACATGCATTTGAGACAGGAACATTAAAAGATATCCACCATTTGACAGGTATCACAGTTCCCCCAGGCAAGAAGGATTCTCATTTTGATGAGTGTGTCAGTCACCGTGAAGCCTGTCGACAAGCTAGATTTCAAGCACTGACGTTCAGGAATAACTCTTGCTTCAAAAAAATTACAAATGGAATATTTGAGCAGCTCAGAAAAGGCGTGATAATGGCAAAGAAGAAAAAAAAAGTATTCCGCTGCAGAGAAATTGACTAACCCTTCCCCAAATAAGGGTCATAAATTGCTTTAAGTTGGCATCCTGTTTATGTGAGGCTGATCATATTTTTCCATTTGAGAGTTGTTCTGTTTGCCTCATTGAAATAACAATGTGGAAACTCAAGACCACAGGAGCTGGTGTAAACTGTTGTTGTGCATTTTGCAAATTCCCCAAATGGATCATTCATAATCAAGTGGCATAAATGAGTTGTGACTGAAACTGACAGGACTGCAGAGAGATGGAAGACAACACAGGGTTTAAATGCCATGCTCCACAGCCAGAATGAATAGTCAGTCTGTGCGCGTTTTTCAGGCCTCCACGTTCACTCTATGACACTTACTCTGATTTACAGCCCTCTCCAGAGAAATCAGTCACAAGGATATGGCTGCGTGTGCTTTAATGCTTGTTGTATACACCTGCTTGTCTTTAAAATGTGTCACAGGAGTACGGCCACATGTCTGGATAGCCTGATTAATAATAAACTGCTCGCTGTAGTGTGCGTAGTGTATAAAGGCCCAGTGTCTGGACCATAGCTAATAGGCTTCATCTGATGCATTGTGTATAAAAATAGAGTTTCTCTGAATGTTGATGGATGGTTTGTTGACATGGGAGTGCCATTATCAAATCTGAATGGCTCTGTTTGTGGCCAGTGTTTGCTAATGTCTGCTCTTTATCTCTATATTATGTTTAATGACAAAACTGCAGGATATCATAATTATATGTCATTTATACTTTATTTTTATGGACACTGCCAATCACAACCTATTATGTACAAGCCATTTCATTGAATAATGTGTGCGTGTGCTTTTGAAAAAGAAACCGGACACGCAAACTATTATTAATAATGATTGTTTATCCTGTGGTGCACCTGTTCTCACATGAAGCGTCATTTGATAAACGACAGCTGTTTTGCAGTACTACAGTACAGTATTTCATAGGACAACATTTGTTCCGTGAATTTGGAGTTTAGATCCCAGTGTTCAGATGGCAGGAAATTACCGGTATGTTTGCTCTGGGCTTTTGAGATGACTTTAGTTTTGATTGTACAACATATGTCCAAAGAGTAGTCTTAATACTGTATGTTAAGAAAGCCATTATATTCTATTGTTTTGAAATGTAAATAATAGTGTCAGAAAACAGTATTGCCATTATAAAAGATCATGTTTAGCCCATATAGCGCTTCTGAAATAGCATTCAAAGCACTTTACAACAGGAAACCACTCACTCATTCAGTTGTATGGAGACACTGAGGGCCTTGCGGGTTAAGTGTCTTGCCAAAGGACACAATGATAATATTCACCCTAGGGAGCTGGGATCAAACCGCCACCCTCTGGACCAGCGCTTCTGGACATTTTATAAACTTTTCTAACTCAGGAGACGAACACTCCCCAGCACGGCCCGAAGAAGCTCCACAAATGTGAAGCTATAGGTCAGTCAAAGTGCCTGGCCGTGAAAACACACGCAAAGACCGACGTGTAGTCTGGGCACGATTAGAAAAAAGAAAGGAAAACAATATTGATATATGTTGAATCAATGAGCGACGCACAAAACGCTGTTAATCGGAAGTGAGAGAAGTTTGATTTAGTTCTTAATGTTAGAGGATCACTGAAATAAATGAACCTGATTGGATGGCTCTGTCTGACTTTGGCCTGGCACACAGTCTGAGAGCGCTCCTTTATAGAATATAAAGAGAAAACCAGTCTGGATTCCAGGAAACAATGGACTATGTGTAATAGTCTTGGACATGCTGCAATGTTACTTTCACCCACGCTCACTTTTAACTAATGGTAGGGTTTAAAGGTCATAATTTACTCCACTTACTCTGAGAATTATAGAAGCTAATCAACAGGACGAGTGGGAGGTGAAACTGCAAAATGTAACAATGTGATATAACTTTCATATACATTTTCAACCACCCCATCATCAGAGAGATCATAAAATGTTTGCAGTTATTTCTACCTCATATCTTTGATAAGAAGGAGCTTTGGTAAAATGTGGCACGGTGGCTTCCTAATGTAGTGAGCAGTGCTACGGTCCAAAACTACAGGGAGGCAGGTCGGTATTTTCCAGTCCAGGCTCAACCCAGCACAGCAGGAATCCGACAGGTTGAGTGCTCGCACGCTTTCACACTGAACCGATAGAACAATATCTCCTTGTTACGGTGAAAAGAACGAGAATCGGCGTGACAGCTCTGAGCAAATATGAAGCTGATGTGGAAGTCAACCATGGGAGATGCAAAATGCTTTCCTTTTTTGAAACCTTGTGAACTTCAAAGCTGTAATGGCTAATTTGATCCATGAGCTGTGTGATAGTCTCATGGTAAGAGCTGCATGTCTGTCACTGTTTCAGAGAGATGATCCTGTGGAGCCATTAGCATGCACACTACACTGAGAGTCTGAACCGGGGAGACAAATGGCAAAGTGTGTGTAATTAGCCACAGTTGTCCCAAAACATCTATTTATTCAGTCATGTATGGTTTGTCAACAGAATGCTAGTAAGTGTATGGAAATACAAAATACAAGCATTTAAAGCGTTTGACATGTTTTAATAGTCGTGTCCAAAAGCCTGTGCCTCATTTTCTTCCTCAAGTTCACTTTTTTTACTTAATTTGACTGCAATGGAAATGAGCCTGAAGGCCGCTGCAAACTTTCTGCATACCCAAGCTTTAAAATGCAGGCTTTGTGAGCCCCTAATGATTTGTACTCTGTGTGAGACTTCTGGAAGTGGCCTGTTTTTGGAGTGAAAGCTGGCTGTTGGCCATAAAAAGTCCATGGTTTGAGTATCACATGGTTAGTGGTGCTTCCTACGGCTATATTTATGTACTGGTACTGTATCCCCTTTCATTGAAACCCAAACCAGTGGGCGATTTGTCTCCATAAGAGAGTGCCATTTACAAGCAGCCATGCTGGGGTGGGACCCCGACCAGAGGACTTGTTAATAGCACACATCCACTTCTCACCAGATGCTGTCCAGAACAAACCAACATATGCTGAGAGACGCGTCCAAACCAATTTGGGATGAATGCTCAATTGCAAGTTTGAAAGCATTTTTTAAACTCCGACTTACTTGTTTCTTTCCTTTTCCCTCAATCCAGCAAAGTATTACAAGGATATTTTTGATGACTTTTAGCGATTGCTCATTTTTACACGCTCAGTTCCATCCTCAGTAATCAATTCTAAAATGCTGCATAAAATGTATTATTACAACATAGCTTTGGCTGTATTACATGAGAATCGAGTTACATTCAATATTGAGCATTATGTAATGAATACCAGGAGGAAACAATAGAAGTCTCAAAATATATGTAGTATATGCATTTATCATATGTCACTACAAAACAAAATAAACTTGGTCAAATCAACTTTAGTCATTACATTTGGCAGTCACCCATACACTTTGGCCTGTAGATGTAATGGATGTTTATAATTAGCTGAATATTACGTGACATCTGATAGTAATTTAGTGGTGATTTTGGTAGACACTCTGTTTAAAAGTATGTCAGTTTGTCAACAGTCTTTTGATAGATTGCTAGAGTTACAGAGGCTTTTTGTCATCACTCGTATAAAGCACTTCCACCAGATGATGCTCCATTATCTAGGACAGAGCCTGATAGCCAGCATCTCTCAGGACTGACCCGAGCCTCTGTGGACACACCACTTTCTCCCACTTGGATCAATTTGGAAACTCTCTTCACTGATGTAATTGCCTTCCATTTCATAAAAAAAAAAAAAAAAAAAAAAAACAAAAAAAAAGATTTATTGAAAATCAGATCTCACATTATGGGCCCTGATGACAGCCCAAGAAAAATGCAAAATTTACTGTCTGCTTTTACAGCCGGATTTCAGAAATAATTGTTGCGGGACATGGCGGTGAGTTAGCAGTTATAAACCTGTCCTCCATATAAATTACCTAATCAGGAGATCCCAGTGGTTATATAAATTGAGCCACTCATTCGTCTTCAATGGCCTGTGTGTGCATATAAAACCACAACGACCATCATATACTTTGCAAGAAAAAAGGGGGTAGCCTGCGCTGTTTACCGAGTTAGGGGGAAATGGATGGCTTTTTGCATGCTCAGTCGACTGTGAAATGTCCATTTAATCATCCCCAGAAGCCCCCCTGGTTTATTTGTGCTGCAGTACAGATTTACATTTCCAAACATCCCCCATATTAATCATTACTTCATCACACCCTCCAACTGACAAGGAGCATAAACCACCTCAGTGTTCTGCCTCGTCCGCTAATGTGTGGATATTTCTGCAAAGTGTAGTTTTGTACGAAGGAAAACACATACTGTCCAGCAAAAATGGCAGAATTTTAAAAAGTGTAATTGTGCCTTTTTTGGCTATAGTTTTTTAAATCAAACTTTTCTGTCCCAAAAAGTCAAGTTGTAGGAACTATTGAAAAGAAATCCAAATTGGTGTTATTTTACAAACAACAGAATCGACTGAAGAAAAAACTAAGTAAGGAATCTGACAAGGTTATTCTTTTTTGACAGAGTTTTCCATCTCTAACTCGTGGATAAAACATGCTTGGCTTTAAAGTAGCAAGGCGCAAAATGTTGAGGTCATATGTTCTGTGCAGTAAAGAAGGCAACGTCCCAGTACGTCCACACTACAGACATTGGGGGTGATTTACTTCTCAGTGGATTGCGGCGAGAGTACCTTGGCAGAAGCACTCTACCTGCTGCTGTAATGAAATTCAGGATGTTTCGCCATCAACAATGAATCCTTCATAAAAGAGTGAAGTATGAGTTTATCACCCCGGATGAGAAGCATGTTACATTTGCCACTTTAAACAAGATGAATGGGTCACTCAGCCATTTACATTCTCATACATTTTTATGACTCTGCCATGAAGTGAATTTGATCTATTGGTAACAAGATAAATGATGGGCATAAAGCGCTGGCAGTTGTGACTTTAAACAATCCTTCATTGGGTGCCAGTCTTTTACTTTTACATGACGCATTGTCTGTCTCCTCAGCCTCAACCAGCTGAAGTCGTAGTTCAACATAGTGCGGCAATAGCCAAAAGTGCCTCTTGTAGCTGATCTTTACATTGGACCAAAATATGTCTCTTAAAATGATTTTTTCATGTTGCAAATATATGTCCTCATCGAAAATGTGGCACTTTACTCTTGATAGCTTACATTTGCCGTCACTCACACTGCATGTTGGAAGATGACCAATAGGAGTGAGCAGGGACACAGACACACTGAATCACTAGTGGCGATATAATAGAAATAATATCAAGTATACCACACCTAATTCAACTTATATAGTCAAAAATATGTTTAGAATATATTAGATTTCCACTTCAACCTTGTGCTCAAGCAGTAAAAGAAGTTGGCCACTATTCAACATGGAACAGCAAAAAGTGCCTTGTAGCTGACAAGAATCTTTACATTGCACACAAAGAATTTCTCTTAACTCGCGTTTTCTGTGTTGCACGCATATGTCACTCGTGATGGGAAACAGGTTGACCTCCAAAGCGCACAAAGGGATGTTTTGTTCAACCTGGTGGATGGAGAGCTCCAGCCAACCATAGTCTTTTGCCATGCAGTAGCATGAAAAGCAGCTGAAAGCCCCACTTTGCAGTTGCCAGCTGCCTTCAAGGTTTTTTTTTCTGTTTCTGAGATTGATGTCTGGAAGTGTACATTTGTCCATGGAATTTCAGAATCACAGAAACAGGAGTTGGGTTTAGGAAATCTCTGCTGTCATTGAGTGATGGAGGACAGTGAATGGAGCTGTCTGAGGCATTTGAATGATGGAACAAGACAGCCTGGTCTGGTCTGGGTCTTTGTCCATCTCTTTCGCCCTCTTGTTCTAACTCATTTATGCCGACCAGTTATTTTTTATAGATAGCTGAAATTTGTCCACTAGAAACATGCAGCAGAATAATCCATCTGCACTGTCACCCAGATGAACCTTTATTAGTATGGACAGCAGATTTAAAATGTTGCTGTCACGGGAGCATAGATGGATCCTTGTGGAGACCTTACAACCTCTGTGTGTTGTAATTTGAAAACAGCCACGGCCATTTAGTCATCAGCCAGCATGGGCGTCGCTCTACGGACAGAATGATGTATCATCTGGTCTGGCCAAATGACAATTTTATTCCTCACCTCCGCTTTCATCGGCCCACTGTTCACCATGGCAACTTCAGATGCAGTCAGTCAAGCTAACTAGTGGCTGCTAGTAAAACTCTGACACATCTCTGTCCAATGTTGACCTATTATTTTTCCCCACAAACTATTCAACATAATTCAATATTTAGAGCTTTATAGGAGTTATTCAGCTATAAGGTAATCATTAATTACCCTATAGCAGAATTGATTTCTGAATTATAAAATTTAAGATTTAAAATTCAAATTGAATATGATTGTGTTGGTCATTAGCCATTGGTTCAATTTTTTCAAAAAGTCTATTGGAAATTGAATGGAAATTTTTAGAATATGTGGTAATCACTTTTGAAGTAATGCTGAATTCTGAGTGTGCATGGGAGGGGAGCAGGAAACACAACAGATGCCCTCAGTGTGGGTATCTCCAACAAGGCCTGTAATTTTCTGCATAATAGTCGACGCCAGTGCCGCTAGAGGCAGCTATGAGGGAGACCGTAGAGGAACAGAGGGAGAGCGCTCCATCATGGAAAAGGGTGCTACTGTCGACTGCAGTGGTCCAGGACAAAGCTGAGAGCTCCCAGACGCCCTGTATGATTAATGACTTATGGCCGCGCTGTGTGGAAGCCTGGTAATTAGCTACAGGCTGATTAAAGACAAGTAAACTTCTGCTGATAACCCGATTCTGTTTCTCCCCAGCGCTGACACTGGCATGTGGAAGCTCTTACTGCCAGGGTTGCAAGAAACAGACCGTTGAGTATGATGAATGTAGTCTCCAACAGGCGTATACAGGCTCTAATTTAAAACTATTTAGCGTGTGACATATTGGCATTGTGCTCTCTCTGTCTCCCTCTGTTCATGTTCGCGGTCTGCAGTGCTGTCCAAGTTTCAGGGGGCTGTTGTTTTGAGTCGGTGCCTGGCATATTCATGAATAAAGTTCTGTGCTAGGCCGCCCCCTCCCTTTTGCTCCTCTGACTGATTCCCTCTTCGTAGATTTTCTTCTAAACATTTGCATTTTGTGTATTAGCGAACAACTAGAATCACGGCTTGCCAGGACTATTCATCAACTACAACTTTTATAGTCCCGACTGTCTGTTTGAGGGACAGGAAAGCTGAAGCCAGGGCAGACAGTATTACTGGATTTACCTTCTGAGACAACATGCAGAGCAGAGTTTGCTTTAAACCAATAGAAAAGTATTCAAGTTCTCCAGCCAAGAATCCATTCTTGGTTCCAAAGTCTTGTCTGCGTAGTTTCAATGAGTGGGGATTTTCCAGATGGAGGAACGAATAATAGATGGTTACAATAATAAAACTGATGTAAGTTGTTTTATTGTCGTTAGACAAAGAAAATTTGTTCTTTGTTACCTAACCAATGAGGAGTTGTCTCAGAAAAGTTTTCAAATGTGAGGGTTTGGGGATTTTGGCGACCCTTAGTGGCAAAAGAATAAAATGCAATTTTCCACGATACAGTCCTTGTATGTCTACTGTTATACAGGATTTATAGGGTTTAAAACCATTTCACATATGATAGTATACAAAATAATGACATTTTATTGCTACGTAATTAGTAGTATACAGAGAATACTAGTTTAAACCTAACCTCACAATAACAAAAAAATACAGTATTTTTGCTTAATGAAGCATATATTCCTTCTCCAAATACCCATAATTCCAAGATGTCCACGCTTTACTCCCACTGCTGGTTGTGTAAAATGATTAAAAAACACAATGAAAGAGAATGTTAGAGGGGACGTGTATCAGGGCTCTGGGAATAGCAGCAGCTCTGCAGTGAGCATGTTGCTCAAACTAATTGTGCAACCTAATTGTCTGAGCGAGTGAGAGATGGTCTGAAATAAACCATGGGCTGCCTGTGTGTGAAGTAAGGTAAGGACAGTGCCATGGGGCACTGTATGTGGTGAGATGAAATGCCTGGCCACCCACTCCTGGCCTTTTATCACCCGCCTCATAATTAGGTTGGTTAACATAGTGCCGTGTATGCAGTCATATTGACTGGGAGCTTAATCACATTACTATCGAGTTCCTGTCCCTGCTCGCCCCAGGTGACACTTATAAGTCCAGAGTTATGGCCATAACCTATGGGAGGAAATTAGCTGTGGACACAAGTTTGTTCTTGCTTTCCACTCGGAGTGTAAAAATATTTAGCAGGCTGGGCGGTCGACACTGCTGTGAGGAATGAACAGAAAAGCACAATGTTCACATAAAGCAACCAGTCGCACACATGAAAAATGTAGGAAGAGCCGAACGAGGTGCCATGTGTGTTACTTTGGCTGGCAGTCCATTAGGCCTGATAGACATTTCACTTACCAAAGTCAAATATAACAGTCTAACATTCATTAATATGAGGAAGGGTCTGGGGAATCAAACCCACCATCTGGTTAAGACGACAGTATAATCTACAACTCATGATTAGGTCTAAGGAGTGGAATTTCACTTTAATCTTTTTCAGGGCTTGAAATTTCCATCTGCACGGCACAGCACATCATTTTTCTTCAAGACAAATGTGCTGTTTTTCATGTTCCAAAATTAGATCAGAAGAAAACGATTAATCATGTCATGGCCTGGGAAAGGAAACAAAGATCTGATTTTCCTCTCTTCCCTCACCCTCTGTACCTCCCTCCCCACTCCTAACCTCTCTCCCCCCTCAACACTGTAAGACCTCCTCCTCCTCCCGCCTCCCTCTACCACCATCCTCTTCCTTCCCTACAACCTTGTAGCGGACAGTACTCCTGAGCAAGAACTTCCTCCTTGCCGGCATAAGAAAAAGTGTTGTTTCATGCAACACTAACTTCAAAAGACAGGATACGTTAGCTTGCTTGATGATTAATATAGGATGACGTGGCATCTTCAATTAGCATAGCCCTTCTTTCGCCTGCCCCCCTCCCTACGGCGGTCAACAACAGATGGTAGCCTGTTTGTATGTGACACCACAACCAAATCTAAAGCAAAGAGAGAGCAAGTCACCGGGACTGCAAATTAGTGAGGCCACACAACTGTCAGGTGCTGGCCTCCTCTGACAGTTGTAGCCCATTACGGGAACATTGATGTTTTCACAGTGTGACAAAAAGGATTCCTTTTTTCCCCTCCTTACAGAGGACCTGTCTGTCAGCCAGCTCTCAAGTCATAACAAATCACTGGCACTCAGCTGAGGCGGAGCATTGGGAGCGTCAGGGGAAGATAAATGACCTGCAGGCCTTTGAAGTGCTTTGGCAGTTCAGATGGCTCGGCGGCGCTGACAGAGAAATATACACAACAGCGTAACCAATAATGAGAACATTAAACATTCCTGCCTCCTGACAGGCTGACAGGAAAGCCCAGCCTGGCATCAATCATCTTCCGAGGCATAACCTTGACAATTAGTCTCCTCTCTGCCTCCAGCTCTCACCCCTTGCTCTCTAGACTCCAATACCCAGACTGCACTAGCTGGCAGGCTGGGGGCATGGCGGGTCCAGGATGACAGCAGGAGGCAGACAGGAATCAGTGGACCAGCTCACATATGTACAGTATGTGACATGAGATGTGGACCCAAACGTCTTGTGACAGGGTGACTGTGTCAGGACACAGCAGGATTTATGGGGTCACTTAAGGAGGATGGAAGACTCACGCCATGTGTTTGTGTGTGTGTGCTTTTTCACCTAAGCTATAAAATGTAATTACAGCTAGCATTTTACCGTTAGCATTTTTTAGCATTTTTAGCATTAGTATTACTAATTATATACACTATGCTTCTGCATGTCTTAGCACTGTTCATCTTTACACTTTTTTAAAAACTAACTTTGCTATAACTATTATTCCTTGTTTGGGATTGCAAAGATGTCTCTATTATAGTCTATTGTTTCATTGTGCAAACTGAATTAATGTACTTATTTACAGCAAAAGTAAACGTTCCATTTAGTTATTACTGAAGTCCACTTTACCATGACCATCAGCTGCAATGAAAAGTTAAACAATGTTTAATGCACTTCAGCACTGACATGCGTCCTAACATTCTTGTCTCTCAATAGGCACTAACCCAAGCGTTTGCTAAGTCCCTAGGCTACACCAGGATGAAGTACAGTATTTCACTTATGTTTCCTCCATTAACCATCAGCATGTAAATCAACACAGACAGCCTCACCTCCGAAATGTTTATAGTCTCCCGTTTCCAGCACTTGTGCACAGCTCTGGCCGGACATTTTGTTGCTGCACCAGAGAAGAGATGATTTATGTGGAATGAAGACATTTCCCCTTTGACTAGCACATTCACGCAAAAGGTATGTCAAGGATGTGAGCTGCACTGTACAGGCAACCTTTCAAGAGAGTATTTTTTACCCGCTTATTGGAAGAGCAATAAATATCTGGGCGACAGGGCCTTCTCACAGTTACAAAGCTTACCTGCTGCAACCGAGCTGGATAATTAGCAGGCCCTGAAGATGATGTACGACTTTCATTACCCTTTGGGACGGGGCAAACTAAATGAGGACACAGCTAATTGCCGTGCAAAGCAGTCTGCCATGATAGGGGAAAATCGCCTCTCTCGCTCTCATTCCTCCTCTGTGTCCTTTGCTCTGGTGAAAAAGGAGAGACGTTTGCGGTTGTAGGGCTGTGATCTCCCTCTCCTGCCTACTTCCAGACTGGGAAAAGTTCACGGGCTGTCCATAAATCAAGAGCTGCTTACAGACCAAACTACCCTGAGTCATCAACATGCAAAAAGCAGGCTGACAGATTCCGACACTGGATTCAAATACTCTTGGTACTGGGGTGGATGATATTGGGGTAGTTAATGTACATTTTTTGGCATTCTGACTTTAAATTACTTTCTAAATCATGTTTTTCTTCCTCCACAATTGAATTTAACAGTGCACAACAATGTATTCTATAAATTACACATAGTTCTAGAATGAAGCTGCAATTTTTATTTTATATTTTATTTTATTATTAACAAAGCACACTAAAATATCTATTTATTTTGAAACTTGTGTCTGAGACTGTTAATAAAGGTGTTGGCGTAAAGGTACACAATCTTTACTAACATTACGCTACTTTAAATTTGAAAAAGATATAAGAAGAAAAACACAGTAACATAAAAACCAGGATCTCGTCTGACTTGTCAATGCATCAGGGACCGCTGGGGTTCAGGGTTTAAGCAATCAGTCAAAGTATATAATATATATTATTTTTTTATTTTTTGTAAAATCCTACTTCCCTGAAAAAATATTGAAAGTGCATCAGTTTGAGTTTGAACTTTATTTCCTATGTTTAAAAAAAATAAAATAAATTACATTCTAATAAAAAAACAAAACATTAGGGTGGGACAGATACATTATTATCAAAATAACACATTAGACAATCACACTGCAGGACTAAAAATGGCGTTACAACTTCAAACAGCAAGTACCTCACTGATTCTGATAACACTAATCAGATCCTAAAATACTTTGCTTGAGGTTCAAGTATTGTAAATTTTTCAGAAATATCACCCTATACCCTTGTTTGGTAGATGACTATAAATCTCTCATCTTTTCATCAGATGTTATTGCGGCTTTTGGATAACGTTTTTACTATGAACGTCATATTTGATAGTCTAATTTGGCGTGTGTCTTAAAAAATATTTATATATTTTGTAAATTATGTATTGCCAACATCGTGTCTCTATTCTGCATTTTGTCTCTCCTCTATCTGTCCCGGCACATATTGAACTTCTTAGAGAGTCATCGAGGCGTGCCGAATCCAAAACAAAAAGCCGGTTATAATCATAAGATGTACGAGTCGTGCCAAGCGATCTGGGGGTGTACAGTGAGTGGAGGGGATAGCAGGACAAGCTATAAGTGGGCCCAAAGTGCTTCCAGAGGAGGCCCCCTCAAGAGTTCCAGAGGTGGGAGCTAATGTCTAAAATGGTGGGGTTAAGTATGCTGGCACTCTCTTGCTGCCAACTCCAGCCAGAGCCTTGTTTATTATGTGGAAGGAACAGAGTCTGCTGGGGATGAGAGGGATTGGAGGTGGCACAGAGTGGAACTGATTACAACACTGGTGATGGGACCCTAGCCCTTTTCAGCCACGTTGCCAGGAAATATTTTGTCATTGGATTTGCTACAATGACTATCATCTTTTTTTTTTTTATTCAAAGTTGGTGGTCACTAGAAACACAAAAAATCTCAGTAAAATGAGAAAATTATGGTTAGTTAGCGGTTCAAAGGAGTATAAAGGAGAATAATACACTTCTAATACTATCTAATGTTGGCTCACTGAAAATTCAGGAGCAAAACTTGACAACCCTGCAATTCAGTAAAATTCTTAGGTCCAGCTAAACCTGAGGTTTAAAATATTAGCAGCAGAATTTGGCAGAATTTAGTAATTAAATGTATCATTTACCTTTTGATGGTGGTACGTCACCTGATTGATGATGCGTGGAAGAAAGTTAAAACCATACTTCTGCAAATTCTCCATGGAGTTAGACACATTTTAAGTATGAGTCAGGTTTGTGGAGATGCAAGTCCGCTCACGGTAAGAATACATGTTTTTCAGTGCAATAAAAACAACCAAAATGGGAACAAAAACATGGTTTTGTTTCAGTAAAAAGTTACGTACTGGGACTTTAAATAAAACAAACAAACAGCTACATTTTAGTATGTTTCTTCTGCCTTACCGCAATCTTGATTCATCAATCCAGGCAGGATAACATATATTAAAATAAACACATAACACATCAATAATGATGCAACATGTTTTGCACAAAATTCCAAACATGTTCTTTTGTCAAATGCCCAATAATTATAACATTACAAAATATTGAATCTGATTGTGCTACTGTGAGCCTATACTCCATGCACGTTACCCCCAGTCACCCTAATTAAGATCATCTCCATTCTAATGGAGGACGTGTGCGCACTAACCAGTCTCTGCCCTTTTCTTTGCCAACGCCACAGACCTATAAAACACAGTGGATTCAGTAGCTCTATTACCAAATGAGTGTGTCAGCCATGATCTTAATTTACTTTAGTCTAAGCTGTGATCTTGAGCTATTAATTTCCCTCTTAGTGCAGCGAATGAGCTCTTTTTGAAACAATTTTGCCTCAAACTAATGAAGAGACTGTTTCTTAGGCCGGTTAGCTGAGCGTCGCTAACCTCAGAGAGACACAGAAAGGCTTTTGAGCTGTCAGTGGGGCTTTTGTTTGCTTCCGTCAGTCGCAGAGATCTAAGACATAACAAGGTAGCAGCTAGCTTTGGTTGTTCTTCAAAATGGCACGGTCATGTGAGGACGTGGATACTAGCAATACAACTATTACTGGGCACTTTACCAAAAATAAGTGCTAATTGTACGTAGGGGCATTTGTGTTTTTCACATCAACTTTTCCTTTTTCTATTGATTGCAAGCTTCAAATCCCATTCCTGTTCGCTTTGTTAGAACTCAATGGCTCTGCTGTTGCGCTTATCCTGACAATAGATGAACTCGGAGTGTTAGTTTAATTCCTCCTTGTCCCGACTGGAAGCGCAGCATGAAGGCGAGCGGGTTTCGCCAATGTCTCTTTGTTTATCTCAAGGTGAGAATTGTTTTTGTTCTCACAATTCTCACAACACCCCTCCTCTGCGGCCCACAGCTCTGGGGGGCGAGAGTATGAAACAGAGAACTATTCAGTCTCTGATTTCCTTGACTTTTTCATTGGTGTTTATTTTTGTGAGTTTTTATTTGTAAACTCATAAACATTAATGCCCCACAAGAGCCTATATACACAAGATATTGTGGTACACTGTCAGTTTAGACACAGTAAAAGTAAAAGTTTCTTCATAATGATCTCTACACGTTTGTGATAATTAGTTTATTCATGACAAGCAAGTTCAAGAACACAGGTACCTACTGTACACTTTTAATGAATATGTCCTCTACTACTATCTACCTACCTTAAGCTTTAGGTCAAGGTATTCACAGCGGAATAACAATGGAAGCTAAACATATATATCACTGCAAATAACCTTAGTGTTTCAGATTTCAGAGTGGAGTAATTGCAGTACAGTACAATGTGTTTTTGAGTCATTGAAGTAAAATGTACAATGTTCCAACTATCATCAATATTTTTAAAACATTGTCAGGCTCAGAAGGATAGAGGAGACTGGGAAATGTAGTCACACTTTTTAAATTCCTGTCTCTGTCACTGGAGCCGAACACAACACAAATTAAAAATGTAAATCAAATGAAGAAGTCTTTTCTTGTATCCTCACAAAGTTGTAAGAGTTCAAACACGGGTTTGTAGGGCTGTAACAACCATGTGTATTTTTTAGCAAAAAAATTAAGTGTAAGTGGCATCTAAAGATTTAGCCTCTTTTGGATCAGAGTAAATCGTGTTTTAGTGCCCATCCAATTGTAACATTTACTCAGTGTCATTAGAAAAATCCCTTTATTAATATGAGAACATTATTAGTTGGTTGTAAAAGTCAATGTCAATTATTTCTACTTCATATTGAGACTTTTTAAATACATTACAAACATGGTGATGAGCTACTATTGCAGCCATAGCTTCACACATGAACACACCTGATCCATACTAGGCAATGTGAGTGAAGTGTCTTGCCTAAGGACATGACAACATTTCCTTTAGCCCCACTGTGGCACCTGGTGTTTCAAAAGTCCCCCATCCAAGCACTAACCAGGTGGAGTATTTATGAACAGTGTATTATAGATTTTCTTGACATTTTGATAATGCCATTGTCCTGTCACTGTTCAAATGTCAGGACAGAAGAGCAGACCCAAAGAACACAAATCTGCTATTCACTTTTCGTGATCAATCTTATGTTTTTGAAAAAACTGCAGTCAGACAACATAACCCAGTCTTCTCGAAATGCTAAATATTAAGGATAAATACTGCTTATTATCTTGGTATAGTCTGTTTGAATGTGTCAATAATTGTATCCTTGAGATAAGAAAATTTTCAAAATAAGTCAGAAGCTTTTTTGTTCAGGTTATATGCAATCATAAAAATGTTCTCTATTTGTAAGCAGTAGCAGCTTCCAAGCCTGAATACGGCTGAATGATTTTCAGACACATTTATAAAAACTGACAATTCAGAACTAGCTCAAATATGTACCACATGTTTCGAAGCTGTTACTCTTTGTTCTTAGACATGTAAATCGAAAGCTTTAAAGAGTTTAGCGGTGGAAACATAACAGCTCTCATACAAATCCACTCGAGCAATCCCTCTAATGCACAGCTGCTGTTCCTGATCAGCTGTTAATATAGAACAGTTTTAGGACCAAGCCAAAGTGCCCAAAGTTGGAAGTCTCTTTTTCAACATTTTCATTACAGAGTGTTTTCTGACTTTTGAATTTTACATTTCATTTCACTGTTGCAGGCAATGAGGAAATAACAAGAACAAATGAATTACAACTCAGGTGCGGTTCCGACCCCAGCCAAGGCGGTTATGTAATCAGCTGACAAATGAAACTGTATCCGCATAACGTCCAACTTTTTCTTTGTTTATGTTTTTCATAAACTCGAGCCCGGCTGCTGAAAAACAGAACGGGTGGACTTTTGAATGAAACCTGACAAGCCTCAATAAATCACGCTAAATCACCAATCGATAACAAATGCATTCTAAATTATGAATAATGGCCCGGCGCTCATAAACCAACACAAGCACAACTCAGCAGGCTATTCATTTTGCGGCGGCGTGCAAAATAAACAGACACATTTCTTTCACGGCGCTAATAAATTTCCCCCTGAAAAAAAACTCAAAAGAACAGTCCATCTGCTTCCAATAATTTTTAATTTCCTTTTCTGTCCTGTCCCCATTAGGTATTCCGCAGAGATATTTGGGAAATTCTTTCATTTACCTCTTTCCATATGCATCCAATTACCGTTACTCCTAGCAACGGGCCGGTGCATGGGCTCTCTGGAGTACGGTGCAAAATATCCCCACCTGTACCTTAAGTAAACTTTACGCCTCTTTTATTATCTGTTAGAACCTGGGAGTCATTGGGGCTGTGTTCTGATGGAGTCTTTTTTTTTTTTTTCTGGCGTAGGTTTTGATGTCTTCTGGCTCAAACCGCAAACACCTGCACCCCGGTCGCTCTCGCCAGCCTGATCTATTAGCTGGCTAAATGGCCCAGCAGATGTTCACAGGGCCAGCAGGGGAATCGGAGCCTCTGCTATGTCCGCTACAGCAGCCGGGAACAAGCTGAGCACGGGACCGAGACACATTTAGTTAATATACAGTTAATTTATCAGTAAATCATGTTTAGGTAAATAAATCCTCTGGGTGTCGTTAGGGTAAATGTGATGAAAATGACCCTGGATTTCACAAGGGACATATCAGAGTATCTCTAAAGATTTAAAAAGGAATTTCAGATGTTTTTCAGGCAAATTGGTTTTGTGACATTAAAACAGGTGCCAGGTTTCTATAGAGAGGGATTTGATCATATTCCATGTTTAGCAAGAGACCGTTTTCCTTATTGGTTACGTTGCAATTTGCCTATTGACAACGTTGTTATTTAAAAAAATATCCAAAACATCCAAAAGGAAAATCCAGAAATGTTCAAACTGATTAACGTCCATAGTTTTGCTCCATTACAACAACATTTTGCACATTCATAATTGTCGTTTTACCAATCTCCATCTTAAACTGGGAATAGTTTGTAGTTTGGTGAATTCAAGTGAATCAACCATACTCAAGCAAATCTGTTTTGTTGCTCAAATATGTTACAAATGTAAGCGAATGTTAGTCACTTGTTTTTTCTGCAGATATAATGTCACAAGCACCATAAATTAAACTTGCAGTGGTCCTTTGGTGTAAGTGAAGCTGTCCAGCGAGGCCGCCGAGGTGTGAACTGCTGCTGGGCCGTGTCAGTCGCATGGTGATCTCGTGTTCGCACAGTCCTTTCTCTCACACTTTGCCCTCATCTTCAACTTGCCCTTAGGTCACCATGGCTCTAAATAGGACCCTGCTATGTCTTTTTTACACCGCCGCTTTTGTGACAGGCCGTGCAACAGGATGCGGCAGCTAATGAATGCCCCGAGATCACGAGAAGTGTCTTTATTAAAAACTGGCTTTAAAAAGTCTACTCTAGTGTAGTGTAGAAGTGGGAGACGTTTACCTACGGCAAAAGAATATAAAAGAGGATATTGTCTGTAAAAAGAAAATGGCTTCTTTCATTGTCCAATCACATTTGAAAGATACTTATTCTCGATCAAGATATTTAAAAGCACATTTGAGCACATTTATGATGGATTGCAACACTCATCTCATTATTATCAAGAGAATAGCGAAAAAAAGTTCACTATATTTTCAGTCAGTGTTGCCCACCCTAATGTAAAGGACGTAATCCCTTTTAGCAAAACCTCCACTCACATTGATAGGCACACGGCTTGATTGATAAGTTGATTTGGCAATTGCTGAGCGTGTCGATTTGGAATGTTTCCTGGGCTGGAACACATGGTTTGATTTACAGAGCGGTTCAAGAGGACAAGCCTGACAAGCCGAGGTAAGGATTGAATGACATTTTTGGTAAGAGAGCAATAATTTATGTTTTCCCATGCCAACTATTAATACCCAGCTGGCCTCAGCACTGCGCCACTTATGTAGGTCTTAAAGGCCATAGAGGACATGTTGTCAGTGGCGTTTTATAAATCTTGCCCACAGGAATGCAGCACTAAACAGAAGACTGGAAAAAGAGCTGTGAGTGATGCGTGTATGTGCGCAATGTGCGTGTGCAGCGCTCGTCACTATAATCTATGGCCCCCAACTTTATGACTAGAACTCCATGGTGGCACTCTCAACTCTCGTTACAGCGGATCACAAATTTCAATGTAACTTCAGCAGCAAAACTGGGCTCGGGAGATGATATCAGGACAAGACTGAGTTATCACTGCAGTAAATCATGGGATTCAAGTGAAAGGAAAAGAAGAAGAAGTCCAAACCTTGTGGTTGGAGCGAAAACATTCACCCAAGGCTACTTCATCCCGAACCAAAATTACACCAAGTTCTAAAAGTAAAAGTGTCATATCATCTTTGATTTTTAATTAATAGGCCTCTTAAAGTTTTATAAGGCCAGCTATATACATCTAAGGAGAGGGGAGGAGGGAGAGCTGTGATGGCCGTGCAGCAGTAAAGAAGTCTTTGCTCTTTAGAGAATTTACTGGGCCTATCAAGGGATGAGGAGGAGACATTAAAGGGTAGCTGCCTGTTCCTGGACCTGACAGGTTGATGGCCGTGTGAAACTCAAGAAAGGCCAAGCTGGTTTGTTTTTAAGCTGTTTGGAAAGTGAACCAACATGCTGCCGTCGCTCTAGAGCTGCTAATTCACCGTTGACTTTAATCACTCATCTTAATATTAGTCCTATCACTAAGGACTAATGGACCACTCACTAAGTTTATACTTTGTGAGGGATACTGTGTATTGTGCCCTACATCTGTATTGCTAAGAAATGTATCACAATTAGGACTTTGATGGTTCATGAATCCATTGAAATGTATTGATAACAGGCTTTAAAATGGGTAAGTTCAAATGAATAGGGTACAATGTGATAGAAGTATTGTGGTAAAATCATACATTTATCATGTATTAAACTTTGTCAAAAGGGCTTTGTAAAAAGTGTTAGGGTTAGGGTTAGGGTTAAAAAGATTCACAATGGAACACTCGTGGACGAATGAGTCGTCCACTCGTGCACCAAATCGTTATAGTTCCCTGACAGCTAAAATGTGTAAGGTTGATTGAAGGCCATTTTTAATGACTCTTCAATACAAACAGATTGTTGCTGACAATTGTTTCTGATAATTATGCGTGTCTGCTTCACTACAACACAAACAGGGGAGTTACAGTATTAGAAACCACAAATATGGCTTGCTCATTGACACCAAGCCTCTTGTTAATTTACTCTCTTTCCATTGTACTACAGTTTCAATTCAGCACATGGAAGTTTTCTTTGGACTGCCTTTGGGTAATACATAAAGGTTGATTGTAATAAAGCCACACAGCTTGGATGAAATTTACAAACAAGACTGATTGAGTGAGATATTTTCTAGAAGCTGCGACTGACGTGTGAGCAACTTTTATGTGGTGGCTGTTGGAAATTTGGCGAGAGTGTTTTTCCTTGTGAACTTCAAAGAAAGAGTTGGCTTCTAGTAAATCTTTTCAGTCTAAACGCTAATGTAGACAACAGCCCCATCTTTCAGTTTTGCTCTTAACTGCTAAATGAGTGCCCTCATCCTGGGCTTGGGGTGCTAATCCGGGGTCCGAGCATTCCTGCCTAGTTCACAGGACACTTGTCAGCTCCTCTGGGGAACAGATGCTTCCCTGTCAGAGCCACTTCAAGGCAACAGGATGGATGTTCGCAGGGGCAGGGCAAAGACTGGGTCCATCTTCCGTGTTAACTTACAGTGGAAAATGCTAAACACATCTAAATCCCCCCCCAATGTCCATCAGTGAGCTAGTTAATGTGAATGTTGGAGAGCTTTAAGATGGTGGAATCTCACATCGATGGAGGGATAAGGAGTTTGGAGAGGCACGACTGTTGTGTTTTGGCCGCGTTGCCTTGGAGATTGTTATTCACACTTCCATGAGGTCTTAACTGGGTGATATATTCATCGGCAGTCGGGTTTATTAAAAGTCAAGTGCTACATTTAACTTTTATGGGCAGGCACTTAAAGAGTACGGGTTTCGCCAAATTCAAGTTTCAAGCTTACGAAACTTGAGACAAAGTGCGAACACCACATTCTTCCTTTTGGGGAGTTTATGTGGATGTTTATAGCCATTCCATTACCGTGCTTGGGCAAGTTCAACACATTGGTCTGTTATCTAAGGTATCAGTCAAAATAGCACTCGGTAAGCACCAGTTGACATGGGCCTTGAGAGACAGCCTAGGCACGGTCATCCCAACGCAGCTCTTGTTTCAGGGCCGCATGATTAAGGCTGCCAACCTGACAAGCCCACCTGCCCTTGTGGCCCTAGCCAGCTGGCCCGTACAGTGATTAACGGCTAGCGTAAACTTGCTCAGCAGGCTCTCAGACACATTTGTGCATTCAGTCACACGTAGAAGTGTTACATGACGCTAAAAGCTATTAGAGAGCGGGGGCCCTGGGACCCAAGCAGGAATGACATCCATAAATGTTTAGTGGGACTGGCCTGCAAAGCTTTTCCGTCCAAAAAAGGGGGTGTCAATAGAAGAACAGTTCTAGAGATCAACCTGGCAGATTTATACACTACAGTATAATGGAGATTACGGCAAACCTGGTTCTCATATCTGCCGTGAGCTTTAAACCTCCTGCTTCCTCCATAAAAGAGAAAATGACATCATAAAGAGTAAACTGGGCTTGATATCAGACTCCGCACTTGGCTCTGATCCCTATAGGAGCTTTTTCATACCTTTGATTTTCATTTTCCAAGGGCAGCGCATTTATAATGTTGTGGTGCAGTGTAGAAAGTGTTCTCTCTGTGGGAAAGTCCTTGCCTGGAAGGTCTCACAATAAGTGAGCATGGAGAAATATTATACAGTTTAAATCAAATCATGTATAGTACCCTGTAGGAACTAAATAAATAATGCTTGTTTTTTTCTTAAAACAAATCCATGTGGAATGTGTGGTATCCAGACGAAAATTGGACAGTTCTACCATCTAAAAAAACAGAAAAAAATAAATGTTCATTCCTCATTTTGTATAATTCTGTTGCATATCTGGAGATTGCATTAAATGGAAAGGTACAAGAATTCTCAAATCTTAATGTTGCTAAACTGACTTTTATGTTACAACATATCTGTGAGTTGGTCAGTGGTTCAACATTCTATTATGTGAGCAGCCATTGATCTACTGTACATATAAAGTGCTTTCGTTTTCAATGCTCCAGCTGTTGGCTGCTGGCATTTTGTTTAGACATATTTCTTCACGAACAAGGCTTTTTAAAAGTCTGTTAAACAAGTCATATAAAGCATAAAATATGATCTTTAAGGTTGTAGTTTGCACACTATCACTTTAACACCATTCATTTTCCATGTTCCAACTCAACAAAAAATGCTTGCATGTGGCTATCCTAGACCTGTATGTGAACTGGATGATTCTTATTGATTGAGTATGTAATACATCTTTATCCCATAATTTCTCAGCTAACAATGTGCTACCACCAGGACCATGCACAGAGCCATGCCTCCCAACAGCAATAAAATGAAATGCTTCGGGGGATTTTCAAATGCACATTATCACCGCCTGTTAATTTTAGAGTGTAATTCTGCACAGGATAAAGCAGAATAGGAAGCAGGTCATTTTTTAAGAGAGCCATTTGTTCGTTATGTAGATATTGATAAGAAACCTGGCGGTGCAGCGGATAGTTAGTATTCTGGATAGGGCTCTGGGAGAAATAGGCTGTTTTTTTTATCCCTCCCATGAAACACCGCAGGCCAAACCATTGCTCCAGCTCCAATTAATTTCTACACCCCATTCGTATTACTCTTCGATGTAAGTGCAACGTTTTCTAATTGCATTCATCACCAAAAGCCTCTCTTAAGTTCCCTCAGTATATTTATTATCACACTAACTGGGCCTAAATTATTAAACCTTAATGATGTGGGCTCTGAAAATATGTTGTCCTTTATTTTCCCCACAGAGAATCAATGTTATACATTAGCAGTATAAATTAAGTAATACTTTACCTAGGCATGTTGCCGCCTTCAATATCCCCCCTCACTGAAATGTATTCTCACAGTCCGGTGGCTCGGGGCTGCCTCTGGGGAGCAGATGATATAGTTCATTCTAATGAAAGAGCTTGCTGCTGCTAATGGTTTAAATGATACATTTGTGCAAGAGCAGCAGCGAAAATACATATGAGAGATCTGGTGAAAACAAGATAATTCACACTCCCATGGGGTTATGATGTCATTGCTTGCCCGCTTTCCTGGGAGGCCCTGGATTTAAAGGATGGCTGCATATTCTGGGGTGATATATGTGGGTCAGTAATAGAAATGGGCAATATAAGCTAAAGTCCATCACACTTAAAGGTTAATTACAATAGCTACTGTAGTCTTACCTCTTTATGATGAAATTGGTTGGTATTAATCAACTTTAGAAGCTCCTTTTCACATTGTACGCTATGGAGAGGTGTAATGGACTGACACAACGTAATCTCTGTCTTTGCAGGACACTTAAGAAAGTATTTTATTTGAAAATTATTAGCCTGTGCCAATATACAAACTAAATCAAAATCTCCATGCAATAAGCGCATGCGAAAGAGCAACATAATCAATGCAGCCGTTAGCGCAAGCCACATTAACAAATGTGCGGCATTTTACATCTCTCTTTTATTATCTTTCCTAGCAAATCTAAATTAGCTGCGGTGCTGCCACAGTTTTTCAAGCAAGGCCTCCAGATAAACGAAGATTAGAGTGCATTGTCTCATTGCAACAACATCATTTATAACACCTTTCCAGAGCCGCTTCAATTACATTAACAAGCTAAATGCTAGCAGCAGGAGCAGACATTTAGAACACGCTGATATGAAGGCTGTTATAGGATGCCGCAAGAATTGCAGAAAGATATACAAAGAAATAAAGCAACCTGGGAAGCGGTGATAGTTGCCAAAGATAGTAAAGGACTGTCTAGTGTCTCTTACTACCAGGATAAATCCCAGCAGATCACTAATTGTGCGATTCTTCTTGTCCACATCAACCTCAGCGTGACAGGTTATTTCAGCTTGTTATCGGGAAAACATTTATCCACTTGAAATTATTACTGTGCCAGGGCCTGTAGTGAAACACAAACAGTAGTGAATCTTAGAGAGTTATGGTAAGGCCTCTCCTCATTAGACGGCCAATCGACTGGCGGAGCGGAGGGCCCAATCTCAGGCTTTTATTGAGTGTTAAGGAGACACAAGCTGACATTTACATCTCTTGCTTCTTCATGACTGGCTAGAGGGAAAATGGCCGCCATAGATCCTGGCACTGAGGAGCAGCACGGAAGGTCATGCAGTACGAAGCGCCTCTGTCTGTGAGCGATGCCTCATGCATGAGATAGCACATTTCTGTACAAATAAATAAGATGAAGGTAGGGATTGTATATGGTTGTTGCTCGCTTAAATCATTTGTCATTTTGATGAGAGCCCAACTTGCTTGCATAGAACAAACAGTGTTGTTTCAGGGCAACAGATTTCCCAAAACCCACCTAGGAGATGTAAACAAGACAAGTCACCCAATCTCATCTTGTCTGTATTGACTTACTGAGCCGAAAGAGAGGAAAACACAGTAGTGGATAAAGCACCCTAAGAAAGCACAACAGCCTTTCACTTCTGAGGTGCTCTTTTCATTCAATGGCAATTACAATCCACACCTGGCAACACACAAGACATCCCAGCGCCTAACAATGTCGCAGAGGAACTCTCTTCCAAACTACCCTCCCAAATTGGCTCTGTAGCTTCCACCCAATTAGGGCTGAAATATGGTAACAGCATCAGCCATTACGGAGCCACCGAGACTGTGTAGAGAGAAGTCGTGAAGGTTAGGAGGGGGTACGCGTTAGAAGTGATATGTGGTGCGGACTTGTGCTTACACAGCAGAAAAGAGCTTCATGACGAGGGGCACAACACAGCACAGGGGATGATAAATAAACACTCCAGGATGAATTGCACCAAAACATGTATTAAAGAAGCACGAAAGATTAGTGTTCACACCCAGAGGTGGATTTACTCATCTGAGCATCAGCCCACCCTAATAAAGAGTGTGTTGGTAAATGCTAAAATGGTCTGTTCACTGCCTCACCTAATGAGCCATACCCATACTCTTAGAATAATTTTGCTGAATTTGCAGTTCAGCATGAACTATTTTACCAATTTATTGTAAAAAATGTAAAACGCATAAGCACATTTGCCCAGGAGCTCTAGAAAACTAAAATACATACTGTGAAAATAAAACGGTATCTGCTATAAAGCAGAAAGTCACAAATCAAGGTATATATTTATTTTATTGCCAAGACAGAGAATGATTTTTTTTAGTAGCTCATCAATATCTCTGGACATTTTAGCAGAGGTGCATAAAATAACAAAGCGCCTTGCCTCTTTTTTTCCTCTGCATGGCTGGCCGTGGCCTACATGTGCAAGTGACACCAAGGTAACTAATGTTTCCTGTGCCAGCAAAGGATTCTGATTTGATATAAGCATTCAAAACTGTCTGCTGTGAGATATGGCGTGTGTCACCCTCCGCTACGATTGATTCCCTCTTGCCCTTAAATGCAGTGCTTGCAATGCAAGCCAAGGACACTGCCTGCCTGGTCAAGTAATGACAATCGTCTTTAAGGAATAATGGTCTGAGCGCTGCTTTTGAAAAGTTACTAGGCCACATTCAATAATGAATTCCTAGTCGATGACACATTGATAGATTCCCATTCTTCAGATGGGACACTGTAGCTGCAATTTAATTGACAAGAAATGAATTCAGACGCTTTAAGCAGGAAAGAAGGGATGGCGAAGAATGGAAGCGGGGGGGGACTAAATTCTGTGTGATCAGCAAGGTTTCAAACAATCATTGGCAAAGTGAAGTCTCTGCCATATCTATAAGTCATCATGTTTTATAGGCCATTAGGATCTCCAGAGAAGGCCTGGATAGAGACCGTAGCTTTTTGTTGAAATTAAAATGTCAGAAAGGAAGAAATAGAACAAAACATGGAATCTGCAATTAATTACCTGGCCATAAAAATTCAATAATCTGGAGGCAATACGGTTTTCTGCACAGCAGTACCTCTGATCACAGCAAACTGGAATAGAATACATTCATCTCCCCAAATTACATTTCTAATCTAAAAGGGGATACACTGGAGAGGAAAAGCACAATCAGAGAGTGCACAGTATTACACAGCATAGTACTGTCCTGGCTGGACTGCCAATTCACATCGCATTCCGCGTGAATAATGTTCTACTCTAAATACTGTAGATGGTTCGAAATGATTTGGTGTAGAGTTTGAAATTGCTTTTATCATTTCAAGTGTTATGATCATTATGGATTGTTCAATTTACATTTATGTAGTTGGCCATAGACTGCCGGAAACTGCAGTAGATATTTTATTTTTTATTATTAATAATTACCAATTATAGTATCATCTAAGGATATGTGCCCAGTACATATGAATTCTGTTTTCTCACTATCACGGTGATCACCACATTTTTGGGGGGGAATTTTTATGGTTTAAAATTCACTGAAATTGATGGACGTCACGCTATGTTGGGCCAATTTTTATTTATTGTCCCCAATTATATCCATCGAATTTGCTACAAACTCATCCACACATCTGTTTCACTACAAACTTGGGCGACACGGTAGCACAGCGGTTAGCGCTCTTGCTTCACAGCAAGAGGGTCCTTGGATCAACAATTGGCCTTTCTGTGTGGAGCTTGCATGTTCTCCCCATGTACAATAGGCTTTCCTGGTTAAATAAAGGATAAGAGAGCAGTTTAGTTTAGTCTTATGCAGTGCCATCTTCAAATAAAGCTTTGTGTCTTCTTTAGCTGTGTGACGCAAACAAAACAGTTTCAGCACATTTTAGGCCAATATGCTAAAAAGTACAAATATTGGCCAACCAATCTCTACCATCAAGTTACAAAACTCTAAGGAAACCTAATTGCTAGCAATAAATACAATTTTGTGAATCATTATGTTGCCTTTTTCCATGTATTATTTTTCTGTTTTTATTATTGGGTTGGATGGCACTCTTGACAGCCTATTCCATATCAGATTTAACTCTTTGAGAACATCATCAGTCAATGACAGAAGTGAAATGTGACGTGAATGTCTCGGTAAGATAAGTGCCATCCGTCAGTTTGATCGACAGCTTTCTGTATCAATGACGTAACAATGACTTCAAATTCTTTCAAACTGGTGAAGGTTATTTTAATTACAAATAAATCAGAGCTGTCACTGGGACAATATAGAAAATGGAAGACAATGAAGTGGGAGTGATTTATTGAGGTGTGGTGTTACAGGTCCATTCTGTGGCAGATGACTAATGTGTTCAACGGCTATTGTTCCAAACTGATCAAAAAGATTGACTTCTCAAAGTTAAAACTTTCCTTCGAGGTTATATATATTTTAAGAACTTTATCCATAAATCCATCTTCCTTACTAGGCACAATCTGATGCCACTTTACTCACGGCATGATTAAATTATTTTCTATGAAAAAAGAAATATTCAGAATGTTTTAACTATAGTGCGACTGTAAAGTGTAGGATATGAAGGTGAAAGAAGGGCAGTCGACAACACAGGGAGGTCTGAATGTAGGAAAAGGAGTGGTTTTAATTTAGCGAATGTAGCGGTGCCATATTTCACCCTGTGCTGTTGTCTCCCATTATCTTGGTAAACATCCCAGGTACTAATATGATATATTTCAGAGCGGGCGGTGTTTCATCCTGCTCCCGTGTGTGATTGATGAATGACTCGCGAATGAAACCGGGACAGAGATTTATGGCGTCCCGGCACATGGAATATGTATGATTATCAGCTGTGTGGTGAAAGCAGCTCCGGTTGACTGATAGGCGCGGGGAAAGAAATTTACTAAATGACTCCATTCTCCCTGAGAAGTCACAGATGGAGGTTTTTCATCTTTGTCAATTTTGTTTTACCTTTTTTGTATTAGCATGGATGCAAGTATAGCGCCATAAATTAACTTTAACCATCACTAGATGCACAATTCTAATTTGTTTTCATGAGAACTACTTTAGGCCCATGTGTTGTAAGATGGTTACATGCAAACTAACTACTTACCAAGTGGCCCAATCCAACTTTGCCTGTCAACTCGCGCATTACAGTCACTTTGTCTTGTCTCGTCAGCATCTAAAAAATGTGTGACAGTACTTATCAGAAGGAGATGCCATAGTTTATCTTGTCTTGTATTGTAATTCTGTCTATCGTCTGATTTAGTTATAATACACATTGGCATCTGTGAGTGCTTCCAACAGCCAGTTCCTAATTGATCGATAGGATGTCATCATAAATCCTAAATCCTATGCACTTTATTGATCCTTGTGGAGCGATTGATGCGTTGCTGCATATGTGATTGCCTACAGCCTACACACTTACCAAGTGCCTGGTATATTTTATCCAGCAAACCCATTATCATATGCAGACTATTGTTTTCCACATCTGTGAAATACTACTTTCTGTCACCACTTGAATGACACCCAGGAGAGGACTTCATTTCCTATTCACCTCAATTTATATTTACGCCAGGGTCATAAATATCACTAATGCGCCGTCAGAGTAATTGTTTATTTGTTTCCTAGTGGGCTCGCTTGACAATACTGCTAATGAACACTCACATGTCTGCTTGAAATGGCATCAGAGGGAGTGTTACATGCAGTACATGAGGGAAACTTCTCAATTCCCTTTTTAAGGTTCTATCAAATGTGCTATTGTGAGCTATACCGTAGAGCAAATGCACTGTTATCAAATTCATATTGACCATCACAGCAAACTACAAATCAGATGTGAGGTTGCTAAATTGTTTAACTGCATAAGTACATTTTTAAGTTGCATATAATATTAAATTGTTTGTTTTATCCTATGGCCTTTAAAAAACAAGAGATTTAAGTGTGAAATGCAAGTGAAGTGACATTAAGCAAAATACTAGACAACTAGACATCCAAAACATTTTCATGACATAAAATGGTTTTGCTTACTTACTATATAATGTATGCCACAGCCAAGAGTCTACCTGTAAGCAGTTACTGAGTAGATAGGTAACATCAGCATGCACATTTTATGTGATAAGGGTTCTAATTTATATTTTGTATGACCCAAGTTTACTTTGGAAAAATGGGAACATACTGCAGGGGGAATAACTTCCAGTCACAGAAACCCCTGTGATGCCTTCCATAAAAACTATTCATAGAATGGTGAAATCAAAATCAGGTTGGCTCTTCAATGGCCACTTGTCAATGATATCAATGATCTTTCCCTTAACAGTTCTAAGAATAGTAGGCCACTACAACACTATATTTTCTTCTGCAAAATGTCTTACTTTGTAATTTTCCAGCTCTGGAAGGTAGAGGTGGAATGATTTGCTATTTTCTACCTGTAATTACACCAGACAGTTCACATGTGTTCATGTATCTTGTGTGTTGCTCTGAAGGACCAGGCGCCTGAAGGGTAAAGCCTCATCCTTGAGAAATGACTCACCCTGTGCTCATGTGACAGTGGCACGTGTCCAAGCAGAGTCCATAAGGTGGAACAATGAGAGGATTTGTCGTCTCATAATTGTAATTTAATAAAGATCTCACATGGTATCAGCCAGCCTGACAGCCAGGGCCTTCTGGCGCTTGTTAATACAATTGTTCTGGTCAGACAGCGCTGTCACAAATCATACTGAAAGTAAGGTGACAGGTAGAAGAGCACATGGACACTTCCGGAGGAGCAGGACACAGGTGTAGATATTGGATGGCCAATACATTGGTAAACTGTATTGAATTTGTATATTTAACTATGTTCAACTTTCCATGAAATTGTGCTGTTTTTCAGCAAATGTTTTAGCTATGGCTGCTCAAAGTAGCCATAAATGTTGAAAGATGTTGTGTGTGGCACAATTCGTTTTGTGGATAGAAAATATAACATTGTGGTGCTTTTGAGGGAAAATTGAGCTCAGTAAATATTGCAGCATTTGAAAAGATTGAAAGCAGTTTATACTGTAATTATAGCTTTACTCAGTGTTCCGGTCTGTGATGTCCCAAAGTAAATAAATGGGGTGCTGACAGTTTGAGTGAAACCATTTCCAATGTGAAGGCCGCTTGAGGCTTCTACAATGCTGTCCCTGGACACTGACACGCCGCCCACCCTCTGCTGTTCTTGTTTCACCTCTTTCTTCCCAGCTGCTGATGTACGAGTGATGTATGGTGGGGGGAGCTCCAGTAAAACCCTGCATACATGCCAAAATACATTTTACAAGCGCTGCTCTAATCAGCCTGCAGCCAGGGGGCCATAAATTGCCTCAGTGCGTCTGGAGGCAGTGAGCAAATGCAGCTTATGGTCAGTGCTGAGAGCTGGATATACAGCAGGCCATGCTCCCAGAGCCGTACCAACTCTGAACAGTGCCGCTCGTGTTTGTGAGTCCATTCAATAGAAGGAGGAAGGAGTAACTGCCTTTTTATCAAATTACGACAAGGAACAGTAATTTATGCAACTATATAATCAGCTGAGTGCATGTAGCCAAATGTTTGCATATAATGGCCTATTTTATTTTTTGTTATGGTCTGTCTAATATATAGACAGAATCACGCAGATGGACACATGTATGTTCAAGCTGTCATTATGTCTGGATTTAGACACAACTGGAGAGTTCTTTGTGCTCATCAGAGTCAGAATTATTCACAGCTCTGACACAAGTAGAATGTGTCACCATTCTGCACCACTTGTTTTGTTCTTTTTAATCCCCGCCATAACCTTCAGTGTCCTCCACTGACAGGAAATGCAGTTTATCAAGAGGGGATGACACCAGCGGAGGTGATATATGTGGGGCCGTACTTCCCCAGATAATTCTAATAGCACGCTGCTCCTGTTCTTGCTTTGTTACTTTACTTAAAACTAAAGGGAAATTCCAAGAGCAAGGCTTGATCAAATAAAATAAAACTTTAAAATGACTTTGAAGTGTGTACTTGGAAAGACTGCTAGAATCCTCAAATTATTTTGTTTGTCTCTGTGAGGAGTGGAAAGCATCTTCTAGGATGTAGGCCCAGCAGAGGATGTACTTCCTGCGGCAGCTGAGGAAGTCCAAGCTGCCAGTGCAGATGATGGTGCAGTTTTACACGACGATCATTGAGTCCATGCTCACCTCCTCCATCACCGTGTGGTACGCTGGAGCCACAGTCAGGGACAAACAGAGACTACAGCGCATTGTGCTTTCTGCTGAGAAGGTGATCGGCTGCAGACTTCCATCTCTGCAGGACCTGTACGTCTCCAGGGCGAGCCAGTCTGGATCACAGCTGACCCTTCTCACCCTGGACACGGACTATTTGAACCACTCCCCTCAGCAGGAGGCTACCGTCCATCTGCGACCAGAACCTCCCGCCACAAGAATAGTTTCTTTCCTTCTGCCGTTGGACTCTTCTTAGCACCTGCCATTTTAACTGCAAACTATTCAGATCACTCACTGCACTGTCACTTTTTGCACTACAACTGTAAAATTTAACTGTAATTCTCGTGTACATAGTAATGCCTATTTCATACTATTCATTAAATGGTCTCTTAATGCGTGCCCTTTTTGATTTCATATTATGTTGTTTTTTATCATTGATTAGTGTTTTATGTTGCACCTTAATGCTGAGACAAGTTCCTATGTTTGTGAATTTTGTTCATTGGACAATGGCAATAAACCATTCTGATTCTTCTGATTCTGATTCTATATCAGTTTGGTATCTGATCATTTGGATATGGTCGGACTTTTATGAAGGTCTAGTACCAGACACACTCAATGGGAAACCCACTAAAACCAATAAAACAAACCAATTATTGTTTGTATAGAACAGGACGTAATTTAACAAAGAGCTGTTACGCGTCCAGCCAATCAATTAAATTCATTCATTTTTGTAATGCCCAAAACCACAACAGCAGTTACCTCGAAGGGCGACAGTTGAAAAACAGATTAAACAATGTTTATAGGGAATTAGCAAATGTCCCAAACAATCCCTTGTCCTTAGAACCCTCCTTCTCGGCAAAGGAAAACTACAAAACCCTTTGGAAGAAAGTCGAAACCTCGGGGAGAGAAAATGGTGGTTTGTGTAACAAGGAACAGCATGTATTTTTATTGTAATAAACAAAGATGCTTTGCACAATGTCAGCACAATTAATGAACCACAAAATGAATGTGGAGTCTGGATATATATATTTCAATATCTGTAAGTAAAATGCCAACACTAAATACTATGTCTTTAAGTAGGCATACCCCAAAAATTTTGCGGACGGTTTCACCTTCAACATTTTTTTCTCATTTGCACCCTGTCATATAAAATGGTATTGCAGAAGACAGCTCTGGATCCTCTTTCAGTGTCCATGAAATGAAAGATAGGTGTTTCCAAATATGCATACATGTATTCATACATAAGAGTATCATATGCTTGGTCAGTCAATAGGCAGGTTTGTGGGTTTTGCAGTGCTCTATCTTATTTACAGGACGTTTGTTGCACCTGACATTTATCGGGCTTCGGGGCCATGAACTTTCATGCAAACGCCATCGAAGCATTCAATGCCAAGGGCCCAGGGCCTCTTGTTTCAGTGTCATCACAAGTCTTTTCACGCTGAGATTAATTACTTCAACTGGAACCATGAGCACAGGGACCAAGGTGGGGTGAGAGGATGGACTTTTGAAGTTTGCATGGGGGTGGTACGGACATGAGTGGGTGTGACCACTAAAAAACACCCGCAGGTCAGTGTCAGCCTCATTTCTCCAATTCGGCTTATTAATTGTTGGCTGGGCTCATACAAATATCACTAACCATTATGAAAGGCAGCATATGGTTCAGCTAAATGCTCTATCTGGGGGGATTGCAAAGACTCTAACCGTATGACTGTCCTCATGGCCGTCAGGTAGTAGAAGACCTTCGTTTAACTCCTATCCACTGCATGCAGCACATTAGCTATGTACAAGTGGGTCTTGTCGTAGCGTAGACCTCTTAAATAAATCTGAAGCTTGTTGTCTTTTAAGTTTTTCGGATAGCTACATTTGAGGGATAGCGCTCAGCTTAAGACATAAATCCTTCAATCCTTCATCTTAAAAATTCAACATCTGTTAAGGTTCAAAGGGAACTGAACATCTTTAGGCATGAAATAACCATCTTGCTGTTGCTGATTCTCGGACGCAGCCAATGTGTTGGATGTTATTCACGCGTTAAAAAAAAACGATATATATATATATATATATATATATATATATATATATATATATATGAAGAGTCTTGGTGATTCCAAACTTTTTCCGTTTACAGATGATGGAGACCACTGTGCTCAGAGGAACCTTCAATGCTGCAGAAATGTTTTCTTCTCCAGATCTGTACCTTGATACAATCTTGTCTCAGGGGTCTACAGACTTTATGGCTTGGTTTGTGCTCTGACATCACTGTTAACTGTGGGATCTTATGTAGACAGGTGTGTGCTTTTCCAAATCAAGTCCAATCAAGAAAAAACATGTACCTAAGCTCAATTTTGATTGTCATGGCAAACACTGTGAATACTTATGTACAGTTTCTAGTTTCGTTTTTTTATTTTTAATACATTTGCAAAGAAGTCTAACAGCCTTCTTTTAAGTTGTCATTATGGGGTATTGTTTGTTTGATACAAAGAATGAATTTATTCCATATCAATCATTATTGGTGTTTTTAGTATCTGCAGAGCCTCCACAATCTGTTCTAGGCGTTAGCCATGCTTTGCACATGCAAATTACATTGCAGTTTTATTATGAGAAATATGATATGACCTACTATTCCTAGACAACATGACTTGCATGTTATGTACGAGTTTGCCGAGTCTAATGTCAGGGCCACACTAACTAATTCAATACCTGTGTATTGTAAACGTACATGGCTGTAGCAGCATCAAAAAGGTACTGCTTGCAGAGTAAGTATCCAATGTGACTTTCAGTTGACCCTGTTTTGTACTAGGAATTAGCATAATTGAGTCACAGCACTTACACAAGCAAAACCACATTTTACAAGGTGTAGTTAACTCAATTTGGCCGCTGGTCCTTGCCAGGCACAGTCATAGGACAAGCAAATAGAACTACAGAAAGAGCAGAGACTGCTTTCTGTTGTCTCCGATCATAAAAACTGGTACATATTTTCTGGACTATTTGCCACACTAAAACTCATCTCTCACAACATATAGCCGTGTACAGGTTGATAACTAGTCAGGGCCAACTTCTCATATACAGTACAAGACTTAATAGTGGCTGGAATTAAAAATGGCTTCACTATGGAGTGATAAATGTGCCTATTGCGTTCACCAAATCTTCCCAGCCGCTCTCAAAGCAATATACCCTGCCGCAGCTCCAAATTATAAATCAAACATCTTGCAGGTCTATATATGATTCATTACAATTTATCGACAATCATTTACAGAAGTGGTTTTCAGACGCTTTTAACTTTGCGCCGGCTGTAAATCACATACCGGATGATGGAATAAACAAATATAAAAAAACAACAACACTGTATTTTTTCTACTTGACTGGCAGTGTCAGAGCTAAGCGATACAGAGGGGAGAAAATTACATAGCTGATAAAGGCTCATTGATTCAAATGCTTGATGTTTTCAGAAAGGCAAAGGATGACAGTGAGGAGTTAGCTTGGGGCTGCCTTGTAAGCATATTACAAAATGCTACATAGCTATCTTGACTTAGACAAACAAAAAAATTTGATAATATTTTTTGGTTTGAAAAAATGCACCTTAGGCAAACAACATCAAATCCAACAAACAAGTTAGTTACACAATCTTTCATGTCCATGTATTCCTTATTGATAGAAGCGTTTTGAGGATGGCTTCAACATCCTGTATCTGCTTGTGTGTTCATTATGGTCTCTGCTGGCTGGGCTATTTCTGGTGACATATGACACTGATGATGTTGACAGCGATCGCCTTCCAACATCACAGCCCTGCCCCGCGAAAGGTCAAGCCAAATGAGAGATATGTGTAAGCAGGGCCAGACCGGTCGCCACATCCTCTTCTCGCTCCAGGGCGCTCCGGTTGATGAGGTTTAAACATCAACGCATGGTCATTATTTCGACTATAGAGGTCCACTTAACTCCTTGATCCCAGAGGAGGCTTCTGAGGCAAAATACAGCACACAGGGAAGGTTGGTTTCCACAATGTTGGGTTTTGTCCTTTAAGTATGGAGTAGAAAGAATTTTTTTTCTATCCACCTTCTTGCCATCTCAGTAAATGTAATTCCTGAACAACCCGAGTGAATTAATTAATTACAAAGCTGGCTTGGTATCAAAGGTAAATGATTTAATTATATTCCCAGCGTCTTTGTTAAGAAGCCAACTGTCAGGCGGTGGTAAGTGGGGCTGTGGCCCTGTGTGGCGCCTGAGGCATGAGCACTGTGTGTGTGCGTATGTGTGGTTTTTATATTTGAGAGAATTAAAAAGCCTGTATTTGTCTATATCTCCAGTGTTTGCCTCCTCCACACAGATTCTTCTCACATCTATGGGCGCTCAGAGCGACCTATAGCATGTTTATGTGGTCAAGAGGGCGATGACTGTCCCATTTCAAAGACTGAATCAGCGTGACGTTTTTATAGTGCCACAAAACCTCTTCCTCAGGCTGTTTGCGCCAACAAAGTGAGCTGCTTTGGGTACTACAGTGAGCACACTGTTTTCAAAAGTCAATACTAGATTCACAGTCATAACACAAACTTTCCTTGACCTTAACAGCTGTTTAGTATTATAGAAGTATGGAAATGTCTCATGAGACACACCATGTTACCAGTGTAAATAAAGGCTTTATATGACGCTGTAAATTAAACTACGAACTAAGACCGTTTCCATGACAAATAAGGTTGAATTATGTACCTGCAGTGGAACCATTGCTACATTTTATAGAAGTACCCTAGCCCATGTTTTAGCAAAGTCACTTAAGAAGTGGATGTCTTCAAGTTCTCATCAGTGAGTGACATAGTGTTCACTCTGCTTATAGGAGATGAGAGTGTCTTAACTGTCAGAAGAGTTCTTACCTTCAAAGCTTAGGTTTGAAACTTGTGAAGGTGAAACTGCCTGCGGATGCTGACAAAGCTTTCTGTAAAGAAACACAAAGAGCCAGAAGTGAGAGAAGTTATTTTCCTTACAGAAAAAACAATACAGGTGTCACTCATCAACACATAACAGTGCATAATGTCAGTGGCCAAAGGACATTCATATAGTACAGTAGTATTACAATAGAAAAAGAATATATGTCTATTGCAGTACATAGTACAGTACTATGTTTCACTGACGGAAGGTGAATATGGACCAGTGGATTCACTCTGTCACTCTATCCAACAGATTAATGTGTGGATGCCAAACAACTTTCTCCAGCTGAACTCAGACAAGACTGAAATGATCGTCTTTGGCCCACAGAAACAAAGAGAAAGTGTTAACAGTCACCTCCAGAGTCTTGATCTAAAACCTACAAATCAAGTTAGAAATCTGGGGTTAATAATGGACTCAGACTTGAATTTTAACAGCCACGTCAAATCAATAACATCAGCAGCCTTTTACCATCTAAAAAACATAGCCAAAATCAAAAGTATAGTGTCTAAACCAGACCTGGAGAGACTTATCCATGCGTTTGTCTCTAGTAGATTAGACTACTGTAACGGCCTGCTCACTGGCCTCTCCAGATGAGCTGTAAAACAGCTGCAGTACATCCAGAACCAAGCCCCCGGGAAACAAAATGGCGCCCAATTCAAGCCTATGGCGTGTGCTCATTGGCGCATGTCTCCAAAAAAGTTCCCTACTTCCGCGTTACTTCTCTGAATAGGGAGTCTAGTGCCTCCCCTTTTATGACGACATCGCCATGTCGCTTTGGCGTCGAGAACGAGCACGGCGACAGCAGAATGCGTGAAAGACTGAGGACAGTTAGCGTGGACTTTTGGAGTATGTCGTTTTGAAATGGTCTGGTTACGAAATGTAAAATGATGAATTGTTATATCTGTCTATAAATATAAAAGGTTTCATGTTGTAAAGCGAAAATAATGGTTTCTTTGCAAAAAGCATGAGCCGTGAACTCATGAATGCTTCTTTTTGTGTCGCTAAACGTTAGCTTGTGTTAGCTTGTGTGAACTGTGTAATCGTTCATTTACACTTCATATTGAATGATGTGTGAAAACGTGCGAAATGACATAAAACACAATGTACGCGTGTCGTTTGTCTCGTCTTCTTCTGTTTGGTTTCCGTCCGACACGCGCTCTTCTGATGATCTTTCACGAGGAATGCGTGCGCGGTCAGAGCGCGTACATGTTCGCCGTGCCGTTAAAAATTTGATTTTTAAGGATTTTAGTAACGGCAAAAGAGTGACATTCCTTCAATTTTATTTTTAGACTAAAAAGAATTTCGCACTTTCGGTAATTTTACAGGCCGAACTGTTGAAATGGTTGGTGCCTGAGGCTGCAGTCCAGCGGAGCAGCCACTACTCAATTTGGATCGCGGACAGAGGGGGCGTGCCTTATCCAGTTATTATAATAGATCCATGTCCAGAACGCTGCTGCCCGGGTCCTGACTAGAACCAGGAAGTACGATCACATTAGTCCTATGCTCAGGTCTCTGCACTGGCTCCCTGTGGCTCAGAGAATAGACTTTAAAGCAGCTCTGCTTGTATACAAGTCTCTCCATGGCCTAGCACCAAAGTGCATCTCGGACATGTTAGTGCCTTATGAACCATCTCGGACTCTGAGGACCTCAGGGACCGGCCTCCTGCTGGTGCCCAGAGTCAGGACTAAACATGGGGAATCTGCATTTCAATTTTATGCAGCTAAAATCTGGAACAGTCTTCCTGAGGATGTGACACAGGCCTCTACTCTGGCAATGTTTTAAAATCTAAGCTAAAAACTGTTTTGTTTGGCTGTGCATATGACTGAAATGCTTTTCTTTGCACTCTTCGCTTTTATGTCTTGAACTATTTGACGGATAGCCTGAAAATGGCACTTTTAAATTAAGATTTTGTGATTTCTGCCATGTCTTCGTGATTTTAATGCATTTTTTTCCTGTTGTGTGAAGCACTTTGAATTGCCTTGTGTACGAATTGTGCTCTACAAATAAACTTGCCTTGCCTTGCCATAAATGAAGGAGAGAAAGCTTGCTATCAGAAATCTTTCTAGAAACATTAATTGGGAAGGATCTACAGTGGGGCCAATAAGTATTAGGCAACTTAAAATGTGCAAGTTCACCCATTTAAAAAGATAAGAGAGGTTTGTAATTTTCATCATAGGTACACATTGTGCGAGACAGAATGTAAAAAAAATCACATAAACATTTTAAACAATTTATTTGTGAAAATGGGTAGCCAATAAGTATTGGGTAGTCAGCAAAAGTTACTTTGAATACTTTGTAACATAGCTGTGGTTGGCAATGACAGAGGTCAAACGGTTCCTGTAGTTCTTGACCAGGTCTACACACACTTTAGTTGGTACTTTTACTACTCTGCACAGATCTTCTCTAGAGCTGTGATGTTTGAGGGCTGTCGCTTGGAAACACGGAGTTTCAACTCCCTCCACAGGTTTTCGATTGGGTTGAGGTCTGGAGACTGGCTAGGCCACTCCAGAACCTTGATATGCTTTTTACGGAGCCACTCCTTGGTTTTCCTGGCTGTATGCGTTGGATTGTTATCATGCTGGAAGACCCAGCCATGTTTCATCTTCAATTCTCTGACCAAGAGAAGGAGGTTTTTACTGAAAATGTCACAATACATGGCCCCATTCATCTTGCCATTGATACAGACCAGTCTTCCTGTCCCTTTTGCAGAATAGCAGGATGTTTGCACCCCAATGCCTCTGAGTAGGTATGGTGTTCTTGGGATGTAACTCGGCATTCTTCTTCCTCCAAACACGGCGAGTGGTGTTTAAACCAAACAGTTCCATTTTGGGTCTCATCTGACCACATCACATTCTCCCAATCCTCCTCTGGATCGTCCAGATAGTCTTTAGGAAATTTCAGATGGGCCTTTACATGATTTTTGTGTAGGAGGGGAACCTTTCGGGCAATGCAGGATTTCACCTCATGACGAATTAGTGTATTGTCACCTTTGTGACGGTGGTCCCGGCTGTCTTCAAATCATTGACCAGTTCTCAGGATATTTCAGGATCATTTGAACCCCACGAGGTGAGATCTTGCATGGAGCCCCACTCCGAGGGAGATTGTCAGTGATGTCATACTTCTTCCATTTTCTAATAATGTTTCCAACTGTTGATCTTTTCTCTCAAAGTTGTTTACCAATTGCAGTTTGACTCATCCCAGCTTTGTGCAGTCATACAATTATCTCTGGTGTCTTTGGGAAGCTCTCTGGTCTTGGTCATGGTGAAGACAGGAGTCTGACAGTTTGAAGGTGTGTGCAGGCGTCTCTTATGCATCTAATCAGTTCAAACAAGTGCCATTTATACTGTTAATGAGTGGAGGCCGGAATAACTTCTTAAAGAGCAAGTAACTGGTCTGTGAGTGGCAGAAGAGTTGTTTGTTCTGTAGCTGCCCAATACTTATTGGCCATTACAATCCTCTCTTATATTTTTAAATGGGTGAACTTGCAAATTTTTTAGTTGCTAAATACTTAGTGGCCCCACTGTAAATACATAAAGATTAAAGCCTTTTTTGATTAAAAAAATGAAATAAAAACACATTAAAAAGGGCTTTTCATATTTGTTTGGAATTCATAAATGTGCTTTGCTTATTATTAACAATCTGGGATTCTTTTGCATACTGTAGATGAGGGCTATTATGGTCCAGCCATGGACCATTTAGAGCTTATAGTCCTGGTTCAGATTCTGTGGTCTAGTCCTTTTGAAGATGTTGTATAAACCTGATGGCACCTACAATATGTTTAGTCTTAGTTCAGGACAAGGTCTAGTTCTAGATCTGCTGCTATGATCTGCTCTGGTTCAAGTCTGGTTTCTGATTGACAATAGGTTGGACTTTGCTTAGTCCTGCTTTAGTCCTGTTTCTATGTGACAGATAAATAATAGTGAATAGTGAAACAATAGAGTTCTGTTGAATAGTATCATTGCGAGTTGTTTGTGGATATTGGATATAAATAATAAAATTGTGGTGCCGTTTTTTGGTCCAGCCTCCAGACAATGGCCCTCAAAATAATCTGGCCTCATGGAAAATATAATTGTATAAGCCCAGCAGTAGATTTTAATTAGATTTCAGTTTTACTTTGTTATCACTTTGGCTATATGCACTTAAAACAGTAAATCAGTATACCTTAAAATATGAACCTAGAGAACTTGTAAAGTTTCATATTTGTATCTCCTTGATGCAAACATCTTTATGGATTTTGACCTCATCACAAAAGTGACATGAACCAACTGCTAGCATCCGGTATGTGCAGAAGGGGGCAGTAAGTGAAAAGGAAAACAGCAATGGAATTTTTACCATTTCAGCAGAGCAAGTTGTTATTCTGCATCTGCACATAATGTATTTTTTTCAAGTGAAAATGTTGTGGGTCTGCCAGCATTGTGACGACATTGGCCAGAGAAGAGATGAGGAAAAGATTCTGTGCACGTCCTCAATGATAAACTGTGGAAGTAAAAATCCTCCATTCACACAGTTGAATAATTGCTGAAGAAGTGGGGGCCACAATTCAAGATAAATAGAGGCGTTAGTGGGGTTTTGTCACCGCACAAAGGAGCTGTTTATAGCACAGGGCCAGGGATAAACCATTTTCAGGCCAAACAAGGTAAATGAAGCATAATTGGAAGCCCATTACCAAATTGAAAAACGGGTGTCTTTTGTTTTAACTGTGTTAGAATCGAACTGGGGGCGCTGCTCCTACTCTGTAAACCTGCATCCAACTGCAGGGCTCAATAATTATAATGTTCAGGATCCTTCTGAGGGCCCAGGAAAATCAATAGACTAAGGACAAAGAACCTATAGCCATCACTTAATTCTCTTATCACTGTGATTTAGAGGAAGAGGAGGATGTTAAATAACTGTAAATCTTTAGCTATGACTTTGAGGGTGCTTTATGGCACTTCTTACAGCTTCTTCCAGACAGAATGTCCATACCTTCCGCAGACCACACAATTTATAGCTTTATTACCCTTTGTCTTAAAGAGCAGGGAGACATAGCAGGCAGGAAGGAGATAACAGCCAGCACAGCAGCACGGCACAGGAGCAGCTGGGACAAAAAAAAGTGGGATGCCATCATCTAGAGAGACATATCTTTGTGACAGCTTTACGACGCAGGAGCAGGGGCTTCTATTTGGGGATGGGAGACAAGAAAGCGTGGGTGTCCCAATCCACTCAACTCCACCTGGTAAATCGTAAAGAAAAAAAAAGGCCTGACCCCCCCTGTGGAAGCAGAAAAATTCAATTTGTGACTTATCCCCAGATGATCAGATTAAGTGAGATGTTGGGATGCTTCCCCGCCCTAGCACCAGGCATGTGTAGAGGTCACAGGGAGGACTGGTGGAGGGGGTAGGGTTCACTCTCAAGCAGAAAGGCTGAGTGCTTTTTCACTGCACACAGTCATGAGTTCTTTTGGTGCGGGCAGATGCTTCCTCATATTTTCTTGCGGCGCTGACAAGTGGCTTATTGTTCCCCTTGATAAGGCTACAGTGTTCCCGGTAATGGGAATTAGAGAGAGGCGTAAGTCACCGAGACACAGGGTGAGAGCGAATCAATAGATAATGGGAGATTTTTCACAGATGCAAAAGGCAGGGTTATTATCAGTGCTGTTTAAAAGAGCAAGGCCTAAGATTTGTCTTGGAACGACCCTCCCGGCCAGTTTATACGAATAAAAGTTACACTCTGCTTGAACCCTGTAAAAGTGGTTTTACAGTGTTTCCAGACACATGCCCCAGACACTATGTTCTAAAGTGTGTCAGCTCATGACAAACTGACTGTATACCATTTAATGAAGAACACACTGTAGTACTGTGCAAATCATGTACAAGGCCAAGAGTTCAGGTTATATCCCTGTTACATATTTTATATCTCAAATGCTTTTTATGTGACTACTATTGTATAGTATTTAATTATAATGATTCAAATGGTGACATGATTGACATTAACCATATTTCCAATGTGATTTTCTTACTATGCATCGCAAATACACCAAAAATATTCTAAATATACTATATTAGAAATACCACTGTACTTATTTGAAATTATTAATTTAGTTATGTTGTGTTCACGTTCTAGAATTTGATGAAGTTAGAGGCATGGGCCTAGGAAAATCTATGGGAGATTTACTGTTTTTAAAAGAAATATTCCAAAGAGAAATCTACAAATGTTGAATCTCCACAAACGTGTAATCGTAAACTCATGTCTTTAAGTAATTTCAACAGACATTAATAAATCAAATTAACAAAAGGTATAATGTAGACTACTATTATTATGTAGTATGTGAAAACCTAATTGGGCTGACATCAGCCGGCCAGTGTAGGTTAGTGTCTGGAGGATGTGTCATATGTCTCTTTCCTGTCCCTCACTCCCGGTTCTGATTTATAAAGCTGTGGCCAAAAAATGCTTTTAGGTTCACAAAGTAAGAAGAAATATATTCAATGTATCTACCAGATCAATTATTCAATGTATCTACCAATATATATATTTTTATATTTGCAGCAGAATCACAACCAACCTAAATAAATGAAACTATTCTACTATAACTGGGAATTGCATACAAAGCCACATCATCATGAACCAAGGAGGCATTGTGCTCTGTCCTCCAAAACTTTGTCACAGCAAGTGGGTTACCAGTAAAGGCAAACCTATTTGTTTCTTTGACCCAGTTACTGACCGTCTCCCCAAACAATACCACGATCAAAGAGTGCCTGGATTCTGCTGCTTGATAACTTATTGCTAACAGCTGCTCAAACAAGAAACAACTCGCCACGCCTTTACACTTCACTGCAACGGCCGACAGGAAGCCAACAAAACAATAGTGCTTTCATGTCATAAACACAAATGCTTGATGGCTTTGACTTCAAAACCTGCGGCAGAAATATGTACTTCATCTCTCTTTTGTGAGCGCGCAGGTGGATGTCGCTTGCTTTCCTGTTCATCTGGGTAGCCCCTGGCGCCGCAGGATTTACAAGAACTTCCAGCGTTACCAAGCATCATTGAGAGATTAATAGATGAAAAGCACAAACACGGTCAGCAGCAAGCAGTGTGGCCCTCGTCCTGACAGCTCCCCCTAGGGCCCTGGAATACATTATCCGTTGCATTCTTATGGGTGTTGGGAATAATTACTCACTCCCATCGTGTGACACACTCAATAAATTAGAGTCCCTTTTAAGTTCTAAAGGCAAATGCATATTGTGGCCATCACTTAGAGGCTGCCCTGTCCGTGATTGTGCATAATTTGTTGTAACAATGTGTTAGCGCGACTCTGTAACTCGAGCTAGCAGCTGAGTACAGATGACTGAGCAATGTGCCAATGAAGTCAGAGGGGAGATCACGAAGAGTATAAAAGGCTGTGTGTGTGTCTTCATAATTAATAAATTCTACTTCGTCAGGCTGTAATCTAATTATGAATTATGCCCTCATGCTCCGTGAATCATTTCTGCACTTTGTTAGCTAAATTGGGAGAAAAGGATCTAGACATTGAACATATTTGTGTGGCATAAGTCAGCATCCAAAATAAAAGATGATTGCTAAAGCCCTGCAGTTAAAGGTTCTCAAAGGAAATTAAATTATGATTCAGTAATTGACAAAATAAGCCTTGGGAGTTAATTTGTTCTTTTTTTTTTTGCAACAGCTGTGATCCATAAAATCAGTAGCATGTCCAACTGAGATTACATTCTCATAAAGTAAACACGTTTCGCAGACTATTGTGGATTAATGACTAGATGGAGATGTCAGCTCATCCCCACAATGACACATTTGGATAACTGGGAAAAGCATCAAACCTACTGGTGCTTTTTTTTCTTCAACAAAAAGTTTTTTTAAAAAAAAGAAACAGAAAAAAAGAAATTCAAAGTAACTTGTGCAGCCCTGACAGCATGAAGACAAACTCCATGAGCGGCGCTGAGAAACGTCAACACCTCTGCTCAACAAAAACGCGACAGCCACCAGGACTAATTGCATGTCACACCACGTTCTTATTGGGGAAATTTTACTCTCTTTGCTTTAACATACAGCAAAACAAAAACACTAATTCTTGAAATAACTTCTCATTTCTTTACAGTGGCTTGTTGTTGTATTTTCTATCTCCGACAAGTAACAATGCAGCTATACTAATAGAATCGAGTGTCAGCCTTCCAGAAAGCAAGTCCTCCCCCCAAATAACGGCACTGACAATTCTCATCTTATTAGGCTCCCTGGTGCCGGCGTTCTGTCATTACATGAAACGTCCAGTGCCTTCAAGTTGAGTGAAACTTAAGATTTCCCCCCCTGTGCTCCTTTCAACACGTACTAATGATCTCAATGAGCAACACATTCTGTAGAGCGATGGAGCAAAGGACACAGCGCAGATATAGAAACAGAATGTAAAGTATAATTTGTGTAATGTGATTAGACCAAGGCTCTCAGTCAGAACGTTAAAGATCATAAAGCACATTAGGAGACACACTGTCACAACGTGAAAGAACATCTGAGTTCTCAGCTGCCTCCATTCATTTCCGTAATGACAGTCAATGTGGTTTGAAAGAACTGGGATTCCTGTAAGCCAATGGGCTCTTCACTTCTTTCAACTTTGATTAGGTGACTTAGGCGAGATGAAGAGAAATCATTTAGGGAGCAGATAAGTGTGTCAGGAGATAATGACTCCACAGGTTGAACACGACAGAGAAGCTCCGACGTCCCAAGTGAAGCTGATGAAACGCAACAACACGCGCGGAAATCCAGGTGTGGGGCTGTTTACCCGTGCATTGTTTAGTGTTTACTGCGATGAGAGAGGGCTCTGAAACGTGCACCTGTTTTACTGCTTGGTGTGTGTGTGTGTGTGTGTGTGTGTGTTTGGTACATGTCGGCCATCTTGGAAATGGTCAGTTTAGAGAAAAGGTACTTGCTCAACTAGAATATTACACAGATTAAGTCACTGATCTAGACATGCATTCTTTGAGCAATGTTAAGAAGACAAAAGCAAAATGTTTTGACACACTACATAATAACCAACCAACTATAAAATGGAAGCAAAATGAAGAGGACTAATGCACAATCCATCTATTTTACACTACTTACAAACTTGTAGTAAATTCGCACCAGAACATGCAGATTTACCTTTCTGACCTCCCTGGAGCATCTTATAAATACAATGTGTTTTACAATTTGACAGCGGATTATTTTCCTGCCACACAATACATAAAGATGCAATTGTACCCAAATATGGCATTTATTTGTATATAATTCACAATTAAACAAAAAAATATATGCAGTGTTCTCTTAGACAAAGTGATATATGTCAGAGCTATGACCCAACCGAATTATGACCCTAACATTTTAGCATTTTCTGTTGTCTCATTATGAAATTAACTAAGAAATTAAATATCAGTCACAGGGTAGACTACATTTCTGTTGTTTATAAACATATGTGCAATATTTCCTGCAGCTGTACATTGAGGACTGACTTAAGAATCAACAGCTTCAATGATTTTCACACATTTTCACCGAGAGAATTATCTGAAGACAAAGAATCGACTGGTCTGAGTAACACTTTAAATTATACATAAAGTAAGCAGTTTCTGAGACTTGTGAATGGAAAAGGGGGACTTAGCCTCACCTGGAGATTTCAAATGTATCTGAGAAAGTACTAAACCCTTCCAAATGTCTTTTAAAACTTTATGAATGTTCTCTGTACCCTGACCAAAACAAAACAAGATGACAGGTGCCAGTTTACGACATTCCCTCTCTTTATCTTTGAGTCTCCTCCATTCCCCCTGACAACGAGAAACAGGGAGAGAAGAGAGGGGGAGAGAGGAGGAGAAGGAAAAAGGCGGGTAGCGCAAAAAGAGGGTTGCAGCACGCAGGGGACCTGAAGTGTGTTTAGGAGGAAGACGCCTGTCAGTAGCTGTCAATCGTCTGGCTTTTTGATGCCATCGTCTCAGCACAGGCCTGTCTGTCTCACAGTGTAACAGCTATCAAAGACTCACTCACAGAAGAGACAGGCGCTAGGTTGGAAACACGAGGAATCCACACGTTCACTCATTTACACCTGGCATAAAGAACTTTCAGAAATTTGGCTCTGACAAATTTCATGTCATCATTCCGACCTGGGCTTCGATGTAGTCAATTATACAGTTGGAGGCTTAGTGTGAATGATACATGATTAAGTATTACTATTACTGTTTCAAGGTTATTTATTAAGGTAAAACTATCTTTGGGGTAGCTTACAAACATTGACAACATTTGCATTCACGTTTGTTTTAATTATTTTATCATACTTTCAACCAATGCAAAATACAAAGGCATACAGCACGCTGGTTTGGCCACTAGAGGGCCATGAATACCACACATCTTGTTTTAGTGATAATTTCCAGTAAAGATCTTTTTTTCAGTCAGGATGGATTGCTCACTTTTCACACACAGCACATCTGCTCTGGCTCATAAGGTTGACCAGATGACCAGATGGCCATGGAGCAAAAGCAGTGTCCAGGCAAAGATCTGTGTTCCCATTGTCAGATTGGTAGGTCCACAGTATACAGACGCAGGACTGCTGCTTTCACACACAACTCAATCACACTTCACCTCTGTCCATAGTGCATCCTCGGGGAAGTCCTGTCAATGCTTACTTGGCCTTGAACCAGTGCTAAACTATTGAGTTCATCATGCATAAAATGTTAAAGATGTACATTCAAAAGGCGGATGCAGCCTGTTTATTGGCACTCACCGCTCCATAAACCATTCTCATCCCATCTAGGATAAGAAACACATGCAGTGCCGTCCTATTGATGACATTTAACACATAATATAAACCATAAAACACAATAATAAACATAAGAGTAGCAAATAAATCTGATTCATAGAAACCCTGAGGTGGGATTTATAAGTAAGTAAAGATAAGAGTCTTTGAGCAAATTGATGGCGTGAGCTCTATCAAAGCACCAGTGAGACACTAATACAGTCTTATAAAAACACTAGCAACACTCTAAAGTAGCTTCATCTCTCCTCTTTGGCTGGCCTAAGCGCTTAAGTAATGTATTGCTTTCATAAGTGTGCAACTTCACAGCACTTTCTTTGGTAAAAATATGCCTCTTTCCTCTGGGTAGTGTGATTAAGAATAAAAGAGAATTACTATGGAATAAATTCAACAGGCGACATGAGCAGGGAAGTGTTAGCTGCTGTGAGCAGAACAGCAGCAGTTCTCTCACTGAGAGGCCCCAGCGACAACAGCCAGTCGCTCTAGAGGTATCCATCACAAGCCGCACTGTCCCCATGGCACCAGAGCTAATGTATCACCTCTGGATTGCAGTAATATCTGTCTGATGGATGTTTTCAGAGTGGAGTTGGCCACATGTACCCCATAGTCAGAAAGCCCAGGCTCTGGGAGTAGCTTTGAGAAGATGGGACTCTGCTCCTGGAGGTCCATTACCTCTCCTCTGGAGTCCTACACCTCGGCCCCAGTCCATTCATCCACAGTCCTTCCTCATGCTCAGTCCCTCTGCACATGTGTGTGTGCATGTGTGCTCGCCTGCTTGCATGTGTTAGTCACAGGTCTCCGGTGAGCGGCCGACTGCCATCCTGGGGCGATGCCTGGGCTCCTCCAGTCAACTTTACTGCCTTCATTTGGTCTGATGAATGGCCGGTCGCCTTATCAGTCCCTCTGCCTGCAATCTCAAGTGGTTCCCTGGAGCCTCACAGTGCCGGCGGCTCCGCTCGCTCTAGCTAGTATGTACTCCTTTTGCCTGATTCACATGTGCCGCACACAGCCGGCAAGAAACATGTGGATAGATAGATGCACAATTACACATAGATATTGCAATTCAGAAAAAGACACACAAAAACAAAGTGGCAATTGTAGAATTGCAGAGCATGCAAAGACAACTGCACACACAAGCACGTGTCAAGTACTAAATCCATCATCTTTATTTCTTCCCCAATGTGCTTATATATTTTCTTGTGGCTGCACTGTGCTCACAAAAATATTTATTTTGCAGATTTTTTTCTTTTTCTTTTTTTTTTAGGAAACACAAAAGAAATCACACCTCTCTTCCTCCCTGGCTCATGCCAAAATAATCAATGCTTTCCAGAGAGGGACTTGTGGCGCGACATGCGTAGAGGGAAGGCAGAAGGATGCAGACATAGCTGCAGGCTCTGGTTGTAGATAATAAGTGAGGAGCAGTCCTTGGGTATGTTTTACAGCTATCAAGACTCATCATATTTGACATGCATTCTGGTGTTTACACAGTCTCCTCCGTAAAATCCTCTCCAGCTATAGAAGGAGCAGGGTGCAGGGAGCACATACAGCGCAGCACGTACACATTGTGCACACACAAGTGCTTAGAAAAGAAGAGCCAGTTGTTGCCTTTGCTTTTCTCTCCCTCCTCTCTTCTCTATGTTCCGTCTCTTATCCACGGCACAATTGGCGGCGTTAGCACCTGTCAGCTGACTGACTTCTTGTTCCCGGTGGCTTATGAAAAAATCATGGCTGTTGGGCTTCAGAGGCTGCTTTCCCATCAATATGAATTCACCATGGTCTTCATGCAACATTAGGCCAGGCCCTGTTTTCATACAGCCAGCCACACGTTGCTGTCTGTAATACACAGGAGGAAATGAAAGAGTAAATAGTCCTTTTAGAATGTTACATTCAATCATGGGTGGAACCAAGTCGCCTATGAAAGGGACCAGTATATTTGGCTTTCAAAAGCACATTTGCTTCCACTCCCTTGATATTACTGCATGATGCTTTGTACCCTTATTAGAGTGTCCTCTCCGCATGGAAAATTAAACATTACATTTTTTGTGCACACTTTTCTATGCTTGTACCATATTGTTATAATATAAATAAGCTCTTACCATGGCGAGTTTCCATTTAGCTTTAGTTCAACAGGAAAATAAACAGTACATACATGTGTACATACTGTAACACAATTTACAAAGCCAACATACTTATTATGATCATTTATTTTGTTTCAATGTATCAATGTTACGTATGCAACAGATTATTTAATTTTGAATTTGTATTAGTGCTATTTGTGCCAAATTGTATAATTTAGCTTCTTAAACATTAAAAAGAGAAATAATGTATTTACCATTTAGAAGTGCGATTTGTCTCATCTCATTCTGTCTGTTAGTAAACAAATGTACCGCACAAAAACGTTTAACTATGGGTATGCGCCAAATGGCAAAACATTGTAACCAGATTATCTCGTCACGCACAAACATTGGTTTAAATTGAAGCATCCAAACAGGAAAACTGTAGTGAAAAGATATTATAATTTCCAACCGCTCACACAACAATAATTCGTTTAGTCATCATTTCACATGTGCTTGGTCGGACCTGCTGCTAAACCTCTGCTTCCCTTCATCTTCCCTTATGCTTTTAAACATGTTGAAAGTCAATTATCCCCACCACTTCCCTCTGACATCATCACGCTAATACAAGCTGCTCTTGACCTTATGTTTGTGTGTCTCCAGCGGATGGGACCACGGAGCGTCCCCCTGATTGGATTAACTTCAGATGTGCTGCGTGTCTGCCTCTATTACCCGTGCTGTTGTGATATTGAACCTAGAGCCCCGACCAGCCCCTCCTGTTTCTCCAGCCACTGTCCCACCCTCTGCACGTCCCCGGAGGCCCGCTCGTCCTCCCCATAGCGGCCCCCGTGTCAGACTGTCGCACGCACGTACACATATGCCTCAGCTCACACCTCCAGCGCAGTCGTATCCCATGTGTCGCAGAGCCGTGATGGAATGCCTGCAGAAGCCTCCCCTCTCCTCCCCTCGGTCCCTTCGTGCTTTATTTTCCCAAAGTCCGGAGGGGTCGTCTTCTATGGAGATCTTAATCAACTCAATTAAGTGAGCCTGATTGCCATGGCAAATTGGTCTGGGGTATAACATTATCATTAGAGCCCCGAGTGCAATCACGATGGGACACAGCAGTTGCAAAAGAGCTTAAGTTATAGAAAGAGCGTTTCATGGCTCGGGCAAAAATTAAGCCATTCTTTTTTCATATCAAAGGTAGTTAATGTGCGCGTATTTTTCCTTAAATATTGAATCTACATTACCCATGTGTCCTCATATGTAAGTCATTGTTTTATCGTGCTTCATTCTTAGAAGTTAAAATATTTTAAAATGTCTATACATGAAACATTATGTAGTAGTGACATAAAATATGCTAATCCTAGAGTTTAGACCTCTGCAAATATGTTCGGAAATACATGTGATTCTTGTATTACTTTCCAGTTTATATTTCAGTCTTTACTCAAATGTTAAAACCCCTGGATGTGTTTAAAATGTGAACTTTGAACAGAATCTGACAAGCAAAATGTAAAATGTAAATGTAATCGCAATAAGATAGTTTTCCTCCCTCAGTATATGACAGTTAAAGGCATCCCAGGTTCTGATGCGATTGTAAAAATGCAGGAGCACATGTTACAGCTTATCTTATTATATGTAAAGTAGCATAGGATGTGGCATTGTTGTTACATTGGTTTAGAATTCGGTGGTGCTATAAAGAGCACCTCTGCTGACACTCAACTGACAACCACAGTGAGGTGTTGTGGAGGCAACTCTCGACGTGCCAGCATGACTTTCAGCAGCCACAGAATTATAAACCTCACCTAGCCACGGTCTTAAAACCAGTGCTTCGCCTGCTGTAATTGTTTTCACATACGACATTAGTCTTTGTGTGGTTTACTCAAGGTGTCAACCCCTTTTCATTCAGCTGGCTCATGCCCCTGAGCAGCTCTTTTGATCTTTCAGAAGACTGTCAACATATTGCGTGACTCCATACAAATTGAATTCAGTTTTATTTGTGCACTGGGTTAATAGAATAGATGCCGGGATGATTTGAAAGTCAAACAACCACACCTGCCATTCACTTATCCCTATTTTCCAAAGCCACGTCTGTTTTGTTCTGTGAAGGTGGAAGCTACAGTGAGCTTGTGAACTGAATTGTGAAAGGAAATGCTTATTACAGCATTATTATATATTTGCATTTTATTAAATCCTTGTCATAACGGGCTGTTTTTGCTATTGTCACATCCTCGTCTTGTTACCACAGCTCAAGTGGCCTAAATAAAATAACACTCTATCAAAATTAATATATGATGGTGTTCCAACAGGGCAGAGAGTGAAATCAGCACCAGTGCATTTTGTAAAGGTGCAAGCGGGCGTGCAAACCTTTCCGGGATGCCTTAAACAGACTTGTCAGGCTGGTAGACGCTGCTGTCAAACGGAGGACGAATCAGAGGTTGTCAATTGGATGCTGAGAAATGTCTGTCAGTCGCCTTGACGTCGGTCTCTCCGTTGTGATTAGCGTCACTTGGTATTCCTGCTCGCTCGTCTGACGGCTGAGTGAGTGGCGCTGAAGCCGCATCATAAGCAGGCACCCTGTGATAAACACACAAATGATGCGGCTAACAGAGGGGTGTCATTACATGCATGTGCTGTGGAGCTGTGTCACAGGTCAATTCAACAAGAGACTGTGTGTGTGTGTGTGTGTGTGTGTGTGTGTGTGTGTGTGTGTGTGTGTGTGTGTGTGTGTGTGTGTGTGTGTGTGTGTGTGTGTGTGTGTGTGTGTGTGTGTGTGTGTGTGTGTGTGTGTAGGGAACAGGCCCAAGCTACCATTTTGATTACTTTGACAACACTGCCACTTTCTGGTCAGATTGAGGTACTGGATGTTTGTGTTATTGGAAATCAATATTTCACAGTAAATAACTTAATAAGTATACTAATAAATATTGAGTATATTGTCTATAAGAAATATATAGCCTATGTAGTTTTCCAAAATCCAAAAAAGGAGATAATAAATAGATAATCAAGCTTGGCATTCATTGATATTTATGCACTTCTGTGGTTAGATATTCATTTAGTGAGCAGAGTAGGCTACATTACCTACATTAATATAACTCCATGTTCACCTTTTTATTTGTTCATGTGACGTAAACTAAACGCTAACTTTCTTCTGGGTTTCAGCTTGCTGTTATTCATGGTTCTGAAGTGAAGTGACACACTCGTTTCTACTGCCATCTTGAGGACATAAGCCGCTTGTTGCACTGCCAAAAAAAAAAGTCTCAAAACAAAGAAGTTCCCTTTTTTAACATCCCCAAATACTTCGTTTGTTGCCAGAAATGGATTAATAAACTAATATAACTAATATTAACTAACAAACATTAGCCTACTTGCAGACAGTCTTAATTATAAGTTCCAACTATAACTGTGTTATATTTTAGGATCAGACAGACAAAGTCACAGAGGGCTTGTGGACGTGGAAGCTTGGATGTAAATGTCTGCTAAAGTTTGTAGTGGCATATTTTTGCTGCTTATAAAGGGCACATATTATGCAAAATTAGGTTTTTGAGCTCTTAACCCTGTTCTAACATTGCTCCCTCATCAAAAACATACCTGCAATTGCATTTAGCTTCATTCACACTAGTTTGATGAATCCTGGTTGTTTTTTATTTTTATTTATTTGTATTTATACAAGGGAGAAGTCAATGAAAAAGCACATAGAAAACACATATAGATTATCTAGATGTGAATAAAATCATTAAAAACTTTGAAAAAAAGAGCACTGTGGATGGTCTTTTATAAGTGCTTTGAGTTCATTAAAAGGTATAAAGTACTTTAATTTTCGTTCCATACATCGGGAGCAAAGTTCCTGAAAGCCTTTTTCCCTAGCTCCGTATTGATTCACTGAGACTCTAAAATAAGAATGTCCTGTGATCTTAATTGCCAATTATTATTACATATTCAGCAAATATGTTAAATACTCTGGTAAAATCTCAATGAGAGCTTTATTAACACACAAAATGCTAGAAAGTCTACACGTCTACACTTTGTGTCTACACAGGTCTGAATCTTCTCGATAACTAACGTATTCTCCATCTGTGACGTGGCTCTGAGAATCTTCTCTACTGTTTTTTTAAGTCCATGAATCATCTCATGACTTGTTCTGTGAATTTCTCCCATCTTATCGCGACCAGTACCACTGCGTGCTGACATCCAGAAGTGAGAGGCCGGACTGAAATGCGCTGAAATCATGGATCTATGTTTATCTAAAACTGTGTGTAATTCTCAGATAGGCCCGGGGCGTTTGTTATAAAAAAAATAAAATAAAAAACTGGGGGGAAAAAATCATAACATGTTATGCTGTTTTTCATGACTATCTAACAGCGGAGAGGCAACAGCATGTGTGACGTCTTCAACATGGCGGTGAGAGTAAATAAGTAATGCTACTGAAAACATGAATATGCAACATTTTCAGATATTTTTGGATTCAAAATATACTTCTTTTTTTTTTTTGCTGCTAATTGCTATGTCAACAATCCTAACTTTTCATCATCCTAAAACCCATGGATAGGCTACATTTGGAATATCAATAGCCTATTCCAATTACTTTGGAATCTCAATTAGTAGCATTTCTTGTTTTGGGGATATTGTTATTTATTGTTTGTTACTATTATTTTGTACTTGAGTTGTATTAGAAGGTGAACTGTGGTCCTTTTTGACCTCTGAGCACAGCAAAACAAAATGCATTAGCAGTAGTAGCAAGCTAGCTTACCTGGAATAGTTTGCTTATTGCTAGCTTTGGAATATGTTGAGTACAGTACTTGGTGTTCCTGTGCCACAACAAAAAAAGCAGGAGCCTCTTGAATAATTTAGTTTGATATTAGCAGTTGTATGTATTACGTTTCTTTCTTGTTTCACTTTTGCTCACCTGAGAGTTTGTGTAAAAGTTGTAGCACTATAGCTGACAGTCACGGCCGCGAAGAGGGAAACAGTGGGAGCGGGAGTCGTCGCAGATGGCAGCGCACATTTTTTTATTCCTTAAACAGACTCAAAAAGCAGCGGAGGGACCACGGCCTGTCTGTAGAATGTGCCGAGGAAGAGTAGATATTTGGCACAAGACGCAGAAACAATTAGCGTCACATAAGCAGAGCGGAGGCCCGGGGAAGCAGCGGCGGTGCGGGGATAGCGAGGAGGCAGAGAGGGAGATGACACGTGGTGCTTTTTCACGCTCTGACAGACTTTGTTCCTTCTTTTAAAATGTGCTTCGTGTCGTAGCTCATTTGTCTGAGGCACTCGTGTTAGTTGGTGGCATGTTTTGTTTGTATTCTACTTTATTAAAAGGGAAAAGCCCACAGAGGAAGGTGTTAGTGAGACACATTTGCCTTGAATTCACTGCAAACCACACTCCTACACATAGCACCACCCGAGTGTCTACCTTTAAATAATATAGTTTATAGGCTATACATTAGCCTCTTGTGGGCCTAGGTTTTATCAGTGCTCTCAGAAACGAACCTTAGATCCAGCTTTTTTAGATATCATTCTTTTTTCTACCTTAACCATAGTTCATAAAATTGAGGTTCTATGGTTATACTACGTATAGAGCTACTTTGTTTATTATTCTAAAACATGTTTGTCTTGTCTATTGCATATTCTAGACTGGAAGGACATTGTCATGAAGAGATTTTGATCCACCATGACAGAATAAAGGCTATATACTCTATACACTATACAAAAATTAACTTCAATGTAAAAGAGGATAACGATCATCTTGTTGACATTATTGCCAATAGTTGACTATTTTAGAGCTATTTTGGTGTAATGTTATTTTAAATATATCATAGCTATACAGGTTTATTTCAAACCATATGGTTGGTATGGTTTTTATGCATGGGGTTTAAAGGGCTGATCTAATCAAGAAGTAGTCACTCCTAGCTGTATTGCGAAATACTACCAGCAGATGGCAGCATTAGCAACCTGAGGAAAAGTACATACGTTTCAGTTTCTTCTGACATTTTTGACATTTGCAGAACAGCTCACACACAAAATCCTAAACCGAGTTTAAGTTTTCTATCAAAATACCCTTTTCATTCAAATTTGATCACTTTTCCCCAAAAGCCAGTTTTACCATCCAAACTCTCAGACATTTTTCAGTGTTTTTATGTGCTCTTTCATTCATTTGACAAGGCAGCTCAGAAGTCTTTTTAGTCTGGTTTAATGCAGGTTACAATTGGGTTCAGACTTTACACATGACTTTAGGGAGGGCTCTTTTGACTAGTTGATATATTCCAATTTTTTTGTAGTAAATATAGTTTATATAATTCACACCGACATCACATTAAATACAGAATATACACTGCCTGCAAGCACGAGCCTCCTAGTGGATAACTGCTGCATGGGTGATGATCTTTCAGCTGCAACACGGTATTTATTTGAACTTCTCATTTCTGAAACAACCATGTGGAAAAACAAATCCTGTTAGGATGTCAGTATATTTGAGAAGGGCCAAATCATTGGCATCAAGCAGAGAAAACATCTAAGGAGAAGCAGAAACTAATCTATTACAGATCTGAACCCCAGTGAGAGTGTTTGGGATCAGCTGGAGAAGGCTTTGTGCAGTGGTCACTCTCTCACATCATCAATACAAGATCAACTGTGAAAAAAAATGCAACACTGGATGGAAATAAATATTTTGACATTGCAGAAACTTATAGAAGCCATGCCACAGTGAACCCCTGTAATCAAAGCTAATAGCGGTCCAACGGAACATTAGAGCGTGTGACTTTTTTTGTATTTACATAAATACATTCTCTATATTCCTACAAACTTCACCCTCTACTGAGGCCATTGTCCGTGTTTGATTCATGTGTGACATCCTTTGTGCTCATAAATACTTGCTTTTTGCTGTTACAGTATGTTTGAGTTTCTATTGAAATAGACTGTGTTAGGGCCAAAGTCCTTCACCGTGAACAACCCTGTCATATTGAAAACCAAGGTAAATTCATGTTTCTCAATGAGTGTTGTGTGTTCTGTTTTGAGAAAGAGCCAGAGAACTGCATGAACTGATGGGAAATGTTTTTTGTTTTTTTTAAACTGTAATATCTACACTGAAAGGTAACTTTAGGATGTGAGTATTCTAATAGTGGCCACAAAAAAGACAGAAAGTAAATTATGTAGTTTATAGACAAATTATATAGGAACGTTTAGCTGAACAGTGTGTCCCATATAGCCAACTTGTGACAAAGTTAAATAGCAGTCAAATGTTGCTATATAAGCAAGCAACATTCGTTCAAAGATTAACTAGAACAAACAAAGATTGTCCCCTCTCCCACTTTGTAATTTTCAGTACAAGCTGCAGTTCGCCTTTGCAAATAAGCTATTAGAGTGCTGCAGACATGGACGTTTTATTTTGCATTGGTCTGGTTCTATTCTTAGGTATAAAGACTTGAGTGGACAGTGCTATATATGTGATGCATTTCAATTACAAGTGGTTCGTGTATGTTCAATAGGTTTGGGGCACTCTGCTTTAATTGGAAAGAGTCACAGTGGAGGCAAAGATGACCCGGTGCTGCAGTATGTGGTCAACAACTCCTTAAGAGAGCATCCAGTACTCACTAAACTCAGACTGGTAAGATACAACTTTCAGTCATTCTTTGTCAGAGATTGGCTTCACAAGCTCACTATCGTGTAGCTGCATCACCTGTCAATAACAACTGACTTAAAAAGTCAACAAAGCTTATTGCGTTCTGGTAGAGGACATTTTGAACTTTGTGCCAGTTTAGTTTGGATTGAATTACAGTGATATTAACCATGAACCAGGTCAAAACATGTTGACATATGAGACACCACAATATTCATTTGTTCAAATATTTGTGAAAATAGATAAATACTGAGTAATACCAGCTGTTCACTCACCCTCTTGTCGCCAAAAGCTTATTTCTGCACAGCTCTCAACACGTAAACGCAATACATTTCTGAAAATGTTATAAAAATAATAACAATTATAATGCCAACTCTGTCCTATATGCTAGTTGGATTCTTTTAATTAATAATATAAAATAGTTTTTAATATGTCCCTAATGGCAAACTAACACAGTTTGATCTCTCTATAATAGCCTACTACATCATTCATTTATTTCAGAAAACTCTTGAAGATCCATGGAGCGCTATGATGGTTGCCACTGAAGAGGCTCAATTCATGGCAAACCTTATCCGACTGATCAATGGAACAAGAGCAATCGAAATTGGTTAGAATACTACTACTGTTACAATTAGCATACATACACTGTGCTTAAATTAATTAACGTTTGTGTTTTATTCTGCAGGAATGTACACCGGATATAATGCACTAAGCATGGCTTTGGCCATGCCTGACAATGGACGTGTGCTTGCTGCTGAAATTGAGCAGACATATGTTGATATTGCAAATCCATTTTTCAAAGAGGTGAGATTTTGTGTCATTAAAAACACTATAATAAATATAAAGAAACTCTAACTCTAACTGCTGGGTTACTATAATAGAGGCTATGAGCTTGGGAATTTTAATCTGCTTAGTCCCCACTAGATGGCACAGAAATAGACATTACCAGATAAAAAACACAGTTTGTAATAGTAGCAATAGTTACAACAGTAATAGTACTACTATTGATATTGCTCACGTGTAACTGATCTTGACAACATACATGATATACATGCTCTAACTCTCACAAACACAGTCACAGTGTACACACGGTGGGTGAAGTGTCTTGCCCAAGGACAAAACAACAGTATGCACTACAGCCACTGCTGCCCCATCATTATCAAGGTGGGTGAGTTTAAATATTGATGGACATGTGCCCAATCACATTAGTGCAGGCCATAGCACATTGTCTCTCCAATCCTGTCAGTCTTCTCTAACTGCTGTGGACAGGACAATAAAAGGTGTCTGCTCAGGAAACCACAGGAGTGCAGTGCTCGGCAAGAAAATCAAGATGTCTCAGGAACAAAACAAGTTTTTTTCTACCTTTCCAATCCCAATTTACCATGTGTTTTTTTCCCCCAGGCTGGTGTTGAACATAAGATAGAGGTGCGACTTCAGGTGGCAAGTAAGACCCTTGGTGAGTGGGGGGTTTATGCATTTTGTAAATAAAATAAGAGCAAATAAGAGCACAATCATAGGGTTGCCAAAAAAAAAATCAATCAATACTTTCACATATGTGGCATAATAAACAAATGACTAAAATTGGACCTTTCCTGGATACTTTTGTGATGGTTTGATTAATATAAAAAACATTACAATTACTGCTATTATTTTGTGGAGAAAATATCATTATATTGTCGAAGAAGAAGGCGTTTTTTTCTTCTGTGGCGTTGAAATCGGTTTCAAAATTCTGTTTCTAGCCACTTTATTAACTAATAAAAGTGGGCAAAAAGTGTCCAGTTTGAAGAGAATTTAGTGTTAATTGAATCATTATGTGTGTGTGTGTTGTTTCTTCAAATGTAATATCTTTAGTTAACATATAGTATAGTCTTCATTCATCGGATCACCCTTCTCACCGCTGGACACGGACTGTTTGAGCCACTCCCCTCAGGCAGGAGGCTACGGTCCATATGGACCAGAACCTCCCGCCACAAGAATAGTTTCTTTCCCTCTGCCGTTGGACTCATGAACACTTCTTAAACACTTGCCACTTTAACTCATTTAATCAATCACTCACTGCACTGTCACTTTCTGCACTACAAATGTAAATTTTACTGTAAAAACTGTGTACATGGTAAGCCTATTTTTATTTTCATCTTAGAGTAGATTTAAATTGTTTCTTTAACACATGCCCTTTTGATTTCATATATGTTGTTTTATCATTGTTCATTGTTTTATGTTGCACCGACTCACCGAAGCAAGTTCCTATGTTTGTGAAGTCTGTTCATTGGCGATGGCAAGAAACCTTTCTGATTCTGATTCTGATTCTGATTCTGATTCTGATTCTGATTCAGATGAGCTGTTGCAGGCCGGTGAAGCTGGGACCTATGACTTTGTTTTTATTGATGCTGATAAGATCAACTACGACACGTATTATGAGAAATCGCTAGAGCTGATCAGGACCAAAGGGATTATCGCTATTGACAATGTAAGCGCACAACTCAGAACTTGAAAGATTCCCTTTATACATACCATACAAAAAAAAACACGTAAAAAATCATAAACATTCTAAACTTCTGTCTGCGTGCTCCTTGTCAGGTGTTGTGGAGTGGGAGGGTCCTGAATCCAGCTGAAGATGATGTCAGCTCTAAGGCTTTAGATGCTCTGAATAAGAAGCTGCATAAGGACGAGAGGATCGATCTGAGCATGCTCACTGTGGCCGACGGCCTCACCATCGCCATCAAACGCTAAAAGCACTTACAGTAACAACCTACCAGACTAGATGCTGTTCAAAGTCACCTCTGTGTTTGCATAATGGCTCTTGTTCTTATATGTTGCATTCGTGTTCTATTCCTTTCATCTGACAAAAACCGGACACGTCTTTGGGGTTGAATAATTGCACCACTTTCTGAAGCCACTCTGACAAAATGATTTCACTTTTGTTTGTTCATGCTGACTGAGAAGATGCTGAACTTTGAGCCAGTTTTTGTTTTATGTGGATAGGCCCGGTAATGTCAGCTTGCAGATTTGTGTTCCGATGAATGTGGTTAATATCTTTGTAATTACTGAAACAAAAACTAGCGCAAAGCTCAACATATTTTTAGTGACATACTGTATAAAAGCGTTTTCTGTCAGTTGATGGTTATGCTGCTTTTTCTAGCTGTAGGTTCCTCTTGCGCTGCTCTTCAAGTCACCCACAGACAAGTTGCCCCCGTGGGTTTGAAGAATGGGAACAATAAAGTCTAATTTGAACAATATTCTGATATACCTATTATTGTTTTTTGTCTAGACAATGGCAAGAATTTGATTGATTGTCATATTTTTTCTGTTCTACAACACAGACAACACTCATGAACGCCCCCCCAAAAACTCCTATATGACACCTGATTGTTGGATAAAACCAAAATAGGATGGATGCATTGAGTTTCTCCCAGGATCTCCAGCATTCATCAACAAATTGCAAACAATTCAAACTCCTGCGTCTGTGCGCGCGCGTCACTGATGTCCGCGCAGCTCGCTTTTAACCGTTTCCCGGCATTTCCCCTGGTCAGCACCTCGGACAGCGACTATATGTGCTGCGCGAGCGAATACGCGCGTCTATAAAAAAAACCCCACGTGAATCCTTTTTTCAACGGGATTTCACACTGTTTCCCACTACGCACGACGCACACCATGGACACCACAATTCCGCATTGGAGAAGCGAACATCTGCAGCGTCAGAGCGCGAGCAGGGGATTGGAGCTAACTGCTGCTGCAGCATCCACCACCGCCGCCACCGCGAGAATGAATGAAAAAGACTTGCTCCGTGGTCTGAACGGTCGCCTCGCGGGTTTCATAGACAAGGTGCACCGGCTGGAACAACACAACCAACTGCTGGAGAGGGAGATCGGGGAGATTCGGGGAAGAGCGCAGTCCGTGTCGTGTTTGGAGGAGCAGTACGGGCCGGAGCTGAGGCGGCTGAGGCAGCTGGCACGGGACATCGCTCAGCAAAAGCACCAAATTGAGATCGAGCACTGCAATTTAGAGGAGGAGCTTTCCGATTTAAGAAAGCGCCACGAGAAAGAAGCGAAGAGCAGGTCGGACGCAGAGCGCAGCATCACGGTGATAAAGGGGGAAATAGACGACGCGTACAGAGCCAAACTCCAACTGGACAAGAAAGCGAAGGTTTTAGTGGAGGAATTGCACGGTCTCAAAATGAGTCATGAGGTGGAGGTGTCTGATATGCTTGAGCACATACAAAGCACACAAATAAGTTATAGAGCGCGAGAATTTGGAAGTCCCGGTGTTACTGCGGCGCTGAGGGACATCAGGACGCAACTGGAGAGCCACGTGGGTCGTGACGCACAGCAGGTAGAGGAAACCTTCATGTCCCAGTTTGCAAAGTTGACAGAGGCAGCCGAGAGTAAGAGGGAATGCTTGCGGGCGAGTCAGCATGAGATAAACGATTACAGGAGGCAACTGCAGGCCATGAATGTTGAGCTGGAGAGCGCTAAAGGCACAGGAGAAGCGCTGGAAAAGCAACTGCGTGAAGCCGAAGATCGCCACAAGCGCGATCTCCTGCATTACCAGGTAAAGTCACACACTAGTAGTTCATGAGAGCACATGGTGGCCTGGGATTAACTCTAATACTTTTTCTTCTGCCCCAGGACACTATCAAACAACTTGAAAATGAGCTCATAAATTGTAAATTTGACATGTCTGGTTACCTGGGGGAATACCAAGACCTGCTGAATGTGAAGATGGCTCTGGACGTGGAAATACTGTCCTACAGGTAAATTGGGTTAATGCAAATGCAGTACACAGCGTACATTTCAATTCTGTTTTGATATTAGTTATATTTATATTTAGCATTTTATCTTGCAAAAGTTATACAGCCACCCAATTAACAAGAGTATCACATTATTTGAAACAGTGCTGCTTTGTAATCTGTAAAATATTTTCATGGTGAGAATATCATATAAAACATTTAATGAGTTGAGTGTTAATTATCTATATTAACTATTTCATTTATGAGAGTTCTTAATAATAACATTGTAACAACATTAGCTTAAATAATATGATTACTTGACTATGCCCATTAGGCCCAGGCTGGACAAATGTAAACATCAGGTAGTAACACGGTTATCTTGATTTTTCTATTTCTCTGGATTAATAAAACTATATTATATCAATAAATCAAACTAATTGCACAGTGTTATACATCAGTGTTTTATAACAATACACCAGGATCACCAAGTAAGTTAAAGGTGCACTTTATTGCCTCCAAAGGGAAATTTGTCCACTGCATTTGATCCATCTTTCAATGTAGCAATGGCTCATGTCAGGAGCCATGTGTAACTGCAGTGCAGCACCCAAATTCCAATCTGCTCTATGTTGAGATAGGCTAGGGCAGAACATAGCTGCTGAAGGATTTTGCAGACATGGAAGTTCAAACTGCAGAAACAGAATCACAGTAAATGGCAACACAACCTACAGATGAAAGAAAATATATTGGCATTAAACTGTAACATTTGTAGATCATCATTTTACATTTTGTTCGGTGTAAAGCTCAATATTGATCTAAAACAGGCTGATAATATTTCAGTGATTTATCTGCATAAGCCGGAGTCTGATTTTTATTTTTTTTATTTGAAAGATTTTGTGCCCGTAGGCTTTATGGACAGGAAAGTGTGAAATAGGGGGATGAGAGAGAGAGGGGAGGATATGCAGGAAATGTCGGAGTTGGGAATCTAACTCACCACACTGCGGCTGGCTGCACTTGGAGCCTGGCATACTCGCACTGTGCCTTAACCACTCGCTCGACCACGACAGCACCTGATTTAGTTTTTTTTTTAAAACTACAAATAACAACTGACCAGTGGCCAGGGACTATTCATTTATTTACCTTTATTTACCTTTCATTTAACCAGGTTAAAGACATTTTACACAGAGATACAATAAAAGCATTGTGAAACTACAACTACATTTAGAGACACAAACAATGATCACAGGATTCTCGTTTGTATTTGTGACTGCTCCAAACATGGCATTACTAAAAGCTTGCTTTCCCAATTCAGTCCACACTCAAGGGACAAACAAATGATAAATGTCATATGAAGACAGGGCATAGTGGCTTTTAGCTCTCTGCTAAAGGGAGCATAAATAGTAAGAAGCACAGCTGCGAATAGTCCTTGATTCAGATTCAGAAAACGTTATTGATCTTGAAGGGCAATTCAGCTGCAGCATTCCCAGAGCAGTTCGCACACATACAGACATCTATAAATCAAGGACATCCAATGAGTGTACCTTTGAACACTCAGTGAAGGCCACTCACGAGTCACAGTGATGGGTAAGTCAACCACAACCTGTCACAAATCTCATTATACAGTGATAAACACTATTTAAAGATTGAAGGCATTTTGCTGTTGCATTAACATAAAGAACATCGCTATAATAAGTAGCAGATACCAGAAGCTTGAAGAGTGACGCAGGATTTGTTTCAATAATAAATAGGCAGAGATGTGGACTTACAAGTCATGACTAGGACTCGAGTCAGACTTGAGTCACTATTTTCAAGACTTGACTTGGACGCCAAATGACTAGGGACTTGACTTGGACTCTTCTGACCAGGACTTTTAAAAATGAAGAACCACTCAGAAAAATCCTATAAACTGCAACAATATGAGCAATTTTCTGTAGTTTGGAACAATGTCTTGAAAGGACTTGAAACTCAAAGTAGAGGACTTGGACTTGACGCCAAAGTCTTGAGACAAATTTGAGACTTGCAAAAAAGGACTTGGTCCCACCTCTGTAAATAGGGATAGGTGAGTAGGGGAACAGACATTTTAAAATAAAAATACAACTCTGAGTAAGCTAATGATGAGGGAGAACCAATATAACATGGACGGAAAAGTAGATTTTACATATGTCCCCTTTAATCAGTTTACACCGGCTCATTTGAAAAGAAAGTGGATTATCATTTATTTGTTTGTTTCTAGAAAACTTCTGAGTGGTGAGGAAGCGCGCCTCTCCTCTGTGACAGACTGCCCCGTCTCTCTGCCCTACATCTACCACCAGTCTCCAGTTTACACTCTGCCCTCCATCAACCGACCCGGAGGCCTGCACCGCCGACCTGAGCCTCAGTACAAGTTTGTGGAGGAGATCATCACCGAGACCACACGGGAGATCATTTTGTCCGAATTTGAAGACCCCGAGGAGACACTGGTGATGCCGGGACAACGGTGCAAAAGAGGGAGCAAAGAAAGTCACCATAGTAAAGACAGTGGACAGGAAGGTATTGAGCAGGAGCGTGATAGTCAGCAGGATGACATAGAATCTCAAGGAGCTGAAGGGAAAGAGGAGTCCAATGGAGTTGTGGGGAACGGCCAAGATGATTTGGGCGAAAAAGTTACAGTGGAAAAAGAGCAGAATATAAAAGAAGTCAATGCACAACTAAAACATGATTTGAAGGAGGAAGATAATGTCTCAGATGACAGTAAAACATCTTCAGTTAAGGTAAGGTAAGATGAAGTATGTTTAGAGTTAAAAAGTGGTCTACTGGAAGCAAAAGAAGCTAGAGTTAAACCAAGAATTGTGTCAGTTTTTGGTCAGAATTGAGAGAAACTGGACATGTATCAATGCAACACTCATCTTGAGCATTAGACTGCAAAAACCTGAAGAGTGAGTTTCCAAGAGTCTTCTATACAGGGCAGAAGAGACTGGGGAAAGCCATACAACGCCTGAATGAGCACACATTTGCCATCTGCTTATTAAATGCATTATTGAATGTGAAGAAAAAGGATGTGTGCATGTTTCAAAGACTGTAGTCAAGCTTGCTTATCAAATAAAAAACGAATTGAAGGATGAGATTATTGTTTAAACCTATATATCCACTACACAAAATCAGTCATGTGAAATTCTTGTTTTAAAAAAAATGGTCACTATGATAGGTAGAATTATTTTTTTCATGTCATCATTGGTTTGTCGCACACATTTATGTTCCATTATTGAATGCCAATACTTGTCTAGATTCAGGTGATTTGTCCAGAAAACATTTTAAATAATTATCTTAGGTATATATGGCATTAGCTGCATCAAACATGGATCAAAGTTTGCAAAAACCAAAAATTAGACTAAACCGTTTTAATTTTATAAACATATTTATATATTCATAAGTATATCACTCAAAGAGACTAGTTTAGTTTCAAGGCTTTATTGAAACCTTTTACAGAAGGACCTCCAAGACAACCGCTGTGGGCGTGACTGGGCCCAGCACAGAAACTTAGAAGCAGCCTTTGACTCCCTTTACAAACATTTGGCATTGCTGTGTACAATGACTTATTCCCACTGTGTGAAAGAACAGTTCTGCTTGGCCAGCCAAGGTTTCTTCCCAACCCTCTGAGTAAGCTTAAAGCTACCCCAAAACTAACGAGTTTGAGGAAAGGTGAGCATGGAGCAGATTGTGACCCTGTGGCTGACTCAAACAGAACACTACAGAGTTTTTAGTGTACACAAAGACAAGGGCAAAGTAATAACATACTTGATAAATGCTGTGGACAAGACAGAGGAATATCAGATGTCATTGTATGAATATATCGTTTAACAAACTGGAGTGGTTAGGAACACTAATAAAAAAGTCGCTGATGACAAGAAAACTTATGTATCCAGTTTATGGCAGTGCTGGAAAAAACAGTGACATGATAAATAAATTAATCATAAACTGATTGAAGTAAAAATTACAAGGTTCAGAGACAAACTAAAATGTAAATGGTACTGATGACAGGAGCTGTAGCCTGAACCCTTCTCTTCATGATCTCTTGCTGGTTGAAGTTGGAAATACTTAAGGCCAGATTCTGATATTCCTTAGTCCCTTTCAGCATGTGACAGTTTAGGCCTCCAGCTCCAGGCCCAACCCCAGTTTGTGTCCTCCAGCGTTGATGTTCTTCCCATCTACCAGGGCTGACAGAGTGAGCTTCACACCTGTACACACAAGTTACCACCAACGGCATTTACATTCATGTTTCTCATAGTAAATACTACATAAAAGGGCATAACAAAAGCAGCGAGAAACAGAAAAGCCCCAACAGTGTCAGATAAGCAATATTCAACACAATTAAGCAAAATGCAATGTCAAAGATTTTTGTCCAAGGAGGAGACATTTAATGCCGCCATACTGTATTCAAACTCCAGAATCATTGAAGCCAGTTTTGGCATTTACATCCTTTGAGGCCACCAAAAAGTGCAAAAGCTACTGATCATGTGTTAAAACACCCATAGATAGTTCGATTTTGAAATGAACAGGTTATTGTTACATACCTGGTCTGAGAGACTGAGTGTAGCCAACACCAACTAGGCTATTGTTGTTTACTTTAGCCTGAAGAAAAAAAACAAGTCAATTCTTTGTACTTCCAACATGGAATCAAAAACATTCTCTCAGTCTACTTACATTGATAGAGGCATCCTTGTCCAACTGGTATTTAGCTGCAATGCCAAAGCGTGTGCTGTTGCTTCCAGCGGTCCATGACAGGCTGACTGCTGTCTCCAGGGTATCATTCACTTTCTGGTAGATCGAGCCACCAAACTCTGCTCCATCATTGCTATGTCAAAAGGACAAATACCCTTGTTCTCACATACGTTTCACTTTAAATCCTCAAATGCAAAAAGATGCTGCATTAGTGAGAAACACTTACACATTTGTGTGCAGCTGGAAGTCTCCGGTCTTGTACCCAATGGCAAAGTTGTTCTGGCTCATTTTGGACTTGGCGGTGTCGAAGGTCATTTGGTAACCAGCTAACCAGCCCTCGTAGCCCACGACTGCTGCACCGTGGATGGTGGGACCGGCAAAGTCAAAGTCTACATCACAGCCCAGGTTCACATACTCGCGCTTGTATGCAGTCTTCACTTTGCCGCTCTTTTTGCTGTGAATGGAAAGTGTGAGTAAATGTACCCTTTTACTGCTATGAAACTGAATATTAGTCAAAGACGTTACAAGGAGACTGGCCACAAACTAGTTCCATATTGGGACTGCATCACATGGCCACTACACACTTGTCAGGAGCATGTGTCACAGAGCTCATGTTACCAGCAGAGGGGAACAGTCAGGGACTTCCAAGGCCTTCATAGAAGGCCTAATCATTTCAGCATTTAAATGTTAAATAATATAAAATTGTATTGACATAATTAATGCAAGGTAACCATCATATATTAAAAAAGAAAAGAAAAAAAGGGGTTAAAAAAAAAGGTAATAATAAAATGATTGAAAAAACGAGAAGTAATGTTCCAATCAGGTTTGATGTTTTGGAGGTCAGCTTTGTGCGGTAGCTAGTCCCACCCACGTCCTCGCAAGGACTATCTGTACTACTCTGGCGTAATGACTGGAGGGGCCTTTAGAGGGCGCACGACCATCTTCGCATTCAAAGTTTGACAGCTCGTGGAGCTATTAATATACATTTCTTACTTCTGTCGGAGTTTGAGAACAAGATGGATAAAGAGAATGGACGTGTTTGAAGCTTCCATTTAGCCTAATAATGGGATTTTTGCGTTTGCTCTAAGAGTTGTCCTGAAACATGCACAAGCACATTTAAAAATCAACTGGGCTAAGGACTTATGACACTTGGAGCTGACAGAGCACAGGCTGAAGGAACTCTGAAGGAACAGAGACATGTTCAACAAGGGAATAAACCTCTCATCTGAAGGAAGCAGCGGTGTGTGAGCGTAATAACAGTGTGACCCAAGCGTAATAACAGTGTGACCCAAGCGTAATAACAGTGTGACCCAAGCGTAATAACAGTGTGACCCAAGCGACCCAAGCGTAATAACAGTGTGACCCAAGCGTAATAAGTGTGACCCAAGCGTAATAACAGTGTGACCAAGCGTAATAACAGTGTGACCCAAGCGTAATAACAGTGTGACCCAAGCGTAATAACAGTGTGACCCAAGCGTAATAACATGTTTTTTGTGAAGTGGTAAACTAAGATCAGTCAAATGAGAAATACAAAACAACTGATGAGTCTCCAGTTGTCTTTAGTTGCCAACGGTGCTAGTTCTATCTGGATGTGTGCGTCGTGTGGTTGTATTGATCATCTGATGTTGAAGAGGCGGAGCATTTCCCTTTAATCTGCCTTACAAACTTGTTTTATGCATTTAAAACTGACCTTTGGGTGAACGTGTGGAGTGGTTGTGGATAGTGAATGGAAATCAGTCTGTCTCATGTGTCTGCATTGCCTCAACTCTTTGACACTTCCACACTGAGCAGGGACAGAGATTCTATACGATTCTTTAGGATTCGCTTAGGCATTGGTATTGATAATTGTATGTGCTATTACGAGAGTGTGATGGCCTAGGTACTAGGTTTGCCACTAGGTCCAAAACTAGAAATACGTATGTTATAGTAAGGATTTAACACTTGACACTTACCCAGTGTTAGGCGCAAAAGTGGTGTCAAAAGTCAACTTCAGTCCCTTCGCGATCTGTCACAAAAAGCACAATTGTTAACAGAAAATATGAAGCATTTTAATTGCAATGCAGACTTAACTGAAATGGTGCTCTAACCTGATCTTCAATTGTGATTTCTGTTCCCAAAGTGTTGTCAGTGTTCCATTTCTCAGTAAACGTCAACCCATATTCCGATCTCTTGTATTTTGTTTCCAGGGTGCCGGCCACTTTGCTGGTATCGGTGTTAGAGGAACCAGATGTTTTGAATTCCTGCAAGAGGGTTTGGATGGTGGGACAAGGGAAATCTTGAAATTATTATTTGGCACACAATATTCTATAGCTAAAAAGAACATAGACAGATCAAGCTGTCCACTAGAGCAATGTCAGAATCAGAATGCTACAAATACACATTTCCACAAAACTAATGTTAGCAAGTCAAGGAACAGATATATTCATGGTACAAGTTGTAAACAAAAACAAAAGGATTTTACCACTCCACTTGCTGACTTTGTCTTGACGTCAAGTTTCACCAAGCCAAAGCCTAAAAGACAGCAGCCCCGTTACATAAAGTTCAAGCGTAATGCCTTATATAAAGAGGTCAGTCAGCAGTGTACCATAGCCTTTGTTGAAGATGTCCTTGGCTGCTTTGCCCAGGTCAGCATATGCAGGAGGCACTGCCATCGTGTCTGAAACACAACCACAGTATGGCAATAAGGTTAAACACTGAACAGAGCAACTAATGCAGATTAGAATGGACAACAGTCAAACACTCGGAACCCTAAAGGATCTCATGTTTAATCACAGAGCAGCACAATCCTCCACAAATTGACCGGATCGCTTTTTTTTTTTTATTAGCACATTCTCCAGTAAAGTGTTCCCAGGAGGTCAGCGCTACTATGGAGGAAAAGTCTTCTGTCAGGGGCCATTTTGCCGCGGCTCCGTAAGCTTGGCCTGGTGTTATTAACCCGTTACTCCACATGAGGTGCGTGCAAAGCCAGGCGTGGCAGGGCACATGTCTGCCCTCATTACTCAAATGTGTTAATGACCAATCCAATTGTACTAGCTAACTGCTACAAGAAAATCATTAAGAGCCCATGTCGACAGCGGGGTTAGAGAGATCACAATCAGACAAAAGAGAAGGCAAATGAAAAACAATCTAATGATCTATTGCTTTTAGACGTGTGGACGTTCATGAGTCAAGTTATTGGATATTTGCACATGTGACAGTTGCATGCTGAGCTAAACTAGCAAAGCTAACCTGGTCAAATGCATGGGGCCGGCGCCGGTAACGCACACAGACCGGCACCTACTCTATAAAATACCCCACAGACGTACCGTCTACACTGCAGAGTCTTACCAGTTGAAAATGTAGCTAGGAGTGCACTAAAGTGACTTTATTGCAGATCTTCCTCACACCGCAGAGCAGAGGTAGGCGTCACCGGTTGGAGGGCGAGCTGAAGGAGACTGCACTGCGCCGCTCTCTAAACCTATCACATCACTCTGAAGGACCCCAGCTGGCCAGGGCGCGCCTGAGCACAAAGCTTTAAAGAGATATGCTCTTAATAAAAGCATGAATACATTCTTTACATTCTTTACTGAAATTACACCTTTATCTCTACACACGCACACACATACACACAAGATATAAGAAGGTTAATACAGTAATCCAAAGAGTGTCCTGTGGTGTTACATGAAAAATCACAAAAACCAGAGGGAGCTCATCTGCTATTTATGCATCAAGACTCTGGGGTTCAGGGTTTAAACTACAGGCCAAGATATTATATTCTGTAAAATCCTACTTTTCTGAAAAACGTTGAATATGCATTATAAATGCAATGCAATATTGGGGCAAAGTCCTTGAAAATGCTGTTTACCAACAGCTCACTGATTTTGTCTTAATAAACAACTCATGTGATGTTTTCCAGTCAGGTTTTAGACCTCATCACGGCACAGAGACTGCTCTTGTCAAGGTGACAAATGACATCCATCTAAACAATGATGCGGGCCAAGCCTCAGTCTTAATTCTGTTAGATCTGAGTGCTGCTTTTGACACTGTTGTTCATGGGATCCTCTTACAGAGACTAGAGGACTGTGTGGGCATCACTGGCACTGCCCTAAACTGGTTAAAGTCCTATCTGGAAGACAGGAAGTACTTTGTTGTAATTGGTAACTGTGTCTCAGACCAGATGCCCCTGACCTGTGGGGTGCCCCAAGGGTCAATCCTGTGACCCCTTCTGTTCAACCTCTACATGCTGCCGTTAGGTCAGTTGATACGCAGCAAAAATGTGTCCTATCACAATTATGCAGACGACACTCAGATCTATGTTTCATTGTCGGCAGGTGAATATGGACCATGGATTCACTCTGTCACTGCATCCAACAGATCAGTGTGTGGATGTAAAACAACTTTCTCCAGCTAAACTCAGACAAGACTGAAATTATCGTCTTTGACCCACAGAAACAAAGAGAAAGTGTTAGCAGTCACCTCCAGAGTCTCGCTCTAAAACCTACAAATCAAGCTAGAAATCTGGGGGTAATAATGGACTCAGATTTGAATTTTAACAGCCACGTCAATAACATCAGCAGCTTTTTACCATCTAAAAAACATTGCCAAAATCAAAAGTATAGTGTCTAAACCAGACTTGGAGAGACTTATCCATGCGTTTGCCTCTCGTAGATTAGACTACTGTAACCGCCTGCACACTGGCCTCTTCAAACGATCTGTAAAACAGCTGCAGTACATCCAGCTGCGGCTCAGGTCCTGACTAGAACCAGGAAGTACGATCACATTAGTCCTGTGCTCAGGTCTCTGCACTGGCTCCCTGTGTCTTAGAGAATAGACTTCAAAGCAGCTCTGCTTGAATCCAAGTCTCTCCATGGCCTAGCACCAAAGTTCATCTCGAACATGTTAGTGCCATTTGAACCATCTCGGACTCTGAGGACCTCAGGGACCGGCCTCCTGCTGGTGCCCAGAGTCAGGACTAAACATGGGGAATCTGCGTTTCAGTTTTATGCAGCTAAAATCTGCAACAGTCTTCATGAGGATGTGAGACAGGCCTCTACTCTGGCAATGTTCAAATCTAAGCTAAAAACTGTTTTGTTTGGCTGTGCATATGACTGAAATGATTTTCTTTGCACTCTTCTCTTTTATGTCTTAAACTCTTTGACGGATAGCCTGAAAATGGCACCTTTAAATGTCTTTAAATTAAGGTTTTGTGATTTTCTGTCATGTCTTTGTGATTTTAATGAATTTTTTTCTTGTTGTGTGAGGCACTTTGAATTGCCTGGTGTACGAATCAACTCTGTTCATTTGACGGAGGTCGGACGGCTCTTTTTTTTATTTTTGTGATCACTTTATATCCACAGAGATTCAGCTGTGCTACTTCCATGCACACGCCTACTAAGGTGTGCACAGCAAATAAAATATGTTGACATTAAATTAGTTCAATGTTGGATCAGGTTTGTCTTGAGGTCCCTGCCCGAAAAAAAAGACCCTTTCTCTGCTTGCAAAAACGCTGGATTCGCAGGTCGCGCGTCGACATAGACTTTGAATATAATCTGGCCGCTTTGCCGAAGCTTTAAGGCCATGTCCACACGTAGCCGGGTATCTGATAAAACGCATATATTTTTATACGATTTGACCTGTCGTCCACACATAACCGGAGGATTATGCTCTTGAAAACGGTCCTTTTGGAAAACTGTGTTTGAGTGTGGAAATGGCGTTTTAAGTTCCCAAACCTCACAAATACTGAATACACGTCACGTATGCTTCCGCTCAAGAGCGCAATTATACAGGTTTGTGTGGATGGACATATATTTAAAACGATTATGTGTGTACGCCGTACTTTTTATAAAACGAAGGGCGGCGGATATGCCTTGATAAAAATATCCGCCTACGTGTGTACATGGCCTAAGTGTGCTGACAGCGATTACAAACACAGACCTGATCTCCAGAACAGTGTTTCTGTGTTTGAGGTGAGAGAGAGGGTAAACAACAATGTGACATTCATTCATTCATTCATTTTCTAATGCTTGTTCCTGTTGGGGGAAAAAGAATGAAAGAGAGAGGAAAAGAATGAGAGAGAGGGAAAGAGAGAGCCGAGAGAGATGATATGTTAGAAATTTGTGTTGTGCAAGTCTCCTCCGTTCGCATGTCGGTGTCTGTGCTTCTCTGTCGTCGTTCTGGTTGCGTGTAGTCCTGCAAATGATGTCAGTGTCCTTCCAACCCGTACAATAGTATCCAAACTACCCCAGAGATTATATAGATGTTCGCCCATGACTTTGACACATGAACATACAGTATACACGTGAATGCATCAAGAAGCACATGGAGGTGTAAAAGGAGTGTCAGCTTGAATAGGAGTTACCAAGTGTTAAGTTACCCAGTGATTGAATGTAAGGATAAAGAAGGCAGATATGTACTGGTTAAAAGAAATATCAATGGAAAGGTTTTCACTCTTTTAAAGGTGTATGCTCCACCAGGGAGTGAGATCACTTTCTATGCTGATGCCATGGACCTGATTGTGAACTGCTCTGAGGGAACCCTAATTCGCAGCGGCGATTGGAATCTTTGCATTCTGCCTACACTGGACGTGTCGAACTCAAGAGGCACTGGAGGAACAATTAACAAGAAGTTCTGTCTCTTATTGAAGACTATAGGATTGATTGACATATGGAGGGGGCACGCCAGTATACCCATTTTTCAAATCCACACACACTCTATTCCAGAGTAGACTACTTTTTTATTCTCAAGAAAGACAAATAAAAATCACTAAAATCACTAAAATCACTGAAGCAGATATAGGCACAATAGACCTAAGTGATCATGCTCCTATCTACATCTCTGTACAATTGGAGGAAAGATGAAAAAACACAATTTGGAGGTTCAATGCCGGCTTGCTTAATGATCCTTTGTTTGAGGAAAAAATATCCAACAACATTTAGACTTATCTGGAGGAAAATGATACTGGAGACATTTCTCCGCCCATCCTTTGGGATGCTTCCAAAGCAGTCTTGAGAGGACAAATTATAGCTATAGCCTCCGAAAAAAAGAAACAAAGGGAGAAAAAGCCAAATGAAATGCAAGGAAAATGTAAATTGTTGGAGGAAACCCATGCCGAAAAGGGGTGTCCTAAAATGCTACAAAAAATTTTAAAGACAAAAGGAGAAAGGAATGATCTGACTTCACAGGAAATAATTAAGAAAATGCTCTTTACCAAACAAAGATATTATGAGAGTGGATCAAAGTTTTCTAAATTACTATCTTGGAAATTTAAAAAACAACAAGCTGAAAGAACAATTTTTAGAATATGAGAAAAACAAAATTATGTCATCTTAACTAAACAAGACAAAATTCAATCATCATTTGAATCCTTCTATAAAAAACTTTTTTCAAAAATTCCAGACGATAAGGACGATGATATAAACTCCTTTCTGAACAACCTCAATTTGCCTGTTATCACAGAAGAACAGACTAAAAAATTAAGGGCTGAAATTACACTTTTGGAAATACAAGGCAGAAATACAAAACAGATTAATGAAAGAATATTGAGATTGATGTTGTGCCGGGAGTTCCTGTGCAGGCCTTACTGGCAGATGACAGACGGTTGAGTTATTCGGGGGAGGTGGAGAACCCCTGGGTGAAGTCTGTTCTTACAACAAGGAGGGAGCTGATCAAAACACAAACTAAACAAAGATGTTAAAATGTTTAATTTGGTTGGCTTATGATCAAAATTTCACACCTAACAGCAGACTCAAGATTTATAGTCTGGACAACAAAAGGTATAAAGGTCTTTTACCAGATTGTAAAGGAGGATCATTTGAAGAGCTTTGATGAGTTGAAAGAATCCTTTGGCTTAGATAAACAGGACTTTTATAGGTACTTACAAATAAGGAGTTATTATAACCAGGAAATCAAAAGGCATGATGACCATCATAGCCTTTTGACCGAAATATTTATCAGAGCGTACAAATCTGAACTTTCAAGGGGATTAATATCTAACTTGTACAAATGTATTAACAATTTGGGCCCTCACTTTTCTGATTACATTAAGGGTAAATGGGAAAGAGAGGGTCACTTTGTTATGGCTGACAATGAGTGGGAAAGTGTATGTTCATCTCTGTGGAGAACCACAAAATCACATGTCTGGAGGGAATTCTGTTGGAAAAATGTGTCTCGCTTCTTTATAACCCCATGTCAAAGTGCCCATTACTCACAGGGAAATGCTGACTGTTGGAGAGGCTGTGGCAGCCAGGAGGCAAATCACTATCATGTGTTTTGGGATTGTCCTGTTGTTCACAAATATTGGACCGAGATCAATAAAGCCTTACAGACAATATATGACATCACCATCCCAACGGATTTCAGAACTATGTATTTGGGCCTCAGGACTCCTGCCATGGACACAGTTGACAGTTATCTCTGGAACATCCTCCTGGCTGCAGCGAAAAATGCCCTCACAAAAAAATTTATGACACAAAATGCACCGACGATCAAGGACTGGACTAACATTATAATGGACATTCGGAAAATGTAAAAAATTAAATTTGGACTCGACTTAAAATTTGACAAATTTGACTTTGGACGAGGTAGGATGTCTATATACTTTTGGGGTTCTCAAGGACATGATTTTGTTTTGTTTTTTTCAATTATTTATTTTTTTATTTGTTGGATGTCTGCTGCTTTTAGTTTTGTAACTGCTCTCTGGTCGTGTAACCCCCTAACCCCCCGTTTTTATATGTTCTTATACTTAAAAAATAAAAACATTTAAATTATGAAAACAAAAAGAAGTTACCCAGTGACTGGAGAGGGCATTCATAGCTTTTATACTTGATGTTATATTAAGCATATTAAGCCTGTTTATTTCAAACCAGGCAACACGTTAAGACAAAAACTGGTTCACCCTAAGGACAAGATGCCAACACAGAAACAGAGCAATGTAGTGCATTCTATCCAATTCAGTGAAGAAAGTTGTGAAGAGCATTACGTAGGTGAGACTAAACAGCCACTTCACAAGAAGCTGTATCAACACGGAAGACACGCGAGTTAAGGACCCCAGAGCCGTACATCTTCATCTCAAAGCTACAAACCACTCTATTGAAGACAGTGAGGTGGAAATTCTGAGCAGGGAGAAAAGATGGTTTGAAAGAGGGGTTAAAGAGGCAATCTTTGTTAAAAAAGAGAATCCTTCCTTAAATCGTATTGGAGGTTTAATATTCAACCTTCCAGTTGTTTATAACGGTCTGCTGAAACCCTGGAGACGCCCGAGGCATTCTGATGCTAAATAGGCACTCAAGGCAATCAAACTTGGTGTTAGACTGGGATAAAGTAGTGATAGCTGGAGATTTCAATATCCACGTGAAAGTGAACGATAACTCTCTCAGTAATTCTTTCAACGCCCTTCATTGGTTTTGCTCAAAATGTAAATAAACCAACTCACAATCACAAGCACACTCTAGATCTTGTTCTAACATATGGAATAGAGATTAGTGACCTCATTGTCTTCCCTCAAAACCCTATACTGTTAGATAATTTCCTAATTACCTTTCAGTTTGTTCTTAAAGATTATCCAGCCCCACAAAATAAAGTCATAATGAAAAGGACAATATTGGAAAAATCTATCTCAAAGTTCAAAGAAATTATAGAGCCAATATTCAGCGACATGTCATGTGATCCTGCTGAGAACAGCCTTTGTCCCAGTGTAAGTGAGCAATTAGTCGACTTGACCATGAATTCTCTGAAGTCCGCTCTTGATGTTGCAGCTCTGCTAAAGCAGATCATTAGGCCAAAACGTGCCTCCCCATGGTACAATGAAGAACTGCGTTTACATAAACAAAGAATTAGAAAATTAGAAAGACCATTTCGTCGCTCCCACACCGAGGAATCCCTAAAAGCATGGAAAATCTGCCTACTGTCCTATAAGCAGGCTCTGCGTAAGGACCAAACCAGATACAATTCAAATTTAATAGAAGCACTGTAGCCATACTAACAAACTGTCACAGCGCAGTAGAGCCCTCAATCCCAGCTACTCTCAGCTCTAATGATTTTCTTCTATTTTCTAACAATAAAATAAAAACAATCAGAGATAAATTAGATGAAATTCCTCCCACTATTAGCCCTGAACAATCCCAAACTGTAAAACTAGTGTCCCATATAAATCCATCAGTAACACTAGAAAGGTTCACTGCTGTTGATCAAGCAGAGATAACATCAGCCATTATGTCCTCTAAAACGTCAACTTGTATTCTAGACCCGATTCCAAGCAGACTCCTCAAAGACATTCTCCCCCTAATTATAGATTCTACTCTTAATATGATAAATACTTCACTAAAAAGTGTTTACGTTCCACAGTCCTTCAAACAAGCATTAAACTGCTTCTGAAAAAGCCTAATCTTGATCCTGACCTGTCGATAAACTACAGACCTATTTCAAATCCACCCTTTGTCTCTAAAATCCTTGAAAGAGTTGTAGTTAAACAGCGTTGTTGCCATCTACAGGACAATAACTTATTCAAAGTTTTCCAGTCAGGGTTCAGAGCCCACCACAGCACTGAAACTGCATTAGTTAAAGTCACAAATGATTTGATATTAGCTGCTGACGATGGACTGGTCTCAATCCTGGTTTTATTGGACCTCAGAGCAGCGTTCGACACCATCGACCACAACATTCTACTGCAGAGGTTAGAATCTGATGTAGGTGTCATAGGGACAGCCCTCAGCTGGTTTAAATCCTACCTATCGGATAGGTACCAGTTTGTTAATGTAAACCAGAGCTCCTCACCTTGTCCTAAAGTAATCTACGGTGTGCCACAGGGTTCAGTTCTCGGTCCAATTCTGTTTACTCTTTATATGCTGCCATTTGGTAACATTATGCGAAATGACACACAGCTGTATTTATCAATGAAACCTGATCAGACCGATCAAGCAGACAGACTTGGTGCTTGTGTGAAGGATATAAAAACCTGGATGACACTTAATTATCTCCTTCATAACCCTGAAAAAAACAAGGTCATCGTACAAGGTCCTAATCATCTACGAGACGCTTTATCTGAGCAGATAGTCACACTGGACAACGTCAGTGTAGCCTCCAGCTCCACTATAGGAAACCTTGGAGTCTTATTTGACAAAGAGCTCTCATTCAAAGCACACATAAATCAAGCCTGTAAAACAGCCTATTTCCATCTGCGTAATATAGCCAAAATAAAAAAAATCTTGCCTAAAAGTGATGCTGAAAAACTTGTCCATGCGTTTGTAACATCTAGATTAGACTACTGTAACTCCCTGCTCGCGGCGTGCAGTAAAAGCTCCATAAAAAGATTTCAACTGGTTCAAAATGCAGCAGCAAGATTACTAACAGGAACTAAAAGAAGAGAGCACATTACGCCGGTGCTCAAGTCTCTTCACTGGCTCCCTGTTGAGTTTAGAATCAAATTCAAAATCCCTCCTCCTGACTTACAAAGCCATAAATGACCTGGCCCCATCCTACCTCAAAGATGCTATAGTACCTTACCATCCAAACAGAGCACTTCGCTCTCAAAATGCTGGACTTCTGGTGGTCCCAAGAGTCTCTAAAAGCACAGTAGGAGGTAGAAGCGTTTAGCTACCAAGCTCCTGTGTTATGGAATCAGCTTCCTGTCCATGTTAAAGAGGCCGACACAGTCTCTTCATTTAAGACCAGGCGTAAAAACGTTCCTCTTTGAAATCGCTTATGGTCAGGCCAGTTAGGAACAGAAATAAAAACCCACAGTTCCCACTATGCTGCCCTAGGAGCAACTATGCTGGGGGAAGTATGGCAGCTTGAGCACTATATCATGTTCATCGCTTTTCCTTCTTTTTCTCCCACTTCCCCGACAGGAGTGGAGCAGGCGCATCGATGACCTGTGGATCCAGATGCTCCTCAACTGCGTGGAGAAACGGTCTGCCTGGAGAAACAGTCTCTACCATTCTCAATCTGCGAAACAAGATTGAGAATGACTCTTGAAAAGAAATGTATCATTTTTCAAAAACAGAGTCCAGATGACTACAACTGAATCTTTTTCTACAACTAAGCACTAAGACTTTTACAGGAAAAAGGGAAATGTTTGTGGTTTGATTGCCTGCTTACAATTCAACGTAACTTTTAAGTATCAAAGCTCCAGGATTAAGGCTGTGTCCTGCTGATTGGTTCACTTCTGGTGTGTTGGCCTCCCCTGGACTGTATCACTCTTCTTCTACTGTCTATCCCACCGTAACATGGCATGACAATGAATATGGAGTTTAAAATAAAGCTGGATGTTTAAGCTTGTAGCGCTCTCTCCAGTGTTGCTTATGTCTCCTGCCCTTCTTAGTCTTTCCTTCCTTCTTTAGAATCAGAATCAGAATCAGAAAGAGTTTATTGCCATTGTCAATGAACAAAATTCACAAACATAGGAACTTGTCTTGGCGTTAAGGTGCAACATAAAAACACTGAGCAATAATAAAATAACATATATTCAATCAAAAAGGGCATGAATTAAGAAACAATTTAAAAATTACTAAAAAATAAAAATAGGCATTACTATGTACACAAGAGTTACAGTTAGATTTACAGTTTTCAGTGCAGAAAGTGACAGTGCAGAGAGTGGTTGAATAGTTGCAGTTAAAGTGACTGGTGTTTAGAAGTGTTCATGAGTCCAACGGCAGAGGGAAAGAAACTATTCCTGTGGCGGGAGGTTCTGGTCCGGATGGACCCTAGCCTCCTGCCTGAGGGGAGTGTTTCAAAATAGACCATGTCCAGGGTGAGAAGGCACAGCTGTGATCCGACCTGCTTGTCCCAGAGCCCTGGAGACGTACAGGTCCTGCAGAGATGGAAGTCTGCAGCCGATCACCTTCTCAGCAGAACGCACAATGCGCTGTAGTCTCTGTTTGTCCCTGGCTGTGGCTCCAGCGTACCACACGGTGATGGAGGAGGTGAGGATGGACTCAATGATGGCCGTGCAAAACTGCACCATCATCTGCACTGGTAGCTTGGCTTTCCTCAGCTGCCGCAGGAAGTACATCCTCTGCTGGGGGAGCTGATTGAGGGCTCCCACTTGAGGTCCTGGGTGATGGTGTGGTGCCCAGGAAGCGGGAAGGAGTCCACGGTGGTGGTGGGGAGTCTGTCATGACGAGGGGGGCTGGGGGCTGTGACTTTCCTGAAGTCCCACGATCATCTCCACTGTCTTCTGGGCGTTGAACTCCAGGTTGTTACCGCTGCACCAGGACACCAGCCGACAGACTCATCCCCGTCCGAGATGAGCCCGATAAGTGTGGTGTCGTCCGCAAACTTGATCAGTTTTACGGAGTCATGGCTGGAGGGTGCAGCAGTTTGTGTACAGGGAGAAGAGCAGAGGAGAAAGTACACAGCCCTGTGGAGCTCCTGTGCTGATAGTCCGAGTGTCTGAGACATTCTTCCCCAGCTGCATGCACTGCCTCCGATCCGTCAGGAAGTCAGTGATCCACCTGCAGGTAGAGTCGGGCACGTTGAGCTGGGAGAGCTTGTTCTGGAGCAGAGCAGGGAGGATGGTGTTGAAAGCAGAGCTGAAGTCCACAAACAGGATCCTGGCGTAGGTTCCTGGGGAGTCCAGATGCTGCAGGATGAAGTGGAGTGCCAGGTTGATTGTGTCGTCGTCTACAGACCTGTTGGCTCTGTAGGCGAACTGCAGGGGGTCCAGCAGGGAGGAGGTGAAGGACTTGAGGTGGGGCAAGACCAGGCGTTCAAATGACTTCATGACTACAGACGTCAGCGCCACAGGCCTGTAGTCATTAAGTCCAGTGATCCGGGCTTTCTTGGGGACAGGGACAATGATGGCAGACTTGAAGCAGGCTGGGACATGGCATGACCCCAGGGAGGTGTTAAAAAAAGCTGTCTGGTCCAGCAGCTTTTCGGGGGTTGGATTTCCGAAATAGCCTGTGAACATCCTGTTCCTGAACTGAGAGAGTGGTGGGGGAGGTGGGGGGGACCAGGTTTGGGTTGGCGGAGGTGGCCACCGTAGGGGAGGGGGTGGTCTCATCAAACCTGGAGTAGAAGGTGTTGAGTTGCTCAGCCAGATTTCGATTGTCTGCAGCAGGGGGGGCTCGGGGCTTGTGGTTGGTGAGAAGCCGGAGCCCCCTCCACACGGAGGCGGATGTTTAGATGTTGGTTTAATCTCTCTGTGCCTTTAGTGTTTATAATTTATAATCATTTGTTCTAATATTTATATTTACTCTCTTTTGTTTTATCATGCATTACCCTTCTGTGTCTGCAATAGTTTAAGTGGCTTAAATGCTTTCTTTGTCTTTAAGTCCATTGGAATTAATTTGTGATCAGTAAAAAGCCTTGAAGGGGTATTTTGAGCTGGGGAAGTTTAAGATTCCATCATGACAGTGGCTCATACTCCAGTGTTCCCAGTCAAGAGTCCACATGTATTTGAATGCTTTTTGAAAACAAACTATATTTGAGAGGTTGTAATACATTTACCAACAGCACAATAACAAGCAAGTAACATAGTGCACGTCTTGTCAGAGTGGACCCCAGGCTCAGTCTAAAGCATTGACAGTGAGTTTTTTCCCACTAACTCAATTCAATTTATATATTAAAATGTCCGAAATCACAAGTGGACAGATTAAACAATGTTTAAAGGGACTTGGCAATGTCCCAGTATCCCGTGTCCTTAGACAAATGTCCTAAGGTCCCCTGTCCTTAGGTCCTCTTTCTCGGCTAGGAAAAACTTCAAAACCTCTTTGGGAAAAAGAAGAAACCTCGAGGAGTTCCACTGTGAAGGAGAGATCCGACTCCCTCGGACGGCCAGACGGACCACTAACTATCACCTATAATTATATTTGGCCCCAGATTTAAGCCTGGATAGATAAACATGATCTAAATGACACAAAAAAGGGAGTTCTAAATAATTATTAACCCAAAAGAGGACATAAACATTCCACTTCACTTTTCACACGGACTGGTCACAAACCATACTCATATTTCAAGAGACTCCAAGTTGTGTGACTACATTTTTGCAAGCCAGTTCCTTCACTCCTTTTGGAAGAAGACCTGCACCAATATTCAAATTAAAGCAGATTTTTACTAAAATCTGTCAAATCTTCAGCTTTATCTCTCATCACTTGTTCTTGAGTTCTCTGGAGGAAGTTTTCTTTAAGTCAGAGTTCCTCCATTAGATCCTCATATTCCTTTGGTCAAAGTTCTCTTTTCTCTCCACTGATGGAGGTTCTCATTGTTCCCGTGGGTCAGGGTTCCTCTGGAGCGCTTCATCAGGAGTGCTGCTTCAGGTTTCCTTCCTAAACAGAGTCAGTGTGTGATTAGACTGAACGTCAGAGCAACAGCAGATTCCACATACAGAAGGCCTTCTCACTTGTGATGAGTGAAGTCTCCTTTTGGACCAGGACTTGTTCAGCTCTTACTCTGATGTGGACCAGAGCATCCACAGGTCACAATACGATACGATTCTAAATGTGTAAATACATTTTGAGAAAAACATATGTTTTTAAACATGTCGGTGTAATCCCTCATTCGTCCAGGAGTGTTCCATTGTAGAAAAAGATTCAGTTTGTAGTCATCTGGACTCTGTTTTAGAACAAACAAAACGTTTCAACTCTCATCCAAGAGTAGGGAAGGTTGTTTATAAGGTTTGTGGCCACAAACCACTCTATTGAAGACAGTGAGGTGGAGATTCTGAGCAGGGAAAAAAGATGGTTTGAAAGAGGAGTTAAGGAGGCAATCTTTGTTAAAAAAGAGAATCCTTCATTAAATCGGAATGGAGGTTAAGATTCAACCTTCCCGTTGTTTTATAACGGTCTTCTGAAACCCTGGAGACGCCCTGGGCATTCGGATGCTAAATAATAGGCACTCAAGGTGAGGCAGGGAACAATAGAACAATAGGCCCATCCCAGTTTCAATGGGCCATTAGCAGGAGGTCCCGCCCTGTGGGCAGGGCTCTCACGGAGTAGGATATAAACAAGAGTTCTCAGACTTGTTTCTCTGATTGAGAATGACTCTTGGATGAGAGTTGAAACGTTTTGTTTGTTCTAAAACAGAGTCCAGATGACTACAACTGAATCTTTTTCTACATATGTTTTTAAACATATGTTTAATTTCAGGACATGACTGGAGGGGGATTAAACTAGTCTCAACTGGAATGTTACAAAAATAGAATAATCCCAAACGTTTGTTCCAAACTGCAGTGAGAATACCTGTGTTAATTCCTACTGACTTCAGGATCAGGGCTCCCTCTGGTGGTGCTTCACTGCAGTTTGTAGATGATACCATGGACAGCTCGTCATAACAGAGACACACCTCTCTATGGAAATGATTTATTATTCAAATTTTAAAAAGAGCCTTTTATCATTTCAAAATGTGTTGTAAACTATTCACATGAAGGATCCGTTCTGTGTCCAGCCTTAATGTACACTTGTTATTATGTAAATAAAATATACTACAATACAACATTAACAAGAGAAATAGGGAGTGTCCCACTGGCTGATAAGTCTGCACAAGATATAATTCATTACAAAGTCAAAGTACAATCTCCAGAGAGACTGTTTACAGGAGCACCGTTACATTGAATTACAAATACATGTGTTCATTTGTACACTACTCCTACATTGTACTTCTAAAAACACGAGAAGAGGAGACGGTCGAGTCAGTGGACAAACCTACATTTTACTCGTAAATTCATGTTGTGTAAAGTGCCATATATTGTTAGGGAAAATATATCAGTAAAAACATCTTTAAGTCAAACAGAAAAAAAAGGTACACATTTTCAACTAAAACTTGATAAAACAATCACTGTGATGTACCAAGTGCAATTCTTGAAATAAATACAAAATCACAACAAAAAAGAGACTAGGGAAGTATCACACGGACTGTGGAGTGAGTGGATAAAGCCAAAGCTGCACATTTTGTAATAAAAAATAAAGAAAAGAAGAAAAAAACAGAGACTGTTTACAGGAGCAAAAAACATTACATACATTGAATCACGGTTCGGTTAAAAAAAAGTGTACGATTAGATCTCATCTAATCGGGACTGTCCTCAAGGCGCTGCCTCGTGGAGCTGGGCTCTTCCTCATGGTCTTCTTCATCCCTGCAGCGCTTGGATCCACTGAGACCCTGAAAGTCCTGCGCAAGACCCACAGGGGGAAGGCAAAGAGCAGGGGGAGAGGGAGGGCAGCAGCAGCAGGAGAAGGTGGACGATGCTCCTCTTCCTAGCTGGACGGTGGAGGCATGAGGTCCCAGCAGGCCCAAAACTCCTCCAGAGTTGGTAGCTGCAAGTAATCCGCCTCATCTTCTTCCTGCACATCCTCCTCCTCTTCATTGCTGTCCTCTTCCTCAGAGAGACTGCCATATCCAGAGTTGGCGCTCAAGTCCTCCCAGTTGTCCCAGCCTTCCGAGTTGTTCCAGCCGTCTGGGTCACTGTAGCCGAAACTGTCACGAGCACTGTGAGTTCAAGTGCAGTAGGCAGAATCCGTCGGGCCGTGCCAGTTCTTGCTGTGGCGTACGTACAAGCGTATACAACGTGTAAAAGACGTCAACCAAATTGGTCCAATTGGGCTAAACAAGTAAGAAACGGGTGTTCCGTTACTTTTAATGGTGGTTGGCAGCCAACTGAAAAGGAGCATTTACGCAAACCACTGTAGTTGTACGTCTTCAAAGTATGTGTTTTACGCTATTCCGTAAAAAGAAAAAAAGAAGAGAGAGAAAGACAGAGAAAGAAAGAGAGATTTTTATTGAAACAACTTTATTAATAGGGCCTATAGACTAGGTTTAAAGTTTGGGTCTAGGTTCCCAAACTTTTCAGGACGGGACCCCCAAACTACCATGCCACTAATCCGTGACCCCCACAAACTCATTTCGGTCAAATTGCATTAATTTGAGTAGTTTATTGTCATGTCTCAAATATACTGATGTAAATTAAAACATTGATTATTAACATGTCAACATTTTAAAACTATATTCTTACAAGTCACCTCAAGAGCCCGAGCTCACATAAATAATGTACAATTTGGTGAAACAAAAAACAGGCTATAAATGGAGAATAGTAAATCATACTATAAAATTGTCTCAATATGTGTGTCAACATAATCACAACATCACTTTAAAGGGAAGAGCAACAGAAACATTAACTCATGAAAGAGTACATGTACGACTGTTAACTATGTATTGCCTGCTCTGAAGGATACTTGAAGAGGCTAACGTTCTCACTATACTACCCACCTCCGCTATGAGTCTTCAATGGGGGAAAATACAGTTTCCTCTAAACGGTGTGGTGAAAACCTGAATATATTAAAGTGTGTTGTTGTTGACAAGTTTGTTAAAGCTCTTCTTTACTTTCGGCTTAGTCTACTCTAAACAAGGCCTCCATGCATTTTCATCGTCTTCATCTTCCTGCAGACATAAATACATAACAATAAAATAGCAACATAACTATAGATTATGGTTAGATATGTATCTAAAATCTTTTTTTTTTGTCTTTCTCCATATATTTATGAACAAAGGTCCTACAATTTGTGCTTACCAGTATAAACTACTTTAAAGAAACACAAAAACAAGCAGGGATTTCACAGTATTTTTAATGGATTTACAATATCTGAAATCGTTTTGTTGTAGTAGCTTGGTATGAGATGCAGAGGACATCACATAGACCATGATCCTTTGCTTTGTTTCAGTGTAGTAAATTTTCTCAAAACAATTTTCTCCGGAATAAGTAGCCTCTCTAAAATACTGTCAGCCTCCAAACAGTCACCAGCCTTACTTGCACGCTAGAAAAAAAAATGACTGGCTTTCAATCAAAAGTGCTAAAATTTTTGTCTAAAATCAGTTTAATTTAATGAAATGCAAATAAAGCAAATAAAGCAAATGCAAAGAGTTTAGAATGTATAACCACAGATAAAAACCAAGGGGTGAGCAGTGAATTAAAAACGAAGGAAATAAAATATTAAAGTCAATTTATTACAGTAAAATGTTAAAAATCACAATAAAAGACTATTAAAATGGGAATGTTCACAGTTAAAGTCCATAAAAACCAAGGTTAAAAGGGGAATTGTGCTGATCCAGGTTTGTTCTCTTCCAAACCCTTCCGCCCACGCTGCTCCTGAGGGACACAGAAAAGACTGCCTGTGAGGTCTTAAAAATCCAGTAACTACCCAGCCCTTTGCGTGGCCGTCTCCGTACCTGGACGGCCGGTTCCTGTCACATTTGCCCGTAGTAATCGGTCGCATCTCTGTGGTCCCTCATTCCTTCCTGCAGATGTGCCGCATTGCTCCTGGATTGCCCGCTGCACCGTCTTTGCCGTCCTGTCCCGCTTCTGCCCTCGTCTGCTGCATTGATCCTGCCCGAGCCCGTCTCCATCCGCGTTTGTCCTCCTGCCTGTTACTTCCCTTTGTCTTTGCTTTCGCCTTTTTAAAGCAGAAGAATCAGTTGAATTTGGAGACACAGGAGATGTTACGTGTCTTTGAAGCGCTGGCTGATGTTAGAGGCATGTTTGGAGTTTGGTGGGCTTGCCTTGAAGATGTTGATGTGTAGCTGGGGCAGTAGACACAAGGCACAAGGCAGAAACGATGGGGACTTTCCTGTTGGTGGATGGTGGCTGGTTATGTGGAGAGCAGCTTGGTGTTGAAAGCTATTAAACATAGACAGTAAAGACTCATTACAAATATAACATGTTACAATCAAACACGAACACTAAAATATACCAATAAAAGTTAAAACAACAGTCAATTCTAAAATATTAACATCACACACTAAAATGTAAAAAGTATAAAAGTGCAAAGCTCCTCAGCCTCAGAATGAAAGTGTGAGTGCACATGTTCAGTGGGAATTGTGTCACTTGGCTGGTCATTTAGGAGCAAAACCCAGGGTGAAGTCTGGGGTCTGGAGGGCGCCACCTGTTGACAAAATAAACTTGCATCCATGTACAATGTATCTATACAGTAATTATATATAATTATTCTCAAAAATTAGCCATCCCCACAGAATAAAACTAGAATGACAAGGACAATATCTGAAAAATCTTCAGAGAAATAATAGAGCCAATATTCAATGATAGGTCATGTGATCCTGCTGAGAATAGCTTTAGTCATTCATTAGTAAACAACAAGGCCAGGTCCAATTTAAAGCAGGGCATTAGGTCTGCAAAGGGGGCTCGAACTGATCAAATTGAGGGGCATTTCAGAAAAGGAAATCTTCGGCGGGTTCAGCAAGGAATGCAGCATCTTACAAATGATAAAGGCAGTAGTTCTGTCTGAGATGCACCACCTTCTCCCAAAGAACACCTGCCTCTGATCCTGACTACTGATGACATGAGGAGTGCTTTCCTCAGAGTGAACTGTAGGAAGGCAGCTGGACCAGATGGCATTCCAGGGAAAGTACTGAGAGACTGAGCAGACCAGCTAGCGGAGGTATTCTGTAACATCTTCAACTCCTCCCTGTCTTCATGCACTATCCTTCAATGCTTCAAATCTGTTCCTGTCCCAAAAAAGGCATCTATTGGAACAGGACCAATTCCAGCTCACTGAGGGTGGGCTGACAGAAAACTTAGGTGGGCAAATATAAAACTCAATACACGGTCTTGTGAGGCCCCATTTTTACACAGAAAGTAAATATGTGACCATCTTTGGCTGTGTTACACAGTTTCATCGATCATCATGCTGCTTGGCTACATGCTCTGTTGTTTGTGTTTGTTACATGTATGTCTGTGTGTAACGTTATTGTGTTGTGTTTATGTGACGGAGCTGCTCTTTCAATGCAAGATCAATTTCAGATTTTGGATCTGACAATAAAATCGTATCTATCAATTTGTTTTTTCAACAGCATAACACTGAACACAGAACAATGGGAATGAAAAACGACTGTTTATTACCATTATTTATTTTTTGTTAAAAGTAGATTGGACATCTGTGTGGGGGTTCTATTCACTTGGATTTCAACTGATTGTGTGTTGTAAATTTAGGCTTATACTTTCTGTTTGGCCAGTTATAGCTAAGGAAAGAAAACTCCAATTATCAAGTTCATATCTGCAGATCACAGATGATAGGCCTAATAGTTTTAAATACAGCCTGTGACAGACCAAGGCTACATTTCACCGTCTGGTCATTGTCCAATGCATTAAGTGGATAGTGGTCATTTTGACATGGCGTGACCACTGGACTATCTGGTAGAAAAGCCAATATTAAAACACAAGTCTGACAGAGCACACGTCCTCAGCTCCGCACAGGGGCGCGGGTGCCCACCATCACCTGTCGCACTGAGCCGCAGCACGCAGTCCTGGCGCTCCGACTCCTGCGTCTGCGCTGATGAAGAGCTTTGACGAGCGGATCCACTTGTTTTTAGTCAGTTTATTCACAAATCACGTCTGCATGCAGCTCAAACTACGAGTCCCAGACAAACAGAAAGCCCCGCCCAAACGAAGAATACGCACAGTGCACGCGCCCCGTGAGCGTGCATGGACAGAAGCGAAATGAATGCGATAAAATAAACGGGTTACTCAGTGTTGGCCCTGGTTAACCTCATCACACAGCCTACACACCACGTGACATGTTGGTGTGGTTCAGCGGTTGCTCTGTCTGACAAAAAGCCCTGGAGAGACAGGTGAAGTCTGCTCAGGACATCATTAGGACAGAACTTCCCTCTCTCACAGACCTTTACTGGGCCAGGTGACTTTGCAGGACCAAAGGAACATTGACTTTTTGTGACGCTGTCCTCTGGGAGGCGCCATCGGACAAAAAAGAGCCACTCTTCTAAAATCTTTTATCCATGTGCAAAGCTCTGAACTCTGTGTGAAGGTGATAGGGGTAGTTGCAATATATTTCACATATACTTATGAAGTATATAGTGTGTTATATAGTGTATATAGTATATTTAGTGTGCCTTTACATAAAAAGGTTCTACATAAAAACATTTCAACTGGTGGTGCAGCAGCAAGATAACTAACTAACTTAACGAAGAGGGCATATTACGCCAGTGCTGAGTTTAGGATAACATTTACTTCTTCTGATTTACAAAGCAAAGAATGACATGGCCCCGTCCTACCTCAAAGATGCTCTAGTACCATATCATCCAGAGCACTTTGCTCTCAAACTGCTGGACTTCTGGTGGTCCCACCAAGCTCTTGTGTTATGGAATCAGCTCCATAAAGAGGCAGACACAGTCTTTTCATTGAAGACCAGGCTTAAAACGTTCCTCTTTGAAATAGCTTGTGTCAGAAACAGAAATAAAAACCTACAGTTCGCAGCTGCCCTCGGAGCGACTATGCTGGGGGAAGTATGGCAGCTCGAGCACTATCCTCTGCTTCTGACTACTTTCCCTATCAACAATATGTCATATGTTAGTTCACCTGTAGTCTGTCCATTGCTGTTCACATGTTTTTTCTCCTGCTAGTGCTACTGTTTCAGACACTGCTGATGCTGATCATGTAAATGAATTGCTAAAAGGAACAATGTTAAAGACCTTATAAATCATTAACAATGTAATTATCATGAACATGAACTGTCTGTCAAATATTTTAAACTTAAATCATGAGAGCAACTTCGGCAACTTCCCTGCTTTCATCATAGCACTGAGGGGAGCCCCTGGATCAATTAAAAATACCTGCATAGGATATTGCTATCTTACACAAAAATCCCCGCGACCCAGAAAGCATTTTTTCCAGAGTCCAAAGTAACGAAATACTACTCATGTTCGGCTGAAAGGGCACCTACAGCTTTCAAAAATGTCGTATACAGTGGCATTTTTTACCCTTTTTTTTTTGGCTCATACACTTTTTCTCAGTTTATATCTCTTCAGTTGTCTTTAAAGCGCATTTTAAACCGTTAGCTTCGGCTGCGCTCTAGCGCGCCGCTCTGGCCTCACTCGTGCGCTGATTGGTCAGAACGGTATCCGTCCAGACCAATCAGCGCGTGTAAAGTGACGTGAACGAGCCGAAGAGAACCGCGCGGATTCAGAGCAAGTAAAAGCCTCCGACTAAAACAGTCAAGAATAAAGTTATGCACAATCTGATTTGATGAGTTATTTGCGAAGAAAATGGGATTTTGGTGAAATTGACAAACTGTAAGACAAATAAATTGCGTTGTATAATTATTAAATGTATAGTTTTTGTGGATTATTTTATTGTATTGTATTTTTGTAGGTAAAACGGTCTTCAGTTGTTGTTGGTGGTGTAGTGTGGACTCTCTCCTCATGACTGTCAGTGGACCTCAGAATCACACTCTGTGCCGCTTTGCGCGTTTTGAAGACCTCAGATCCTATAATCACTCTGAGTGCAGCCTTGTATTGTGGACCTCAGCCTCTATAATCACTGAGTCCAGTCGTGTAGTGTGGAACTCAGCCTCTATAATCACTGAGTCCAGTCGTGTAGTGTGGACCTCAGACTCTTATAATCACACTCAGTCTAGTCGTGTAGTGTGGACCTCAGCCTCTATAATCACTGAGTCCAGTCGTGTAGTGTGGACCTCAGACTCTTATAATCAACTCAGTCTCAGTCGTGTAGTGTGGACCTCAGCCTCTATAATCACTCGAGTCAAGTCGTGTAGTGTGACCTCAGCCTCTATAATCACTCAGTCCAGTCGTGTAGTGTGGACTCAGACTCTATAATCACACTCGGTCCAGTCGTGTAGTGTGGACTCAGCCTCTATAATCACTGAGTCCAGTCGTGTAGTGTGGACCTCAGACTCTTATAATCACATCAGTCCAGTCGTGTAGTGTAGACCTCAGCCTCTATAATCACTGAGTCCAGTTGTGTAGTGTGGACCTAGACTCTTATAATCACACTCAGTCCAGCCAGTGTAGTGTAGACCTCAGCCTCTATAATCACACTCGTCCAGTCGTGTACTGTGGACCTCAGACTCTTATAATCACACTCAGTCCAGTCGTGTAGTGTAGACCTCAGCCTCTATAATCACACTCGGTCCAGTCGTGTACTTGTGGACCTCAGCCTCTATTAATCACTGAGTCCAGTCATGTAGTGTGGACCTCAGCCTCTATAATCACACTCGGTCTAGTCGTGTAGTGTAGACCTCAGACTCTATAATCACACTCAGTCCAGTCGTGTAGTTGGACCTCAGCCTCTATAATCACTGAGTCCAGTCGTGTAGTGTGGACCTCAGACTCTTATAATCACACTCAGTCCAGTTTGTAGTGTAGACCTCAGACTCTATAATCACACTCAGTCCAGTCGTGTAGTAGTGACCTCAGCCTCTATAATCACTGAGTCCAGTCGTGTAGTGTGGACCTCAGACTCTATAATCACACTCAGTCCAGCCGTGTAGTGTAGACTTCAGCCTCTATAATCACACTCGGTCCAGTCGTGTACTGTGGACCTCAGACTCTATAATCACACTCAGTCCAGTCGTGTAGTGTGGACCTCACCTCTATAACATAGTCCAGCGGTAGTATGTGGACCTCAGCCTCTATAATCACTGAGTCCAGTCGTGTAGTGTGGACCTCAGACTCTATATAATCACACTCGTCCAGTCGCGTAGTGTGGACCTCAGACTCTTATAATCACACTCGGCTCAGTCGCGTAGTGTGGACCACAGCCTCTATAATCACTCAGTCTAGTCGTGTAGTGTAGTGTGGACCTCAGACTCTTATAATCACTCAGTCCAGCCGTGTAGTGTGGACCTCAGCCTCTATAATCACTGAGTCCAGTCGTGTAGTGTGGACCTCAGACTCTATAATCACACTCAGTCCAGTCGTGTAGTGTGGACCTCAGCCTCTATAATCACTGAGTCCAGTCATGTGTAGTGGACCTCAGACTCTATAATCACTGAGTCCAGTCGTGTAGTGTGGACCTCAGACTCTATAATCACACTCAGTCCAGTCGTGTAGTGTGGACCTCAGCCTCTATAATCACTGAGTCCAGTCGTGTAGTGTGGACCTCAGACTCTATAATCACACTCGTCCAGTTCGTTGTAGTGTGGAACTCAGCCTCTATAATCACTGAGTCCAGTTGTGTAGTGTGGACCTCAGACTCTTATAATCACACTCAGTCCAGCCGTGTAGTGTAGACCTCAGCCTCTATAAATCACTGAGTCCAGTTGTGTAGTGTGGACCTCAGACTCTTATAATCACACTCAGTCCAGCCGTGTAGTGTAGACCTCAGCCTCTATAATCACACTCGGTCCAGTCGTGTACTGTGGACCTCAGACTCTTATAATCACACTCAGTCCAGTCGTGTAGTGTAGACCTCAGCCTCTATAATCACTGAGTCCAGTCATGTAGTGTGGACCTCAGCCTCTATAATCACTGAGTCCAGTCATGTAGTGTGGACCTCAGCCTCTATAATCACACTCGGTCTAGTCGTTGTAGTGTAGACCTCAGACTCTATAATCACACTCAGTCCAGTCGTGTAGTGTGGACCTCAGCCTCTATAATCACTGAGTCCAGTCGTGTAGTGTGGACCTCAGACTCTTATAATCACACTCAGTCCAGTTGTGTAGTGTAGACCTCAGACTCTATAATCACACTCAGTCCAGTCGTGTAGTGTGGACCTCAGCCTCTATAATCACTGAGTCCAGTCGTGTAGTGTGGACCTCAGACTCTTATAATCACACTCAGTCCAGCCGTGTAGTGTAGACTTCAGCCTCTATAATCACACTCGGTCCAGTCGTGTACTGTGGACCTCAGACTCTATAATCACCACTCAGTCCAGTCGTGTAGTGTGGACCTCAGCCTCTATAATCACTGAGTCCAGTCGTGTAGTGTGACCTCAGCCTCTATAATCATGAGTCCAGTCGTGTAGTGTGGACCTCAGCCTCTATAATCACTGAGTCCAGTCGTTTGTTAGTGTGACCTCGACTCTAGAATCACACTCAGTCCAGTCGTGTAGTGTGGACCTCAGACTCTATAATCACACTCAGTCCAGTCGTGTAGTGTGGACCTCAGACTCTATAATCACACTCAGTCCAGTCGTGTAGTGTGGACCTCAGCCTCTATAATCACTGAGTCCAGTCGTGTAGTGTGGACCTCAGCCTCTATAATCACACTCGGTCCAGTCGTGTAGTGTGGACCTCAGTCCAGCATTTGTAAAAGTTTCTCGCGGTGATGAGAGAAGTGGCACCTGCAATGTGTCTTGTGCGCTCTGGAGGGGGTTGAAGAGACAGATCCAGCGCACTTCAAATAAAGGTCCAGCCAACACAAGTGTCATAAACAGATGATAATTGTTTGCAAAGAGCAGCATGTAGATAAGCCATTTGGCCAGTGGTTACTGTCGTGCCACTCCGTGCGCTTTAAAGACCTATTTGGATACAATCTGCAATCCGCACAGTGTTTTGCTGCTTATGCTTTATTTCTAACATTTCAACAGTTACAAACAGTTGGACATAAACTACAGTGGTGACAGTTTGAGATGTCATTTATTTTAATGTATGCATTTTAAATAAAAGGATTTACATGAAATTTTAGATCAGACGCACGTTAGATGACGCACATTCACGTGTACTTTCTTGGGATCTGAGATCCTGACTTGTGCGCTTGCGAGTTACAAACTCGGGAGCACGAGAAAGCACTTCGTGGGCTCAGAACATTTAAATTATTCAGCGTTATAATTCCCAAATCTTTTGAAGAGTGACTTGGAGGGGAGCGGAGAGGCACTGCAGCTCCTGATCTACAGGTTGGAGATCCCCAGTAGACTTTAGGCCTACTACATTGTGCAAATGGCACTGCATTTGTTGAAGAATACATTTGTAAAATAAATAGCTAAACAAATGAACAACAGAAATGTTGTTTGTTTTGCCTGGAATGCTCCTCAGTATTTTCATTTTACCGTCTATTGCCATGGAGACAATACCACTTGGCCAAATTACAGGTCAGATCTGTAGAGAGGAAAGACAAGCTCGTTCACAGAAATATATATTTTTGAAGACATTTCTGGGAATTTAAAAACATCTGTAAATGAATACAAGATAGATTAGATCAATGCCATGCTGTAGAACATTCTAGTCAGCCTTCCTGACAAGCTTGCAGACCCTCCACAAGAAAGCTACATAGTGTACCTTTAATTACAGCCTAGCATCAAGCCATGACCACTTTCCCACTCATCATATTCTGTTTACACTTGCACAGGCAGGGCATATGCATGAAGGGGGTTCGATTCAAGGAGACAGGCCCTTGTTGGAATCTCATCAGGACCACTATGCTCTCTGCTTGGTGCAAGGAGAAAGAAGGCCTACTGTAAGCCAGAACCATAACATAAATGACCCCTGTGCTCACGGCCTGTGCTTTATTGGCATTTTCTTTTCAGAACACTGACAAAAACAGGGCAAATACTTAAGCTTAAACGTCTGGATGTACCTTTATTTATCCAACAATAGGGACATTTCAGTGTTGTAATGTCAAGAACAGTAGGTGAAAAGAAACTTGCCATATATTAATAATATACTTAACACACTTACAAACAAGGCCCTGTTTATAACATTATAATTTATTGTCCAAAGCTCGCATCATCTGTATTAACATAACATAAATAAACTAATAGTTGCAAACAATAATGTACCACATACAAAAGCCTCATCAGTGTTCCCCTTTTTTTTGTACAAAAGTATAAGATTAGCCTACAAAACAGTTTCCATCTGTCTGTGGATAAGGGTAAGAACCATACGTTACAAAATATTTAGTGTTGAACCACTGTGCTGTACAAAACATCCTCTTTAGCTGTACCCTAGGACAAAAAAGAACAAGTTTCACAATTTGATGTTGTTACTTCCCAGGTTGATTTTCTGGAAACTATGTTGACATAAGCATTACCATTTTTGAAGCTTTATTATTAATGAAAGTCACGCTGCTATACAAAACTTCCATTTCTTTGGGAGCGCATGCATTCTGTAAAAATTACAAACCCAGTGACATGTACTCATATGTAGGATTATATTTCAACTGTTATTTTCATACCTGGTGTGATGTTGGCCCTGGAGTGATGTTACCATACACAGGGCCATCTGAGCTCTACAGAGAAATACATAAAGAAAACAAAACATGAATCAGCAATACATGTTACAATGCGTCCTATCAAACTCACATTTTAGCAAATTTAGCAAAAACTATTTATTTCTTTGGGTAAATAATATAAACACACACATTATACAACTATATTTTACCTCTGGGGATGCTGAGGAGTCCAAGTCAGTCTTCTTCACTATAAGTAATAAAATGGAATACCACTTTATAATAACTACACCTTAATAATGAAGCATGAACAATGATTTAATTCATAATGAACTCATAGTTAATAAAGAATTATTCATCTTGAATAACTACCAAATAGGTTAGGGTTAGGGTTATTAAAAGTGTAGTTATTATAAAGTCTTACTGGTTTTGTAATTCGGAAATAATCAACTGCAAACATAATAACTACCTAATGTACCTTTTCTTTTCAGCGTGAACCAGGCGACCAGTGACACTATCACAATAACTATCAGCAAACCCAGCGCGATGGCAGCTGCATTAATGTAATTAGAGACCCTACAAAGAACAAATATTAAGTAAAGTCACTCTCTTATAGTAAGTCATATTCTTAAATGTCAGTATTATTGACGCTGACTGACCTCATGTTTTCGAGCGCGTTCGTCGGAAAAACCGGAGTTGTGGCTGTTGACATTATAGTAGTTGCGATCGTGGCTGATTAATAATAAGTGATTTGTATATTGAAATATATCACTTTTGCATAGCTAAAATATGCGCACAAATAAAGACTGTCTTGTTACTTACTTGTGGTTGGTCTCTCGGTTACTTCTAAAAACACAGGCATCTGAAAGTCTCTGAAGCCACACCAATACCAGCCACTGTTTTGAGCTTTCAGCCCAGACATGGTGACAGCAAACACCCCATCAGCACTTCTGTCTATGGATACCCATGCCTTATTTATCATTCCAGAAAAACTTATACAGGGACCACCAATGCTGCACCACTTTATCGGACCAGAATCTTTGTGTTTGCAGCTGATGGTTATGTGGCCGTCAATGTATCCCGTAATGAACTGAGAATCCACTGACAGCACAGATTCGTCTAAGAAAATAAAATAAGAATTGTTCTGTAAAAGATCAAGTAGGTTTTTTAAGAGTCCAAAGTATACAAAATATGGGTCTAAAAGTATCTTACTTTTTCTGGTGACTGACAGTTGAAATTGTTTTCCATCATCTATCCCAATTCTATCTATGTTGCACCAGTAATAATTAGAATCCTTCAACTCTAGATTCTTAATAGTAAAGGTGACAACTCTTTGTTTTCTGTCATCGTCAATAAAATACATTCCGTTATCTGGGGTTAAATATTCGCAAGAGCTCCAGGTAGAACCCAAGCACAGATATTTCCGATTGTTGATGTAGTTTTCCTCATACTGACATGGGATGTGAACGGTTCCTCCAACTTCCATCATTACATGCTCAACTGTTTTTAAACTGTGGATGCCTGAAATGAAAGAACATTGTCATCTCACATATATATCGCTGAAATACAACGTTTTATTTGCCTGTTACTTACCGGTGAGTCCAGCCCAGATCAAAACAAATGTGACACAGACAGCCATCTTGAAAAAAGTGAAGTCAGGGAGAGTGCAAGTGTTTAACAGCAGGTTTGCCACTTCCTTTTTTATTTTTACTATGTCATAACAGATTTCTGAAGACATAGGCGTGGATTGCTTAACTGGAGCTTTTTGTGGGTTTTTTATTCTGAGTAAATGTCTGAGCAACAGTACTACTTCACCTACTTCTGTCCAGTCATAAACAGTTATAAGCTTACACTAAATGTGGCAAACGTGGATCAGCGTATACATATTCCAGAAATTGAGGTTGTGATGGTATGGTAAATGTATTTGTTGTATCGTATTATAAAAGTACTACTTCTGGTCATTGGGGCCAGTTCAGCAGGGGCAGCAAAAATGTATCTGAGGCCTGAATTTGGCCCCTGGGGCATAGTTTGGATATGTCTGATATGTGTTAAAAAAAATTGAATGATCTCAGTGATGAACCAAAGTGAATTAATACAAAAACAAAAACAAAGTGAAAGGATGAATAGCTTACAAGATGTTGTTGTTGTAAATTGCAAATATTTAGATTCATACGAGACAATATGGTTTGTATTCACTCATTCAAAGAGGCAGGAATTCTTAATACATATTGAAAGAACTATAGGATGTTCTAAGGTATAGAAGGTATAGACAAAAAACCCTGCTAAAGTACAACAAAATATTTATTCTAAAAAGCTTTTATTACATTGCGGTTTTGAAGAATATAAAGAAACAAATATGTCCTATTATCGAGAATTAATAAGTGTCAGTGTTTTGTATTTATACATAATGCTTATACATATTCATACTCCCCGGTCCCACTTAGTCATAGCTATAATAATGGTACTATTTAGAGACTGTGCTGTAGATCACACTTCCCTCTGCTGGTCCCGTCTAAAAAAAGACAAAAAAAAACCAGACACGTGCATATTTTAGTCAATGGGAACATCCTCATGAAATTGTCCAGGCAGCTTTTTAGTCTCTCACAGCTTACCATCTGTTGGGCAGTGTTCTGCGATACAATAGTGGAGTATATCACACTTGCGTCACACAGTTCCTATAAGAATAAACTGTAGTTATTACCAAATACTAGTTATACAGTTATACATTTTAGAAATCTTGCTATTGTTTGAGGTTTGCTGGGTACGAGTGATATCGCTGTAGAGCACTTCTTGCTCGTTTACAGTCTGTTGACCCTACATGTATTAAAAAGAGACGGTAATGGCAACGTAATATGCAACGATGGACTGTTACGCTACAAATTTAGGACACAGTACTTGTGATATTATAAATTCTACAGATCCCATAGTATAAAATTGTGATGTAATATAGTATAGTATGCAGATTGGCTAACAGGGCTTCTTAAAAATAAAGTAGTGGTATGTTTTGAATAAAAAGCTTATTAAAGTGGCTCTATGTAACTTTTCTGGTGGAGGGTTTGTTACCTGCTTAGAGATGTTAATGTTTTGCACCAAATGTTCTACAATATCTATCCATCCATCCATCCATGCATATACAGTGCCTTGTGAAAGTATTGGCCCCTCCTTAACTTTTTGACATTTTACCACATTTCAGGCTTCAAACGTAATATAAAAAACTGAAAATATAGTCAACACCAAGTGAGACACAATCGTGAAGTGGAACGAAATGTATTCAACATTTCATATTGTATTTACAAATAAAAAACTGGAAAGTAGGAAATGATTTGCCCGTTTTGAGTTCATATTTTGAAGAACCTTCTTTTGCTGCAATTCGAGCTGCAAGTCTTTTTGAGTATGCCTCTATAAGTTTTGCACATCTTAAGACAGAAATATTTGCCCATTCCTCCATTCAAAACAGCTCAAGTTCCTTAAGGTTTGATGGAGGGCCTTTGTGCACGACAATTTTCAAATCTTTCCACAGATTCTCTATCGGATTGAGGTCTGGACTTTGACTTGGCCATTCTAACACCTTTATATGGTTAGTTTTAAACCATTCCATTGTAGATTTGGCTTTACGTTTCGGATCGTTGTCCACACAGGCCAGATGTGTGCAGAGTATGACTAATAGTTGTCCTATGAACAAATTCCCTCACCTTAGCTGCGGCTCTCTTCAGTTCATCCAGTGTGATCATGGGCCCTTTGGCTGCTTCTCTGCTTGGTTTTCTCCTTGTTCGGGCAGAAAGTTTAGCGGGACGGCCGGGTCTTGGTAGGTTTGCAGTGGTTTAATCCTCTCCATTTTGATATTCTTGCTCGCACAGTGCTCCGGGAGATGTTTAAAGCTTGCGAAATCTTCTTATATCCTATTCCTGCTTTGAACTTCCCCACAACTTTATCCCGGACCTGCCTGGTGTGTTCCTTGGTCTTCATGATCCTGATTGCTCCCTAGTGTTCCCTTAACAGACTCCGAGACCAACACAGAGCAGGTGCATTTATACTGAGACTAGATGACACACAGGTGGACTCTGTTTGTCATTTAGGTCAACATTGGATCATTCAGAAATCATCAGGGAACTTCTGGAGTCAGTTGGCTGAGAGAACAGGGGGACAATATTTTTACACGTCCTACTTTTCAGGTTTTTATTTGTCAAAAAAGTATAAAATATTGTGTGAATTTCGTTCCTCTTGACAATTGTGTCTATCTATCCATCCATCTATATATCTGTACTGGGGCAAATAAGAATGAAAAAGAATCTTGAAAAGAATCAGATACACCATGATACACCATGAAAAAAGTGACATAGTGAACCTTTAACCTTAGATAGAAAATCAAACGGATTATTTCAGTGATTCACAATTGGTTACATTTATACTGCAGAATATTAAGGGTGTCATAATCGTATTTGTTTTAATATATTGTACAGATAACTTTTTAAACATAAGAAACTCTTACAAAAACAGCGTACCTGTGCCGTTTGAGACTCTGTGGGAATGTTCTCGCCTGAGAAACAGTGAAAGATCAAGATTCTTTCATAATAACACACACACACACACACACACACACAAACAAAAACACAATATTACAAACTTCAAACAAAATACTTACGGCATATTGTCATTTTCCAAGCAAGAACGCCAACAATGACAGAAATGAACAGAACCAGTGCAGTTGTACTGGCAATCACTATCACTGTACTGGGATTGGACAAAGACAAAATGTAGTGCTATAACAATTTATATTCCACTCAAAATGTCATTATTTCAACTATATAACTAAAAAAGACATATTATGCTTTTTTAAAGTGTTCATATTTAACTAAACATGCCTAACTAGCATGACATTTAAGAACCCTACATGTGTCACCCAGAGTATTCATTTTTCTAATAATTATAACTCAATACAGAGATGTGAGCGGGGATATGGGGTAGGTGGGAAAAAAAATGAAATTACGGCGCCCTCGAACATCAGTTGCAGGACAATACAGGATTACTCAAATATGCAGGAATTAATTGGTCAAGCTCATTAAAGTTGATTTGGCATAATATGTCCCCTTTAACACTCACTTCACCGGTGCGCTGGACTTTGCAGGTTGACTTGCAGTTGTTGCGTTTGAGAAAATGGTTGCAGATGGTTCAGGTGTGCGCCAGTGTGTCACATCTAATTCAAAGTTAAAATGTTATACTTGTTACAGTCAATGTGCAAAAAGATCGAAGCGGCCATTAGTCTCTTACTCGTCACATTTTCCGTTGCTGTGACTACAGTAGTTGTTACTTCCTCCAACACAGTGAGGTTTACTGGCATCTGAAAGCCATCGTTTTGACACAAATACCATCCACTGTGCTCTTGCTTCAGCCCATTCATGGTGACTTGGGCCACATCTTCCAGCTTTGCCTTGATGCTAACTTTCAAGCCATTCATATCACCAGACTTTGAGATACATTTGCCACCAAACTTGCACCAACTGAATTTGTCTTTCTTTGCATAGTGACACATGATAGTCACACTTCCTCCAGGAACAGCTGTGACGCTCTGCTGGTCGACATATAAACTTGGCACACCTAAAAATGTTATTGCAATTACAGATATATAATAATCATTTTAATTTTTGAAGAAAATGTTACATACCTGAAATTTGTAGAGATATTTTATGCTTTAAATCTAGGATAAGTCTTGACACCCCACACAAAAAACAATTGTCCTCGTCAGTCAGGTTTCTAATAGTCACAGAAAAAACATGTTGACGTTTGTCATCAAAGATTAAATATTTTGTTGATCCACTTGATTGGTCTGTTTGAACCACTTTTTTGCAGGACATCCATGCTGGCTTTTTGCACAGACACATGTATTTATTATTGTCTGTGTACTCTGAAGGATACAGACAAGGAATAGAGATAGAACTCCCCGTCTTAACAGATACATATGCAACTTCCTGAGAGCAAACGCCTGTAAAATAACATTTCAATTAGAATTGAAAAATATTCAACACATGGTCCACTTTACTACATTTTTTTAAATGTACTTACAAACTAAAGCAGCAGCAAAGATGCAGATCTGTGAGAGCATCATCTCTTTCATGTCCAGAGTTTCATCTGTGACACAGCTTCCTCATTTTAGTCATTACATCCCAATATTTACGCTACGTAGACCTGTTAGTCTTAGACCTGATAACTAATCAAATAATGGATTAGTTATCACTCCGACTGGGCCTTTAATCTGTGTTTTAATGCAAATGTATTGTTACTTATGAATAGCCATAAAGGTTCAATATCCATTTCAGTGAAGACCATTTGCATATTACATAGGATGCAGAAATAACTAACCAGAAAGGGGCAACAATTTTACTCAATTTGGTAACGAATTATTACTTCAAATATTATTACTCGAGCAGAAGTAAAAAGTAGTGATCCAAATAATTGCTCAAATAATAAATACAATTAATTAATTGTATTTAAAATCTGATTAATGAGGTAGACCGAAGAGAAGACTGTTAAAAGTACTTTCAGACTTCTTTTATTCTTCATTGTCTGGAGTAGAAGTTGTTGGGTAGGAAGAACTTTATCACTGCTTCGTCATAAGACATGAGTTAGGCCTATATACAGACCAAAATATTGTTTTAAATGAAATTAATACTTTCTGTGAAGTATTTTACATGGCAGTAAAACATGATGTACTCTTTCCAATTGTCCACACAGACTGGCAAAACCATGTTGGTGTTTATTTGTCATCTTTAAATAGGCAGCAGCCCACAATGCCCCCTTCTGAACCATATTTTTAGTTCACTTTTCGTTTTGTCAATAGAAAAAATACAAACATTTAGAGTTGGGCACAAATCTCGCTCGTCTGTCGCTGTACGGTGGGCCTGGGCACGATGTGTATGAGAGGCGCTGCTCTGGGTTTAGGGTCTCACATGAGTAAAACACAAACACTCAACAGGAGCAATGGGAATATTCCTGACTTCACGGTCTTTTTCTACTGCGCTCAAGCTACAAAACAATGGTTATTTGATGACAATCCGCCACATGTTCACAGAGAAAAGATGAAAGCGTCAATGAAGATAAGCCTCCGACCAGTGTGCGCATGAAGTCATTGTCCTTCTTCTTTAAAAGACTAACTGTGGTGGTATAAAGGCGACTGGCAAAGTGAAACAATGGAAAGGTCCTGACAAAAGAGTTTGCAGCCTGTCATTTTCAGAGCTTCTGTCCCTCAGCAAAGTGAAGAGATTGAAGGGGCAGAGGAAAAAGGCTGTGATGTATGTTGTAATCACACTTCCTGTTGAGCGGGAACTCCGGAAAACAAGGGAAACGTACATTGTGTAAAATGTGCAATGTTCATGTGACCAACAAGTCAACAATGCATCGATTCCCTTGCCTGACCAGCCAGTCCCTCCTGCATTCTGTTCAAATGCAGAAGGGTCTGGAATCCTAGTCAGAGCCAATCATTTCGTCGATCCTTTTTGGAGCGATCCAATCTCAGGTGGCGGTTTTTAATGCGTCACACTGAAGACGCAGAACTTGCTTTTCACCCCCGTTCCCAAACATTGAAGATGGCGGACCCGGCGAGTGATCGAGTGCTTACTTCTGATCTCGCTTCGAAGATTTTTGAGACAAAACCGGCAAAGTCATTTATATTTGTCTCAGCTCTACTTGCCATGATGAACTAGCACTCGGGTACGGTCCAGCCCCGGAAGACAAAATGGCGCAATTCAAAACCTATCTGGCGTGTGCTCATTGGCGCATGTCTCCAAAAAAGTTCCCTACTTCCGCGTTACTTCCTGAATAGGAGTCTAGTGCCTCCCCTTTTATGACGACATCACCATGTCCGCTTTGGCGTCGGGAACGAGCACGGCGACAGCGAACGAGAGAAAAGACTGAGGACAGTTTAGCGCGGACTTTTGGAGTCTGTGGTCTTGAAATGGTTACGAAATGTAGAATGATGAATTGTTTAGATCCATAAATATAAGGTATTCATGTTGTAAAGCGAAAATAATGGTTTCTTTGCAGAAAGCATGACCGTGAACTCATGAATGCTTCTTTTTGTGTAGCTAAACGTTAGCTTTTGTTAGCTTGTGTTGAACGGTGTATCATTCATTTACACTTATATTGAAATGACATAAAACACAAGTTACGTGTCTCGTTTGTCTCGGCCACTGTCTTCTTTTTGGTTTCCGTCGACACCGCTCTTCTGATGATCGTTCACGAGGAGGATCGTGCGCGTCAGAGCGCGTACATGTTCGCCGTGACTTAAAAATGTGATTTTTAAGGATTTGAAACGGTAAAGAGTGAATTTCCTCTATTTTATTTTTAGACTAAAAAGAATTTCGCACTTTCGGAATTTTACAGGCCGAACTGTTGAATGGTTGGTGCCTGAAGCTGCAGTCCGCGAGCGGCCACTACTCAATTTGGATCGCGGACAGAGGGGCGCTGCCTTATCCAGTTATTATAATAGATCCATGGTACGGATAGCACAAACATGCCTGGTTGACATACGCTAAGTAATATACGGTCAAGCCATGGATCTAGTCAAGCGTGTTGCGTTTTTGCGTCACTTCTGGGTTTATGTGATTGGTTCTGTTCCGCTCTCTAAACTCCGCCCTGGAAATGGAAATCTAATTCCAGATCCTCTCGTTTTGTAAAGTAGTCTGTCAAAACGTGTCGGGACTGGCCGGTCAGGCAACCGATTACCAGGGCGAAAACGACTGTGTAGAACTTATTTCTACACAGACTAATGCAGGGTTCTCAAACTGTCACGTAAACAATTTTCAACAATAAAAAACAAGTAGGCCTAAAGGACAGTCTGCCGCTTGCTACGATGAAATGTCACTATAAAGGCTTATCAGTTCTTGCAAAACAGTTTTAGATCAATATTTTGTGGTTTACAATGAACTAAATGTAAAAAGATGATGTTATAGTTCAAAAAAGTGTAATATATCTAAAATTAAAACCAAAACTTAACCTATTGCATGCTGAGTCCAACTATACTATTTATTAACTGATCCTACCAACAGTGCGCAGTATTGATCAATGCATTGCGCGCTGTGCTGAAAGAACTACACATTTGACATAATGGCCTCCAAAATGACGTCACATCCGTCACATTTTGATGACGATCTTACGTAACTTCAACTCTTGCGCGAATTGTGAAGGGACGCGGATAAACGGTAGCGGTTCTTCAGTAATCGGTTGTTTTTATTGGTGTTTTGGTTGCCATGGAGCACGGGAAAGAGCGCGTGGTGGCCCTGGTGGACATGGACTGCTTTTACGTGCAGGTGGAGCAGAGGCTGAACCCTGCTCTGGTGAACAAACCGTGTGTGGTGGCACAGTACAAGACGTGGAAGGGAGGCGGGTGAGACCTTTTGACAACCAAACTAATCTAATTTATTCAATCGAGGTCAAAACAGCAGCTGCCCTACATCTGACGCCTGCTTTCGTTCGGACAAGAGCGATTGTTTACACATTTGGCCTTTGATCTGAATAGTTTCTTCCTCCTGTGCGGAATTCAAGTTGCACTAAGCAACTTTTTTGTGTGAAGAGTATCAATTAAAGGTGTTTTTACTGTTTAAAAATCCTTTTGAAAACATGCATTCTTAGTGTGAGCTGGTTTGCTTCTCCACAGATCTGACTAGTCACCTGCATGCTTTCACAAAGATCGATAAGTCTATATGACAGGTTAGACTATACATTTAACTAAAACGTAGTGAACACAATTATAGTTCTGATTTGACTAAACATTTAGCCTATTTGTCCCTAGTTTGACGATTTTTGTATTATTTAGTTTATATTGTAACTGTAGAGGTAATTCCACAACTGTAACCTAGCAACCATACTGTAAAAAAAGAGCCAAAATCCATATAAGCGATACAACAGTTATGATTTAGCAAACAATAATACCATATAACGCCTTTTTCTTTTTCTTTCAATGATTGTTTAAACTGTCAGAAGAGTGTATCAGTTATGTGTAAATTGTCTCTCATATTGATGACATCATAGAGGATTCCATTTTAGAACTCGGCACTACTGGCACTACTCTCTTCACAAACTGCAACTTAACAGAAGTGAAACTATGATAAATATTTACTACAGGTGCTGTCCTTTCAACAATCTAAGTCATAATTAGAAAAGCAGGAGAACCATATTTAGAACCGACTTAAATGCCATACTGTGGAACTTTGTAGGTAAAGCAATATCTCCATAGAGACAAGCAAGTGGTGGACTCTGCACCCAAAAAGTGACATAATGCACCTGAGTCTGTTATGTTACTATATAAGAACATGGTTTAAAATCACATATACACTTGGACTGTATTGTATTTGTATAATAACAGACCCATAGTTGCTGGTAACATGGATAATGTATACAAATGAACTATTCCCTTCTTCAAATGTGATTTTGTAATTCTGTTTTCAGAATCATAGCTGTAAGTTACGAGGCCAGAGCTGATGGTGTCAAGAAAAACATGTGGGTGGACGACGCAAAGAAACTGTGCCCAGATCTGGAGGTGGCCCGGGTGCGGGAGTCTCACGGCAAGGCAGACTTAACACAGTGAGTTTCAGATCACGACTAGCCTCTAAACCCGGTTTAATTGTCTAATCTAATCTAATCTTTTGTTTTTTAGTTACAGGGAGGCAAGTGTGGAGGTGATTGAGGTCATGTCCCGGTTTGCTGTCATCGAGCGGGCCAGTATTGACGAGGCCTACATGGACCTAACCTCTGTGGTCCAACAGCGATTAAAGGACATGACTGACAAGCAGATCGACCCCCATCTCCTGAAGACCACCTATGTCCAGGGTTACCCACAAAAGGCATCTGATGAACCAAAATCAGCTCAGGAGTTCGATAAAGGTATCCAAGCTCACAGATGTTGTTTAGCTTTCAGCGTTTTCATTGTTTTTCTTCTTTATTGATATGCGCAGAGGTCGAGAGGTCTAGAGGTTTAGAGCAGTGGCTGTCGTCTTTACCTGCCACGCTGTCCGCAGACCAGTGCCCGCCCGAGCTGCAGCTTACCCTGGGAGCGATGATCATCGAAGAAATGAGAGCCGCTGTAGAGAAAGACACAGGGTTCCGTTGTTCAGCCGGGATATCTCACAATAAGGTCTTGCATCATTATTTTGTATTTGATAGACGTAAGATACAGTGCCATAATTGTACGTCATGTGTAGGTGCTGGCCAAGTTAGCATGCGGATTTAACAAGCCAAATCGACAAACAATTCTGCCTATGGACTCTGTGCCTGAGCTGTTCAACTCACTGCCCATCAGTAAAATGTCAGTGATTTCAGTAACAATGAATAAATATACAGTGAAATGTGTATACAAATGATGTACGTTGTATGTATGTTTACACAGCCGTAACCTTGGCGGCAAACTCGGCACGTCTATTGCTGAAACTTTGGGAATAGAGAATATGGGAGAGCTCACGCAGTTCTCTCAGGCTCAGCTGGGGCAACACTTTGGGGAGAAGACGGGGTAAGTTTCTACACTTTATCTAATGTCGAAAGATCCTTTAGGATGAGCCTAATTTATGACGAGAGTACAGTATCACAGTATTAAACAGTGAAATTAATACTGATGAATTGACGAGACCGTTACAATGAAAATGAATGATAGTTTTAAAATGCTTAATGCGTAACTATTGTTGAAATTGGTCATGACCTGGTTTATGGTTAATAATACGTCGTTACTGAGCCTGTTCATGGGATTCCTTCCTGATCTGAAAGATTTGGCATAACAACGAAGGATTGTAGAAATAGCGCACTTCAAACCAAAAGATAATCTCTTTTGAATGGGGAAAGATCCTCTCAAAATGTTCAAATCGGGAAGGAATCATTTGGCTGATATCTGTGCAATCTCTGAAAGCACAAATTAACTGAGGGTAAATTCACACTGTGTTTTGCTCAATACACAGCATCAAACATTTTGATATCCAATTATGAATACACAGTGATTAGGTTGAATACTTTAATCCTTACCCTCATGACATCTAATCATTCAACTTCGACGATTCAAACTCGAGTGCTTTTCTCCCTCTTTTGCCCTGTTGTTCTTCCATAATAGTCATTTCCATTGCTTTGCAGCCAGTGGCTTTTATGACCTGTGCCGTGGGATCGGAATTTGAACGCAGTGAAGCCCAGACAGCTTCCAAGTCCTATCGTTGCAGTAAGAAATTTTATGGGAAAAACATCATTGGCCACAAAGGAGCAGGTGCCAGTACTACTAGCATTAAACTCATGAAGAATGGAGAGTTGTTTTGTCCCAATTATGTCAAGTTTTGGTGAATAAAATGCAGTGCCATGATGGGAGAAATCCTTTTGTAGGTGCGAGTATTGGCTTCATCAGCTGGCCCTTGAGCTGGAGGAAAGAACTGACTAAGGACAGGGATGTGGTAAGATTGCTGAGTACTTCTTAGTATGAATGATACTATATATTTAATATGCATTTAAATACATTTTCGACTTCAGAATGGTAGGGTGGCAAAAACTGTTGGAGTACGTCAGCTTGGGGACAAAAAGGCAAGTTTTTCTCGATGTTGTGCTTTGGTCCGCTACGAAGCAAGCAAACTTTCAAGTGACAGTTTTTCAATTATTAAAAGCCTTAACACAGCTGGAAACCAACAAGAAACCTGGTAAGTTGAATAAAACTAAGAATATGAATGTAATTTTCTGGGGTAAAGTTTGACTGTTGTACTCCAGGACTCCACCCCTCACCTTGCTTCACCTGTCAGCGAGCAAATTCAACGACGCACCATCTGCCGGGGGCATTGCTGGCTTCCTTTCTTGCGACGTCTCTGCTACACAGGATCTTTTTGCCTCCACTCAACCCTCAACCCAAGCGTCCTCTGGAGTGAGAAATGACACAGCGCCCAAGAGACCAGGAAGTATTCAGTCCTTGTTCCAGAAAGCTGCTGAGAAACATAAACATCAACTGTCGCTGCAGGCTGAAGAGGGAGAAGAGAAAGAAGTCAGAACTGCCACCCAAATAGCCTCGACCTCTGTTTCTCAGGACATTTTTACAAGTGAGAAAAGTTGCAGTTCCAGTAGAGCGAACCCCAAAAGTAGTATATCTTCATTCTTCCAGACGAAACAAATGGAAAGAAGTGTACAACCAATGTCTTGCAGTGTCGATAAATCAGAGACTTTACGGTCTGTTGATCCAGTTTATAAAAGTACTTCCACAGTTCCAGTGTTAAAATCCACAGATGAGGGGGCCAACTTCAACTGTTCGGTTAATTCAGTGTCTTATGATGATTTTAAAAGCCAATTGGACAAAGATGAACATTATGATTTGATTGCCAATTCTATGAATAAATCTGACATTGAATCTAGTGTCCCAGGTAAGGTTGATAAAGAGGACTTGTGTCAGTGTGAAAAGTGTGGAAAGGATGTTTTGGTTTGGGAAATGCCTGAACACATGGACTTTCACTTTGCAATGGCGCTCCAGAGCTCGTTTTCAGCCTCCTCTGTGTCAGTTACTCAAACATCCCAGAAATTAGGGTCAGCAGCAGGGAAAACAAAAGGCAAAAGTCAAACTGGACCACAAGCCAAACGACCTCGATCTGGTGGAAGCTCAGGGACTTTGGATTCTTTTTTCAAAAAAAGCTGAATATGTATTATATTCACTTTTATGTTGTCATTTTATTTACTTTAATGTTGGCGTATATTTATGATGCATTAAGGCAATGTTTGAAACTGTATTTTATGTATGAACTTGAGTAATAAAAATGATAAAATAATTTTGACCATATCAATATAATTTCAAAGCAGTTTTGCTGCTTTTGTGTGTGTGGATTGTTTGTATTCAGCTGTTCATACAACATGACAAAGGAATATATAAGTATTTTCTTTATTCTAACACCGTAATTGAATCATCACATAAATATTGCATTTCACCCAAATGACTATATGGTATTCCATTTTCTTAAAAAAAAAAAAAAAAAAAAAAAAAAAAGCCAGACATCTGACAAACAACTACACAAAACTTTGGTTGAAATGCTTGAGAACTAATGCCCGCATCAGTGGAACACATGGAACAAAACAGTTTGCTTGTTCTCCCAAACAAACGGTATCCATGGGAGATCAATGTGCACGTAAAGGCCACAACCAGCCCATAACGCGCTTACACATACACTTTTTTTTACCATAAGTAGCACCAACTCAAGTAGGACACTTACAAATTGGTAGATCATTTAAATAAGGAGGCACTGTGTAAAGCCCTGTGCAGGATGTGACATCAAGTAACAATAGGTGGCTAGTTCAGGTCACACAAACATGAAGGCTACAATACATACAACTAAATTTGCATCATCGGTCTACTAGAGACAACACCTCCACTGGAAAGGCTCTATCAAAGTGGCAGTCATCTATACAAACCTGAGGAACTAAAAGCACTTTAAAAGGCGTCAATAAATATAACTGCCCTCTTCATTGAGCGGCTCGATAGCAAATACAAATATAACTCTAAAAACGCACAAGTGGTGTCTGAAAGCTGAGGTCAATATTTAACACATTCTAGAAAAGAATTAAAATGTGTGTATTAAAATAGACTTCTGTCTACAGCATGTGTCTGAGGCACTCGGCTGGTAACCAAAACATCTAGTAGGTTGACAACACCTTTTGTTATGCAAGTCGTGAGTGTGTTAATTCTGTGTTAAAAAGACACATTCAAGCTTCAGTGCAAGTGGCAAAGTGTGCATCAATATGTGCACCAACGTGTGCTTAATAGTCCAATCCGATGTCAACAGTGCACGTGTGTAACTTTGCACAAAAAAGGTCCACTTGAGTTTACATTCTACTCCGTAGAAAGGTGATGGTGGTATTGTCAATCAGTGGCTCACATTTAAAACTGTAGAACACCATCGAGTCAAGAAGAGAATGCAGAGGTTTTTAAAAGATCGGGGTGTATGTAGCATCTGGGCCCATCCTCCTCTCTTTGGGATGGTTTGTACTGGGTCACGGATTGCAACTTTGTGACATGTCCGATGCCTTTGGTTACACCTCTCTCTGAAGAGCATTTTTGCGCCCACTTTTAGGTATTCTGGGTGTTTGATGAATCTAAAACGGACCTCTGCTTTTTCACCTGTCCTTAGTGCTTCCTGGGGTATAAATTTGAAAGACAAAATATTAGACATTGTTTTTTGAATCAAAAAGATTAAGAGAAAACTATCAGGACTGACCTTTCCATACAATTCCTCCACAATGGCAGTTTGTCTCACATTGTTAATGTGCACAGTAACCTGGAAACCTTTGTGAAAGGTCTTGGCGTGGAAAAGTAGCAACAACCTCTGCCTCAAATGTCCAGCAGATGGTCGGATCCATCTCTGGACTTACCATCACCATGCCCTGTTTAAGCAGATTTTTTAAATGTAGAATGCTAAATAATGTAAGCACACGCGTAAAATCTATTTGTCTTTGGCCTGACCTTTCTTAATAATGAGCGGTCGAATTCTCCAAGCGCGAGTGTAGCAGCCTGACCAGCCTTTAAAAACCCTGCATGCTGACCGATTCCTCTGGATGCTGCCTGACTGTCAGTTTGTGAAATTGTCCAGCGTCTGTAGGCCCTACCACAAGGTCGTCCCCTTCACGACAAATGCCACTAGTGAACAGAAAAATGTTGATTATATAATACAACATTTGAACTGATATTGTACATAAGTTATGGTAGATAAATGGAAATTACCTGTACAGAGTTCCTCCCACAAACTGTTCCCACCTCAGGAACAGAGTAGATCTCATCCACCTGCATTAATGTAGTCATCACTTTCCTTTCTCGTAAGTAAATGTAAATGAAATCACTTCATTTACTCTTCTTTTAAACCAACCTGAAACTCTGTTAACTGTTGCATCAGCTCCTCCTGGTCTTTTCTGTTGCTCAGTGGAGGGATAATGTTGAAGAAAACCTTCAGCAAGTCTAAGCTCTCTCCAGACACACTGGACAATGTGAAGATGGTGTGTGATACTAGAAGGAAAACAAATGTTGCCATGTCATTTGATGTATGTAACAAACATTCTCTCAAACCAGTTTGGACGTACTTGGGAGACTGGGCAAACTGCTGTGCAGCGGTAACGGCGTCGTCTTTATTTGCTACAACCATTGGAACCTTATTACATCCAGGCTGGTTTCAAGACGCGCTCTAGCTGTCCGTACTGTGCGCTCCTCACTGTAGCTCGTGTGCATAAATCCACTTTACTGATGCATGAGAATGAAGATGGGCACTTTCAAGAGTCAGCCATAAAGATGGCTCACACATACCAGATAGTGGCTATGTTATTGTTTTAATATTTACACCGTGTGTGTTACCGCTGTGTAGGAAGAAATCGAGGGGAAATCTAATTTTAAGAAGATTTTCGAGAATATAGATAAATGCAAATATTATTGAGACATTTCTGACATATTTGACAACATAATAGCCTTCAGTAGAGAGAGGGGCCCAGATTACTATAAGGAAGCTGGAATTTGGGGAGTTCAGCGAGGTAACTTTCCTTTCTATCCAGGATTAACGTAAATACTGCCGCGTGGGTTGTGTTAACTTTGGCTTATTACGGAAGAACAGAGGGTTATATGGGCAAAGTCAAATTTGGGCGCAATCACATAGAGGGTTGGATTCAATACATTCCGAATAGAACCCTCTTTAGATATTCTTCTCCCATAAGAGCTTGTAGGAACACTCCCATTCCCCATGTTCCATGAAAATCATTTAACGTCTATTCCAAAATCAGAGCATCGGTTAAATTCTAAAGTAGAACAATATTGAAATTGGAGTTATGTGCTTTCTCGATATAAGACGAGTATAAAAATATAAATAAATTTATTATTATTATATAAATTACAAAAAAAAAAAAAAAAACAACAAAAATTCATAAAGGAATAAAAAAAAAAAAAGGAAAAAGAATAAAAAAAAAGAATAACAAAAAAAAGAAATAAAAAAAAAAATTAATATAAAAAAAAAAGAAAAAAAAAAAGAAAAAAAAAAAGAATTTAGAATAAAATTCTACAGCTGGGGGAGAGACGTTGAACACACACTGCAGGTTTAACGTTGGCAGAATCTAGGAGGTGAAAGAAAAAAAAAAGTGCAAGCCTACAACGAGTAACGCAGCCTGCCTTTTCACCCTGCATTTCATTCTTTTAAGCGAGTTGTGAACAGGCCGCGTCACAAAAACAATTATGAAGTGCTGTATATTGGCTACAGAAAATATCATGAATAAATGTAATTGGTTTAACCTACTTAAAGACACAAGATAACATGTACATCGATGAAAATTTGGTTAGGTATACTTCGGCGTTAACCCTGGTTTTAGTTACTACAAAGAAGGGTTAGGGTTTGCAGGGTCACTTTCAATCGAAGCTAGAATCCCTATCTCCTGAAATCATTAAACGTGCTTTCAGAGCATGTTAAATCTCTAAAGTAAGACAAAACAGAATATGAGTTGCTCCAAGAGTATAAAAAAAAAAATCACAGGGAAACTGAAAAAAGTGTGAAGGAAAAAAAAAAAAAAAGAATAAAAGGGCAGCTTCAACGAGAATCGCAGCCTGCCTTTACCTTTCACCTGCATTTCCTTTCACCTGCATTTTCATTCTTTAATTCTCTTAATCTTTCGATCTTAATTTGATTGGCTCGTGCTGACCCATGAATGTGTGTCTTAATTCTGAAAATCTGGGATTGACAAAGCGAGGGTTGTGAATAGGGCCTGTCACAATAACAAAGGTTATGAAGTTGCGGTATATGGGCTACAGAAAATATCATGGATAAATAATTAGTTTTTAACCTAACATCTGAATAACATGTACATCATGTAAATTTGGCCCTTGATTACAGTATGGTTGCTAAATTTTGAATTCCTTAAATTATTTGCTTGCCCATGTCCACAGACCAGAAAGTAAAATTATGACCCCGACTTGAAACTGTCAAAATTAAAAAGGAAACAAATCTAAAATACAATGATCGAGTTAAACTATGTTTTAATGAAACCTGTGCACTTCAATTGTTCAATCGTCTACAGCTTATATATTATTGTGCCAAAAAATGATAAAATAATTGGTCCAGCCATTTTCATCCTACAGGCCTCCAGTGATGTATTAAGTTATCATACACTTTCTTAGTTTTATTTTCATTCCATCATAAAAATGAACAAGACATTTTAAATGTAGTAATTGAACATAACAAGCATGCAAAGTGCATGATTTGATGCCACAGAACAAACAGCATCAAGCAAATAGTATAAAAATAAAGTAATACAGGTACCAATTGCTGACCCTTGGGGTACCCCCAAGTCATTTAACACCACCAACATGCACACTTTGTTTTCCCCTTCTGGTGAAAATTCAGTACAGTATTGAATTAAACCTTATTTGGCTAGGATAGGAATAATAAAAAGGTAAATGTTAATTCTCATGTTTAGTTTTTGACATAGTATTCGTGTGGCTAAAGTTTTATTTTTGGCAGTTAGTTTGACATATTATTGTGGCATTATTGTTATTGCTTGTTGAATTAAAATTGCGGAAAATAAAAGAATAAGGGACGGCATGACATTATTGGCCATCATTACATTATTGGTTGGCAAAGGCCCAAGTAAATTACAAAATGTGCGCTATTGAAGCAAATATTGCCCAATTTCTTCATCTTAAGTGACTGTGCAATTAATCAAGATTATTCCAAAACAAAATACTTGTCAGAAGTGGGATTCGAACCCACGCCTCCAGAGGAGACTGCGACCTGAACGCAGCGCCTTAGACCGCTCGGCCATCCTGACATGCACACCATTGGAAAGCTTCCCAGATTAGATAAGGCAGGATCAGTGTGAAGTGTCAGATGTACTATCTGTTGCTGGCTTGTAACACTGACACTTGAGTGGCAAGTTGTTTTTCCAGTTGGCCTTTCCTTGTGCTATATAGTGAGAGTCAAATGTATGAGCTAGAAACTTAAAAAGAGCCGTCGGTTTAGGCACAATTCTGACTGTAAAAGATAGAAGGACAAAAAATCCAGTCCATAATATCTTTAGCCCAATCCGGCAGGCATGATGTGATGTACTATTACACAAGTAGCATCTGCAGCTTGAAATGACAAAATTGTTTGTACAAGTGAAATACAATGGTAGCATATGGGTGAAAAAAACTGCAAAGAGGAAGCAATTTAGGCAGAGGAATTATTACAACTCTGGGAAGCCAGTGTAAAACCTTCTTGGATTATACTGTGCTGGTGTAAATAAAATGACGAAAAAAGACTGATGTACCACATTGTTTGTCTATGTCAAATGTAGTTCAGTAAAAGTAAACCACCACTGCCACGCCGTTTAATATCTGCGGCTTTTCACCGACACTTGTTAACGTCAGCCACTGAGTGATCAGTGCTTGTCCTTTCTTTCAGAGAAGCCGAACTTAAAAGAGTGTGTTTGAAACCTATAAGTTATGCCATTAACAGCGGTGGTACTCTTCTGGAAAGGCGCCAAGTTGTTTATATCACCAATTTGGACAACAGGACTCAAGTCCTATAAAAGCACCACTCAACAGTAGTGCGTTCCTGCTAAAATACCAAAAGGTTCTCAGTCACACAGGGCACCTGTAAATTGTAGGTAGTTTTTAAAAAAAAGTATTAGGTTATTTCTATACTTATTACTCTGACACAAGTAGCTTATACTTCATCACATATATCATAATACTTGTAGTATAAACTGAGGTTACCTGCAGCAATATTAAGCAACAAATTTATAACATGCATTGACCTGAATCTATCAGGGGACTAACCGACCAAAACTTAACTAAATAAAATAAAAAATAATAAAACATACAGCTGATCCACTTAAGTGTAAATGAATGTACACAAAAAAAACAAACAAACAAACAAACAAACAAACTGTACTGCTGGAATTAAAACATAAAGACAAGTTCTTACCAATGCCTGTGTTTGCACTGACGACCAACATCGCAAAATCAGGACAAGTAGCTGGTGAGGCCAAAGATGGTCGTTTTCAGATACTTGTGGTGGCCCGCCAAATCAATAAATGTGATCATTTTAGAGGCACTCTCACAAATCTCCTCTGCTGTTCGAGACTCACTGTAATTTACAACCTAAAAAGACAAAAATGAAGGGAAATCATCACTAGAAAGTTGTTTTATTTTCTTTAAGCCAAATAGGTTTTTATGCTCAGTTACCTCTCCTTTGCTGTTGAATCCAAGTACCTCAAAGCTGATACTTGATGTCCGCCCAGTCTGGATTTCATGGAGATGTCGGAAGACGTTGAGCCTTGCCCGGCCACGTCCGTTGTCCAGCTCCCCCTGTGTTAAGACGCCAAGTAATGTAGACTTTCCTGAGTCCACATTACCCAGCACAGCTACTCGTAAGTCCAAGAACTGTGGGAAACAACAGGCACAAAGGGCTTAATACATGGCACTTCTACAATTAGAACCATTGGTGAATATTTGTAGAGAAGCTACACTGGTTGTTTTTTACCTGTTGGTCGTCTGGCACTTTGCGAATGAGAACTTCGGCAATCCTACGAGGACTATCAGAGTCCTCATCGACTTCACTTTGTCTGAGGACAGTGATGTCAGCTCCCACTCTGGAAAAACAAATAAATAAATAAAATAAACCTATATTCAAATCTGATTCACGTCACGTGTTGATTAGATTACTTTTGCGCCATCAGATGGAGAGTCTTTAATGACGCCCTCATATCTTCATCCGTTAGCCCCACAAGCATGCCGTTGTCCTCAACACCAATCTGATAGACAGCCTCGCCTTTTCCCTCCTGGAGACGCCATTTCATTTGCGTTGCCAGGTGCTCAAAGCGGTATTGAGTTGGATTCACCAGCTTCAACTAGATAGGCAGTGATATTTTTGATAAGGAATTATTCAAATGTATTCTCTTCATTTGTTTGTTTACTTGCCTTGTATTCTATGTTTCCCTCTTCAGCACCTAAGAGAGGAAGAGAATGAAGAGAATGTGAAAAGGTCAAACAAACAGAAACAAAACCAGTTTGTGAAGAAGAGACACAGCAGCAGGTCATTGCTCTACGAAAGCGCACAAAGAAATAATATGTCAAAGTCAGGAGCTGCTTTTCCACTTGAACTATTATACAGCAATAATATCAGCACTTTGTGATGGTACAGTATAATGTCAGTATAATAATATAATATCAGTTTAGTTTATAATAAACAGAAACATCCATGTATGATAATGCCCTCTAATGAACCTATTTATTATGTAACAGCACCACACATGGGATATGTTCAAACTTGTCTTCAGAATAGACTTTAAAAAGGCAGTGCTAAAAGCTTTCTGATGCCTGGTTACGTTTCAGAATCATGCCATGTCTTTGATATTTGAGGTGACCCAATAAGTTTTTATTTTTATTTTGTATACATATAAAACCAAATAGTTGGTTTAGTTGTACACAAATGTTTCAGTAGCAAATCATTTTCAGATTTGCTGTTTTTTGTGTAAATAATTTCAAACGTCAATGTGGTCAATAATCTGCCAGTTTGCTCTGTCTGATCCTTTCTGTTTCAGAAGAGACACATCATGCCCTTTTGTTTGATTGAAATATATGTTGTTTTATTATTGCTCAGTGTTTTGTGTTGCACCTTCATGCCGAGACAAGTTCCTATGCCTGTGAAGTTTGTTCATTGACAATGGCAATAAACTCCTTCTGATTCTGATTCTGATTCTGAAATAAGCAGAAGGCACCATGGTGAAATTATGATTCGTATGATTCGGTCAGGGCAGAGAAAAGGAAGTGCCGCCGGGCCAAATCAAAGCTCCGTGTTAAAAAATACATTTACAGAGAAAAGTTGTACATGTAGAACCTAATTTTATGTAGAACTAGGGAAGGATAGTTTTCTGAAATAATTGGACAACTCGCGTGTCCTGTTTGCCACAGTAAATAGATTAACAAACATCCATTTCCACTTCCAAGTGTAATGAGTGTTTGCATTATTCTTTAATGACAAAGTTCAGGGCATTAAAAATGCTTTAAATTCTACAATGCAAAAAATAACCCTCAAACCACCTACACACTTAGAGCTGACTCACTTTGCACCTGTAACTGACACAAACTGTCCAGGAGATCATCACCAGTCTGAGGTTCATCTACATGCTGCCTCGATGTGTTACCCACCAGATTTCTAAAGTCTGTGCTGAACAGTTTGTTAGTTCCACTCACTCAAATAGTTAACATGTCGCTTCAATCTGGAACATTCCCAATGTCTTTGAAAACTGCGGTCATAAAGCCTCTCCTAAAGATTCCGCAGTACTGAGCAGTTACATCGCCAATCTGCATATTTTGGGGCAAAGTCCTCGAGAAGGTTGATTACCACCAGCTCACTGACAACTCATTTGATGTTTTCCAGTCAGATTTTAGACCTCATCACAGCAGAGACTGCTCTTGTCAAGGTGGCATCCACCTGAACACTGACGCGGGCAAAGCCTCAGTCTTAATTCTGTTAGATCTGAGTGCTGCTTTTGACACTGTCGATCATGGGATACTTTTACAGAGACTAGAGGACTTGGTGGGCATCACTGGCACTGCCTTAAATTGGTTGAAGTCCTATCTGAAAGACAGGAAGTACTTTCAGATTGGACAGGAAGAAATTGGTAACTGTGTCTCAGACCATATGCCCCTGACCTGTTGGGCATGTGGTCTTTCCTCCAGCTGAATCAAGACTTGAAGACTCAGAGTTTAACTTTAACAGCCACGCCAAATCAATAACATCAGAAGCTTTTTACCATTTAATAAACATTGCCAAAATCAAAAGTATAGTGTCTGAACCAGACTTTGAGAGACTCCATGCATTTGTCTCCTGTAGGTTAGACTACTGTAACGGCCTGCTCACCGGCCTCTCCAAAAGAGCTGTAAAACAGCTGCAGTACATCCAGAAATGCTGCTGCCCGGGTCCTGACTAGAACCAGGAAGTACGATCACATTAGTCCTGTGCTCAGGTCTCTGCACTGGCTCCCTGTGGCTCAGAGAATAGACTTCAAAAGCAGCTCTGCTTGTATACAAGTCTCTCCATGGCCTAGCACCAAAGTACATCTCGGACATGTTAGTGCCATATGAACCATCTCGGACCTCAGGGACTGACTTCTTGTTGGTATCCAGAGTCAGGACCAAAGATATGGAATCAGCGTTCCAATTTTACGGAGCTAAAATATGGAACTGTCTCCCTGAGGCCGTGGGACGGGCCCCTTTTCTGGCAGTGTTTAAATCTTGACTAAAAACAGTTCCGTTTTGCTGTGCTTTTAAGTGAAGGCATTTTATCTGCAATTCATTCATTTTAATTACATTTTAAAGTAATTATTTATTCTTTAAATTTGTCTTGTGTATTGGGAGTTACAACATATTAGATATTTCTTTCACAACACCTCAGTATTTGTTCAGGTTATGTTAATCATCATCAAAAAGAAAACACTTTGTACTTGTACAACACTTGTAAATAAAATTTTAAAAATAAAATACACTTTTTTTGTTTTGTTTTTTTAATCTGCTTCTTCACAAAAAAATCAAGTATATTATTTGAGGTTAATTTAAATAATGTCACGTTGTTCTGCTGTGTTGATGTTGCATATTATGTATGGGTATGCCAGAGTTTATATCCGTCATAACCATCTATACATAAAAGATGAATTCAATCATGTGTAGTTTTTTTTTACTTTAGGGTGAATGTATAGGTGAGAGGGAAGAGGGATTCTTATATTTCTAATAAGTCTGTGTTTTTCCATCGTATAAAGTAATTTAATGTCTTTTGTAGAACCAGTGAAATTAGTAGATGTACTCAGATGACAGATAAGTGTTGAGCGCGCCAGAGGAAATTTTCCTCCGAAAAGATCTTACACACTCGCGAAAAGAAGCGTGCTCGACCTGTCTTAGAAGGATGGGCGAAAACGGCATTGAGTTGGATGTGGATGGTCAGATGTTTCACTGCGACCTCAATGAAATAGTGGTCACTTTTTAAGAACAGTGCAGAGGCAGAGCCAAACATGTGCAGCAGGCTTTTAGCGGCTGCTTTACCAATGGTTTTGAGGTCTTTGGCTCTGAGCTCGTCGTCTTCAGGGACCAGGACCAGGTTCTCAACTTTTCTTAGTCTTTGAACAAGAGTCACTTGTTGGACATCATCAGGGTAACTATGGGGTTTTGTGACCAGTTTTTTGACCATTGCTGCGATCATGCAGTGAGTGGCTTTAGAGCACTGTCCTTTTCCATTGGACTTTGGTTCTTCTGTGATCGGGTCTGGCCTGGGTTCCTCTGAGGTCTGGACTGGCCTGGGTTCCTCCGAGGTCTGGACTGGCCTGGGTTCCTCTGAGGTCTGGGCTGGCCTGGGTTCCTCCGAGGTCTGGACTGGTCTAGGTTTTGCCATGTTATAGCCTAATTTCAATAACGTAGGCCTATGGAAGGTATTCCATGTAATATCTGTGGTATTATCCCTTTGCATCTATCTAAAAAAGTTGCCTATTTCTCTAGATGCTCCTCGTCGTATGTTGTTGTATTGCTTTTAATGAGCGGTTGGCAGCCAACTGAAAAGGTGCATTTACCGCCACCTACTGTAGTTGTACGTCTTTTAATGTATGTGTTTTATGCTATACTGTAAAAAAAAAAGAAAAAAGAAAAAAAAAAGGGGGAGAGGGAGACAGACAGAGAGAAAAAAGGAGAGAAAAAGCCTCCTAGTCTTATAACCTCTTCTTTCTTCTTTGGTGGTGTTTTATGGCAGTTGGAATCCATAGTGTTACATTACCGCCATTCTTTAGACTTTAGTCTTTAGACTCCATTCTTTAGACTCCATTCTTTAGACTCCATTCTTTAGACTTTAGTCTTTAGACTCCATTCTTTAGACTCCATTCTTTAGACTCCATTCTTTAGACTTTAGACTCTATCCTTTAGACTTCATTCTTTAGACATTAGACGTTAGAACCACCAGAACATGACAGCAGACGGGGAATTTCTTTACTCTGATACTCATTTAGTGTGTTTTCTGTTTCTGCACGATTAAAATCTTTTGTTCCAAGATATATTTTTTGGTCACACAGTTCACACCTTTGCTTGATGACGCTATAGAACAGACCACAAAAATCATAACCATTCTTTTACGCATGCGCTCACGGCTAGAAATGTTTTGAGGTCATTTTAATATTAAAACGCTGTATTGTAGGTAGCATTTCAAAATTTTACTACTAAACAGCTTTGCGCAGCCACTTTTGCTCGTCTTTGGGGACAGTTTTGGCGCATAAAAGTCCATGTTTTTATTGACAGTCATTTCAACTTGCTACGTGTCACTTTATCGCAAGTTCAAAGGAGAAGCACTGTAAACCGGAAATAAAGAAGTTAAACTCGATTTTGTATAGAGTTGAACAGGACATGCTAACAATGAATAATGTTAGCATGTTTGCTGATTTGTGCAGCTAGTGAAAAGGGTGTGTTTGTATTTCAGCTTACCTCTGGGGGCAGATACGGCGTGTTTTTATTCGGTCTGAAGTTGTTGCGGGAGAATCGTGCCCTTGCTTTCTTGTTGGCTTTTGCATTAGCTTTTTTAGAGGCTAGCCCAAGTCCAAACTTTCCGTTACCGGCACCAAGTTGAGGTCGAGAGCTGGGTTCATTTCCTGAGCCAAATAAGTCGAATACCCGCGCATCCATCCGCAGCAACGAACTACTTCAACGTCCTAACTTCCAACTTTTACCGCGAAAATTAATGAAAGGACAATAATTCAGATGGCGCGGGACAGCTGTGTTGTTGAGTTAGCCTGCTGTCAGTATCCTACGCCCCCCAAAGCTAAGAACAAAGCCCACGACCCCCCGCACTTCGATCTGAAGTGCGGGAGTCTCGCGGCAGGGCAGATTTAACACAGAAAATCGTTTAATCTAATCGAATATGTTCGTCATGAGTAGGTGATAGCTAAATTAGCCATATCGACAAACAATCCTGCCTATGGACGCTGTGCCTGCGCTGCTCATCAGTAAAATCTTCTTTGGTGGTGTTTTATGGCGGTTGGTAAAATGTCAGCGATATCCTGTACAGTTGCCGAGATGACGATGTCACGCCTTTGACGATGATGTCACCCATCACCAACATTCTGCCAATAGGGAAAATGGCAACTTTGACAACGGAACCCGAAAAAACGACAAGTAACTCCGAGAATGAACTACAAAACGAACTTTGAATGACGAAAATCAGACAACAGGTGTGACCTGTGATACGTGGCAAAAACGGTTGGTATAACAAGAGATAATAAAATATGAGAAAAATAGAGATCATTACACAGTCACTCAATGATGTACATTTTACCTATGTTCACACCGCCATAAACCGCCATAAAACACCATCAAAGAAGAAGTAGGTGGCGGTAAATGCACCTTTTCAGTTGGCTGCCAACAGCCACTAAAAGTAACACGACAACAACTGTCAGCTTTTTGTGTTTTGTGCTACATACATTCCTAAATGTAAATATTCATACATATTATAACCCACGCACTTAAACCATTCATTTAAAAGTATTTTTTCTTTCTTAAAAAGCAAAGCATAAGGTATGGAATAGGAAAAACTCTGCTTATGGGGAGCAATGGGAACGATCAGCTCGATTGCTAAAGTCTGGTTTTAACGGGCATTAATCCGACATGAATCCGACATTTTTGAGACGCTGAAAATTTTTACACCAAATTTATTTTGCAATTAATTTTAAAAAAAGGCACAAGCAACTGTATTTTAGATTAAAACATTGTATTTTCATACACTGAAATTTAAAACAGTACAAATTGAATATTAAAGCATTGTATATATACATTTTTAAAATCATATTTATATTCAATGAATATTTTTGATTGGATGTTAAAAAAAAATCAGTTCACATCATTCAAATGCCAAAAATTAAATTACATAAATTCAGTATAAAATAAAAGCTTTGGTAATAAACACACAAAATAACCTTCATAGTAAAGTATCACAGTATTAATTGATAAAACAAGACCGTTAGAATGGAAATGAATTAGTTTCAAAATGCATAATGGGTAACTATTTTAGAAAATAAGACTGCAAGTCAGAATTCTATGTTAGAATATCCCGGTAAAGATTCAGTATGTTCTGGTTTATGGTTAATAACCCTGGAGTTACTGGGTTTCTGGCAGAAGGATTCCTTTCTGATTTGAAAGTTTTGGCATGACAACGAAGCAACATTAAAACAAAATCTTCAAATCGTGAAGGAATTATTTGCCTGAAACCCATGGATCTGTTCAAAATAGACAAAAGCTGGTGCAATCTCTGAAAGCAAAAATTAACTGAGGTGAAATTAAGAAATCATAATTTGTTGCTCTATACACAGTATCACCAATTATTAATACACAGTGATTAGGTTGAATACTTTACCCTTACCCTCATGACATCTAATCATTCAACTTCGACGATTCAAACTCGAGTGCTTTTCTCCTCTTTCGCCCTGTTGTTCTTCCATAATAGTCATTTCCATTGCTTTGCAGCCAGTGGCTTTATGACCTGTGCCGTGGGATCGAATTTGAACCAGTGAAGCCCAGACAGCTTCCCAAGTCTATCGGTTGCAGTAAGAATTTTATGGGAAAAACATCATTGGCCACAAAGGAGCAGGTGCAGTACTACTAGCATTAAACTCATGAAGAATGGAGAGTTGTTTTGTCCCAATTATGTCAAGTTTTGTGAATAAAATGCAGTGCCATGATGGGAGAAATCCTTTTTGTAGGTGCAGTATTGGCTTCATCAGCTGGCCCTTGAGCTGGAGGAAAGGCTGACTAAGGACAGGGATGTGGTAAGATTGCTGAGTACTTCTTAGTATGAATGATACATATATTTTAATATGCATTTAAATACATTTTCGATTCAGAATGGTAGGGTGGCAAAACTTCTAACTGTTGGAGTACGTCAGCTTGGGGACAAAAAGGCACGTTTTTCTCGATGTTGTGCTTTGGTTCGCTACGAAGCAAGCAAACTTTCAAATGACAGTTTTTCAATTATTAAGAGCCTTAATACAGCTGGAAACCAACAAGAAACCTTGCAAATTGAACAAAAATAAAGAATAATAAAGAATATTAATTACATAGTATCTTTTTGCCTCAACCCAAGCGTCCTCTGAAGTGAGAAATGACAGCGCCTAAGAGACCAGGAAGTATTTAGTCCTCGTTTCAAAAAGCTGCTGAGAAACAAACGTCAACTGTCACCGCAGGCAGAAGAGGGAGAAGAGAAAGAAGTCAGAACTGCCACCAAAATAGCCTCGCCCTCTGTTTCTCAGGACATTTTTACAAGTGAGAAAGGTTGCAGTTCCAGTAGAGCGAACCCCAAAAGTAGTATATCTTCATTCTTCCAGACGAAAACAAATGGAAAGAAGTGTACAACAGTCTTGCAGTGTATACTGTTGTCTAAATTATATTTTTCTGATTTTGCCAAATAGTCAATATAAATGATATATTTTCCAGTAATCAACCCTTAGAGTACATTTCAAATGTTACTAAAACAACCCCCCCCACAGTATTCCCCCCCCCCAAAAAAAATAACTTAATACACCGTTCCAAATTATTATGCACAACAGAATTTCAAACCATGTTATTGTTGTTAAAGAAACTGAAAAATGGTAATTTGTTAAATTAGAAGCATTAGCAGGTCATATTTACTGCAATAATATATAATTTCAAAGCAGTTTTGCATCTTTTGTGTGTGTGAATTGTTTGTATTCAGCTGTTCATACAACATGACAAAGGAATATATAAGTATTTTCTTTATTCTAACATCATAATTGGATCTGTACATAAATATTGCATTTCACCCAAATGATTATATAGTATTCAATTCTTTACGTTTAAATAAATGAAGATCATGTTGGTAAAAAACAAGACTATTAAAATATACTATAAAATACCTCTCAGATGCATCAACATAAACACTGACATCTGACAAACAACTACAAAAACTTTGGTTGAAATGCTTGAGAACTAATGCCCCATCAGTGGAACACATGGAACAAAACAGTTTGCTTGTTCTCCCAAACAAACGGTATCCATGGGAGATCAATGTGCACGTAAAGGCCACAACCAGCCCATAACGCGCTTACACATACACTTTTTTTTACCATAAGTAGCACCAACTCAAGTAGGACACTTACAAATTGGTAGATCATTTAAATAAGGAGGCACTGTGTAAAGCCCTGTGCAGGATGTGACATCAGTAACAATAGGTGGCTAGTTCAGGTGACACAAACATGAAGGCTACAATACATACAACTAAATTTGCATCATCGGTCTACTAGAGACAACACCTCCACTGGAAAGGCTCTATCAAAGTGGCAGTCATCTATACAAACCTGAGGAACTAAAAGCACTTTAAAAGGCGTCAATAAATATAACTGCCCTCTTCATTGAGCGGCTCGATAGCAAATACAAATATAACTCTAAAACGCACAAGTGGTGTCTGAAAGCTGAGGTCAATATTTAACACATTCTAGAAAAGAATTAAAATGTGTGTATTAAAATAGACTTCTGTCTACAGCATGTGTCTGAGGCACTCGGCTGGTAACCAAAACATCTAGTAGGTGACAACACCTTTTGTTATGCAAGTCGTGAGTGTGTTAATTCTGTGTTAAAAAGACACATTCAAGCTTCAGTGCAAGTGGCAAAGTGTGCATCAATATGTGCACCAACGTGTGCTTAATAGTCCAATCCGATGTCAACAGTGCACGTGTGTAACTTTGCCACAAAAAAGGTCCACTTGAGTTTACATTCTACTCCGTAGAAAAGGTGATGGTGGTATTGTCAATCAGTGGCTCACATTTAAAACTGTAGAACACCATCGAGTCAAGAAGAGAATGCAGAGGTTTTTAAAAGATCGGGGTGTAGTAGCATCTGGGCCCCATCCTCCTCTCTTTGGGATGGTTTGTACTGGGTCACGGATTGCAACTTTGTGACATGTCCAATGCCTTTGGTTACACCCTCTCTGAAGAGCATTTTTGCGCCCACTTTTAGGTATTCTGGGTGTTTGATGAATCTAAAACGGACCTCTGCTTTTTCACCTGTCCTTAGTGCTTCCTGGGGTATAAATTTGAAAGACAAAATATTAGACATTGTTTTTGAATCAAAAAGATTAAGAGAAACTATCAGGACTGACCTTTCCATACAATTCCTCCACAATGGCAGTTTGTCTCACATTGTTAATGTGCACAGTAACCTGGAAACCTTTGTGAAAGGTCTTGGCGTGGAAAAGTAGCACAACCTCCGCCTCAAATGTCCAGCAGATGGTCGGATCCATCTCTGGACTTACCATCACCATGCCCTGTTTAAGCAGATTTTTTAAATGTAGAATGCTAAATAATGTAAGCACACGCGTAAAATCTATTTGTCTTTGGCCTGACCTTTCTTAATAATGAGCGGTCGAATTCTCCAAGCGCGAGTGTAGCAGCCTGACCAGCCTTTAAAACCCTGCATGCTGACCGATTCCTCTGGATGCTGCCGACTGTCAGTTTGTGAAATTGTCCAGCGTCTGTAGGCCCTACCACAAGGTCGTCCCCTTCACGACAAATGCCACTAGTGAACAGAAAAATTTTGATTATATACAACATTTGAACTGATATTGTACATAAGTTATGGTAGATAAATGGACATTACCTGTACAGAGTTCCTCCCACAACTGTTCCCACCTCAGGAACAGAGTAGATCTCATCCACCTGCATTAATGTAGTCATCACTTTCCTTTCTCGTTAAATGTAAATGAAATCACTTCATTTACTCTTCTTTTAAACCAACCTGAAACTCTGTTAACTGTTGCATCAGCTCCTCCTGGTCTTTTCTGTTGCTCAGTGGAGGGATAATGTTGAAGAAAACCTTCAGCAAGTCTAAGCTCTCTCCAGACACACACTGGACAATGTGAAGATTGGTGTGATACTAGAAGGAAACAAATGTTGCCATGTCATTTGATGTATGTAACAAACATTCTCTCAAACCAGTTTGGACGTACTTGGGAGACTGGGCAAACTGCTGTGCAGCGGTAACGGCGTCGTCTTTATTTGCTACAACCATTGGAACCTTATTACATCCAGGCTGTTTCAAGACGCGCTCTAGCTGCCGTACTGTGCGCTCCACTGTAGCTCGTGTGCATAAATCCACTTTACTGATGACAATGAAGATGGGCACTTTCAGAGCCATGGCCAACCCAAGATGCTCCCGTGTTGTACCCGCTGTAGGAGAAAATAGGGAAACTAATAAGATTCTCATTAGAAAATGCATTTATTGAGACATTCTGACATTTGCAAATAGCCTTGTACCAGAGGGCAGTACTACGAAGCTGGATTAGAGGGTTAGCGAGGTAACTTCAGGTTAACCCTGGTTTGTTACTACAAAGAAGGGTTAGGGTTTGCAGGGTCACTTTCAATCAAGCTAGATCCCATTCCCTGAAATCATTAAGCAGCTTCAGAGCATGTTAAATTCCAAAGTAAGACAAAATAAATATGGTTGCTCACGAGTAAAAAAAAAAAAAAAATTAAATAAATTATTTATTTATTTATATATTTTTTTTAAATCACAGGGAACTGAAAAACAGATTTATGCAGAATCTAGGAGTGAAGAAAAAAAAAAAGTGCAGCCTCAACGAGAACGCAGCCTGCCTGTCCTTTCACCTGCATTTCATTCTTTAAGCTAGTTGTGAACAGGCCTGTCACAATAACAAATTATGAAGTGCGGTATATGGCTACAGAAAATATCATGATAAATAATTGGTTTTAACCTACTTAAAAGACACACCATAACATGTACATCATGAAAATTTGGCCCTTGATTACAGTATGGTTTCTAACTTTTAAATTCCTTAAATTATTTGCTGCCCATGTCCAACCAGAAAGTAAAATTATGACCACCGAAACTGTCAAATTAAAAAAGGAAACAAATCTAAAATACAATGATGAGTAAACTATGTTTTAATGAAACCTGTGCACTTCAATTGTTCAATCGTCTACAGCTTATATATTATTGTTATGCCAAAAATGATAAAATAATTGGTCCAGCCATTTTCATCCTACAGGCCTCCAGTGATGTTTAAGTTATCTACACTTTCTTAGTTTATTTTCTCCATCATAAAAAAGACACTTTAAATGTATAATTGAACATACAGCATGCATAAGTGAGAGGTATGATTGATGCCACAGAACAGCGTCAAGCAAATAGTGTAAAATAAATAATAGAGGGTGAAAATTCAATAACAGTATTGAAGGCCTTATTTGGGGTGGGGAAAAAAGAAGCTACATTTATTTTTAACATATTATTGCATCATTTTTGGTTTTGCTTATTGAATTAAAAATATGGAAAATAACTAAAAAAGGGAGAGTGACATTATTGGCCATCCTTACATTATCGGTTGGCCTACGTGAATTCAACAGTTTGCGCTTTGAAGCAAAGATGGTCCAATTTCTGGCTTGGGCAGTGCATTTAAAATTGATTACACATCCAATGATTACAAAATACTTGTCGTAAGTGGGATTTGAACCCACACCTCCAAAAGGAGACTGCGACCTCTAGAGGACCTCTGCCATAGACCGCTCGGCCATCCTGACATGCACACCAGTGGAAAGCTTCCCAGATTAGATAAGGCAGGATCAGTGTGAAGTGTCAGATGTACTATCTGTTGCTGGCTTGTAACACTGACACTTGAGTGGCAAGTTGTTTTTCCAGTTGGCCCTTCCTTGTGCTATATAGTGTGAGTCAAATGTATGAGCTAAACACTTAAAAAAGAGCCGTCGGTTTAGGCACAATTCTGACTGTAAAAGATAGAAGGAAAAAAAATCCAGTCCATAATATCTTTAGCCCAATTCGGCAGGCATGATGTGATGTACTATTACACAAGTAGCATCTGCAGATTGAAAAAATGACAAAATTGTTTGTACAAGTGAAATACAATGGTAGCATATGGGTAGGAAAAAAACTGCAAAGAGGAAGCAATTTAGGCAGAGGAATTATTACAACTCTGGGAAGCCAGTGTAAAACCTTCTTGGATTATACTGTGCTGATGTAAATAAAAAGGACGAAAAAAGACTGATGTACCACATTGTTTGTCTATGTCAAATGTAGTTAAGTAAAAGTAAACCACCACTGCCACGCCGTTTAATATCTGCGGCAATTCAAGTTTTTTCTGCAGCTTTTCTCCGACACTTGTTAACATCAGCCACTGAGTGATCAGTGCTTGTCCTTTCTTTCAGAGAAGCCGAACTTAAAAGAGTGTGTTTGAAACCTATAAGTTATGCCTATTAACAGCGGTGGTACTCTTCTGGAAAGGCGCCAAGTTGTTTATATCACCAATTTGGACAACAGGACTCAAGTCCTATAAAAGCATCACTAAACAGTAGTGCGTTCCTACTAAAATACAAAAGGTCACACATACAGTTAAGCATAAAATCAGTAAAACAGTTCTGGTATTTGGGACACAGAGGCCAAGACATGTTTTGCTTTTTGCACACGGTCAGCACTGGTAATAAGGACACCATTCGGTTACTGCTCTTGGCAAGTGTCAGGTTTACAGGGCCGCTGTGTCTGGTGGTGTCTCGTGGGTCAGATGGACTGTCACATGAATGAACAGAATGTAAGATATTCTTGGACTAGTAATGGTAGGCAAGAGCAAGGGCAGTCTGTTACATAAGGTCAGATATTCCAAGTGCCAAGCTACAGCTGATCCACTGAAGTGCAAACTAGTGTACACAGGCAAACAAACTGTACTGCTGGAATTAATTTAAAAATAAAGACAAGTTCTTACCAATGCCTGTGTTTGCACTGACGACCAACATCGCAAAATCAGGACAGTAGCTGGTGAGGCCAAAGATGGTCGTTTTCAGATACTTGTGGTGGCCCGCCAAATCAATAAATGTGATCATTTTAGAGGCACTCTCACAAATCTCCTCTGCTGTTCGAGACTCACTGTAATTTACAACCTAAAAAGACAAAAATGAAGGGAAATCATCACTAGAAAGTTGTTTATTTTCTTTAAGCCAAATAGGTTTTTATGCTCAGTTACCTCTCCTTTGCTGTTGAATCCAAGTACCTCAAAGCTGATACTTGATGTCCGCCCAGTCTGGATTTCATGGAGATGTCGGAAGAGGTTGAGCCTTGCCCGGCCACGTCCGTTGTCCAGCTCCCCCTGTGTTAAGACGCCAAGTAATGTAGACTTTCCTGAGTCCACATTACCCAGCACAGCTACTCGTAAGTCCAAGAACTGTGGGAAACAACAGGCACAAAGGGCTTAATACATGGCACTTCTACAATTAGAACCATTGTGAATATTTGTAGAGAAGCTACACTGGTTGTTTTTTACCTGTTGGTCGTCTGGCACTTTGCGAATGAGAACTTCGGCAATCCTACGAGGACTATCAGAGTCCTCATCGACTTCACTTTGTCTGAGGACAGTGATGTCAGCTCCCACTCTAGAAAAACAAATAAATAAATAAAATAAACCTATATTCAAATCTGATTCACGTCACGTGTTGATTAGATTACTTTTGCGCCATCAGATGGAGAGTCTTTAATGACGCCCTCATATCTTCATCCGTTAGCCCCACAAGCATGCCGTTGTCCTCAACACCAATCTGATAGACAGCCTCGCCTTTTCCCTCCTGGAGACGCCATTTCATTTGCGTTGCCAGGTGCTCAAAGCGGTATTGAGTTGGATTCACCAGCTTCAACTAGATAGGCAGTGATATTTTTGATAAGGAATTATTCAAATGTATTCTCTTCATTTGTTTTTCCCTTAACTATCACACATGTTTACTTGCCTTGTATTCTATGTTTCCCTCTTCAGCCTAAGAGGAAGAGAATGAAGAGAATGTGAAAAGGTCAAACAAACAGAAAACAAAACCAGTTTGTGAAGAAGAGACACAGCAGCAGGTCATTGCTCTACGAAAGCGCACAAAGAAATAATATCTCAAAGTCAGGAGCTGCTTTTCCACTTGAACTATTATACAGCAATAATATCAGCACTTTGAGATGGTACAGTATAATGTCAGTATAATAATATAATATCAGTTTATAAATAAACAGAATCATCCATGTATGATAATGCCCTCTAATGAACCTATTTATTATGTAACAGCACCACACATGGGATATGTTCAAACTTGTCTTCAGAATAGACTTTAAAAAGGCAGTGCTAAAAGCTTTCTGATGCCTGGTTACCGTTTCAGAACTATTTTGGTTGGCCACCTTTTAGTAGGACTGTGCGTTTATTTTAGCCTCCTCTTCAATTTGATATAATACACCTTTCTATGTTGGTCATTGTCTTTTCTATTTGGAACATCAATAAATGAATCATACATTAAAAAGACATAACTTATAAAACACGCTTATTGCCTTCAGATGCTTTGAACTGTCTTTGCTGTAATTACTAAGCCCATACAGCAGGCCTATTCAACTTCATTTTCCTGAGGGTCAGATTTCTCAAGGGGCGTGGCCTCTGGGCCGGATAGGCTTGTAACCAGGTGGGAACCGAGACAAACCCAAAATCAAACCAGGTCCAAACCAGTTCTAAACCAGAATTAAATAAGGACTAAGCCAGCACCTAACCAGGTTTAAACTAGTACTAACCCAGAATTAAACCAGAAAACAAGAAAGAAAAAAGTTTTAATTAGGTCTGTGCTCAATATGACGGCAATACGAGCATCAATATAGAGATGTGTATCGTAATACGCTTAAGCAATCTGTAAGTAATTAGAAATTGCCGCGTTCAACACTTCTGAACCTACAGACTGCTGCATCTGAGGAGCTGAAAATGTGACTTAATCATAGAGCAGTTGTATTCTGATATTAAAGGACAGTGAGAACATGAAATTCTAATGCATTTTGTTAGTTATTCTACTTAATCAAAACATAATTTGAGTAAACTTTTAACTTTGTATCGGGGTACATATTGTATCGTGAGGTACTAGGCAATACCCAGCCCTTGTTTTAATATTTGGGAAATGGGTCCCGGGCCGGATCATTTGGCGGGCCTGATCTGGCCCCCGAGCCTTAAGTTGAATAGCCCTGCCATACAATTTCATTTTTTGTTTTTAAATACATTTGCAAAAATGTCTACATTTCTGATTTTTTTCTGTCAAGACTGGGTTCTGAGTGTACATGAATGAGAAATTAAATTAAATAGTTTTATTTTGGCAAATCGCTGCAATGAAAGTGAAATATTTAAAAGGGGTCTGAATTTCCGTACCCACTGTATGTCTGTTCTTTCCTGTGAACTAAATAAAGTAAAAATTATAAATAAATGTAAAATGAATAGCGATAGTAAATCTCTTTGCAACTCAAATAACATATGGCATATGCATTATAAAATAAGCAATACAGTAACAGTGTTCACAGAACACAAAAGCTCCTTTCAGAAGGCTAAATGGTATAAAGCTACGATGAGTTGCGTTACAATTTCAGTGATACATGGACTTGATAGTGAAGCCTCTTTGCGTGATTATGTGCGAATTGTACAGAATAAACACAGTTTAGGACCGTACTTGATTCAAAGACCAAACATGCACAAGACGTTTATTGTACGTGCATCACTGGCAGTAACGTGCAGGTAAAAAGTTGACCGTATGATATTTTGGTTGGATCGACTCGAAACAAGCCGCTCTCATCTAAATCCACGCAGCGCCACACAAATCTTGAAATTGGAGCCTCCATGTCCACAGCACGTTAAGAGAGTTGTGGGACTGACAGAAAAACATAGGGCAGAACTATCAGAGACAACCTTTTGCCCGTTTTTTAAAATGAAGCACGACACGCCCCCAAACAACAGCAATACCCGTTCGCCAATACCATAACAAACATTCTTTTACGCATGCGCTCACGGCTAGAAAGGCTTTGAGGTAATTTTAATGTTAAAAACACGGCCTGCATTGTATTGTAGGTGGAATTTCAACATTTGACCGCTCAACAGCTTTTCGCAGCCACTTTTGCTCGTCTTTGGGGACAGTTTTGGCGCATAAAAGTCCATGTTTTTATTGACAGGTAGGCATTTCAACTTGCTACGTGTCACTTTATCGCGAGTTCAAAGGAGAAGCACTGTAAACCGGAAAATAAAGAAGTTAAACTCGATTTTGTATAGAGTTGAACAGGACATGCTAACAATGAATAATGTTAGCTGATTTGTGTAGGCTAGTGAAAAGGGTGTGTTTGTATTTCAGCTTACCTCTGGGGGCAGATACGGCGTGTTTTTATTCGGTCTGAAGTTGTTGCGGAGAATCGTGCCCTTGCTTTCTTGTTGGCTTTTGCATTAGCTTTTTTAGAGGCTAGCCCAAGTCCAAACTTTCCATTACCGGCACCAAGTTGAGGTCGAGAGCTGGGTTCATTTCCTGAGCCAAATAAGTCGAATACCCGCGCATCCATCCGCAGCAACGAACTACTTCAACGTCCTAACTTCCAACTTTTACCGCGAAAATTAATGAAAGGACAATAATTCAGATGGCGCGGGACAGCTGTGTTGTTGAGTTAGCCTGCTGTCAGTATCCTACGCCCCCCAAAGCTAAAAACAAAGCGCCCACGACCCCCCGCACTTCGAGCCGAACAATAACAGCTCCGTTCGAGAGGCTCTATTTGAGTTTACAGTGGTCGTACGTCACCGTCGTAAATGTTAAAAGGTGCGTTTGTTTTGTTTCACGGCGCGCGCAAACTAGGCGGATACATTTGTGTGCGTGTGTGTTGTGTAAGTTCTTTGTACTCCGCCCACCCAGCCACCATGGTCTTTCAATAAACACAAACAAACCCAACGATTTACACCGTTTTGCATCAGCCAAAAGAAGACGTAGACATAGATATAAACTAAACAAAGGAAACGTAAAACTGACGCAAGACCATTGAAGATTTAGACATATCAATTCTGTCATTTTTTACTGACAAAGTTCAATGGCATTGTTTTATTTATTATTGCCAAGGAACCAGTACCTGAATGTTCATGTTGTAAAGTAATACTAGGCCTATATAAATGTTCCAATCCAATTCAACTTTATTTGTATAGCACATTTTACCAACACAAAGTCTCCAAAGTGCTGCACAGAGTACAAAACAAGTGTTGATGTAACTGAGGGTTAAACCACCACTTACCCTATCCTAAACTCATTTTAAATTCATTTTACAATGCTTTAAACTTCTGTAGTCTTGAGCCTTAAAGTTAAATACTGTTTATGGTTTTCAGAATCTTTTTTTTGCTTTCAGGCAATGCTAAAAAGTAATTAAATATCCTACATCTGGGGTGTCCCTCATACACTCATCACAGATCAGAGCAGGTTCACCCTGAGCATATGTGGCAGGCATGTCAGGGTCGTAGTGAACTTTGTTGCTGTAACATAATTCAGTGTGAGCAGTTTGGTGCTGGACCAAAGATGGTCTGGAGAGGTTTATCCAAGGATGGTTGCACAGATCTCTGTGGGCTGGACAATGCCCTCCTTAAATGTCTAAACGCATCAGGATGAATTCATAGTGGGTTCTGGGCAGCTCCTGGTGCACCACAATGCCCATCATGAAAATATGAATCTAGTTCCAGGAGGATGAAGGGAGTGGTATTAATGATTGGTCCCATGCTCCCCTGACCAAAATCCAATAGAACAGCAGTTACTGAAGTGGGGTCGGGACCCCCGGGCACACATTCTAATATTTTGTTGAACTGCCTTTAGCTTTAATTACAGCACATTCAGCATAGCTTCAATAAGCTTATGCAATATTAAACCATTTATTTCCATACAGTGTGGCATTATTTTACACCAACTGATCATTTATTGATGTTGGAGAGCGTGACCACTGCACAAAGCCTTCTCCAGCTCATCCCAAACACACTCACTGGGGTTCAGATCTGTAGTATGTAGATGTTTACTCTGCTTGATGCCAGTGATTTGACCCTGCTTATGCACACTGATCTGTTTTCCATGACCACGGGATTTGTCTTTACACATGGTTATTTGAGAAATGAAAAGCCACTCACTGCATCAGTTTGATTTAAATACTGAGTTGCCTCTGAAAGACTATCACCCATGCAGCAGTTATCCAGTAGGAGGTGCCACCTACTTTATTTGTTTAGTTTAATCCAATTGGTGAAATGTTTTTTGGACAGGCAGTGTATTATTATTAGTTGTAGTAGTTGTATTAGTGCAACAATGGAGCATAAATTAAAGACTGTTTTCTTTAAAATGGTACCAAACATATAGTATAGTATAGTAATGATCTACTTTATTGCTTTTCTGAGTTTTAGGGATATCAGTTATCTTATCTTAGATATCTTAGATATCAGTTACCTTGCCCATGTCAAAAATGCACTTTTAACTTGTTTGTACACTTTAAGGGCTGATAACTGTGATATCGCTCAAACTCAGAAAAGTCTATTACAACAAAATACAGACCTAACATTAATGTTCCCTGCCTTAATATACTGTACCCTAACTGGACCATGTAACAGAGTACATTACAAACAACCTTTTAATGCAGGTATTCAGTAATCTGTAACTAAATACATTTCAACGTATTCTTCCCTATATAATATAATATAAAATAAATCAATAGATCACATTGGTTGATGAATTGTAAAGACACGTTTTGTTTAAGCAAGAACACTTTATTGTGTTGTGTTTCACAAATTCAAACTTTGAATAATGGCTGCAGTGTTGTGTGTCGGCCAAATTCCTTGTGGGAAATGAACATTTAGAGGGAGAGTTAGAGTGAGCAGTGATTGGACAGTTCAGGGGGCTCAACCCATCGCTCCCTTGGCTTTGACGTTGCTTTGAGATTTTTACAATTTTGGTGTTCTTTCCACAGTCATCTGCATCTGCAACTTGCATTTTATAATACTGTATTAGAATCAACAATGACAAACTTCTTTGTGTTTTGTCTTGTTTTTGGACTGTTTCATCAGACGGGGGCTGTTCAGATGGATAAACTGGGAGACTACAAGATTTGTGGCGATCCAGAATGTTCCTGTAAGTAAAGGGCATGGCATTTTTATCTTCAATTTCATCTATATTTGTATTCTTACTTTTGTGCAACATTAGATGCCCTGTCTATGGCCACAGCTTTGGATGACTTCATAGCTCCTGATTGCAGATTTATCAACATTAAAAAGGAACAAATGGTCTATGTGTATTCCAAACTTGTGCCAGAGGAGGGCGCTGGAGTCTTCTGGTCTGGAAGTGTATGTGCTTTTGTTCTCTACCTTGCTCAAATATTTTATGATTGTGAATGTAAGAACTTGTGCCAATTATGTAAAAAGGTGTGATCTATTTCATGCTGTCAGGTTTATGGTGTGCGATATGTGGACCAGATGGGAATCATTGGTTATTTTCCAGCAACAATGGTGAACGAAACACAGAAGTTTCGAGAAGACAATGTTAAGCTACCCACAACTGTGAGTATTTCAATATGACTAAAGGCTTCTAAAATATTTATCCAACTGCTTTTTATATAATGCTTTTTTCTAGGATATGGATTTCTACTGCAATTAGGCAACAACTCTTTTCTATATGAAAGACTAAAGGATGTGCCTATTGAGATGAATACATCAAAGTTGCACAGATCTGTAATATCTTATCCCTGATTACTGTTTACAAAATAAAGTATAACAATAAAAGTTGTTATTCCTTGAAAAGTAATTTCAAAGTGGAGCTATGAAGCAGGAGGACAGGAACATTATCACTACTGGTTCAATAACAAATGTTTAATGTAATGCTGTCATAACCTAGACACACACACAGCCTGATTTACAACTGTTTTTCTCAGTATTATGTTAATTCAAACCTTGGGGTCTGTAATTTGCCACATTGGTAGATAAGGATATTAATAGCATTTGTGCTGTTAGGCAATATAGCCTACAAGGGGGATAGAAAACCTTTGTGAAGCTGTTTGATAGATGTAGCTCTAAAAGGTATATGGAGGGTCTCAGATTAAACAAATGACAAAAGATAGTTTGTTTTCTTTTAAAGTCAGGTTTGTATTTTTATGTGTATATGTTCAGGGGTTCCTGTCTATAGGTGCAATTTTTATGACTTTTCACCATTCAAAAGAAAACAATATTTTGTTTTGAATTGTAAATTGCTGCGGCAGGCAAAGATGCTTTTTAAATCACTCTGAAACCCATGAATAAACAGCACACATCCAATGCCCAAAGAATGTAGCATATAATTGTACATTCATAAAATACGGCAGGTTTTAAAAAAAAAAAAATTATATTGCATTGGATTGAAATTTCACTCTTACTGTATCCATTCCAGCTAACTACAATATTTTTCCCTGTCACTATGTGTATATGGTACAGCAGGGATGTGAGCAGCATGGTGGCAGAGTTGCTTGCACCTTTCTGTGTGGAGAACCGGACTGACTCTGTGTCCTTCCCAAAACTTTCCAAAGGCCAAGCTTGGCACGGACTTGATGCGAAGCCTAAGCGATACAAAGATAATGTAACGCCACCTAAAATACAGTTTACAAACAGATTTTTACCACTTTCAAAGACTGAAGTAAATGAACAAAGCAAAAATATTAAACATGACGTGGCGAAAAGGCAGATAGAGACAGAGAGAGAATCTGTGCCTAACGTCAAGGTCGTCTTGATTGGGGATGGTGCGATAAGTCACGTGATGCATGAAAAAATGAAAACACATTCTTTTCCCAGCGCCACAATCTCTGAGATTACGTCACGTATTGCTGATGTTTTGGCCACATATATAAAAATAGTTAAACAGCTGATTGTGCATGTGGGCGCAGTGGACACACGACGCGAAGAGACTGAAGTTTTGAAAAGAGACTTCTTGGAGTTATTCGACGAGCTTGATAAAATGGAAATAAAAACATTCATAAGTGGACCTCTTCCAAACATCGACAGGAAGATAAACAAGTTTAGCCGGCTGCTTCAACTGAACACATGGCTGTCCAAAGAGTGTGCAACAAGAGCACTACATTGAGAACTTCTATCTATTCTGGAAACGAGAGGACCTGTTTAAGAGAAATGGCCCACACCTATGCAGATGTGGAGTGAGGGTGCTGACAGAGAACCTGCTCCAGGCTCTGAGGCATTGGACTGGGCCTGGACAGGGTCCTGAGCAGATAGTTAGAGAAGAGAGGAATGAGAGAAGAATTCCTGCTCCATCAGCCAGAGACCGAGCCAATGTTTCAACATCAGCAGCACCACAACACAAACCTCCACCAAAGGATTTATTAGCAGCCGCTCCACCACCACCAGCAAAGAATTCAACTCCAGCTGCTCCACGATCACCTCCACCGCCTCCAGCGAAGGACTCATCTGCAGCAGCACCACAACAATCTTCACCACGGCCAGCGCAGGAGTCATTTCAGTTCTTTCCTGCATGGTCCTCATCAAAAGCCTTGGACCCATCTGTGGCAGGCCCGGCAGCATCCCTGCCATCGCCCCTGCCCTCAGAGCAGCCCTGGATCCCCCCTGCAACATCTACTCCCACTACAGATTCCTCACTCTCCTTTCCATCTCCACCCTCACCCAGGGGGCCTTCCCTGCCATCTTGAATATCTGATCAAATCAGGCATTAAGATGGCTCCACTCACGCCTAATATAGCAAGATCAAGAGTTCTGATATCAACGATGATGAACTCTCCCCTGACTGTTGCTACACTGACAAAAATCGCCCCACCTAAATCCCCCGCCTTTCATCTGGTCCCAAACTCTCACTGGCTCCCGCTACACCAACAAAAGCCCCCCCCCTCGCCTTTCACCTGGTATCTCCCATAGCTAGGATGCACTGGGTCTCAGCGTTGGACTTATAGTCATAATAAAAATCAAACCAACCCGGGGCCCTGTGTAAAAACAGCCTCCCCTAGTACTATTTCTGTAGTAACATCACACAGATGGGAAAACAAAATGCGAGTCAGACTGCCCAATCTGAGAAATTTGATTCATATTCCCTGTAAAAAGATAAAGATAATGCCCAGTCTCACTGAAACTAGTCTGAAACTTGTTGTACTAAATGTCAGATCCTTATGTAACAAATCATTCTTAATTAATAATTTGTATTACTTCTTATAATCTTGATTTTTATGTTTTTAACTGAAACATGGCTTGACAAAAACACAGGAAATTTAGTTCTAATAGAATCTGCTGCACCCAACTTTATGTTTGAATCTGAAACACGAGAAAACAAAAAGGGAGGAGGTGTGTGGGCTTTTGTTAGAGATGAAATAGTTACCCACAGGTTGTCCTTTGGGGTGTTTTCAACATTTGAGTACGTATCCTTTAAAATTGAGCTAAAACAGTCTCCATCCATTCTCTTCATTGTTTTATACAAGCCTCCTCAGCACTGCCAAAAGTTTTATTGATGATTTTACTGAGATGCTTTCAGTCGTATGCACAGACTTTGGTTTGGTCAGGTGATTTCAATGTTCATGTTGATAAATTTCTGTGACAGAAACGCTAAAGAGCTTCATGCTGTCCTTGAAACTTTCGGTCTTACTCAGCACGTGAGTGGCCCCACTCACAGCAGAGGGCACACTCTAGATCTTCTAATTACAAAAGGGGTTAATATTTCAAACGTCAATGTGGTCGATGTTGCTCTGTCTGATCATTTCTGTGTCTTCTTTGACCTGTCTGTTTTTCCCAAACCACCAGCTGGTCCTGCAATTGTTGGAGGAGACACATAAATGACAGCACAGGAAAACTGTTTATGGAAATGATTAACTTTGAAAATGTCTCATGTTCTAATGTAAATGATTTGTTGAACTCTGTTACATTTAGTGTTTTGAATGTTCTCGACAACATTGCCCCTATGAAGGCTAAAATTGTTAAAAATAAGCAGAAGGCGCCATGGAGAAATTATGATTCGGTCAGGGCACAGAAAAGGGAGTGCCGCCGGGGCCGAACGAAAATGGCGCAAGTCAAAGCTCCAGGTTCAAAAGAGATTTACAGAGAGAAGTTGTACATGTAAAACCTCATTTTATGTAGAACTAGGGAAGGATATTTTTCTGAAATAATTGGAAGCTGCAGTAACAACTCGCGTGTCCTGTTTGCCACAGTAAACAGATTAACAAACCCTCCAGCTCAGCTGCCGTTAGAACTCATTTCCACATCCAAGTGTAATGAGTTTGCATTATTCTTTAATGACAAAGTTCAGGGCATTAAAAATGCTATAAATTCTACAATGCAAAAAATAACCCTCAAACCACCTACACTTTGCACTGTAACTGACAAAACTGTCCAGGAGATCATCACCAGTCTGAGTTCATCTACATGCTGCCTCGATGTGTTACCCACCAGATTTCTAAAGTCTGTGCTGAACAGTTTGTTAGCACCACTCACTCAAATAGTTAACATGTCGCTTCAATCTGGAACATTCCCAATGTCTTTGAAAACTGCGGTCATAAAGCCTCTCCTAAAGAAGAGCAGTCTTGATGCCGCAGTACTGAGTAATTACTGGCCCATCTCTAATCTGCCATTTTGGGGCAAAGTCCTTGAAAAGGTTGTTTACCAACAGCTCACTGATTTCCTCTTAATAAACAACTCATTTGATATTTTCCATGTCAGGTTTTAGACCTCATCACAGCACTGAGACTGCTCTTGTCAAGGTGACAAATGACATCCACCTGAACACTGACGTGGGCAAAGCCTCAGTCTTAATTCTGTTAGATCTGAGTGCTGCTTTTGACACTGTCGATCATGGGATACTTTTACAGAGACTAGAGGACTGGGTGTGGCATCACTGGCACTGCCCTAAACTGGTTAAAGTCCTATCTGGAAGACAGGAAGTTCTTTGTTGAAATTGGTAACTGTGTCTCAGACCAGATACCCCTGACCTGTGGGGTGCCCCAAGGGTCAATCCTGGGACCCCTTCTGTTCAACCTCTACATGCTGCCGTTAGGTCAGTTGATACGCAGCAAGAATGTGTCCTATCACAATTATGCAGACGACGCTCAGATCTATGTTTCACTGACGGCAGGTGAATATGGACCAGTGGATTCACTCTGTCACTGCATCCAACAGATCAGTGTGTGGAATGCAAAACCACTTTCTCCAGCTGAACTCAGACAAAACTGAAATCATCGTCTTTGGCCCACAGAAACAAAGAGAAAGTGTTAGCTTTCACCTCCAGAGTGTCGCTCTAAAACCTACAAATCAAGTTGGAAACCTGGGGGTAATAATGGACTCAGATTTGAATTTTAAACAGCCATGTCAAATCAATAACATCAGCAGTTTTTACCATCTAAAAAACATTAGCCAAAATCAAAAGTATAGTGTCTAAACCAGTCCTGGAGAGACTTATCCATGCGTTTGTCTCTAGTAGATTAGACTACTGTAACGGCCTGCTCACTGGCCTCTCCAAACGAGCTGTAAAACAACTGCAGTACATCCAGAACGCTGCTGCTCGGGTCCTGACTAGAACCAGGAAGTACGATCACATTAGTCCTGTGCTCAGGTCTCTGCACTGGCTTCCTGTGGCTCAGAGAATAGACTTCAAAGCAGCTCTGCTTGTATACAAGTCTCTCCATGGCCTAGCACCAAAGTACATCTCGGACATGTTAGTGCCATATGAACCATCTCGGATCTGAGGACCTCAGGGACCGGCCTCCTGCTGGTGCCCAGAGTCAGGACTAAACATGGGGAATCTGCATTTCAGTTTCATGCAGCTAAAATCTGGAACAGTCTTCCTTAGGATGTGAGACAGGCCGCTACTCTGGCAATGTTCAAATCTAAGTTGAAAACTGTTTTGTGTGGTTGTGCATATGACTGAAATGCTTTTCTTTGCACTCTTCCCTTTCATGTCTTGAACTATTTGACGGATAGCCTGAAAATTGCACTTTTAAATTAAGTTTTTGTGATTTCTGCCATGCATTTTAATGAATTTTTTTTCCTGTTATGTGAAGCACTTTGAATTGCCTTGTGTACAAATTGTGCTCTACAAAAAAACTTGCCTTGCCTTGCCTGTTCTCACCACTGGATGTCACTAAATGTCAGATGGTGACAGAAGTCACCATCAAAATATGTCAAGGTAACAATCATCTCATACCTTTTGTCTGAAATAGATGAAATGTTTACCCATACCCCCTTATTCTTAATCCATCAAATGCAGCAAAAAGTGCCGACACAATACGTCTCCATACCACTTTCATAGTACTGTTCCGAGTCTGGTTTATATCCGAATAAAGCTGAAGATTTGTTTATTAAACATATTTTAAAGCAACAGTGTGTAACTTTCTGGAGGCGGCACATAGACTATGTGATTCCATGGAAATACAAGGTTAAAATCATACTTCAGAACATTCTTAATGGAGATAGATATGTTTTATGCCACAGTGTGGGCATAAGGAACAACATTTCCATGGAGACAAGCAGGAGGCTCCTCCAGGTCAAGTACGAGTCAGGTTTGTGGAGATGAAAGCTCACTCTCAGTAATGATGCTGTGTTTTCCCCTATTTTTCAGTGCAATGAAAACATCCAAAGTGAAAGGAAAAAAAACATGTCTGTATTTTAGTCTTCATTTTTGCTAAAACGTTACATGTTGGAACTTTGATAAAAGCAGTAAAACAGTTTAGTCCCTACAAGCCAACCAGAATTTAGAACAGCCACTGTTACAGCAATGGGAACCAGACTCTTAACAGCCCCTTTGTAATAGGACATTACCATATTCAAAATGTTCCCATTGGTTCTAATAAAAACTTTTTTTTTCAAAAGGTCTTCTCTTTCTCTGACATGTGTTTCCCTCACCAACTTGCCAATGTAATAAGTTCTTCACCTTCTCTAGTTCTTTTTGGCATTTGGGCTGTCACACATTGCAATCAATTACCTGCCCCTATTTCCCACCAGATCACTACAAACCTATTTATAAAGGATGACATTCACCACAAAATGTCAGTCAACAGAAGGTACCTTTGGCATGTCCTCTGGTCTGTGTAAACAGTGAAGACTAAAATTAAGCAGCAGTCTGTTTTATCATCTATCACACATGAAAACAGTATATCCTATTGAAAAAGTTTGTCTCAAGATTTTTTAAAAACAATGGGCTATCCGAATAACACTGTGTCCATTCTCTGAATAAAGGTTGTCACAATACTAAATTATCAAACTTGATTTCAATACTAAGTAAAAGGCTTGATACTCGATACCGGCAATTATCAACCCAAAATAGTAATTTAGTTAATGTGGTCATGTATACGTTCTGATATTGATAAGACACCATTCTCACACTATAAACGTTTTTAACTCAACTTTAAATTCAGTTTTATTTGTTCTGGTTGGTCGCCGTTTTTGTCAGTACAAATACTAAATTACTTCAGTATCTATTAAAACTAGTTAAAGACAGTAGAGAATCAGTTTCAGATTACACTGTGTGTAATGTAGCAGATTTGTTCTAAAACCTGACTGATCTTCAAAATTAGGCAGGTGATCATGATATGGCTCATCAATAGTTTGATTTGATTTGTCAAAACACCGATCCCACGCTAAAGTCTTAGTCAAAGGATTGAAACTATGAAAATTTTGCCCTGTATTTCAATTTTCCTGGAAAAATGTATCACGTTTTTGCCTAACACCTTGTCAAAGTGCTATCACGTGTTCTAGAACTGTCCTAATCACAAGTATGGTGAGGACCCAAAAGCAGCACAGACGGAATCACAGTCGGTATTGACCTTTATTATCACAGCAGTTTTAATAGTTTATACAGTGGCAGGGTGAAAAGTCTTGGTTCACAATGATCTTTTGCGAGATCTGAGAAGGAGTGAGACTGGCGTCGCTGACTGAAGGCAACCAACAACAGGTGGAATACCTAGCTGGCTGACAGGTCCAGTGGTGAGCGGTTTAGCCACAGAGCAAAGCAGGTGTCTAACTAGGAGGGAACAGGCGAAACTCGTGGTCGAAGACAGAAGGCTAAGGTAATATCCAGGGCAGAGGCGAGGCAGGTAGGTAGGTAGGTAGGTCGGTCAGGGACAGACAAGGTCGGCAACAGGTAGTCAGTCCAGGCGCGGAAAACCACAGAGACAGGAGCAGGTGCAGAGACAGGAGCAGCCTTAAATGCAGGCAGAGCTGTCATAGGTGTGGAGAGTTGGCCTGATGAGGAGGTGTGGCTGACTGTCAGAGTAGAAAGATCCCAGCAGAAAGGAGATGAGCAGACTGTGACAGTCCTGTAGCTTAAAAATATTAGACTGAAATTAACAATGCATTGCAGACTGATTCTGACATTGCCATCCCACTCACTTTTAGAACTATGTACTTGGGTCGCAAAACTCCTGCCATGGACATAATAAACGGATACCTTTGGAATGTACTTTTGGCGGCAAAATGAATTACACAAACACTTGGTCTTGCTCTCTGGTTGTGTTTCTTGTTTTGTGTTTGTACTTTCAAACAACATATATATATATATATATATATATATATATATATATATATATATATATTATTATATATATATATATATATATATATATATATTCTCTCGCTCTCTCACTACAACATGTTTTTACAAGCTTGAAGTGTTAAAAGTACTATTATTAGTCTTACACATCATGAGTAGCAGAAATGATGACTAAATGCTGCCATTTTTAGCCGCTTTGTCCGCAGAAGGTGAATAGCCCAGCGTGAGAAGTGCCAGCGGTTGCCTGTAGCCTGTAAGTGTAAATCCACTCAACCAGCACCGGTAAATAACTCCTGTCTGAAGTCACATTCCAGACAGACACAGCTGTATCTTTAGGGCGTTACCATGACGATGAGCAGGGTCTATTGTGTCAAAAGAGATTGATGCGCATGTGTGTCTGCTTGTGCTTACCATGTGTGAATAACGCAGCAGCTGGCAGACAGTGTTTCAGAAGTAGGAATATTACAGTTCTACACCTTGACAGCCCAGTGCCACTTTTTCCTCTGCTGATAGCAAAGAGAGGATCCACTTCCTTCTCCTTGGATTAACATCTGATGGTGACATTTACAGAGAGAAAGCACAGGGTTATAGCACACCAACATGAGAGTAGCATAAATATTTGATTTGGGAGCGGCAAATTATGAAATGACGACAGGAGAACAACAATTAACACCCATGTTTCATAAGATCTATTTTTTTAAAGAAAATCACACTGCTCGAACTTGTCTCTCTGAAGGGGACTGACTAATCATATTGGTGCTTTGGGTGTAAAGTAGAACCATACTCTTGTAAATATACATATTTTCTAAGCTTGGGTCCTCTACCAGAGGCCTGGAAGCTTGAGGGTTCTGCGCAGTATCTTTGCTGTTCATAGCAGTGCACTTTTCTGAACTGAGATGTCTGATGTATTTCCAGGGATCTGCTGAAGCCATTCCTCCAGTTTGGGGGTCACTGCCCTTTCACCACTTTCGCCCTCACCTTCCACACCTTCTCCAGCTCCTCTCTGAGCCCTTGGTATTTCTCCAGTTTCTCATGTTCCTTTTTCCTGATGTTGCCATCACTTCGTATTGCCACGTCAACCACAACGACTTTCCTCTGTTGTTTATCTACCACCACAATGTCTGGTTGGTTTGACATGCACAGCCTAGACCTTGGGACTTGTCTGGTGTGGTAGATGTGGGGCTCAGGGGCTGTTCCTGTGCGGCCATTGGTAGAATTTCTTGATATCAGCTACTTCAGTGGTACATCCCATGTAGGGGCCTGTCCTCCCATGGTGGTCCCTCCTCCAGTACCTCTTCCTCTGTTCTCAACGAGGCATTCACTGAGCATGTGCTGGTGATGACAGCAGTGTGGCTGTACTGTACCCATTGTGCGTACATTGATTTCCCAATGAAACCCCAAATTGTGGATAGAACTGCACATAATATACTGATAGATTGCGTTTATTTCACAACAGATCAACGGCAGGACCCTGGCAAACCACTGGAATTCTGAAACATATCACTTATAAACCTTTTATTATATTTATATATTATATTATATATATTTATTCCCAGCCATCACCTCGTATCTCAGACAGGTGTTCAGCTAACATGAGTAATGTAGGTCTATACAAGGCAATAACCAAAACACTCCTCAATACATAGGATTTACAAATTGCATCATACTGTAAAACATGTGATAGTATGCATCACAAACAGTGTATATATAGAAAGCAGAAAACTATAGACCTGGGGATGTGGCTTCCTAACGTATTAGCATTTGTCAGTTCCACTTTCCTTTGTGAATGTCTGAAAATGCCAGCTCACTTCTCGTTTGAGCTGAACCACTCAATCAGTCGGTTCAAATCACCAACAGCTGAAGCCCGGGGATGTGTCAGTCCCACCTGATCAGTGTCCTCCATGTCTGGAAATGTATGTGACACTATGATTCCAATACACACACGTTTCAAGAAGACATGAGACTATTAGACCATTCGAGTATTATGTGGACCTATATAACACAGAAGGCCATATATAAAACAGTTTTACGAGTTGAACCAAATACTGTTAATTTTAACTCTTACTAAATGTCATGATAATTTGTATGCTTTGTATGTGCTATCTGGGTTCATGAAAAAGTTGTAAACACAAAATCAGGTTTATGCAATAAATTGTTTTACTGGGGTTTATTATCAGTTATTGGTGACAAAAAAGAAGTAGCAGTCAATGATCAATTGTCTATAAATTGAAATTCCATTATTTTGCATCAACCGCTAACTGCTAACAAGCTTCAACCCTTGTACGATCACACAAGCCAACAACGAAGCCCATGATTATCTGTGCAATCAATTCTGTAAACAAGACAGCAATATATCTGTCAAACAATGTGTCCGTTCTATAAAACAAAACCAACAAGAATGGCCAACTGTATGCATCTAGTTTGTAGATTAAACTACATAAAAACACAAACACTTGTAAAGAGAGTAAACAATACAAATGATAGCATTTCTTTCTTTATGAAATGCCAAGCTTGTCGACCATGATTTTGTCAATGTTTGCTGTCACTTGCTGTGGGGATTTTTTTGGTAAGCTTTAAGAGCATGTAATGGTTTTAAAATGTGAAAAGTTATTTAAATTAATTTACTAACTATTTCAGTTTCAATTTGTTTCAACAAAAATACACAGAATATGACCGAGAGAACAAAGCAGACAATAGGAGCACAAGACAATGAGACAAAATCCTTCTGTTTTTCATTAAATTACATTTGTGTTCATACAAATGCCATGCTGTTTAATTAAGCAGCTGGATAGTGCTACATCATCTGGAACCAACGTTTTAATTGTAACATTCAGATTAGTCTGGAGAATTTTGAAATTTAGAGGATTTTTTTGTCCTCTATAGATTATGTATAATTTGTGTGTTCTTGTGTATTCTAAAAACCTGTTAAAGAGGCTTACTTGTGCATATTCAGGGAGACCTTCTCGCCGAACAATACTTGATTTTCGTTATTCTCTGATTTCCAAAATGACGTATGTTGGAGCAGTGACTCACAGGTCAAGAGGGCGTATGATTTTATTGACTGGGTGTTAGGGCAGTCCAACATTCTTAACCTTAAGGGAAAATGACTTTATTGAAGGACACACTATACCAAAACACTGACAAGAATCATTTGTTTTAAGCTCTGAATCAACTTAAATCACAGCTACTAAATTACATTGTACATACAGTATGTATGCACAGTATGTGTGTATGTATGTATACATATATACTGTATATGCTGATCAATGTGCTTTGGAATACATTAAGTCATAATAAGATTAGCTGTGCTTTGGTCAGTGGATCTATGGCAGGTGCAGCGGTTGTTGTTGTGGAGAAGCCCTGGTTGCCACACTTGGCCCAGTGGAGGTTTATATGGACAAACCAGGTTTGTTAAGCCTAATGGCCCTTGCATTGATTGATAGGGTATCCTTGCAAATTGCACAGGCTGAATGAACAATGAGAGTCTCATTGGCTTCTCTAAATGCATTTGCGCTTGTAGTTTTATTGATCCGCCTAAAACAGCAACAGTGTCCTCTGTTTACACACTTTGCCATCTCCTTTTTACTATTGCACAATGGCCATTCGTCAAATCATCTACACATACATCTGAGATTCTAGGTAGTAGAAAGTTAGATTTCAGAATCTGAAAAGAAAAAAGAGAAAAAAACATGAATGCACTAGATAGAATATTGAGTTATTAAAACATTTAACTATCTTGGTAGAAGACTTGAACTGCATAATACTTTTCATGTTTTTTTTTTTACCAATATGAATACATTGGATCTCAATAGGGCTTTTTGAATAAGTTACATTGCTTTAATCATTTTCTCCCTACACTTGGTGGTGGTAAATACAACTATAGCCACAGCTGCCCTAGGGCTGACTGACAAGCGAGACATAGCGAACCACACACACACACACACACACACTCTCACGTATAGGGCAGGTGGGTGAAATGTCCTACCCAAGGCCACTGTTTGCCTACATTCCTCCCATTTTATTATCTACTGGAGGGATAACATTTACGGAAAGTAGAAGTAGAATTCACCAGAATATCAGGCAGACGGAGGGGCCTTTGTCGTGTGCAGATGTCACATTGGGAGTCTGAATTGGAGGCTTATCACTGAGATGCTTTACCCAAGCAGAGGCAGACCATTAATCCTGCCCTGATCAAACACAGAAGTGCTAAGCGTCTGCTGAAAGGTGTTCATAACGGCGGCTTAGCTTTTTCACTGTTCACAACTTCATCAGCCTGCAATGAAATGGAAAGCACTCTGGCTGCCTCTGTACATACAACCCCCTGCAAACTTTGTGACTCAATCTTAAATGGCTTATGCAACTCTTTGTTTACTTTGCACCTTGCTGTATTGATACAGCATTCATTAATTCCACTGTTTTTTCATCCATCTCATCTATTATACTGTTGACTTAAAGGATAATGGAGATTCAAAGCAAATAACATATCTTTCATTTCTTGTACCATAATTAACTGAAAAATAAAGTTTATTTTCTTAATGGACTGAGTCATTCTTCCTATACGTGAATTCAGAAAAGCGCTCGGTATCAACCCCATTACCAGTACACTTTAAAATGGAAAGAACATAAGTGCACGTACTGTATGAGGAAGTACTCACAGCATTGTCACCACAGGCTGCCAAGGTCATTCTACCCATCACTCTTGCTGTCCAAAATTGAAAAATTGGTCCGTTAGCAAAACAAACTGCAGCTCACTTATCTTATTATTTTTCTAAACTCCATTCACCCAAAATAACCGTGATTAGTTAATTGATGTAAATTGGACTAAGATTGGTTATTAGCGGCTCTGTGGTGAGCAACCTGTTTAGCTGGAAAGAATGATGCCCCGGGCCCATTCAACGTTTCCAAATGACTCAGGTTCCACTTGCACACCCACTGGCCACCTAATTTGACATGCAGGTCCTGAATGTCAATCTAATCAACAAATGAAATAGCAACATTTAAGAATAGGCTGCTTAGGTACAAGCTGTGCATTGGAATTAGAGAGAACTGACTGAAATTAAAATGACATGGGCATTAAAGTCACTTTTGATGGTATATACATGTAATAAAATCATTCTATGATCAAAATGGCCTTGTCTGGGGTCTGGAAATTATTGTAGTGGTAAAGATATAAAAAGACCTTCAGTAAGAGGTGTAAGAGCTATATGACATTTCCACCTTTTCATAGCAATATCAATTGCTGAGTTTTGATGACATAACAACATAGAGTCTTATATTATTTAATGGAAATGGTGGGGAGGCATATTAATAATTGTTAATATGCAGATTTTTTTGTAATATGGGCCCAGTCACTCATGTAAAGTTTCAACATTTGTGTATTTCCATTTTCAATCATTCTCATGAAAATACCATATAAAAATGTGCCTCCCATCAGGGTACCATCACATTCTAGAACAGGGGTCTCAATTATATTTTGAAGGGGACCAGAGTTTTCGTGAACCGGACTACAAAATTGCACCGCAATTTATTTTTTATTTCTATAAGTTCCACAATCAACTCACAATGGCACAATTGTGAGTTTCCACACTCCAGATGTCTGGAGATCTCCACAAGTCCAGAGATTCTGACTTAGGCCAAAGATCCCCTCAGAACCAGAGATTTTGACTTTAGGCCAAAGATTAAAAAGAGCAGAATAGAAAAAAAACTAAAGTTAATGGATGATTTAAATATATTATTACTGAAACACTCTTACCGAAGAGGAAGAAACTACATTGAAACAACTACAAGTAGAAATACATAGCATGTATAGAGCTTTTGTCCGAACTAAATGGCTTGAACAAGGGGAAAGGATTCAGAAAAATCAATGACCAAGTAAAATCGAATCTCAAAGAAAGATCCAATTATGTCATTAAATAATTATGTATGTAAATCTACGGGAATCAATTTGTAGATCTGATTAAACATTACATACCATCTATATCTGAAAGCTGAAAACAAAACAAAACACTGAAACAAACAAAAACAAAAACAGAAATGGCTGATGTTGTGAATTCCATGAAAAAATGCTAATCTCCAGGCTGTGATTGCCTAACATTGGAATTTTATTTGTACTTTGGGGATTTAATAAAAGATGCACTTTTTGAAGTATTGAACAAGGAGAAATGACTAACACCATGAAGTAGATCTCAATCTGTCTAAAACCCAAACCAGGCAAAGATCCATTGAAAAGTTCAGACTGATAACCTTAAATATTGACTATCACATTTTGGCTCAAACTTTTTCCAGAAGACTAGATGGAATTATGAATCAGACTCAAAACAGATCTATGTCAAAACGACACATAAGCTCCAATGTCAGACTAGTGTTTGACTTGATTGACTACTGAATGTATACAACTGAGAAACTACAAATGGCAATTAAACCAAGCCCAAGCAGACACAATCAAACCAAAATAAATTAAACTTAACTTAACCTGTCTTGTCTCCATGGAGATGTAAATGGTTTGCCTGAATTGTTCTGCAGCATGACACTAAACAAATCAATAAACTTATTGCATTTGGTCAATTTGAGCTGTTATTTGCCTTGAAAACCATTTGTGCTGGCGTCATCTCTTCATAGGTTTCACTTGGTGGCATTACATGTGTTTCTACATGGAGAATGACAAGTTTAATGCTATAATGTGGAGCATTCCAGGCAAGGCAGGAACAAAGCAGGTGGTAGATCCTCCACCACAAACGTTACATAGTGTTATTCTCATACTTGGTTGACCTTCATGTCTGCTAAATTTCTGTGACTTGCTGGCTTGTCTGCATTTGGTGCATTAGATCAGGGGTCCATCTCATGTCGAGAGGTGCTTCAGATTATGTATATATATATGAGGCTTTTAGGGGTTAGCTGAAAAGATGAATCTGAAGAAACATTTGAATTTCGAGAAAAAAAAAAGTATGTGCTGATACTGGCGACAGACAATCTTTACCACTGCATTTCTGGCTGAAGTTGGTATTGCTCCCACATCAGGCTCAAGGTGGATGACTTCACTAATGACTTAATGAGAGTGAGAAATGGGGGATTTTGGCAGAACAGGGGACAATTCAGAGCACTGTGTTTGGCTCGCAAGGCTTAATTTGTAAAATTGACCAGGAGTGAAATGTTTTGCTTTCAGTTATGGTGATCAATAACAGAAGCTGCTGGCTTTGAGAGTAGAATAATGAAAATTACATCACAGTAGGTCTAAGCATGTTGAAATGCAAGCATTTGAGTTTAATAGCCACAATTTCAAATGAGTGAACCTCCTGCTGTCATTCTTTCATTGACAAAAAGCGCCATTGTTCTGTAATAGTAGCAGTAACTAACAGCAATGAGACTCGGCACAGAACACCACAGACATAATGAATATGACAATCACAGCTCAAAAACATAACAAGTAATCACTGACTGTTAAAATATTGGCCATGTTGTGGGCCCAGTTCGTTCATGATTCTGATTGTGAATTTACATGCACAATGCAACTGGTCAACTAAGGACAGGACAAACTTTTGTCAGACAAAAATGACATGAGACCAAACTGTAATTTAAAGATATTTTTCTACTAATAAGAATGATAAAATAATAATTCTGAAACGTGGTTACTGAGTGGGCAGGGCCTACTCAGAGTCAGACTCAGCCTAGATCTGCAGATTGAGAATGACTCTTGGATTTAAAAACGTCTTGTTTTTCTAAAACAAGTGCCCAGATGACTACAACTGAATCTTTTTCTACATTATATAACAGTATTATAACATTATAACATACACTATGTAAGTACAAATACGCAACACTATTATGTTCTATAATAAATGCTATGACTATGGTTATGATTAGCACAGTATATGGACAGAATAAATAGCAAGTAAAGTGACTTCTGTGTATTGTACCACGATAATGATAATAATTCACATTATGATACATACAGTATTGCACAAGATTGCACAGTACATTACAAGGCTAGCAGTGTTCATTGAACAGTTTGTCAGGAAGGAAAAACCTGCGGAACAACTCGGGGGTGGATCAGTCTGCATCAATTAGGCCTACCACTACCCTTAATAAAAAACTGTAAATTCAGCTTTGTAAGTTTGACCTAGGTGTCTCTTATCGCACTTGAAATATGGTCACCTTAACAAAATATTTACAATAACAATAGCTGCTTAAAAGTACAACAGTGTTTATGTCACAGAAGTCCTGGAGCTACTTGTCAATAGTTTAGCACTGAAACTGCCTTTTATAAAATACACAAGGCTCTTCAAAGCCACTGTGCCTTTGCTCCAATTAATCAAATCAGTCTTCGTTTTCCCCATCTCTGCTGATGAATATGATTCATCTGTGACGTTCATTTGCATGTCCTTTATTCCCTCCTAGGTGGTGCTCTCATTAGGCTCCACTGAATACTCACCTCAAAGTCACAAATACACAGAGGGAAATAATTATTTTGATTATGCATAATCTTTTCTTGTGCAGTTGTTTTTCTTTGCCAATTAAACCAAATTTATATTTTGAATGTGCTGTGAATAACAAAGCAGCCGGAGTGCGTCTGTCTGTTGTATGTTGACTGACGAGCTGTGTGCACTGTTACACCCTGTAATGGCAGGACAATTTCTCCTGAAAACTGGGTCTTGGCCCACTCACACTTTCTTTTTAAGAACTTTTTGGCCTGAAGGCTTTATTAGACAGGAAAGTTAGGGGTGAAATTGGGGGATGAGACAGAAGGGAGGACATGTAGTACATCTTCCGAGGCAGGATTTGAACTCACAACACTGCAACCAGCTGCACTTGGAGCCTTGCATACGTGTGCTGATGCTTTAACCACTCAACCACTCACAGGAACAGGTTAGAGAGAAGGACTTGGAGTTTCAACACTAAAACATTAACTGGTCTGGTTGGTTGCACACAGTGGGTGAAAAGTCTCTCTGTCACCTGCAGGACGAGTTCACAAGTAATTGGTTCTGAAAACACTGTGTGGCCAAGGTAAAAGAGTTTAGTAAAAATGAGAAAGAAAAGTGATTATACACATTCCTCAAGGTGTTAAAGCCAGGGCTAAATCCTTTTGTCCTACATATTTATCATTCGCTGACATAACAACAACAAACAAACAGAATTAAATAGATGAACTATGATGAAATAGATGAAAAATGTTTACTGAGTTTTTATCCAGTTAAAAGTGAAGTCACCTGAGGGCATCCTGATGGAATATATTTAGAGACAAAATAGTCTTTTCCTGCTAAACACTAAATGTACATGTTTCCTTTGTACATGTCATTTTGGTTTTGGATTCTGTTTGTAGTCCAGATAACAATTATTTGATTTAAATTAGTTGACAATCATTTCACAAATAAATTATTCTGACGATTAACTTGTTTCAGCCCTAAAATAAATGCTGTAATTTTTGATCATATGTTTAGTAATTTAAATATTATAATTTTGATGAATTCCAGAATGAAAAAGCATGTCTTTGTATCCCACCTATGCTCCCTTTTATTGTTTGTTTACAGCCTCTGGTTCAATGATGCAGAGCCACAGGTGGAATAGTAGTGGCTTCTATATTAGCAATAGCGTCACGCAGAGAGAAAAATCAAAACACCCCAGCGGCGTGGAACTGGACATCATCACAAATGAGAGGACATGAATTACCCACACCCTCCTGGGGCAATGTCGTTCCCCTGACTCTCCTCAGAAACTGTAGGGGGTAAGTAAACAGCACTCTCTTGACAACAAGAGCATTTGGACAGGCGCAATATCAAAAGTGTTCAAGGAATAAAACACCGGTTTGCACTCAGGAAAGTGTAAAAGTAAGTGCAATAGGTTAACAACATTATTCACTGCCCTTAGTTCAAATAGAGGTGGAAGAGTGCAGTTCAGAATGATAAAATATGCTGTTTAATTGTCACTATACCAATGCTTTGACATACCAACTCTGGGCCTATCCACATGAAACAAAATTCTCTTCTATTTCTGTCCTTTTGCAGTGCCTGAAGCTTAGACAGGAGGTTGTGTAATCAGATGGCTACCAACCATCATTAAGTGTTTTTACCATTAAGCGTAAGTCCTGTTCTCTCTGCTGCTTCCAAGAGTCTTCTCACCATCTTCTTCCTGTCTGATCCTCCTGTGGGACCATCTCCCTGTACCATTCAGATTTTCTCTCAAATACCTCTTCACACCCCTCCACAGTAAGCACTACCAAAAAGATCTTTTGCTGTAACAGAGTGGACTGGTTTCAAGGCACACACAGAAAAAAACAACTTCATTATCACCAGTTAGTTTTGAGTATTTTATTTTATTTTCAAACCTAAAGTAAAATCATTAATAATGCTGCTCCACCTCCCTTGAAAAAAAATATCTTACTTTACTCTGAAAAACTACTTGATCTAGCCATTCTACTGCTAGCAGAAACTGCACCATCCCGAAAAGATCCACTTTGCACAATCGGCCTTTCCATTTTTAACAATCAGACAGCAGGGTCTGAAATTCTCTGTAGTCATTCATTATTTCACTCGAAACTTGAAAAAGCACATCCAAGATTATTAACGGTGCCAAAATCAGCCAAATTAGATTTTCTAATAATTCTAATACTTTTGAAATGGTACATTTTATATATTTTACTAAGCTAATGTTAATAATTTAATATGTATGTATGTATGTAATATGTATGTATGTAACGTGTCGTTATTTTAATGAAATGTTTACTTTTTATAACTTTTTATTCACCTGCAGATGGAAAGCAGCAATGCCTGCAGTATTGCAGGCGGCACCTGGATCTTGTGTTCGCCTTTCCAAAATATCAGTGAGGACAGTCAGAATTTTGTTAAGGCACCATCTGTACCTGCTCTCGGTGAGCACTGTGTTGTAACCTGTCAAGATGTGGGCCATTTTGCCCACAGTGGGCAGAATGATATCCGGAGATTGTTCCAGAACTCTCTCGTCGCTTGGGGAGATCCCACCTACTCCAGGAAACCTGGGTTCCTAGTTTCACTGCCTCTGCCTTCCTTCGCTCCTCCTCTAGGTCCCTTACTTCTGCCTGGATCATGGCTCTTCTCCAGTTTGCTTTCACCCAAGTTTAAAGTGGGACATTCCCAAACCTTGATGTTCCTCTGCAGGGTGCTACAAGTTCATGGCCACCTTACCTTTGACCCATTGAAACTCCTCAACCAGAGAAGAGAGGAGTTGGAATTGCCCTGATCTGATGTACAGCTCGTTTGATGTAAAATAAGATGGAATTCCAGGCCACTTTCTGAGGTATGAGTTGATTTTACATTCTACCCCTTCCACGGAAGTTAGTGGGGCATCATACACCATCCGAAACCACATCAGTCTGGGGAGCGGGCCCTGGTGATGTATTTATTCTAATATTATTGATGGATATTGTGCACCCTGTGACAATCCCTTTTCCAAGGTGCTGCCATTGAGTGATGTAACTCTTAGTCTTTGTGAAGCCTGATTCCCTGACAAAAAAGTACACTTTTATGGATCTATTGATTCTTCTATGAACAGAGTTGTAACTTCTGAGAAATAAGCAAGTCATCAATGTCAACATAACCGGAAGTGTTTCCCTATTGGAGGTGATTCTGCAACCTGAAAATGGAAAAAATAAAGTGTATTGTAAAAGCAGGACATGCAAGGGTGGCTAACACACTGCTTCTATTCTCTGTCAAAAATATACCAAAATATACATAAATGTGAATACTATAGTGAGGTACTAAGAGGTTTGTGAGAAGTAGGAACTGGTTAGTCAGTTTTAAACATCCGGTTTAAATGATTTCCCCAGCTCTAAAGAACTTCCCCAAAATGAAAAGAAAATTCGAACTGGAGTAAGCACGAAATCTTCTTATCTGATTTGAGTGCTTTACTGACATCACAGCAAACACTACTTAATTTGTCAATCCCAAATATTGACCTGTGGCTTTCTTTTAATTGACAAAAGGATCATAACATGTCCAGGTGGGGAGCTTGACTGCGGTAGAGGCCTAGAGTGACACTGTGCTAATGATATGTCACAAGCCGTCAATCCAGTACCTGCTCCTCACTGGGCTATGGTTTTGGTATCTGCAGTGGCATGAAGGCTGCCATCTTATCTCCCCCAACCAGAATCAACCCCCCTACGATTCAGCCAGAGTAGATGAAACCATCACAACAAGCACAGCTCCTGACATTATCCACACTGCAATCAATGCGGTATAGTAATAGTGCCCATAGACATCCCCTTCCCACAGCAGAGTGGAGAGAGGGCGAGAGAGTGAAGCCATAAGCTACAGCACTATTGGAAGAGTGTGAAATAAAAAACACAGGGAAGTTCACCCAAGACAGGTCGGATTTTAGTCTCAGATCAACAATTGGAGAAGGTCGCAAAGCAGAAATTTTATGAAATATCAACTCTGGAAATTGGAATTGTTCTTATGTAAAAATAAAATAATAGATGTTATTTTGAGTTATCCCAATGATGATTATCAGGCGATAGTGTGCAAACCATCCAAAATATGCTAAAACATCCTTGTAAATACCTTGCTTGAGATTCACGTAAATGAAAAATAAATGACCACAAAAGTTAATTTTATACCCCTGTTTTGAAGATTAAATAGTACATTTTTTAAATGTATCTTCACATACTTGTCTTCTTTGGTCTTCTTTGTTGTTGTTTGTATCTGTATTATGAAAGAATGAAAGCCTTTGCCCCAAGACATACTGTGTGTTAAGCTAAGATAGTATGCCGCAGTGCTGCTGTCATAGATGTGTTCTTGTAAGTCTTGGTCTGAGCCGGCAGCTCGTGCTTAGTAGCAGAAACATTGACAAGCAGGCTGCATCCCTCCCCTAAGGCGAGATAAAATATTAAACGTCATTAAACATCAACGTTTTCATGACTCCTCCTCAAACTCTGCTGCAGGTAGCATGATTCAACTGAATAACTACTGCTTAATCACAGCTGAGAATTACAACAACCACCACATGGATTTTAAATAGTTCATTTACAATTCATGATTAACGCTAAAGGCATTTTTATATACGTTTTTCTTACTCTTCTTCAGTTCTTCAAATCTTCGTAGGTTTGCAAAAAAGATTATTTTTTTAGTTATTCATTTAATTAAGATGTATTGTGTAAATTTGATCATGAAAATACATTTTCTGCTGGTGGACAACATGACTTTAAATGCCAACAGTCAATTCATTGTGAGATATATCATATGAAAATACATGATATTTTTTATTTGAAACCTGCATGTCATACAAATAACAATTCATACCTTTTGAACATATTACACACAAAGCCTGATTTGAAAAGGAAGTGGATGAAGCAAAGCTTTTCAATGTCCACACCTCTTCACAGCATCATTCATCACAAGGCAAGACAAGCCAAGTTTATTTGTAGAGCACAATTCGTACACAAGGCAATTCAAAAACCTTAATTAAAAGGTGCCATTTCATCAAATAGTTTAAGACATGAAGAGAAGAGTGCAAAGAAAAATCATTTCAGTCATATGCACAGCAAAGCAAAACAGTATTTAGCTTTAGCAGAGGCCTGTCTCACATCCTCAGGAAGACTGTTGAGATTTTAGCTGCATAAAACTGAAACGCACATTCCCCATGTTTAGTCCTGACTCTGGGCACCAGCAGGAGGCCGGTCCCTGAGGTCCTCAGAGTCCGAGATGGTTCATATGGCACAACACCATTACAATAACATACTATAGCATACCATATGCTAACATAAAGTATAACACATCAATTCTAAAGAAGTTCTTGCATTTTGTTTATTCCCTCTGAGATTATATTCATGGTGTTCAGCTCTGCCTTGAAAGAGCTTTAGGAAATTGTCTGGAAGAGAGTTTTTAGATGCCACGAACATTCATTGAGCAGTTTTGTTTCAAGTAAAGACTATTAGAATGATCATTATAATTTGCTTTATAGGCAATCCAAATAGCCCATTTTTGAAGTGTGATTAAATGAATTAAATTGGTCTTGTAACAGTTTCCCCACACCTCGACACAATCATTTAAGTATGCCATTACAAATTAATGATACAGTAAAAGCAAAGCATTTTTGTTGAGTACATGACTTGAGATCCTCATTACACCTACGCATTTGGCAACTTTTGACCTCAAGTAATCGATAAGAGGTTTTCAAGAGATCCTCTTATCAATTACCACACCCAAAAATAAACTTTGCCTAACTGGTTCAATAGTTGTGTTGTCAATATTTATTTGTATTGTCTGGTCACATTTTCTTTTTCCAAATAGCATAAATGCTGTCTTTTCCAGATTGATTGATAATTGAATCTTGTTAAACCACATTGTTTCCAAAGTTATTTGAGTCAAAAGTTGCTTTAAATCCTCACCTCTGCAAATAATATTAGTATTGTCTGCAAAAAGTACACATTTCATAAATTGGGATATTTTGCATATACCATTGATGTACATTACAAATAGAATGAGTCTTATTATGTAGCCTTGAGGTACCCCACTAGATATTGTCCTGTATTCTGATATGTTTTCATTAATTTGTATCATTTATTGTCTTTCCTCCATCGAGCTGCCCAACCAATTCTTAGTTAGCCCTCTGTTGCCATAGTTTTCCATTTAAAAAGAAACTAGAAAATCATTGTCAATTGTTTCAAAGGCTTTTTGTTGGTCTATGATAATTCCTATTACAAATTTGTTGTTTTCTATTCCAATTGTGATTCCTTCCATTAAGTCAATTAAAGCAAATGATGTGGATCTATTGTGTCTGAATGAATCCCAACATTGAATGTCAGATAATAATTTGTTGTTTTCTATAAAATGTCTTTATGTCTTTAAGCTTTTTTAGGATTTTGGAAAACTGAACAGCAGTAGAAGATTATTAAAGCAGTGTATTTGTCTCGCTGATTTATATCGTGGAATGACTTTGGCTGTTTCTTCATTTTATTAGGGAATTTGCCACACTGGAACTAAATTGCCAAGATAAATCAACTGTATATAAACAATGACAATTTCATCAGCTATGTTCCTAACTGTTCTCATGTCCATGTCCTAAAATGTTACGAGATGTCTTATTATTGAAATTTTCTGATAATACCTATTACTTCTTATATTGCTGATACATTGTGCAAAGTGAAAGTTGCACAAGAAACAACACAGTAGGTTTATTTGGACAAATGATTCTCCTGAAAACAATATACTACTACTTTAATGTTATTGAAAGTGCTTTTTTGTTGCTGCTAAAAAACTGAAAGCTTCATAAATATTTGCCGGCCAAGTCTTATAACTTTATTGTGAGGCAAAAGTTCAAACTACCAGATTTTCTTTTCATTTTTTTCTTTTTTCTTTTTTTTTAATAACACCCTAAAGGACACAGAGTTATGTGATGTTGGAAAAAGGATTCCCTGTCCTCAACAAAAACCATCATCGATAAGTAAATGCGTGTTGGTAAATTTGTAGACCAAAACCATCATTCTGCTTATTTCCTCCCTAAAATGAAATGCAGACACGCTGTAGCTCCGCTTTGACAGTTACTTAAAGGGAGTGAGGGATGAAACCGCCTCACACCCACTGCACTCACTGACAATCACTGGTTTGTCAAAGCAGGCTGAAGACGCCATTGGTTTTCCCCCCCTTTAGAACCATCACCCTGCAGTTTGGCTTACAAAAAATGCAAAACCCCACTGCCGCCAGTGAATCAGCATTAAAACGATGCAACTGATGGTGTTCTGGTTTGCCTGAGCTAAACCAAATAATATCCTGGGCTGCACAATGGCAGGAGCGTGGGAGGAGGTACGCGGAGAGCATGGAAACGCTGATTAGCAAAGCAAATCTACTAATAGAAAATCCACCTTTGTTATTTGACTTCAGCGATAAGCACTGAGCTGCTCTTGCATGTAGCTGTCACATCATATCTAAGATGACGGAAAATGGAAGGTATGGGGAGAAAAAACAATCAGAGCTACGGTAATTGTCTCTCAACTACGAGGGCTCAATAAAACACATAGGAATTGTAAAAAATATATATCTCAGCCTAGAAGCATGTTACTTGATGTTACATAAATAACATTACTGAAACCTATAGTTTTTGGTTATCAGTTAACAGTAAACAGCAGTTCAGTGATTGTGATGGTAGTTGTGCATAATAATCCTCTGCTCACAACCAAAACAGGCGCAACTAAACGTCTGCTTGTCAAAAAAAAAATCTGCCACAGGAAAAAAAGTAACATATTTTATTGGACTGCCTTTAGCTTTGATTACAGCACATATTCAACGTGGCATAGTTTCAATAAGCTAACACAATGTCAAAAGATTACTTTCCGTTTTGCATTTTTTTTTCATCAAGATCTTGTATTGATGATGTGAGGGAGCCTTCTCCAGCTCATCCCAAAGATTCTCCCTGGAGTTCAGATCTGTACATTCGTTTTTGTTTCTCCTTAGATGTTTTCTCTGCTTGATGCAAATGATTCGACCCTTCTCAACAAGCATATTTTCTATGACCACGGGATTTGTCTTCCCATGTTTAACAATTTTCTCTGCTTAATTCAGAATATTTTCATAAATGTAATTCACAGCAATTTTACAGTAACAGACTGTCGCAGAACTCGGTTTGGAGTGAAAAAAAAATAATGCGACCAGTATAAAAAAGTGTGAAGATATTGTTTATTTTATCACAATAAAAACTAGACACAAAAAATATAGGACTATAGTCTGTTAAAACAGTTAAAAAAAACAAAACTTTTTTTTTTTACTGATACTACATAATGATGAGTACATTGTAGGTCAGACATATTATAACTTTCCCACAACCCTCATACACAAAGGTCAGAGTCAAAGTTTATTAATGAACACATTTCTTTCTGTCACAGACACTTTACCACAGCTCTTTGTCCCACTGATGCTCGCAGCAACAGCAGCAGAAGATACTGAGGGAGAAGAAGACAACTGTGCCTTAGTGAGCTGCCTTCTATGTGAGCTGTGAAAGGCCATTCACAATCAAACGATGTCTGCAGTCAATGATGTCAATTCCACTAAGATATGGCTGGAGTAATGAAGCCTGCGTGAATTCAGCCTAGGAAGACCCAACTCCACCCAATCTGCTACAACCAGGGCCACGCTGCTCTCCAGCTCAATCGCGTGAATACTGCCAAGTTACTCCTCCCCGTGGCACGGCGCACCTCCTCTGCCTCCCAATCAGGCGCACAGTCTGCCCCATTTTAAACGCCTCGTGCAAGTTTAGGCTCTGGCGCTTCAGACTGTACTGGCGCCGAACCAGCCACCTCCCCCTTCCACGTACCATTATCCCTATTCATCCTGCTCGGACCCTCTCCCCACATCTTAACACCAGGGGAGACATCTAATTCAATTCTAATATGGAGCGGCCATAAGTGCAAATGTCTTCTGCCGGGGGTCTGAGCGCCAAATAACCCCTCGTCATAAAGCTTGCTAAACGGTTCTTTCTGTGTATGTCTGAGTCTCTCGTCAAGGGTGAAAATGAAGATGAAGTGGTGTGGATAGTGTGGTGAGTGTATGTGAGAAAGTAGGAAATACAATGGGAGGCTTAATGTTCATTGCATGCTCTGTTGTGCTTGCCATAGATGATCAATGAATAATGCGTGTTATTTCTAAGATTGGTTTTAGTTTCGCTTACCATGTTTATGCACTTGGCAGAGTGTGGAATAGAAATTTATTGTCCAAGTTTTCCAACAAAGTGGTATGTCCGGCAAATAACTAAGAACTAACCCCAAACGTAATTGACCCTATTTTCCATTAGCTCTATTGTTTACGTACATCGAACAGAACATTGTGTAACTTTCAAAAACAGTTTTTTATCCCAATGTTTTCCACTTTTGGGTTTAGAAATCTGATCAAACTAAGTCAAAATATAAATTGATGCAATGCTGCGAGCCGAAAAATATTTAGCCTATCATGTTTTTGAGGGGCCAATCATATTTTTTTGCGGCAGTGTCTGTCTTGGCACTACTTTATGATAACTCGATAATTATCCCTTAATAAAGCATGAACTGGGTTTATTCATTAAAAAAAAAAAAAAATGGGTTCAGGCTTATTGACTTTCACGGTATTCATTAATTAATTAGGCTTACTAAGTCTGAATCATTTCTATTTATTTGTTTATGGATTAAGTCTTTGAATTTATTGTATTTAACTAAAGTGGGGTTTACTCATGCACATATGTTGTTGGGGATCAGTCCGTATATAGTTAAAATAAATAAATAAATACACTTTCCTTTTTTTTTTCTTCTTATGAATATTATTTATTTCCGATAAATAAGTTGATTGGCTCCCTATTTTGCAAGGGAGAAATCTGCCAATCAAACCCTTTTCCTAAAGTCCTCAATATCTCTTCTCTGATTGGCTTAAGAGTTAGAATTGACTTCCTCTTTTAACATGTGTACAAGTGCACGTGCTAAGTCAATTGTTTATTTATCAGGAGACCCGCTGTGGTGTTCAGTTTAGACTGGAGCTACAGCATCCCTCTGCGTAAAGGTCAGTTATTATCCTCAATAGGACCTACGGTGCGCAGCGTTCCGTATCGTGGCTTCACTGAGCATCACTGCCTTTCCTTTCCACACCGACCAACCCCGGCAGCAGCAGCTCTGAGGAGGCCGAGGGAAGGGAAGGAATTCTCCAAGGTGCTGAAAAGTGTCCCCTGGCTCATCCGGGGCGAGGAGGGAGAGGAGGGAGAGGAGAAGGAGGCGCACGCACCGCCGTTGGAAGGCCATTGGTACGACGTCATGCGCAAAAACTACCCGAGCGAAGAAGGTAAATGAATTACACATGAGCAGAAAAGGAGGAGGAGGAGAGAGAGGAAGAAAGCTGAGGATGCTGCTTTGGACCACAACACTCCATCCCTGGACTGACAACAGCAGGAAGTAGCGTTCACCACAGAGACAGAGAACCGAGGACATGAACGCGCTAAAGCTTTGATTCCTCCTCCCTGCCACTATTGTCCGCCTCCTCTTCCTCCCATCAGCATCAGGTGAGGAGCATCCCGGACACTGTATTCAGAGGAAGATAAGTGAGACGAGGCAGGCACGATGCGCGGATCTCCCCGACATGGGACAGCCCTGGGATTTATAGTACTGAACGCGCTGCTGCTCGTCGCCACGCAGCTCGCGCAAGGAGTCCCGAGCGAGCACCTCCTGGTCCAGCTGCACGAGGACGTCCAGGACCAAGCACACCAACTTGCAACACGATATGGGTTCCAGAGTGCACGGAAGGTAAGGGACAAACCGGCCGCTCCTGGCAAGTCTGGACGTGTGCCAAGAACATTTTGTATCCATCTTCGGACCAAAATCTACATGCTTGTTCTGTCCCAAACCAAATACTCAGTTTGGCAATATTTATATATAAAAATGCCCAGAAACTATATTATTATTAATAATATTAAAGTGTTCATAATTATAATGCAATACTAACAGCTGAACTATTGTGCTTTTCAGACTTTGCCATATTTCACTTTATTTACACTTTACCTGGAGGCCAGCTCCATCTCATGACGTCATTCTAACCAAGCACACATCGATTAGGAGGTCCTCCCAATCATTATGCTCTCATACTGTATTCTTGCCAACAGGAGAATCCTGCGGACAAGACACACATTCAGTTTTTAACTGAAAGAGTATGAAATATTTGTTTGTTTGGGACATCAGGTAATTGTAACATTAGAAGTGGTTGGAAGATAAATTGGAAATGTATTACATAAAAGAGTACCATATATGGTACGAGGGTTGTCCAAAGTATCAAAAATCAGACACAAGTCGTTACTGAAAGTGGTGTCAACGCTAGATACTCATTTGAGAAAGAAGAAATCTCATATATATATATATATATATATATATATATATATATATATATATATATATATATATATATCAGAACTAGTGTATGACATTATATGGTATTATAAAAAAGCGCTATTATTATTATTACTATCTATTTTTAAATTAACATGGTGGTATTGAATATTAAGTCTATTCCAAATGTTTGTATCGTGACAGTTTGGGAAACTACAAACAGATAAAAGCATTGACGTGATTAGATGAGACAATTTTTAATAAATAGGCCACAACGCAAAATTCTATATATTATATATTCTTTGTTTGTCCATAATAGTTCACTATTTTGATGAAATAAGAATAAATTATGATTGTCTTACAACAAAAGATACATTTGAGTTAATAATGACATTAAAGGGGCCGTGACAAGTATATGCATAAGGCAGTGCTTGACAATAGCCTTCTATAACATTTTATTTACCCTTGCACAAACAATATAGAGCTAAAAATAAACAACAAATGCTAAAACAAAGCATGTGTGTTTTCCAGACATGTGGGTGACTGCCCTTAGCCTTGTGCGTCTGTCTTTGTCTGTATGCACCTTGTCACATGTCAAAATAAATGTGTGGGTGAAATTGGCTGAAGCCCTGTCCAGCCAGGCGTAGCGGTGAGCGGAGGGCCAGCTGCTGTTCTGAATGACGATTCTCCTCACCTCCACCATCACCGAATCCTGTTTCCATCTGTAACTCATCATGCGTGTGCTGCCGGCTCCTCTGATTGCTAGCTCCTTTTCTTGTAGGCACTAGATCAACCCCCATCATAGTCCTGCCTCACTGCCTCCCTTCTAGGTTATGTAATCTGCAGCTATATTTGTCCTAATGGGATGTGCGCTATTAAGCATTGTCTATCTCATAAGGTCTCCTAATTAACAAGACAACACTGGCTTACTGTACATACAAAGTGGATCATCATTGTCACGTCTTTCATTTCTGTGCAGGATTTCTCTGTGTTTGTGCGAGAATTAAGCCACTGAAAGATAAGCCTTTCCAAATTTTAAGAATTTAATTTTCCGATCCGATCTGACATCCACATCTGAAGATATTTATTTCTGAGATTGACCTGTAGCCTCGCAGTTACCAAACCATAAGAGAGGTCGTTAATCCCTGCACAGCGCCGGAGGGGAGACTCCGGATGATGCATCTCATTTGCCCGCTCTTATGATGTATTTGAATTCCCAAAATAGCCCCTTCAACTAAAGCAGTGAAATCAATGGTTTCCAGCTCCTGAACAATGACCTTGTAACATCACCTGGCTTTCTGATCCATTGGCTATCTGTCCACGCCGCTTCCATTTGGCACCTCGCACATTTGTCGGAGTGCCCTTGATGCCACCACTTATTTGTTGTGTCTCCTGCAGCTTCCTTTCGGAGAGGGGCTTTTCCACTTCTATCCTCAGGACACTTCAAAGAGCAGGAGCAAACGCAGCACCCGAAGCAGACAGAGACTGCAGAAGGACCCCAGGGTGAGCCACATGCATATATACACACACACACACACACACACACACACACACTGATCAACAAGAGAATACATGTTGCTTATGCTTTTTATTAATAGGGATATAAGCAAATGTTAGACTTGAGTATCTACTTTTGTATACTTGTGTGAACTAATGGAGAATAATAGAATATACTGTTGTAAGCATTATAGCAAGGGAAATATATCATTGTAAAGTCAAGGCAATATCATATTTTCTGTAAATATAAAACATAGTAACCCAGTGAGGCATAGACGGTGCAGAATGAGCTTCAGACTAACTTAGATTCAACACATAGTCCTCTTTTGAATAGAAAACTACTGTGTTAGCTTGTATGTGACAATTATAGTGGTTCTAACTAAGTTAGATGTTTTGTGCAAAGAACATAAGAACATAGCATGCATCGACGTCAGAGCTAAATGGGTTGTTTCAGGTAATGTGTGCTGAAATCAAACTGTATGGATACAAGGAGAGCTAATTCACCTAAAAGTAGCAAGAGCAATGGTACAGAATTGGTAGTATTCTCAAAAGGGATGAATAGTTTGGCAAAAATGTTAACTTTTTCTACTGTAAAGTACGTAGTGAAAAACCTAAATATGTCCAGTTGTATTAAGATGTGAGAAAAGACTTTAATTTAACTGCTGAACTCATAGGTCTTTTAGAGGTCTAAACTACTGTTTGCAGCATTTATATACCACACTACCCCACAGAGATCATTTGTTGTTTGTAGAGGAATTTATATTGCAATCTATTTCTATTACTCTTGCAGCCTCAATTTAAAACTAATTAGACCGTTTTTTGTGTGAATATATAATTAATCAAACCTTTCTTTCGCTAAAAGAACTCTCTCTCTGTTGTCACACTAATAAAGCCCCACAGTACCATTACCCTTTAGCTATAAATTCTAAAAACCAGTCGTGTAAACACCAATGTTATTTGTTGACCATTTCTCTTCACATTATCCATTTAGTTAGTAGGTTGGTAGTTTTCACAATCATCTGGTGCACAAATGTACCAACTGGAACTTCTATGAGTGCGTTCACATGACTTCTGTTTAGAGTCCAGTGTAGTCCTGATGTAGGCTTAGTTTGATCCCGTTCTAGGCCTGATTTAGTCCTGGTTTGGCTCGGTTCCACGTTCAATCCCGCTTGTTGTGTATGTAGGTATGATCGATGAATGATTGTGGGTAGACATTCTTCTTTTCCGCAGAAGCATGTTGCATATGTATCTGCTTCCTCTCTCTCTCTCTCTCTCTCTCTCTCTCTCTCTCTCTCTCTCTCTGTATCCCTCAATCTCGCTCTCTCTTTCATACGGGGAACAGTTTGCATGTGTGTATCAGGAGTAGCGTCCGCCACGAAAGACAACAGAGTGAAGGTGCAGGCTAACAAACAATCAATAACCTCTCTAATTGTACTCTCGAGAGGTGATAATGAAAATAAATGCGGGCCACAACTGCAAGCTAATATGAATATGGCTAATGGCAGAGAGAGAAACACACGCACACACACACACACACACACACACACACACACACACACACAAAGGCAGTCCGGCCCATGTACTGGGAGCTGGGCTTTCTAATCAGCCTCTTTACATGCGCTACACTGCAACTATCGATCGCCGTCCATCCTCCGCGAATGGACGAGGTCAGTGTGTGTGATTTAAACAAGCATCTTTGTCAATCTGAAGTGTCCCGTGTGTCTCCAGTCTGTCCTTTTGGGCCATTTTGCCTTGATGGGTTTGTCTCTAATAGAATAGTTATTTTAAGAAGCGACACAAAACTACTCGTGTTCTCATTACTTACTTGTGTAATTTGTGTAATTTGCCTGGGATAAACAATTTGCAGCATTCAGTTGAATAAAATGAATAAAAGACTTCAATTATTTTTAGGGAATTGAACGTTCTCTAAAAACAACAGAAGATCTTGTCCTTTTATGCAGTTTAGACTTCCACAAACATGTTGTATAATGTATGGAATTCTTGTATTCGATTTGGATTTGTTCAAAATGTGCACTATGAACTGAATCCTGATTTGAAAACCAAAAATGTCAATTTAATCACAATATTTATTGTACAAACCTGATACCGATTCTCCTTTTTCCTTTAGGGTCATATTGCCACGACGGGTTAATCTAATAGAATAGTTATTTTAGAAGGCAACATAACACTCCTTGAGTCCTCATTACCTACTTGGTTAACATGCATGGAAAAAACAACATCAGATGGATTTGTTCAGTTGATTTAACAATTCATGTTCAATAAATTACAATTAGAATGGTCACAATTAAATTAAATGTCCTTTGAAAGCAACTGTTGCAAAGCAAATGTTCAAAATTGACTATCTAATCGTAATATTTACACAAGAATTTCCCCCCCTAATTGTAATATGGAGTATCCTCTGTGTCCCCCGTCTCCTTTTGGGCTATTTTGCCTTGATGGGTTTGTCTAATAGAGGAGTTATTTTAGAAAGAGACAAAACACTACTTGAGTCCTCATTACCTACTTGCTTAATATCCATGAAATAAACAACTTGCAGCACTGACTGAAATTGGATGGTCTGCTTATCCTCCAAGGAGCTTTTATCCTAATGCTGCCATTGTGGACCGCTTGAATAAAAATAAAAATCAAATAAAGTATTTTCCTGTCTGTTCCTTATCGACTTTTAGATCTTGCTACGTTGTCTTACCACTGAGTTACCCGTCGAACATCTAAAGCGAGCCATTGATTGATTATGCAAGCTTCTCTACTCAATTCGATGCTTGGCCCACTCAAGCAGACGTCCTTAGCTCCACAAAAGACGAATTAACAAGTGTTATTTTAATGGAAATCGCGGCAACAAATAGCCAGCGGTGAATCAGAAGCATTAGTTGACCCTGAGATGCACATTAGGTGGAATATAGGACGTGCAGGAGACAGGAGACAGGAGGAGGGGAGGCGGATGGTAAAGCTCTTTCCACTTGAAGGGAAAGCTTTGTGAGCAGGCAGTGGGCAAAGCACAGTGTTGCCGTTGCATGGGCAGTGTTTGATGTGGGGAGTGGGCAATTTGACATGCTGTCTCCGGGGAAGCACCAGCTTTCATGCCAAGTGACGGGAAGAAAAGTGAAGATGGAACGAGAGAAAGGGACATTGTTTTACGTAGCTCTGAAGAATATTCTTAAATGGCAATAATTAACGATGCATAATAGTAAATTCTGCTTAATCTTGGTTAGAGGTGGGCAATATATGGAAAGATTATAATATTGTGAATGTAGTTTTGATTCAATGATTCACATTTGTTTGAAAGTTAAACCTCAACAAATGTATTTAAAGACATGTTTTAACACATTTCTGTTGAATTGACAAGCAAGACTAAAACAGGACTAAATAAGGGACAAAACCGCAACTAAAGAAGGTTTCCGAAAGAAGTAGAGACAATTAGTTTGTTTGTTAATAATGTCAAGCCCTAATCTTGGTTTTAAAAAAGAGTTACAACAAATCCAAATGACTGTAGAAAAAAAGTGAATTGAGAGAATAACAATCATATTAAAATTGAGCTTTATAATTTTATTCATTACAGGCTTTAAGGTTATTATGACAATAGGTAGGTCTAAAGTTTTCAAAGAAATCAAGACCTAGCTTTTAATTGATACTAAAACTAGTATTGAAACTAGATACGCGTTTGAATAAGTGATCTATATCAGAACTAGCATCAGACCATATGGTAACATTAAAGAAACTTCAATCTTTTTTTGTTTTGAATGAAACTCATTTGTCTTTTTATTGTCATTGTTGTATCTAAATCCGTATAGAGTATGCCGATTTTCCCTTAGTAATAGTATTGAAATAGCATTTTCCAATTGAAGCGTTTTGACAACTCTTGGTAGACAAAAAAAAGAATACAATGATATTTTTGCATCTTTCTTTTGCGTCCACTCTCTCACTCCAAACACGCAAGAGCCTGACCCGCACCACGAGCCCGCACCCCACGAGCCCGCGCCCCACGAGCCCGCGCCCCACGAGCCCGCGCCCCACGACCCGCCGACCCACACCGCACCACGAGCCCGCCCACACCCCCAGCCCGCACCCCGCGCCCCACGAGCCCGCACCCCACGAGCCCGCACCCACGAGCCCCGCAACCCCAGCCGCCCACGAGCCTGCCGCCCCGCTCTTGCGCCCTGCCCGTGCATCACTGAGTGCCAGATCGCATAACAGCTTGGGAGATCAGTTGTGATGTCTGTAATCTGGCTACATACGAAAGAAGAGCAGTTTTTGCGTGTAACTCCAATCAGCAATCGCATCGTTGCATTGTTTTGTGCAGAGGAACGTCTCTGATCAGAACAAAAGCAGATTCTGCTCCACAGCTCATGTCAGCTTTAGGCCTGTACTCTACCTCTAATCAACTTTTAAAAGAACAATAACAAATTTCAATTTATTTTAAATCCATCATTAGACTATTTGATATAAAATATAATTAATTGGTAAATTATGAAAAATTATATTATTTATTATAATATTATTTTCGTATGTTATAATATGATAATATAAATTATAATATAAGAGTGGCAAAGTGGCAGAAACGGCGTGCAGTTCTGGACTTGCGCTTGTGGAAATGTTCACAAACTGGACCTATATTTAGAGACCCCTGGTTTAGACCCTTGTTTTAAAGATGCTCACACTACTACTAATACATTTCTTAATCAGTTCTTTTTGCATATTTTGCGCTTTAATCAGATTGTTACTGGTATCAGGTGTTAATAAGAAAAAAAAATCCTAACAGAAATTGTGATAAGGAAAAAAAAGACTCTATATTGTTTATCATATTACAAGCCGTATGTTCTGCACACTGTGAATATGCAAAATGAGAGTTTTATGATGTGGCAGTGATGTGTGTCCCTTGAAAGATTTATTGCACTTTTGTCGTTCTTGTGTGTGTGAGTGTGTTTGTTTCCTGATTGCTTAGAGCACGTCATAAAAGACAGGTCTGAATGAATAGGCCGGGCCTGTGCTAAAAGGCCATCTTAAGTGCCGCTGTGCTCTTTTATCAGCCATGGCAAACACGCACAACAATGGCTACATGTCCTCTCTTCACTTGAGTGAATTTGTGAAGGGTAAGCAGGAAAGTACATTAAGGACAGCTGGGAAAGATTGCCTTGAACCTTTGAAATGATGTTGTGTGGAGCCTGTGTTGCTAAGTTTGGCTGTAGATGCGTTTGGTTTGCAATCCAGGGATAAGCTAAAAGGCCAGCTTGTAAAGTAGCTGAAAATGTTCCAAAATATGTTAATACTTTGTCTGAGAGTGGCTAAATTCTCATTTTAGCAGAAATTCTGAGCCCTGTGTACAAACTCTGTTGGTGACCTACATGTTCTCTGTGATAAATACACATTACAAACTTTTGGAGGGCCCATTTCCTGCATTGCGATCAGGGTAAACATGAATTTAAGCCAAGAGCACAATTTTGTCAGTGGAAAGACCATGTAATTGCTACTATTTCCTAAGATAAGAGAGTTCATTGTCAGACAAATTGACATCTGGATGATGTGAAAAAAGTCGCCTATATGTGTATCATTTGTAGAGTGTGTTATGAATCAACCTAGAGGTAGAGGATTTTGCTGAGTTGACCATGAAAGGAAAAACCAAACCAGGCCGCATCAGAAGACTCAAATCTCGGCCAACCTGAAATGTAGTATTTGACTTTAAACATTTGCATATCACAGCACAAACAATGCAGAAACCAAAATACTCTGAGATCATCTTCAGGTTCAGCCCAATGGAATCTTAATTGAATTTGATTGTTGTCCACTGAAAAATGTAATCCACCAAGATTAGGCTGAATGCATACACTGACGTCACATAAACCTATTACAATTGCACAAAGAATGGACTGAAATCTCATCAGCTTCATTTCAGAATCCTGCCCCAAAAGACAGCAGTATAGATGACAGTAGTATAGGGACATGCCAATGCTTGTAATAACTTTTGACACTTTTCCATTTGGCTTGTCACTTTGGGCTTGCCACATTCAATTATCTGTGTCTGGTATAGGTCTACGACATTGGTGTCAATCCAGACAAAACCTTTATTTTCGATATCGAAAAAGCACAAAAAGTACACTTGTGAACCTTTATGAATGTAGTACTGGGACTTTTTGCTCTTTAATGTGATCCCAATCATTTTTGTCTGTTAATTTTAAAACAGTTTGGGCTGCCATTCTGAGAGGCCAAGGGGGGTTAGAGCCCAGTGACCAGCTTTGACTAGTCAACATAAGATTAAGTGTAGTCTTAATTTGATCATTTTAATCATTATCTGGATTATACAGACTAAAACACATTAAAAAAATGACCATGGCATTATCAAATCCAAAAGTTGAAATAATAATAATATAATAAATCATTATATTATAATAATTATTATGAATATCAATAATATGCTTTATTTGTAAATATTCTCTATCTAGAAGCCTTCAGTCTCCTTATTTCAGCCTTTATTTGGTTGATAATGTTATTTAAAAGTCTCAATGTGCAAAAGTTGTTTGACTAGTTGACTAACTGAAAAAATAATTACTGACTAGTTGACTACTAAAAGTTGCAGCCCTAAATTTAAATCTAACTATGACTACGATGCCAACAATTTTGAATGTAAAAAGCTCTTTCTCGTGTTGCCAATATTTCTTCTTTACCACAACTTCTCGCGTCGGTTTGACCATAAATAGGAAGAACATGACAAGCTTTCCATAGATTCCCCCACAGCGTTCGTGACTCTGGACCCTTTTGCTGTGAGCCGCGCGCGTGCTAACCTCTTATCTTGCTAATAGTAGCTTGACAGGTCTGCAGTCCCTTGAATGGAGGAGCTGTAAGAGGAACTGTCTTATCTAAAAGCCATGCAGCTGTTCATCCCACGCCTTTAATTCTTTGAAGAAACACAACATGCGTTTGAGTGTAATTGCCGAGCCTTTCTGAATAAACTGGCTCTTCCCTAATATTCTCTGGTGTGGTGTTTTTACTGCACCGTCTCCCGCTGCAGCCTCCTGATTAGAACGGTGAGAATAGTCATTTGATTTACATGATGTTCTTTCCTAATGGTACAGTGAGTGGAACACAGCTGGGCGCTATCATTTCCTGCGTTCAGAGCAGTCGTGAACACCTACACATTTTCCGTAACAGAAACCCCATTTTGGCTTCCCTTTTCAGTCTATGTTATCCTTTAATAAAATGTTTCATCAGAACATGCTGATAAAATATATTGCATGACCTTGCATTTCTTCTCTTTTCTGGGGCAGGTGAAGAATGTGGTGGAGCAAGACGGTTTCAGCCGGCAAAAGCGAGGCTATAGAAATCTGAATGATATTGAAGTCAACCTGAGTGACCCGTTATTCTCTAAACAGTGGTATCTGGTGAGTAATCAGCCAAGCATCTGTCAGCACGCAACATGACCTTTAGACCAGCATTCTTCCACTTTAATCACGCCAGACACATTCACCGAACCAACCCTCATTTCTTAATTAGCACAACTACCGGCGTTTCTTGCATCTATTTGTTTACAGTTGCTCCAGAAATTGTGTAACACTTTAGTTTAGGGACCACATGTTAAAGCAATACATTAAAACTAATGGTAAAAGCATAATAAATGCTTGATTATTGCTTTTTTGTCTAAGACCATATTTTAAGTGTTCAGCAATTAACTAGTTGATGTAATCCCTCATTCGTCCCACTATTGATTAAGACATTTTAACATACATTTTATATGATCTTTTGAAAATACTGACGGCAAATTATAAACAGATTGATACATAATGTCTGATGATGATGGATGATGGAAAGTAAACTTCTATTCATTCTTTTCCAAAACCTTATTTATTATCTTGGTCATTGTGGTAATCTCCTCGCTTTTTGTCCAACTATGACGATATTTGCCTGACCCGTTCTATTTCCTGTATCAGATAAAAAGCTCTTATAGCAACAACAATAAGTGACCTCTCCTTCAGTTTACACACACACGTAAGCAAAGGTCTTCCACATTCACTCAATAATGGCCTTCACCTAGGCGCTCTGACTCATGGATGGTCTTCATTGTGTGTGAGTGATTAGATAAACACAGGCCAAGCAGATGGGACCCCTGGGCTGGACCTTAATGTGGCAGAAGCATGGCAACTGGGCTACACGGGCAAAGGAGTGACCATCGCAATTATGGATGATGGTGAGTTTAAATTTGTTTAAATTTTTTTTTTTATTATATATATATATATATATATATAATATATATATATATATATATATATATATATATATATTATTTAATTTAATTTTGTTTTGTTTTGTGGCAGTGCAATGGCACAGCAAGAAAAAGCCAAATTGCTTTATATGTTATGAGCAAAACTATAAACTTTATCTATTATAAAGAAGGCATAAAAACTTAAGATAAGATGAAAAATATGTCTTTCTTTACCTGTTTGGCAAATTATTTGTTTTTCATGCCAAGCCTTATTCATTAGACCAATATAATAATTGTTTTTACCATTTTCTGTATACTTAGTAAGCAGTATTTATCAAATATATATTGCAAATAGAGGTGGGAGTTATATATAAAACAAATGTATTTGGAGATATGCAAAATTAGAATATAGATTATTTTGTATATAGTTTTTTTTTTTTAAAGCCTCAAAAAGAGAAAGATCTTCCAAACAAGAGTATCAAGTGGATATTTCTGCTCTTCTGTGGTTAATTTGTACAGTCCATCAACATTTTGTGCACATATACTCTGCTGCAATAGCTGCACTACGCTTCACCCTCCAAACTCCTCAGTTAGACTACAGTACATCCAGAACTCTGCCGCCTGCCTCCTCACCGCACATCCTTCCCGTGAACACTGCACCCCTGTCCTAGAAGGCCTCCACTGACTCCGACATCCCACAACACATCCACTTCAAGCTCCACACCCTTGTTTACAAGTCCCTCCATAACCTGCCCCCATCTACCTCTCTAAGCTTCTCCATTACCACACCCCCACCCACTCTCTCAGATCCACTGATGCCGACCGCCTGTCCCTCCCAAGACAGAGCCTTCTCTTGCTGCTGCCCCCACCCTCTGGAACTCTTTGCCCAAACAAATCAGAGTCATCGCTATCTTTAAAAAAAATCACTGAAAACCCATATTTAATGCCTTTCAATAACTTTTCCTACTTTATACTTGTCTTGGGTATATTTAAAGCACTATATAAGTATATTATTATTATTTATTATTTTTTTATATATATTATATATTAGTTATTATTATTATATTATTATTATTATTATTATTAGTTATTATTATTAGTATTATTATTGTATTTTATTATTATATTTTAATGTTCTGGCAAAGTAGTCTATTAAACACAGAAATGTCATGACAAATTTGGTAATCCAAATGACATTTTAGTCATAACCTCACAATCCGGCAAGAACATTTCATTTCGCCTTATGTCATTTGTGCCTTAGCTCAGCATTTGAAAGTGGAAAAATCATTTCAGTCATGAAATTACCATTTTTAAACCTCTCACAACATAATCTGTCGTTTCATTACAGGGATCGACTATCTCCACCCGGACCTGGCATCAAATTACGTGAGTACCCTGCGCAGTCAGAACCTCAGTGCCAGTCAGTATGTTACGTCTCAGCTCTCGAGGCCTTCCTGTGGCTTCCCTCTGGCAGTGACAGGTGCTCTCACAGCCTTTGCCCAGTCCTCTTACATTTTAGGGAGGAACCAGGGGAGCGAAGGAGAGGAGGCAGACGGTCGGCCAAGCTGTTTAATGTTAATGCACCTCGCACAATGGCAGGCCGATCTGTCACATGGCGTGATAATGCCAGGGTAGTTGGCGCTGCATAATGTGAAGCTTCAACTCCAGAATACTGATAAAAAAAACAAAGGACAAGATGGATTTCTAAATAGGACGTAGAAATACACAGGTTTGATCAAACAAAAGGTTGCGTTCATGGGACGTTGCAACTTTCTAAACAGACCAGAGGCTGATATTGAGCTGAAGGACAAGTATGTTGTATGGTGGAGTTGCTTTTTCATGGTCTGAAATGCAGTTGTTTTGACCTCTTTATGAGGTTAGGGGTCTCATTTATAAAACTTTACTTTAATTCTTACTGGATGTCGAGACAGCCAAAATACAAACTTGCTAACTTAGCTCAGTTCACCTTCTGCCTCATTTCTGAAACCATTCAAGTACAAATCAGATGTCAAGTTTTCATTTTATAGATCACAAACTTAATGTGAAAACTCATGTACGCAGCATTTTGTGTATGTACCCATGCTTTATAAATAAGACCCCAGATCTGTGAAGAGGTGATCACACTCACTCTAGGCATGCATGTTTATAGGTAGTTTTATCTTGGCTTGTCAAAAGTAGTGAATATTAGATACTAATCAATACTAAAACAAAGTACAGCACTGGAACAAAGTATTGAAACTAGATCCTCGTTTCAACAAGTATCAATACTGAAAAAAATGACATAAACAGGAGAAAATAGGACTTATCTACTAACAGGTTAGATACAATGATTTTTATGACCTTGAGCGTTATCAGAAATACAGTAGTATAAGACTACATGGTAACATAGATAATTATTTTGTGTTGAAAATTAGTTTTTATTATTATTGTGGTATCAAACTCAGTAACGAGCCTACAATATTCCTTAGTATCAAAAAAAGAGTATGAACTATTATTATTGTGACAACACTAATGCAAGATTAATGAGTTTAATGTCATACTTTGGAGCATTCCAGTCAAAGCAGGTGGCTGACCCTCTACCTGAAAAGAAACAGCGTATCTTTGGTTAATTCTTTCCAAAACAATGAGTGCTTCAAAGATTTTAATAGCCCCCTGCTGTTTATCTAAAAAAAATTGACATCTGACATCAAATTTTAGAATGCGGTGAACACAATCTGTTTAGCTGTGAATGTGCCGTCATCTTAAACGTAAGCCCACTGTAATAGACGCGCTATGAAACCGTGACTCATAGTGTATTTTGCTCCATTACAACCCATTTGATAGTTATTCATTGCTCTGTAAAACAAAGTTGTCTGCTTTCTATTCTCACATGTAGTTTGGATAAATGTTACCTACTTAAAAAAAGAAAATCCCCTCCTCAAATGCAGTGCGTGAGGTGTCAAAGCATCTCCCTGTTGATCAACTGTCTACGGCAAGCTAACCACTATGTTCTTTCATGGCTCTCGAACAACAACGATCCCTGGCCCAAAATAACAGGAAAATTGCAAATGTGTCAGCGCGCTTCACTGGAGGGTTTGTGTGACTGACGCCTGAAAAGAGAAAGAGCCACTGTATGTGTAATTAGATGCTCTTCAAATGATACTTCTGCAAAAGCAATGATAAAAAACACTTACTGCTTTTGCATGTGCTGTTATAAAAGCTGGATATTATGCAAGCTCACTACATCGCGGTCTTCTATTATTCATGATTTCCCATTCGGAGTGAACCTCGCGCTGTAACAACTCACGTAATACATTTGATAGGCTGAACGAGGCAGATTGTTTGTGTGCTGAGGTGAGAGATCATTAAAAATTTCATGGCAGATTTATCAGGAAATGTGAACTCCTACTGAAATAAATAGACCGATGCAAATTTGACGCGTTGTTATGGATGTGCTTTGTTTGGCTTTGTGCAGTGAAAAAGGACATTATAGCAGTGAGTTGATGTGTATAGGAGCGTTATAGACCTGGGCGTGTCACAGATGTGTTATATATGTGAGGATTCCCTGTAATTAACGACAAGTTGACCTTTTTCTAGTGTCTCCCAAAGAAAGCGCTAGAAAGGGCGCGGAGGTGTATTATTGGAGTGTGTGTCCCCTCTGAGGGAAGATGTTGTTGTTTGTTGGGCCCACTCTCTCCGGCTAACATTTGGGAAGTTGCTACGGTAACGGTTGTGACGCCATGATGTCCAAATATAAACATTTTTACAGCTATGTGCTTTATAGTGGAAATGTAGGTTTTTTGTTTATGTTGAGAAACAGTTGTAAATAGAGGTGGGGAAGATATCATAATTATTTGTAATGTTGTGAATGCATTGTGAAAATGCTACAAAAAAGCTGAGTGAAAATACATTTAATTATAATCATAATCATAATAATCACAATAACAACCACAACAATAATCATAATAATAACAATCATAACACTATGTCCAAATTTGCCACCTCTAGTTGTAAATAAAAACAGCCAGCAATGCTTCATAAAATACTTCAACTTTAAACTTTAAAATAGTGCCACCAGTGTTTTCAGTCTTTAGATGCCCAGATATAACATTTTAGCATTTTAGCACAGTCACACTTAACACTTTTGGCCTGTAGTACTGTGAACAAGAGATGGTTCAAAGCCCAGTTTGTGAAAATGTATGTATGTTCATTTTGTGATTCACATTCATGGCTCAGTTTGATAAATACTGTAGACTTCCCCGACCTTTACTACACGTTGTTGTTTGTTTATATTTACAAAACACAGGAAGAGTGGGGTTTCTTAAAAGCTTGCAGTGAAAATGACTATCCTGTTATGTGGGAACTTACTTTGGAAATTCGCCCTATTTCTAGACACAACAAGCCCTGCTGCACTGGACCTCTTTCGACTGCTTTTTAAAATTTGCTTCAAAGTAGCTTTCACATAACAAACGCTTTTTCATTTTTGACTGCTTGATTTTTCTTTTCTTTACTTAAAGAGACCCATAGCAAAGAGATGATGACGTTTTTGAAGAAACGTTACTATTTTAGCTTATAACTTTCTGGTCATTTCAAAACCCTAGATCCTTCATAAATATTTACTGTGTCCTTTTGATTAAGCTCGATTGCTATATTATTAATTTCTCTGTTTGTACCGAACCCTCTAAAAGTGTCTAAAAGTGCAGAGATTATATTATTGGATATAAGATGACAGACGTAGATGTATATAAAAATAGGTTTTGTGCAGCAATCACACTGACTGCTTGATTACCCTTGTTCCAGTCCTATTTTGAACTGGCACCTTTGCGAGCCGTGTGGAGTTGCACTTTCAGGCGGTGGTCGCTGGTTGCTGGGGAAAGGTGAGGTGTCTGAGTACAGCCAAACACATTAACTGGAGGAGCAGGTCACTCACAGGACAGCAGGGGAAGTGCACGGCTGATTGATGGCAGGAGAGATGAGCTTGAAAAGCACAGCAAGTGATTCATGGATACTGCCCATGTCTTTATTTATTACTGAAGCTTAGCACTTTTTCAGTCCATTGAATGAAAAAAGAAAGAAAGGGGGGAAAAAGAATTACTGTTTGGAGCAGCGTGTTCTTTGACTAATAATAACGTTTCAAAACTCATCTCGATAACCTGTTTTGAAAATGAGAGCAGTGAAAAAATCTGTGGAATAAATTGTGATTGAGGAGCATTTACTTTAAAATTTGATGGCAATAAGTGTAATTGCTTCTATGTTTGTAAATATTTCAGGTATGGTAATGTTCTCCCTTCTAATAAGACAAAAATGAATGCATTCATATCATACAAAAATACCAGGAGCCTCTCAATTCTAAATGAATAAGCACAGCCTGCCCCATTTAAAACATAAACCCTCATGCAGTCGGCTCGGCAAGTTCAGGCTGTGCTGCGACCCACCACCTCCCCTTCTCCTCCTCTGCATCCCTTACATCGCCCTCATCATCCTCTCTACCCTCTTCCTCATATCTACCACAAGCAGTCTTCAGGCCCTGGGGGGAAACATCTCATACAATTCTATTATGGAGAGGCCATAATCGCACTGTCTTCCGCCGGGGTCTGAGCGCCAAATAACCCATGTAATAAAGCTTGCTAAACGGTTCTTTCTGTTTTTGTCTTGAGTCTCTCCAGGGTGAAATACTATACAGTAATTTTATTCTTCAAAGCCTGAATGTTGTCTGAGGACTACACAGACTCAAACCATGCTGAATAAACCTGTGTGGGAATCTTGGATGTTTGCAGGTTTTAGCGTTTCAACAAACTTTTTATAGACAAGTCTTTGTTTGTAGCTTATGCTTATGTTAATTCTTAGATGTTAGTTACAAATACAGGCAGTCATTTAATAACATAGGTAGCGTAGCGTAACGTAGGATAGGAGTTAGTCCTTCATGTGGGAGACTGGGGTTTCAAAGTCGCTCTTGCGTGTGTGGTTTTTTTTTTCACTTTTTCACGAAATGTTATCCACAAAATTTTGATGAACACCCCAAGGCTGCTTGCCCATCCATAAAAGTCACCACATGCTACTGCTGAATAGAACTGAATGTATTATTGGTTTTTTGGTTGTTTTTTTTTATGAAAGGGAAAAAAAGCCTTAATTTAAGACAGGGGTGGGATTCAATATGTTTTCTTCTTCCCACTCCTTTTCGAGCTCAAATAAGAAACTCAATTCTTGAATTGAATGTGCCTATGGAATTTGGTTTTTGTTTTGGTGACATGTATACTTACTCTCTTCTTTGTATTTATTAACTTAATGAATAATACATACAAAAACATTGTTTAAAAAAGACCATTTTCAAAATCACCTTTAGTGAGCTGTTCTAGTTCTCTTAAGATCTACTTATGTTCAATACTAAGTACCTGAAAAAAAAACACACAGTATGTTTCCTTTAAGACTGATGCTGTGCCAGGGGCTCCACCACCTGTGTGTCTCCATGGAGATTTTATTGCTATGACTGAAATGTTTTCCAGTATCGCATTAAAGTTACATATGTTGCATTTGTCCCATAACAAATTCAATTCTTGCTATAAAAATACCTTGAAAAACCTTTTTAATACAAGCAGGCTTGCCTCTTTCCACAGAGCTGAGCTTGTCTACTTGGAGCATTCCAGAAAAAGTGCTTAAGATCTCTTTGGAGACAAGCAGGCCCACTCTCTACCAGAAACATTACACAGTGTAGTTTAAAATGTACATGGCAGGTTTAACTGTTTTGGGTTAAACAACTCAAAAACATGCCCCACAGTTAAAAATCCTCCAGCTACGGTAGTCCTGACCAAGACTAGCACAAGATCTTAAGATGGGTCCCTGGGCGCACCGCTACAGTGACCACTGCTCCTTACAAATATCCCCATGGGGACAATAACGTGTACCTTACCGTAACCTTAACTATACATGTCACAAAAACGTAGTGAACATGATTATATTTAAGATTTACTATTATTCCCCAGTGACAATTTTGGTAACGTTTATAATGTTACTTCCTGGTTAGACATGAGCAGCAGATCTAGGTAGAGGTAAACAAGGGCCAACAGCCATATAAATTGCACTACAGTTATGATTCAACAAATATTGAAATGTCTTTATTTTCATAAATTATTGTTTAAACAGTTAGAAATTGTCATTTGTGTTTAAATTGTCGCTGCATTTTCAATAGAATGTCGCTTATAGATGACATAGACAGAGGGATTCCCGTTTGGAACTCAGCACTACTTCCTGTAATGTGTATTTTTCATTTTTTCTTGACAAACTGCCACTTGACTGACATAATGCTATGATAAATATTTACAACAAGTGTTATCCCATTAAACAAAGTCATAATTAGAAAAACATGAGAACCTGTCATGTGCACTTTAAGTTTATCCTTTTTTAAGTTTATTACCTTTTAATTAAAAGTCAGAAAGCAATTATGAGAAATAAAAATGAATGGATGATTCAATTTTGCAGGCTTAATTAAATCCCATTCTAAAGCTGCCATGTCGTCAGTGGCTGTAGACTGACCTCACTGATATCTCTGTGGCATAATGAATGACTTCCTGACATGTCACCGAAACACTATGCAAATTCTCCCCTCGCTCTTCCCCTCTACACCTTTATGTACCTGACAACCGTTACAGTGTTATTCCATTAGGTCAGGTAACTATTGCAGTTTGGCTTGTCTGCGGTGGACTGAGTCATCTTGTATAAATGCCAGCCGACCGCGCTGTCAGAAAGGGAACTAACTCCAAGATGAATCTGATGGCCGGAGCTGTGCAGCTAATGAACACCAGTGTGGACTCTGCGCGCACATCACCACGCACCTGTTACACACTTGGAGAAATATGGACAGTTGTGCAAATTAAATGACCAGCATTGACAGGGAGGACAGCAAAATAGACAGGGGCTAATGGAGCAGGCATGACAGACACAAAAATACAGGTTCAGTTTTCATTGACAGCAGGATTTTGTTGTCCTTCAGACCAATCTACTGTATGTTACTATTTGCATGGACTGCATTGAAACATTCGATTTAGCTTTTTGATATACAGGAGCATGCAATAAAGAATACATATGTGGCTATGTATTTGAATGTTTTTGTACTAAGGCTGTGCAATCGGTCATTTATAATCGTCAATGACATGCTTAAGCCTTTTAAAGCGAGAGGTCCGCATTAAATGTTCTGACTTTGGAGGAAGAAATGTGTCATCTGAGTCACTGATTAAAAGCATTTGTTGTTTAAGTTCAAATTCATTAACTGAAAGCAATTTTGTTTTTTCAATAAGACAATATATAATAAAAAAAAAAATTGTCATAGGGAAATAGCCCAATAATAATAAATATTGAATGATACACTGACAATGTTTCTCCTACAATTGAATAGGCAGGGCGCCCCACCCCGCCAACAACGACCCCTGCCCCGCCAATCAAATTATGCAGCGCTAATCACCAGTCTTCAAAACGAATGTCTTTACTAAATCAGTTCTGCTACTTGCTACTCTATGAGAAATGACTGTTTTCATAGAAATCCAGCCCGCATTTCTCTCATGTTTCACATGCCTAATCCAGTCCGTGACTCCCACTGATCCCGTCCGTGTTTTGCATCTCTCTGGCTCGGACATGCTTTCACAAGCAGGCTTCTCGCAAACACAACAGGGAGATCCATGGGACAAAAACTGTCCCAGCACAAGAGGAAGTTAGACTAGAGTGAGTGGATGGTATTGAAATCAATACCATCCACTCACTCCGCTTACTGGCAACTTGTAGTTGACAAAATGCAAGCTGTTAGCATTATTATTTTCACCAATTAACTGAGTTGTGTGACTGGTGTAAAGCATTGAGTAAATTAAAAGTGCATTAGTTGTGCTACCGGCTCTACTGGTGGTGGAGTGGTTAAGGTGGTAGCACACATGACATACTCCATGGACATCTGGCTGCAGTGTTGTGTGTTCAAATCCCAACTCTGACAGTTTACTGCTTGTCCTCCCTTCTCTCTCATCCCCATTCCACACTGAGGTGTCCTGTCTAATAAAGCCTACAGGCTTAGATATTTTTTAAAAAGTGCATAAATTGTGCTGAAAATACTGAATTATTCGACCGACCACTTGCACTTACAGAGCCAAACCAGAAAACCTCGGGAAACGCTGTATAATCTGAAAAGTGTGCATAAGGATGAAAATAACATGGCCAGAAATAATGCAAATCAAATTCTTTCAACATATTCAAAGCTTTACATTATCTTTTATCTACATTATCTTTTACAATCTGGTAAAAATCTTTTATACCTTTTGCAATCCAGACCTTAAATCTCAGGTCGATACTGTTTGGTGTAAAAGTATGGTCATAAACCAACCAGTTTAAGATTTTAACATCTTTGTTTAGTTTGTATGTTTTGATTAGCTCCTTCCAGATCATTTGCACATATTTTACCAAGGGATTCTCAATTTCCTCCATGTGACTCAACTGTTTGTCATCTGCCAGTAAGGCCTGTACAGGAACCTCCGACACTACATTACATTCAATATTTTTCCATTGCGCTTCATATTCTGGATCACACCAGTACAGCAACACTCTGATTTTAGCTGAAATAAAGTGTTTTTTCAGACAAGGTAAGCCCACATTAATTTTTCAAGGTCTTTTTTAATAGTGGAAAATAGAGAGGCATAGTTTTGGCTAAGATTGTTGACAATTTCTAAACATTTAAGGGATTCCGTTTGCCATTGTTTGTTGTAAAGGTCAAAAGGGGTCACCAGTAAGAGAGAATTTCATTGTTTTTGTACGTTGTTTGTATCCAGACATTGGGCCAATATCATGAACAAAATGCATCATATTAGGTATGGAAATTTATGTTTTGGTCAAATGAAGTCATCATCTGCTAAGCAAGACATTTTATGTTCCGTCCTATAGATTGTAACACCATGAATTGTTTTTGATTGTGTAATATATTGGGCCAATGGGTCCAAGTACAAAGCAAACAAAAGGGGGGACCAGGCACAGCCCTGCCTCACCCCTCACCATAAGAACAAACTAGACTACCTGCAAAATTATGAAGTAGCCTTATTTCTATAGTTTGATTTAATTTTCAGGACATAAAAGGCCTAAAAGCAATAATTTGGTTGCCCAACAAATAATAATCTACATGTACCATTTGAGAACCACTGCCATAAATCCCAGTGCATTTTGGTGCCAGTGTTTTCACAGAGCTGCATTTCATCTTTCCCCCATGTCTCCTTGAGCTTCTGTTGGCTTTATAAATGTTGCTCTCTGGACTTTTCAGAACGCAGATGCCAGCTACGACTTCAGCAGCAATGACCCGTACCCATTTCCCCGCTACACAGATGACTGGTTCAACAGGTAAAGATCAGCCATCCACCTCTTTGAACACACGCACACACACACACACACACACACACACACGTACACACACTACTGATTTTCTCATCACATACTTCCATTACGACATAATAGTGCAGTACATACAAAGCTATTGTTCTGGACCATCAGAATAAAAAACCCTGAGGCATTTTTTTACCCACTAGGTTTGGACAAGATAAGGGGCAGTCAACATAGGATTTTACTGTTCTCATTGCTGACCCTGCTGCTGATAACGTCTCCTATCTCCAAAATCACAAAGCATGAGCTACTGCCGCCGCAACACATGTCAACAAGAACTAAAAGAAATCCATGGTTTCTTTTGCAATCCCCAGCCAACTGAGAGGGGAGCGAATGAGAGGGGAGTGTTCTCATGGTTTGCCAGTTAGAGCAGTTGTTGCTGACTGGCGGGCACAACGAGCTGGCTAATCAGCTGGTTGTTATAAATAGCAGCCTGTCTGTTGCAAAGCATGCTGGGAGAGCGGGGCTGCAGCCGGTCCCTGTGGGGGCTGACTGATGGAGACATAGATACAGTGCAAAACACTGATATATGCAAACGGGATATCGGATGGAGATGAGAAGTGAAATGCAGAATGTTGACAGCAGTATGTATCTATTGGGTGTGGTGTATTGCAGGTTTGTGGTATGGTGTATTACAGGTATGGATGGCCCAATATGGATTTTTCAGAGCCAATTCAATATCCTATATTTGTCTTATATTTGTATAATAACTGATATTTGCCTATACTATATTAACATTCAGAATCTGTAGCAAGGACCACAAAATTAGGTTTAAGTTAAAGAGAAGTTCAGATATTAACTTTTCACTCCAAAAATAGTAACTAGCGGGATTTAAAATCATTTGTTGCATGTTTGTGTAACATCCAGACATATCTTAAGCACAACTGCTCTTTCTATTTTAATTTTTAATAGCCGGTATTTGGCAATTTTGGGACTAGTGTACTTACTCAGTATGTCTGTATCTCTGTAAAAAAGCCAATCACACAAGAATGGAGACACGGTGTTATGAATGAATATAAAAAAGTTTCATGGCCTAAGATCTATGTTGCAGTGATATAGGTTGAAACGTTTTTGTCAGCCAAATAAAGGGATTGGTTAACTGAACCAAAAAATCGCATAGGCATTTAGGAAGCAAAACATCATGGCTAATTATGCAAATCCTCTAATAATTTACGACTGAGAAAAGGCAAAAATCACAGTGTTAAGTCACTTTTCAAAATACAAAGGCTTATCTGTGTAATCTGCAAAACCTTATCTCAGCTTCCTGTTGTTGTAATCCATGCATACCCTCTTATCTTATTTTTTTGTTTATCTCCGCGCCTTCGCAGTCACGGCACACGTTGCGCAGGAGAGGTGTCGGCCGCTGCCAACAACAACATCTGTGGAGTGGGAGTCGCATACAACTCCATGGTAGCAGGTGCGTATCTCTGCCTGGACAACGACGGGAATGACAATGAGAATGCCGTCACGTTAGCAAATAGCTGTTTTGGTCATGGCGTGATGAGAGGATGAGAGATCGGATGACACTCTGCGAAATATAGGCAATTACAGGAGATTGGTATTGTTCCTATCGAAGCATATGGCTCTATTGATGCAAACGCCATAGGTCAGTCCAAGTCCACACACAACACCATTAATAATCCAGACAGCTCCTGTATATGCTCCATTGATTTTCCCTGAAATTGGCCACACTACAGTAGCAAGGTCAGTTGTATTGACGAAGCAAGACGTATGGACTGTTTCATTTGAATGCTGCTGGCGATTTTTGCTCTGTTCTCACATGTGCAGATGCTCCCAATGTTTGATGCAGTATTATTATAGCGTAACCACATGGTATGATATCTATTTCGATATTGTGGCCAGGGTTACAGTGTTTTTTATGATATTTAGTCTGTAAATGCAATCCAGTGATGTTTATAATCTACTATTCAAAATGTTTTAAAGAGAAAAGTCTATGCTTTTCATTTGAATTCAACAGTGGTTATATTTAGGACAGCATTGTATATTTGTACATAACAATTTGTGACTTTTCTGAAGGAGGGGTCTGCCACTCTTTTGTCTCCATGGAGATGTTATTGATTTGCCTAGAATGTTCCAAAGTATGACATTAAACAAATCAGTCTCGCATCAGGCAATTTCAAGTGCTGTTATTGAAAAAAATAAAACAATGAAAATCGCCTCTCCACAGATCTGACCGATAACTTGACTCAGACGTCACCTGTTTGTCTGCATGGAGGCAGATGTAGTGTATAATGCCAGACTGTGGAGCATTATAGTTAAAGCAATAACATGATTGTAATATGTGACAGAGGTGGGCAACATATCAACATGTATATACTATTGTGAATATTGTTTATATCAAGTATATTGTTATAAAGAGACCTGATTAAACATACAAATTTAAAAAGTGATGTTGTAAACTTTCAAATGACAGTATAAGGTTCTGCACTTTAGTAATACATTTTAAACCTCAATTATTCACTCAACAATACATTTCATCTGATATTGTGATTGAGATACTTCCAAAAATAGAGCAATAACAATTTTATTTAGATTCATTGCACACCCCGAGATGTGATAGAAAAGGTCAAAAAGTCATTCCTGTTTGTATTGAAACAAAGGATCATGGTCCCTGTGGTCCAGGGCTTATTTCTCGTACTGCTGCAAATAAACAATGTATTTTAGACCCAGGAGCATCCACTTCAATTAGGGTGAGACTTTGTATTGCATTATGCCTTTATTGTTACATCCACACAACAAAGCGGCAGAATTTATACTTCATACTCCTGTTTTGCTTGCTGTGGTGTAGGCATCCGAATGCTGGACCAGCCTTTCATGACTGACATCATCGAGGCGTCGTCCATCAGCCACATGCCGCAGGTTATTGACATCTACAGTGCCAGCTGGGGCCCCACTGATGACGGCAAGACTGTGGACGGCCCCCGAGAGCTCACACTGCAGGCCATGGCTGATGGAGTCAACAAGGTAAGACCACATCACACCTGCCAGAATTCTAATAACACTCACACATAAAGAGGAAGAGAAAGGCAGGCAATAAGCAGTGGTTTTCTTTGTTCTAAATCCAGGTCAGGTAGAACTGCTTTTATTCTGTGCCCAGTATTTGATCAAATTACTGTTCATTTGTTTTGGTGGACAGTCATTTGAACTCAGAGGAGGGCATGGGTTGTCAAACGTATCCAAAATCAGGTGCTAAAAATACTAGTTTCGAAACAAGATGCTCATTTGAACAAGCATCAAAACAAGGCAAATCACATTAACAGGACAAATTTTGATCTCTTGTGTTTTAAAATGATCTTGAGTTTTATCAGAACTATAAGACCACATGCAACATTAAGAAAGTGCTGTTATCTTGTCTTCAGAATTACAGTCTATTGTCTAAAAAAGAGAGAGCGTTTTATCAGTGAGGTATTGAAATCGGTATAGAATATCGAGCCTGCTCCTGGTATCAAAATCAAAGTTGAAATTTGTGTATCTTTACAACACAAGCTAAAATATCAATAAATATAATGAATATAGCGGGCTGCTGAATCAATTTACTGTACATACGTAAGAGCAGTTTTTTGGTACATTTCTAACCCTATATTGTGGCAGCACTACTATTTTGTTGCTGATTTAAAGAAAGTAAACGTATTTATTTAATGATCTCAGCATATCCACTGTTTTGATTATTGTAAATTATTTATTTCATAAACATATAATTTAACAAGACATATGCAATATGTAAATTATGGCATATATTGCCATAACTGTGACATTTTTAAGGCTGAGAAATGATCGTGTTATGCGTCATCTTTTTCAGTTTATTGATTAATTTGACCTCTTCCCCGCATGTTTGTGTGTACCGTGGTTACAAGAGTAGCCGAGAGCGTTGGTGTCCCCCAGCTATTCATTGTGCTATACAGACAGCGTAATTTTTAGGCTGAACAATGTCTCATTTGTTATATTATACGAATGGTTCAGTGAGTCAGTCAACACATAGCAGACGTGCCTCTTTGTTAAAGGCTCCACTGTGAATGATCCGCTGTGATTATGACTTACAGGCAGATCAGCACTTTGTGGCACCTGAGATAGGCCTGTTAAAGGACTATTGTTTATTTCTACACCATAGGTGTAGGCCTAATTAAAAACCTTAAACGTAGCCTACTAAATAAATCAAATAGAAGAGTCTCAGATACAACCTAATTGTATTTATTCATTGGCTTGTCAAGCTAAACGGAAAAGCACTATGAATGAACAGTTTTGTCAATGAAATCATGTTAAAAGTGTTTACCTCTCATTCAATGCTAAAGTTTGCATTATCTAAATGTACAATGTAGTGCATCACAATTAAGAAAATAATGTGATTTATCACGATTAAGTGCAATTAATGAGGGTTTGTTTTTTATCGCGATTAATTGCAATGCATTTTTGTGAGATTTACAATTAATTATTTTTTTTAATTTTTTTATCAATTCTCACCTCTACTAACTATAAAATATAGGTGGTAGATAGTATATTGAGAATAAGAAAACATGAAATATTTTGCTATTAAGAAGACAGCTCTATCATTGGCATTGCATTTTCTGTATGTGCCACTCACACTGCGCGCCTCTGTGAGTACGTGGTCACTAATACCTCAGTCCCAGTCTTCAAGCTTATGCCACTGATTCAAATTTCACCTGTGTCTTGCTCAAGGGCACATCAGAAAGGTGAACCCGTCTCTCCCGCACACACGCTGGACAATGCTTAAAATGACCAGCACGGACACACACATATTATCTCTGTCACGCCCCCTCACTTTCAGAGTTGCCATGCTAACCGTGCCTCTGCCAATTACCTGCTTGATTAATCTTCGTTCACGCCGAGCTCTCCGGCCAGGTGTGGACTGCTCTCAAATGACCTGTCTGAGGCAAAGGCGAGCCAACTTGGAGCAAGGCAGTTTAGAAACTCAAACGCAATGTACATGTAAATGCAACGGAATCAGGCCACTGTTATTACAGTGTTCATTTTGACATTCAGTAGTGTTGCCATGAAACTTATATGATTATGGAAAGACTCAATACTCAATAGCAAAATAATATTTGTCTTATTTATTTTCTTTTATATTCTTGATAATTATTTAAATGAGTATCTAACAACCAAAGCTTTTCTTTTGGCTGAAAATATATATATTTGGATAGTCTTCTTAGTTTAAGTTGTCAACATGTCTGCTTATTTAGGCTAACGTTCCAAAGGACACTGTTTTAGAAATCAAGAGGCTTCAACTTCCAACCGCAATTCATTTTCAATCCAGACCATGTCCTTCAGATTGAAAATGACTATTGGAACCTTTCCTGCTTCTTCATCATTGACCATCTCCCACAAAAACGTGTTTCTTTGTTTGTACATGGTCTGGTTTTGGGCACCTTGTCTTTACAGTTAGTCATAGGTTTAGTCATCATTGATTCATTCTTATTTATTTATTTTTCATTTATTAGTTTCTAATTTGGTTTTATCTGTAAAAGTAAAACAAATGGCGAAAACCTTTCAGTCAACATAATTAACATTGTTCTTCTGTACACATTGAGGCATTGTGAGGTCAAAAATAAGTCGGGCATTATATAAGCAGGAATGTATATTTAAGTATAATTATGAGGTTATAAAATGTTCATTAGACAGGAGAAATTAATAGGCCAATTTTGCTCGCTGAATGAAAGCACTTTGTTTGGATCAAGCAGTGGGAGAGAGCCTTGAGCCAATAGGTGAGCTGGAGGATTTTGAAACATCTCTTTGCAATTCAATTAGGATACATAAATAAGCACATTGAGGCCACTTCTGTTCCATTTGATCCTTTGTGCGATGGGGAGCCAGGTGCAGCAGCTGGTAAAAAGGTTCTGTTTTTTTCTGAGCTGCACAGTAACAATAATGAACAATATTTATTTAGTTTTTCTTTTTTGTATTTTGAAATGTACAAGATGACGTTAAGTCAGCCTCATTAAAGGTAGATAGTGTTGTTGCAAATCTAATAAGCTTGAATCTAAGCTGCTGTAAATATAGCCAGAGAAACTCAATCAAAAGGCATGTGTCTTTACTTACACTTTGGTACATCAAAAAATATCAACGGCCAATAAGAACATATATTTTGTTCTTTCAAGTCCACTTATTTTGACCCTCGTCTCTGGGCAGAGTTATGTGTCCACACAGAGTCCACAGGGGGGCAGACACAGGGTCACAGTGTCTGTGCTGCACTCACAAACAATTTTTACCTCTATACCAAAGCGATTAAAAATGTTTTGGTCATGATTCTTTCGGATTCCATCTTTTCATAATGTTTGAATCAAAATATGAGTTTATAATGGAACTCAATGGCAATAATAATAATGTTTTGTACATAAACCTCTCCCATTCAAAAACACAGTAATGCACCAAATCATTTTTCACCATGAATTATTGACTAGGCTCTAATAAATGTAGCAAATGATTTCAAGTTCACTTTTTTAATTGAATTTTGAAAATATTTGTGTACTTTTTCTTGTTCACTCATATTAATAAAGATTGTGCTTGTTTGCGTAGAGTAGAAGTAGATGAAGAGATCCGAGTTTTAAAAATGGATTTCTGTTCATTTGAAAAATGGTGATAAAAAGGACTTTTTTATATATACCTCTCCCATTCATTACAGTATTATTGACATGTACTCATAATTGAACTCAAGCTTTTCACTGCAGGTGTACTTTTTCTTGAAAAAATGCTTTATCTAAAAAAATAAGCATTGTATATACCAAGTTTATACATATATGAGTAGAGTAGATGTGAAGAGATCTGAGTTTTTAAACTAGAAAAATATATTATATATCTCTGTGGATTTTATGGCCGTTTTAAATGTGCAGACCCTCGAGAGTCCCGAAGTTGTCAAACGTGACCTGGTTTTGAAGGTTACTAATATTTCCTCTCTGATCCTGTCTGATGTTGTGATATAAATTTAGGGTCGTGGAGGTAAAGGCAGCATCTACGTGTGGGCATCGGGAGATGGGGGTAGCTATGACGACTGCAACTGCGATGGGTACGCCTCCAGCATGTGGACGATCTCTATCAACTCGGCCATCAATGACGGACGCACGGCTCTGTACGATGAGAGCTGCTCCTCCACTCTCGCCTCCACCTTCAGCAACGGCAGGAAGAGGAACCCGGAGGCTGGCGTGGTAAGATGCAAACAACCATTCATTTATTTATTTTTATTGAAGAAAAAAGTGGAATAATGCATATTAATGAATACTTAAACAAATGCACATATGATAGATTATATCCTGATGCAAATTTCCATCTGCAGACCCCCTGGCAGGTTGATGTTACAGAAAGATAAAACATAATACAGATACTGTTTACACAGACTATAACAATGATGGCATAAGTCTGTGCCTGAAGGTGTGAAAATTATTTTAAAAATTAAATAAAAAATGCACTGAATGTCCCTCCCTACTCTTCACCTGTATTCCCACTGTTAACGGTGCTGCTTATTTATGTGCCAATAAATATTTAAAAGTAATGTTAAGGTTAGTTTTAAAGTCTTAGTATGTGTACAATTAAATGTACTCTTAGCTACGTCAACTGAATTTCCTTTCTCAACAATTTAAGCTTGGATTATACTTAAATACGGAAATTCCACACGGAAATGAGACGTGCGGAGGGCAGCGAAGAAGATGTTGGCAGTATTTATAGTCTGTGCGGGTTTCATGCGGTGTCAATAGTAGAAATCTGAGCTAGCTGCTATGAAATCCCATTCATTTTTTGCCCTGATGCCGACACGGAAAATCCGGTCCGCTCGGATGGCGCGCGAGGGGGTGTGTCAAGCATAAACCTACCTTTATTCAACCTAGATGTGCCATATGGTTACAAGACATACAGTATATGAGGCATTGAGTATATAGTCTAATTTTGTTTACAGAACGCCTCTCTGTTTGCCGCGCTGGCCCTCTGTCAGGAGAGTGGATGGGCCCTGGGATGAAACCAGGATTGTTGTTACACTGTAATTGCAGGCTGTTTGTGAAAATCGGAGGTTCAGGTGGAGGATTAGCTGCAGCTTGATTACTTTGCTGGAACATGTGTTGCTGGGTTTTATTAGAAACAGTGTGTTAATTAGGCTGCAGGTAGAGTGACGGCTTGCAGTCACGGAAATACAAGTTTCTTGACTGTACCATGGCCACATTTACACACACAAAAGCATTTTCTTTCTTAAACACCAGATTGGCACTAAAGTGTGTCCTCATACAGGAGCTTGGGTTTTCATAATTTAGAATTTGAATAATTTAATCAGCATGATGGCCTTAATAAAATATATGAGCAGTTAATGGTTACACATTAGTATAGCTTGGCCAGCCAAGACTACAATTTCCAAGACTACAATTTACTATATTAACCATGAAACAGAAAAATTAAATAATGCATGGTCCAATCGTGTAAAACAAGACAGATTTCATCTAAGATTTTCTGCCGAATGAAAAAGTGAAGCACAAAACTCTGAGATTAGAGACCTTGGGTCTCCAGTAGGCGGCTTCAGATCACTAAGCCGTATGGTCCGGCCGCAGCCCAGTTTCCCATAAAACATTTTTTTTTTAGATGTATTGGTTTTTTTCGCTTTGCTTCCACACCGCATCCGCAGCACATCGACAACGCTGGGCTGCGGCAGCTCCGCCGCTGCTCACGGCAGGCCAGAGAGCCCTGGTTGATCTGAAACACTGCTCTGTCAAAGCACAAACGTGTGACACATAAATAAATAACAGCTTCATTAATGATTTGGTATAAATGTAACATGAAGTCTGCTTGTTAACTCGGAACATTACCTGCCGTGGCACCGGAGGACAGCGCGTTTTTCAGGCTTCGTCATTGATGTGCAGGTTGTCGGGTTATGAAAGGTGGACCTCCGTCTCGACATGTGCACCTTTGCTTTAGGCACATTTAAATTCCCACCCTCATAGGCTAATTTCTCAGCGATTATGCGTTGGATTGTAATAAAACATACATAATATCTTAACATGCAGAGAACGTGCCTCTGGAAGGAAATACCATTTTTGATGGACGTGAAGCGGGTTTAAAAAAATAGATGCCATGGTCTGGGGCTGCTGGGGGTCAGAAAACTGCAAAAACATGCATGATACTGTGCATGTGGCCTTGTGACAGCTGCGTTTGTTCTTTTGAACACACAAAGAGACCCCTGTTTGTGGCAGCCTACTGTAGACTACCGGTACAATGTTTTTAATTTAATTTGAACCAAATGTTCTAATGACTTTTATTTTCATGATAGTCCTGGTATAGTTCTTCCTCAGTGCTTTTCAGACTTGGTTTGGACTAGTTCGGTGTGGTTTAAACTTGACGCCTAATCTAGACTAGGCCTGATGGTCCAAGACCTGTTTTAGTCCTGTTTTTTAGCTCATCCATGTTTTTCTGGTAGATATGGTTTGTTAAGTCTTGGTTCAAACCTGGTTTTGTCCCAGGTCTGCTTTGCACAAGTCAAGTCAGGTTCCTGGTAAACACTTGGTTTGCATTGTCTCGGTATTAGTGCTTTAAGTGCTGTGCAGGTTCTGGCACGATAAATGTGCACACATAACACAGGCAGAAAATATGCTTTGACACAGAATAAATGCACAAAGAAAAGAGAGGAGTGTGGCAGCAGAGGAGAGGAGGCAATGGACGCAGATGCATAAAAGTGCTGAATTATTGCCCTGTTTAACTGCCCTATGTTACTTAACCACTATGTTTAAAGGAAGCTTTCAGGGCATACATATGAGCTCTATCTATGACTCTATAGTGAACGTGCGATTTGTATTTTTCCTGCCTGTAACCACATGTCACTGACGCGCTGGAAATATAGAATGACGGACAGCTATTTGGAGACGTAAACCCCATGTCAGTTTTTCCTTACACATACAGTAAGCACACCAACTAACCAAAGACTCCTGATGCTCCTGCTGTTGAGCAAACTCACACAGCCCTGTAATCTTAACGCACATTTTGCCTTTCATTGTGAATCATTTGTGCTTCACTGCTTATTGTACAGTGTCACCAGCCGGCATTCCCTGAGAAAACGCCTGCGTGAGTCAGTGCGGTCGCGAGCCTATACTTTGAGCTGAAAAGGTAGATTGTCTCATGAAGAGAAACGGCTCAGACTCATGACCTTCACGGTTAATGCTGGAAAATGCTTTCATACTTAGATTTGATTGTAGGCTGCGAATGAACACTGACATTGAAATAAAGTGTGTGTAAAAAAAGACTTTCCCCAGTGTGCTGAGTTGATTATGCAGATGACCCCTGGCTGTTGACAGAAGCATGGATCCTCCCCTGGGTTTTCCCTCCTCTAATTGCATTCAATCTGTTATCATTTTTAATTAAGTGGGAAATAAAATGAAAAATAGTCCAGACAGAACATGTAAATAAAAGTTGGTGGCTGGTATGACGGACACGAGCTGTGAGGACTTATGACAGTGCGAGGGATGCAGCAATTCAGCTTTCTCATGATTCGATTTGTAACTCAAGCCACAGGTCACAATATCTGTAAGGTTTCGATGCCTTTTAAGCCTCAGAAGTAAAAGTTGTTTTTTTATGTATCAATAAAGACAACACTTCATTAAACTATGACAGATAAAAGGTTTAAAAAAGCGAATTGTTTAAGCGTTTTAGTGTAAAACGTTGTCTTTGTTGTCGTGGGGTTATACATTTCGGGCAAACAGTGAATAGACTTCTCTGTTCGAATATAGTAGGGTTAAACTTACATGAAGCTGTTTTCTTCCTGTGTCCATAAAAGGTAAAGATGACAAGCTTAACCCTTCACTTGCTGTGCCAAATAGCGACGTGCGTATTGAGTATTGTTTTGCGTGGATTGTATTAATGAAGTTTGATATTATATTGAGCAGTATTAATTTGTTTTTGTTTTTGAAAGCATTTTTAAAAATGTTTTGCCCTGTAGGCTTTATTGGACAGGGCAGTATAGCGAAATGGGGATGAGGATGGGGTAGGACATTCAGCAAATTGAGCCCAGAGCGTTGCAACCGGTTGCACGGAGCCTGGCATATGTGCTGTCCACTCGGCAGTGTTAATTTGGACAAAAAAAAAATAATAATAATTTTAGTTTTAGCCATTTGATACATTATTTTTAATGTTAGTTGCTATTTATTTAAATATTTTGTTTAAGTCTAGTTTTTTTTAAAAAATCATGCAAATTTTGATAAAAAAACATATCTATAAAAAAAAGTTTGTATTGGGTCTGGTTGATGGCTCTGGGTTTGAACTTTGAACTAGTCTCACTCCAGCCTTTCATTCATTTATGTTTAATTGTTGTATTATTCTAAAAAAGTATCGGTACTTTTAGTTGCCCAGATTTCAGTCATTATGAGTACTTTTTATTCAGTTTTAATCAGCAAAATTATGTAATAATGAACACAGATATTGAACACAGATTGTCTCCCGATGTTGTGCTATTTAAATGTTTGTGTGCTTTACAGGCCACCACAGACTTGTATGGAAACTGCACACTGCGTCATTCAGGAACATCAGCTGCAGCTCCAGAGGCAGCAGGAGTCTTCGCTTTGGCTCTTGAAGCAAAGTAAGTCATAGGTCACTTTTACATCATCATTTACTGCATGTACTGTAAGTGGTGCATTGATTTTTTTCCTTCTGTCAATAACCAGATGGTATTAGTTTCGAAGGAAATGGAATATATTACAGCAACAATAATTGATTCCATCTAGTTTATCCAGTTATTACTATTGCAACTATTTAATTTAAAGTTTGTGTTTAAATTATGTTGATTTAGATTCTCCAACCGATTTAAATAAATCATGATAAAATCCAAATATTATAATGTTTAGCTGCTAGTCAATCTTTCATTATTACAAACAAATTCAAAATAAAGTAACTCCAGCCCAAAGCATTTAAAGCTAACTAAAGATAAATACACTTACGTTTCCAATTTGCCTGATGACACTTCTGTAAAACAAAAAATGATTGTGATAATAAAATGCTTCCCACACTGCATGACTGAAGAGCTGTGTTAAGATCATAGATAGATAGATTTAAAAAAAAATATATATATAAATCACTTCTCCATTATTTGACTAAATGACTAATAGAAGTGGAATTCAAAAAGTGTAAAATCTGTGATGCTGTCGCCCACATAGCACAGACTCTCTAAGCGTCTGCCAAGGACTCACATTTGTAATAGTGCTTTTAATATCTCCATTAAGGCAAACACAGTGTATACAGTGCACTCTGACTTCATGTTTTATTTATTGCTTGTATTGCCATGAAACAGATCCAGAGAGCTGCATTCATAATGAAACATTCTGAGGCTCATTAGAAATATTTTAATGGCTGTGAGAAATGCAACATTCAACTAATTTCAAATATACCACTTATGATACTTCAAACCAATTAACGTGTTATATGTGATTACGTAAAGATGCATTATGTAACTTTTCTGGTTTGTGTGTGTGGGGGGGTATGCTCCCTGCTTGTGGAGATGTTGCTGTTTTACCTAGAATGTTCCACAGTATGACATTAAACTTGCATATCTAGCATACATTATTGAATTGTTTTTATTGCTAACAGAGATACCTGGAAAAACATGCCTTCTCATTGTGAGCATGGCTGCTTCTCCACAGATCTTACATGTAACTTAAAGCACAAACATCTCCAGGCAATAGAAAAGTTACGTACAGTAGTTTTGTGTACAATATTTGATTCATTCTCATTTACTTCTATGGTAATCGTATGCTTATTAGGGATGTCATGGTTATTTGGTTAAGAGACAGTCGTGGCTAGTAGTTGAATCTACTGTATACTCACAAAAGGTAAAACAATGTGTAAAGCATTTTTTTTTTTTTTTCATCAGGCTGTTTATGTACTAATATCAGAAAGTTTGATTTCATAAAGCTTGTGAGGAATGGAAATCGATTAGACCAGTGAATGAAAGCGAATTAAGGATTTTACTGTTGTTTAGTCCATCATCGTTAATAATAATCATAAAATGGTGTTGTTTCTTTTCACGATAATCATTGAGATAAAGATGGGATACCGTGACATCCCTCATGCTAACTGCTACATTGAAAAAAGGCTAGAAGTAAATGGACTGGATAATGATTATAAAACAGGCATTTAACATGAAGTTTTACTCAAAGTTTATGGAACCATATCGATTTGATGCTTCCATGAAAGCCTTGCATGACAACATGATGACATACTACTCCGGGCACCCTCCACTTACTGACAGACCAGCACTTTATATGGTGTTATAAAACCAGCTAAATGAGTGTTTGTCAGGAGACAGTGTCTTCCTCTGACGGCCCATTTCTCACTCTGCGGCTGCGGCCATTACCCAGCGCTGGTGAGTGGCGCTGAGCTAAGCCCCACTGTTTACTGTGCACACACGATAATGATGTCGCCACTGTGAGGAGCGGATTTCCCCCTGTCCTCAGACAAACAGCCCCACCGACGCTGTTAGAACAAGTGCACGGCCTTTTTACTGCCCGAGATTAGTAAAGCCGCGTGATGGCAGGAGTCAGAACCAAGCTGTCAGCGCGTACAGCCAGGATAATGAAGGGGGACGTGGGGGAAAACGGGAACACCGAGACAATGAGGGAGGACGGAACACGACATGCAGATACAGCCACAGTGATGTTCGAGATTGGGAGTCTTTATTGCTCTTTGGGTGTGACAATAAAGTTAGTAATTGTCATAAATGGCTTGTTGCACATTTGTAATCGGATATTACAGTGTGTTGATTGCATTATGAACTCTGCAGTCCTGTTATTATTTTTTGTAGACGATTTTTGGATGCTCCAAATAATTTACAAAAACATGTCCAAAAAAGCCAACATAGATCTAGCACAGGTATTTTGATTTTGTGTTTTTACCAGTTTTTACTAGAAACATTCTTGTTTTATTTGATTTTATCACATATTGTATCTGTTTGTGTATTTGTTGACTTATTAAATGCTTTATTTTTGGTTTTATTGACATTTTATCTTGATATTCTGTTGTTTCATGTGTGCTTTGTGAACACAGGGTGCCCATGAAACAACCAATCAATCAATCAATCAATCAAATGTCATATGGGACAATGTGCAACTATCTATATTTTTATATTCCAGTACCAAACCATATCAGAAAAAACATGCAACATATGACTGTAATTGTCACTATTGGAAAACTAAAATAAAATAGTACATGGTGATTTAAAGGGGGCCGACTTTTAAGAGCTGTTATAATTGTTTACCTTCTTATTTACCCGCTCAAAGTAGTATTTAGAGTGATTCATGCATGTTTGAGCAGTTTTTCTCCTGCTTTCAAAACAACCACTACTTCCGGAAGTCAGCAGTCTTTTATTATGTTGTTTTAGAGCAACATTGCGGTTTTTTAAATGTCCAAAATAATGATCCGTCCATAGATTATAACAATTTAGCAGACAAAAGAATAGCATGTCTTCTTTAAACAATACAAGCTGTTCATCAATTACTTTTATGTAGCAAAGCAATTGCAGAGCAGATATCATGTCGGTCTGTCTTTTCCTTTCTCCCTTTGATTTGAATGTCTCGTTGCTGCTGATTTGCCCTCCCCAGCCCAGACCTGACGTGGAGAGACATGCAGCATCTGTCTGTGCTGACGTCCAAGAGGAACCAGCTCCATGACGAGGTGCACCAGTGGAGGAGGAACGGAGTGGGGCTGGAGTTCAACCACCTATTTGGTTATGGGGTGCTGGACGCGGGGGGCATGGTCAAGATGGCCAAGGAGTGGAGGACCGTGCCCGAGCGCTTCCACTGTGTAGCCGGCACGATCCAGGAAAGCCAGTAAGTACAGTGTTCAGTATTTTAATGTTGGCTCAGATTTATGTTGTGCTTTACAGAAATGACAAGCTTCCCACACAATAATTGGTGAGAACATACATCAATAGTTGTACCCGACCTGGGACTAGAAACATGGATGCCAAACTGGCAAAATAACATTCAAAACATTCTCAGAATTATAATCAGAAAGGTTTAATGTCATTGCCAATGAACAGAATTCACAAACATAGGTTTGCTTTGGTGATTCGGTGCAACATAAAACAATGAACAATGATAAACAACATATTTGAAATCGAAAGAAACTATTTAAATCTACTATAGGATCAAAATAAAAATAGGCTTACTGTGCAGTAAGTGAACAGTGCAGTGAGTGATTGGTTAATTAGTTAAAGTGGCAGGTGTTTTCATGAGTCCAACGGCAGAGGGAAAGAAACTGTTCTTGTGGAGGGAGGTTCTGGTCCGGATGGACCGTAGCCTCCTGCCTGAGGGGAGTGGTTCAAATAGTAAGTGTCCAGGGTGAGACAGGGCCACAATTATTTCAAGGTAGGGGAAGTGTTAAGTGTGAAATGGGAAGGACATTCAGCAAATTCTTGGAACTGGTATTGACTTAACGACGTTGCTGCAAATGGAGCCTGCCATATTAATCGATATCAATCAATGTTTGAGCAAGATGTATTGTTGGGGTCTGGCATAGAAAACCCAATACTTGTTCCTTTCCATAAAATACACTGTTGGAAGCATAAAAACATACATTACGTGATTATGTTAGTATGGTTAACAGATCCTTTATAATAGCCAAGTGTGACATACTCTGGAACTACTGTAATTATATTAAAACATATATATTTTGGTCCAGAAGTGAATAATTAATGAAAGATGAATTACAATCAAAACGAACATTTAAATTTGATTTGCCACAATAAGCAAATTGTAAAAGGCTGCTAGAGTTTAGGGAATATAATGTTCTCCATAGGGTCTATATTATATATTACCAGTCAAAATGTTAATATTTTTCTTCATTTCTTTTGTTTCCGGGGGTGCTAAAAAATGTGGACTATGAGTGGAATTTAAAAGGATAAATAGCAAATCAGAATAATTTAAATGTGATATTTCTAAAAATCATTCAGCAAAGTTCAAGTCAGATGTGAAACCAATTCTTCAATATCATACCAGAGGAAACTAAAGCTACTTAAAGGTATTTTGTGGAATTCTGTCACAAACCATTTCACTGAACCGGACGATTTTTCAGTTATTGGTAAATATCTGATTGTACGACTGGCAGATATCTGAGTATTGTCGAGGTGGAGGGCACTCATACATTTTTGTTGTTTGTGTTAAGTTGAAAGCCGATTTTTGTCACTAGGAACACTCGATCTTAGTCTTTCGCTGCTTCCCTCGCTGAATCGTCTCCAGTGCAATCGCTTGATGTTGATGAAGTACTGCTAATGGTCGCTTCTCCCTCTTCATGCTATTTTAAGATGAGTGTCATTTGGCGTTGCGCTGGCATTTTTTTTTTTTTTTTTGGCATTTTTTTTTTTTTTTTTTTTTTGCTTCTCTTTCTCACCAGTTTGCGCCGGTTTCCAGGGCAGCGCCACAGGGATGCTACTGCCTCTATTGTAGTGAAGCTATAATTACAACAAGCCCAACTCGAATGATAGTGTTGATCAGCAGAGTAAAAGGGAATAAACAGCACAGTGGCGGTCGCAGCAGTGATCTGATAGCTGCGCTGGCTGGCTGCAGTTAGCGGAGCTGGAGGAGAACTTGTCATTATCAGTGATGTTGGCTCACACGGCTCCACAGTGCGTCGGCCTGTTTTTAATCTGCTCTGGCCCTGCCCTTCAGAGGCATCCCTCGCCCCACGCCATGACCCGCTGCTGTAATTACTGCTGCATGCAATCTGATGGGAGGCGACTTCCTGCTGAGCGCTAAATCATGTCGGGAGGTCCATTTGAACTCCAGCTTTTTAATGCAGGTTTTAACACACACTTGGTTAGACCTGACTTGGTGTATTAATTATGACCTATTATGCAAATTTTCATTAGCTAATGCGCAAATGAAAAAGTTTTTCATAATGGAAATAATTGCTTGAGTAAAGTACTTTTAGAATCAATGTAGCATAATTCACGCTGTTTTTTTTGAAACTTTTTTAGTAAGTCGTCCCCCTTGAGCCCTCCTATTGTTGGGATGTCATAGGTATAGCGCCAAGATCTTCTGCAATGTTTTTTAAGTCCATAAATCACCTCCAGACTCGTTCTGTGCATTTCTGTTGTCAAATTGCATTTAAATCCTTGTTGTAATTCCTACTAAAAGCCTACATTACTTCATAATAAAAATATTGTTTTAAGTTTTAAAACATGAGATTCCATAGCAGAGGTACTAAAGAGCATGTTTGAAGGCCACTAAAAATAAAACTAATGCTTAATTGTAGAACAAGATTCAGTTGTAGTCATCTGGACACTGTTTTTACAATGGAACACTCATGGACAAATGCGGTATTACTTATGCTTAATATTTGTTCTTTAAATTCATACATTTTCAAAAAGACTGTCAAATCATTTTGGAGCTTAAATTACCTTCACGGTGAACCATTATTCAGTTAGCATTATGTTGCTATAATTAGCTTTGCTGCTTTTAAACTTTTAAACTTGCTTCACTCCCCATAATTGCCAACAGAGGGTGTCACTCCACCAAACATTAGGATCCCCTTTTAGCTGGACTCAAAGACCAGCTCATCATCCTGAGGTCGTACATTTAGAAATACTATACTTCATTTCATATAGACATTTCTTAAAAACAATAATAATTTATTTACATAACAAGATGTGTATGAATTCATTACATACTGTAATTTAAATGCAAAAATCTTAAATATACTGTTGACAGTTCATTCAATATAGCCACAATAAGTGTTGGAATCAGGTTGGAATCAGGTTAGTGTGCTTATAAGGTGAATAATCTTTTCCCCGCAAGGTTAGTTATGATCAAATGCCACGTATACATTATATTAAACCCTGCAGGATGTACAACAACCTGCTGTGAATTGTCCTGTTTTTCCTGGAATTGTAATTCTCATAATCAGCCTTTAGCAGCTCACAGTGCAGTAATCTGCCCGTGCACAGCATCCAGCCCCATTAATCATTTGTCTAAGTGACTGCTTTTGTACACGTCTATCTCAGTCAGAGGCTTCCAGTGCCCTGGCCTCTCCGCTCTCCCTTCGCTCTCCTCCACATGTGATGCAGTCTCCGTCTCTGTTAATGTTATTAAGCTCCTAGCCACCACCCCTGTCCTGCTGGGTTCTTACTTTTCTTTCCATCACGAGCCGAGATGGGATCAGCAGTGGGCCGTCTACAAACGCAAGGCTACAATAGACCAACTCGCAGCACTTTCCGGACAAATCCATTTTCACAAAGATTAAAGGCAAATCCACCCTAGGCTGTACTGTAGTCCGTAAAAACAACATGACCTTCCAAAACATTAGTTCCAAAATTATAATTCATTCATTCATCTTCGACCGCTTGTTCCCGTTTGGGGTCGCGGGTGACTGGAGCTTATCCCAGTGACTTTGGGCCATAGGTGGGGTACAGTATGGACAGGGGCCAGCTCGTCGCAAGGGTTAACTCAGAGACATAGACATGAAGACAAACATTCACCCTCACATTCATTCACGAGGGGTAATTTATTGTTGTTAATTTACCTAACACATGCAGTACATGTCTTTGGCCGGTAGGAGGAAGCCAGAGAACCTGGAGAGAACCCACGGTATCACATCACGATCATGTGATGTTGGTCTGGCCCGGGAATCGAACCCAGCTCTAACCACTCTGCCATTGTTTAATTATAATTCAGTTCAACTCATTTGGTTAATACTCATTTTCAAAGGACATTAACAAATGTAATCAGGTCTCATTCCATTGCTGCAATGATATCTTATGAATGACCTGTAATAATTTATGTGCTGAGCCTACTGTGTGATCTCCATGGCAACTTTGCACTGGGGGACATGTTTTAATGGTAAATGGTCATATTTATATAGCACTTTTCTACCTTCAAGGCTCTCAAAGCATTTCACAGCAAGAAACACTCACCAATTCATACACCAGTGTATGCTGGGGGCGAGGCGGGTTAAGTGTCTTGCCCAAGAACACAACAGCAGTATTCACCTGAGGCAGCTGCGATCGCATCACCAACCTGTGGGCCAGTGGATCTGACCTGGATGTTAATGTCGAGAGAGTGATGAGTGTAATGTGTGTTAATTTGGACAATAAAATATGAAAAAATAAAGACCATAATTTATTTATTTATTGTCATTATGAACTATAACATAGTTTATATTTCATGAAGTTTGAAAAATAAGTAATTAAATACCTCCACCATTTGTTTAAATTCAAACACTGCTCCAGAGTGCTATAGTGCTATAAACTACACAAAACTGGGGACATTTCTCCTGCAAACTGGTGGGGAATGAAGGTTTGTGGTTCAACCCCTGTGACAGACATTGTATACTGTTACTATGAAAACACACAGTTAATTACCATGTGGTATATTCCATGAAACATAAACCTTTTTTATATGTATAATTCTCTCTCTGAAGGCTGCAGCCAGTTGCCAGGGTTTACTATTCACTGCTGACAGCGAGTGGTGCCTTTAAAATGGTGCATTCAGAAGTAAATTTCAGGGTAAATAATGCGGAGATGGCAGTCATCACAGCTGCTGTGGTGAAAGGGCTTCCTTTTAAAAACGGTCCTTGATTCTTTCCTGTCTATGATGTTCTTTGTGAAAAATAGGTCAAGTATTTTCTGGGGCTTTTGAATGTTTTGAGAGCAATCTATAAAAGACATGCTTTATGTTGCATTCAAGCATTTTATATGTATTAAAAGTATGTATTAAAAACAAAGCCATTGACATTCCTCTGTTTGTCTCTGCAGCAAAATCCAGTCTGGGAGCAAGCTGGTTTTAGCCATCGACACTGAGGCGTGCCAGGGCAAGGACAACTTTGTGCGTTACCTGGAGCATGTTCAGGCGGTCATCACCGTCAACGCCAGCCGCCGCGGAGACCTCAACATCAACATGACCTCCCCCATGGGCACCAAGTCCATCCTCCTGAGCCGGAGACCCCGCGACGAGGACTCCAAGGTGGGCTTCGACAAGTGGCCATTCATGACCACGCACACCTGGGGGGAGGACCCGCGGGGGACCTGGGTGCTGGAGGTGGGCTTCCGCGGAGACGAGCCCCAGCGAGGAGTGCTCAAGGAGTGGACTCTGATGCTGCACGGAACACAAAGTGCCCCTTACATAGACCAGAAAGTGCGTGATTATCAGTCCAAACTGGCCATGTCCAAAAAGGAGGAGTTGGAGGAGGAGCTGGATGAAGCTGTAGAGAGAAGTCTGAAAAGTTTGATGAGTAAAAACAACTAGACTCCTGCATGTGGTCTTCTATAGTTAATCCCTATTTGCAGTCATGCTATCCTTGTCTCCAGTTCACCTCATTTTCTCAGTTCTCCTCACCACTGCTGCTTCCTCTACCTCTTTCTGCCTTTTGTTCTCGTGTTTTCATCCCCCGCAGCCTTCGATGAATGTTTCTCGTAATCCGACCGTAATAAAAATGTGATAATCTTATATAGAAGTAACGACATCTCCCGGATTCAGTCTTTTATTTATTTATTTTTATTTATTTTTTTCTCTACACTACAGAATTGTACATATAGTAGATAGGCCAAAACTCTCCACACATGCTGTTGCTTTGAACTGCCCCTGCACTTCTCTTCTGCCAGCTGTTGTACAGTTTGTGACTGTAAATGATTTTCAGTGTCATTCCACTTAAAAGTTTCGAACCTGGCAACCGAGCAGTGGTACGTCTTTGGGTTTCTATTTTTGTGAGACGCACTGTTTGTACATGTAAACAAGGAAAGGAATGTCAGATTTATTTTGCCGCCTGTGGTCCTTAGTTCATATTTCATAATCTTTGATGTAAACTATAATAAATCTATTCAGCTGTTTATTAAAGCACCTTGTGTATTTTCACATTTTGCACAACAACATGAACAAAACAGTTTATTGCCGTTATTTTTTTCATTTTTAACAATAATTATCTTTAAATTTAAAGTAACTGCCTTCAAGTAAAGTTCAATATCATGTTCAAGAAAAATCTAAGAATTGCAGCTCAGTGGAATACAATTTCTTAAATGAGAAAACCTCAAATTATTACAAAAGGTATTCGGTGTGATTCTTTGTTAGAGCAAAATGAAATGAATAATACTTAAATGAATACAAAAATTCAAAAAGCTTTAAAAACCAAAGGGAAAAAAACAAGCTATTCAGTAAGTGTGCACATTTTTCACCACAAAAATCTGATCTAGCACTGCAGATGAAAATCTTATCAATTAATGATTTGCAGTCTGAGGAATATAGGAAATTTGAGTTACAACAAACAGGCTTTTATAATGTCACACTGTCTGCTTCTGATCTTGCATTAAATTGCAAAAATAATAATACAAAACATGAACTGATGTATGAGGCTTTTATTAATCAGATATCAAAGCAAATTAATTCACAGCAAAATCTGTGCTGAGGGCAGGCAGTGGTTTCCAATTTAACAAAATGTCTCAAAGGGGAAAGGGCGGCACATCTTCTCATCTCGTCATACTTTTTAACATGTTTTTTAATTAATTTCAAGGTGGCACTTCTTTTTTTTTTTTTTTTTTCAAGTTTTTCAGACAATAAAGGACTTAAGCAGGAGTTGCAGGTCCAAACAACATCACCGTCAGCATGATAGTTCTGAACGCAAGACCAGGGACTGCAGGTGGAAGCAGGAATGTCACGATTTGGGAATTGCAATTGTTTTAGTGCTTCTTCTTGCTGGACTTCTCAATTATGGTCTCCACCACCGTTGACGTCTCCTCATACCCCTTGGTCCTCCGATCGCTGGATATCTTCTCAACAGTTTCCTGCACCTCCACCATCTCATAGGTCATCCTATCAGGACTGAAGCTACTGCTGGAGCTACTGGAACTTGAGCTGGAACTTGGAATACGAGGAAACCCACCACTGTTTTTCTTTGCTGGATGATCTGCTTCTGGGTTGGGCTCCTTCCGACCAGCAGGGGGCGACACTGGGCACGTATCTTTGGCGCGTGGGTCTCCGCTCTTTTGCCTAGCTTTACCTCCACCATCCTTACCCTTTGGCCCTTTGGGGTCGTCTTTTGGCGTTGGAATGGTGGGACTGAGTGGTCTCGGTTCGGGAATGGTGGGATTGAGTGGTCTTGGTTCTGGAATGGTGGGACTGAGCGGCCTCGGTTCGGGCGTTGGTTGCGGTGGGGAAGGAGTTGGAGAGTCTGGCCCAAATCTATCATAGGGGGGCGTCATATTGTCTCTTATTGTAACGTAGATGTGTCCAGCAGATGGCGTAGTTGTGTAGAAACATGGATCCGGGTAGCTGCCATCACCGGTGACTAGAACATAGCGACCTTTGGTGTAGAAGTCGGCGATGGGCTCGGGCCGCTTGTACTTCCTCATTCGATCCCGGACGATGTTGCAAAGAGTGTCGAAGGCCTTGCTGATTTGAGCGCCATCCGGGACGTCTTGAGGGGCGATGCCAGAAGATTCAGGTCCCTTTCCCGTGTTCCCCTGGACCCCTTCAGTGGACATGACTTTGGTTTGTCCGATATGACTCTCTCCAGACGTTTTGTCGTCCTGGGCGCTGTCAAACACATCCCTGGTGGTCAGCTCTCGTCTCTTCTGTGCCTTCTTGGCAAAGTTCTTCTGCCGTGGCTTGATGTTGGCGATCTCCTGGAAAGCTTGAGTGAGATCTGTTAGAATTCAGAGAGACAGTTAAGCCTAAATGAATGAAAACAATGTATATGTACATACTTGACATGACAATGTATCTCTTGCTGACTTTATTGTCATTCAAGGTACACATTAAAAGATAATTTTGTTGCGTCAAGATTCGATAAATGAATAAAAAAAAAACTTTACACAACTATTATTTTTCACATTATTTAAACTTCACGCCTTACTCCTTTAACATTACCAAGCATACAAATTATTGTTTCATTTTTGGCTGAGCTGATTTTATTGTATTTACCCTTCAATATCTAGTTTTTGTTTTCCATTTAATTTCTGTCTCCTTTTTTCAAACTATCATGAAGCTTAAGTGATTGCCTAGTCATCAAGATCATTTCATCAACAACAATATGCCAACAAGATTTTAAAAACACATGCAAAAAGATTTATTCTGGCTCCGCAAACAAGTGTACCAAATATTTGACAAATCTCCAAAAAGATGATAAAACATATTAAAAACTGGATTATTATTTTTTGTCTCAAAGAAAATCACTTGAGACTAGTGAAAGCAATAATTGGCGATCATTTTGAACACTTGCCGCGATATCCATAGAACAAAAAAGATACGACGTAGCTACAATACAAGACAAGAAAACCCCGACCACACAATGGCGGCTGATTGAAAGAGCCCTCAATAGTCATCGTCAATGCAAAGCAGCACTGATGTCGGGATGCTAGTGGCGTTAGTGTGGAGACTTCTTACCTCTCCCCCTGCTTGAAGCCGAGGGGGTGTGGGTGTAGCGGTAATTAGTGGTGAACAGGGTAATGGGGGTGCCAATTATCGCTGAATTCAACCTGGAGGAAAAAAGGAAAAAAGATGACAGTGACATTTCACCTGTTTTGGAAGGCATTATTAAGTCAGATGGCTGTTTCAAAGCCCATCCAGATTACCATTCAGCTTTTTCTCGGGCTATTATGAAAAATATGGCCCAGACAATAGTTAATAATAATGATGTGCCACAGTCATATTACAGCGAGGTAAAAAAAAATAGCCGTTGGAACACTGTACCTGCTAATGTAGAGACTAAAACAAATAGCTACACCTCTAAACATGATTCCCAAAGCTTATGCACAGTATTTTTTTACACAAACAAAACGCTTTAAAACAGTGTGTTCTTTGTGTCATTGTCAAGCCCATGTAAAAGGAATATATCATGATGTGGATTTGGTGACCCCTGGAGGGCAAAAGTGACATTTGGGATTAATTTGGTAAAACAAATCAGGTCTAAAATCCTTTGCAATTATGAAATATAACTCAAGGTCTCTGTATATACTTTGCCTGATTGCTTTATGCTTTCTAATAACTACTCCTTAATTAGCCTTAATAAAGCATGAACAAAGACTTAATTTATAATGAACAAATAGTTTATTAAGAATAATTCCCGTCTAGTAAGTACTTATTTACTGGGTTAGGGACAAGTAGTTACAATGCCTGAATCATTCTTAATAAAGGCTTTATTGATGCTTTTATAGTGGTACCTACATTTCTTATTTGAGTCCAACTACTAAACACACTTTCTACAACAGTATTCTATTTAAATTACACTTACCTACTTACTTACTTTTATTACACAAGGGTAGAAGGATAACATTAACTCTATCAAACACTGCCACCTGCTGACTAATTGCATTATTTCGAGAGTATTTGGTCCCAATGGGTAAGCTATCACATGGTACATTTAATTAGCTCGATAGAGAAATGTGTTCTAAGCACGTGGCCAGGCACGAAACCTGTCAAGAGTATTAAGAGTGTAACAATATGCACATCTCACACTACAATGATTATTCTTATCATTATATTTTAATTATTCATTCTTTTTCTACCGCTTGTTCCCGTTAGAGGTCGTGTATGACTGGAGCCTATCCCAGTGACTTTGGGCGGGGTCCATCCTGGACAGAGGCCAGCTCATCAAGGGTACAATATGCTCACAATATTCATTTCACGGTGCAATGCAACGAGCTAACAGAATTGTAAAAAATTCTTTTCCTTTGAAATGCCTTGACAAAATATTGTATTTAAGTAAAGAAGCTTATAATTTGATGACAGCCCACAATTTTAATGTGAGCCGTTTCACTATTCGATTTCAGGAACAGTGGGTGCCCAGCACTACAGTACTCTTCTTCAGAGCTAGATTCACGGTCAAGAATACCTAGCTGGAGGATTGTACAGTATTCATCTTAGGTTGATGGGGAAAACCAGAGAACTCCAACATCCACTTAGATACAAGATGAACCATCATCTCAAACCTCCTTGCTTTGAGACCAGAAGGCTAACCACTCTACCACTGTGCAGATTATATGGTACATTTGGAAAACAGTCAGTCCATACCTGTTGTCCTCGTTCTCAATAATCCTCTTGTAGCGTTCCAGCTCGTTCTCCAGGGAGCTCTGGTACATGGCCAGGTGGCGGCACTCATTGGTGAACTTCTCCAGGGACTTCTCAGCTTCTTCGATCTCCTTCCTCAAAGATTCGATTTGCTCGTTGTACATCTGGATTTCATCCTCGTAGCTCTCCTGGGTACTCTTGATGGTCTGCTCTAGCATCTTATTCTGGAAGACAGATACAGATTCATTAAGGAATTAAGACAACGTGATTAAGCTGTAACAAAGCCCCGGGAGGGAAATTTAAGACGTCAAGTACGGGTCATTACTCCTAACACTGGGAATTATGCGCCTGAATGCACCCAGATGGTTCAGGTAAACGCTCAAAATAGATGCACATAAAAAGAAAGAAATATACTGTAGCCTTGCTAAAATTGCCAAGGTTGAAAGACAAATGTAACTTACAAAACACAGCTCATAAATGTGGCATTTGGAAATCATAGCAAGTACAAATTGAAAAGCATCCTGATTTAAAAAAAGAAATAAATCAAAATTCTATATTTTAAAAAATCTGCTAGTTGTTTATATTATTTTGGTAATACATACTACCTTTGCATTTATTTTTACCCAGTGCTTTTCAATTTAAGAAACAATAAAAGACAAGGCTGACATCTAGTGCTTACTTTGAACATTACAGTGAGTCTACATTTAAATGCATTTAATGACGTAAATACAGTGGCTTATTCAGTGTAATTACAATCTGTTTAGGTTGTAAATAATTTGATTGTGTTGGTGGATTTAAAAAATATATATATATTATTATTATTATTATTATTATATTATTATTATTATTATTATATAATAAAATAATAAATATAATAATAATAATAATAATAATAATAATAAATAAATAATAATAATAATAATAATATAATAATAATAATAATAATAATAATATAATATTATATTATTATTATTTTATTATTATTATTATTATTATTATTATTATTATTATTATTATTATTATTATATTATTATTATCCATCCATCCATTTCTACCGCTTGTTCCCGTTAGGGGTCGCGGGTGACTGGAGCCTATTCCAGTGACTTTGGGCCTTATTATTATTATTATTATTATTATTATTATTATTATTATTATTATTATTATTATTATTATTATATTATTATTATTATTATTATTATTATATTATTATTTATTATTATTATTATTATTATTATGACTATTATGTTATTATAATGAATATGATTAATACAGCACTTTTTGGGACACTCAAATACTTTTGACATGTAAAATACATTAAAAATAACTTTATTCAAAACAAAGACTATAAGACCAATGTATGTATTTAAAAAAGAAAAAAAAAGTAAAATCTTCATTAGAACATAAAAAGTACTTTTGGTAAATGTTTTACTATGTACAGACTGTACACTCCTCATCTCTGATTGGTTTAAAACATCTGCTAAACAATCCATAGGTTTATAAGTCAAAACGTTGTTGAAATAAAACACAATTTTGGCTACAGTTTTCTTATAGAGCATACTCCTACTTGCCTCACTTATAAAGACCGATAACAGATAATGACACAACATTTGTCGTCATGGCGATAAAACAAGCAAGCGACCCACCTCGCTGTTGAGCCGCTGTTTTTGGCCCTGCAGCTGACAGAGGGCGCTCTTGTACTCTTCCAGCTGAGCCTGCAGGCCTGGAATCTTCCTCTGGGCCAACAGCTTCTCCTGCTCCTGCACACAGTTTAACCACAATCAATAAAGCCATGGGCGCAAACAGCACACCAGCACTGGCCAACAGCACACTAACGCAGACAAACAGCACAATAACGCAGACAAACAGCACAATAACGCACACAAGCAGGAATGGGCACCAAATCAGCTTCCATTAAACAGTGAATCAAAGCTGTAATTAACGCGAGAGCTATCAATGAATAACAGTTCACATCAGAAACATATGGGAAATCAACATTCATTACTTATTGTGTTTCTGTTTGTTTTTTTCCATTATTAATCTGCAGACAAAATTCCTTTTTGCTGTATTTGGTAATGACAATGTGTGTCCAAATACAGGTGAAAAGTCTCTCGACTGTGGGGGGTCTGAATTGATAAATATTTTTACTACCTTTTTTAACATTTAGAATTTTTAAAGAAAAATGTAACTATAATAAGGCTGCCATTGTTAATATTTAATCAGGATTGTGGCAAGTTAAAGACGTGGTCTTTATCCTAACCTGCGCTTAATGTGGAATACCTTACCTGAAATTTTTTTATTAAAAAATGTAAAAAATAACTTGACTATACAAACTCTAAACACAAAGCCAAAATAACTTTTATAGCAAAGACAGTGACATTATTAAATCAAAATATAATCTATAGTCAATACTATATACAAATCTATAATTCAAAATTTTATTCGGTTAAAAACACATTTACATTTTTTTTTAAATAATAATAAATACTCGTTAATTGTAGCCCCAATTAATACAATTACATTTAATCTGAGATTTAATCTGTTTATTTTTCATTTCTAAAGGCTTGGGACTGAGGTGTGGTATAAGTATGAGTATTATAAATTGCTATTCTAAAAACTCTCAAGTTGCTCACCAAAACCACTTATCTGAGCCCACAACCAAGCCAATTCAAATTCTTTCTGCCTATTTGAAATAAATTTGCCTGCACTCCTTATGTCTCCTTTTTGGACTGCATATGACTCACAATCGGCTTCATTATCACACATTAGACACACAAAAAGACCATTCTACCATATGTTTGTGCAATTGTCTCATCTACAGTGCTCATTTACTCATTTAGGCGCATAAATGCAGAGGCCGGCAATCTCATCAACCCAGGACACGTCTGGGGACTGACCCACGCGCGCACACACACACACACACACACACACACACACACGCACACACACTAAAAGCTGACGTGATTCGTGAGCTCACCTCGGAAATGCCCAGCGACACAGTAGGAACAAGGGGCAGTGTCTGGTTGATTTGCTGCAGAATGTTGACGTAGGTTTGGATCTCTGCAAGGTTCTGTTTAAAAACGGGAAAAATAGATAAATAAAAGATTTCAATTTCTGCAAGCATTTTGTAGACGTTTTACTTTTGCTTGGGTGAGGCAATCCAATTATAGTAGTGTATAATGTGGCTGAAGTGCGTGATTAACTTGTGATGTTTTGATTAGGATTTATGCTGTTTGCTCTTCATACAAACGCACTACAAACCCACGTTCTTAGGACTGATTTAAGGAGCATGTTCGCTTCTGCCCACATGCGGCTGAATTAGGTAAATTACTGCAAGACAATCTCATTTTGCATTGCAATCATTTTGTATTGGCTTATTGGGCCATACTGTAGGAAGCGAAGTTTCTTTATTATTGTAAGTTGTATGGGATAATGCAGGTCCTCAAAACAAAGACAGACATGGTTTGAATAGCCTACATGGGTCAAAAATACTTCTGGAATTTCTTTTGAAATCTAAAACATTTGATAACATTTGATAAACAGGACGTTTATAGGGATTGACAAATAAGGAGATTAGACTAGCAAACTAACACCATTGTAACCTTTCGATAGATTTGAATAAAAGCATATAAAACGGAACTCTCCCAGGGTAAAATATAAACTGTATGGTTGTATCACCTGATCACAGCCACTAAATATATTAAAAGGTAAGTGGGAAAAGAAGGACATTTTGTTTTAACAGGGAACATATTTCAGTATCTCAGTGTAGGAGCACAAAATCTCATGTTTGTTATCAATTCTGTTGGAAAAATGTATCCATTTTTTTTTTATTTTTAAACACGTGTCAAATTCCACATTATTCACAGAAAAATACTAGTTCTTGGGGAAATCTGTGTTTAGGGATTGCCCTACTGTTCAGAAATCAGATCAATAAAGCACTGTTAATTATTTTAGACATCTGAAATTCCACTAACATTAACTTTAAAACTTTGTATCTGGGACATAAAACTCCAAACAATGGATAGATACCTGTAGAACGCACTGTTTGGCAAAAGAAGCAATCACAACAGCAAAAATGTAAAATGCAGAATCTAAAGAACTGGGCTCAGGCGACAATGGACATTCCAATTCAAATTTTAAAAAAATGAATCATTATCACCTTTATAGTATTCATAATGACTGATAAATCACTGATAAAGAAGATTCATATACAAGCAAGACTTGCTCATTTGTACCCGTTACACTTTGATTCAGTGCTTTCCGCTCTAACTTTTTTGTTTTGTTTCTGGTCTTTGAATGAATATATCGAATACTAAAACACTTTTGCCTGGAATATTCAACAGCAGGCCAAGTGTACAGGTCAGATCTGTGAAGAGGTGACCCTGGCCTGCACAGAACAAGAATGCGTGATTTTCCAAGGTATTTTTCTTACAAAAATAAATCAATAATTAATTTAGTAAATGCAAAATAGATTAGTTAGTTTAAGCCGTACTGCGAAACATTCCAGGCAAAGCATTGACATCTCCATAGAGGTAAACGGGTGGCAGATAGTTAGCAAGTCATCTGTATTTATATTTCTAACACGTGCCACATAATAGTGTACACATTGTAAACATATTAGTTCAAACATAATGCCTGCCAATAAAGGACTACACTGTCATTCTATTCACATGGAGCACATCAGAGCATAGCCTTTTCTTCTGCACACAATGTGGGAACAGCGGGGCCCTTTTAATGTGTTATCTCCAAACTACAGTGTGGAAATAATTAGTATTCTAAACAGAGACAAATAAACATTTTTTTATCTATATCTCTGCTTATGGAAATTTCTCTGCTACTTAAATGCATTTGCAGTTGTGTCTTTAAGCTATTTTTGTACACATCGGGGGAAATATTGTGTTTCCTGTCACATTTCTCTTCTCTGTGGAGACGCTGCAGAGGCTTCCCTGTAGTTTAAATCCTTGCTGTAAATCAGAACACGCTAGCAGACACTTCCAGAATTTCAAGAACCTCAATTACCCGCAAGATAGTTTTGTCTTGAATAGGAGGAAAATTGTACTGTCCATGTTTTACCTTCTTGTGTCTTTCTTTTGTGGAGCTGATGTCGTCCTGCAGGAACTGGCACTGGATCTCGCTCTCCAAGTTTTGCAGAAGAATGTTGTCGGCCTCCTACAAGATTTGATTCATAAACATATCAAAAGTCTATGTACACTTTATGTACATTTGACTAGTTTAGCTTTAGAATGTTTGTAGGCATAGATCTAATAAGATTTTTGATAAGAGTAAATTGTTTCCCTTGTTACTTTGAAGCAAATGTGTCCATAGCTTTTTTGTATTTACATAGTTAGTATATGTTAAATGAAATAGCATTTTCTCCTCTTGAAATTGAAAAAATCTGGAGTAACTCACAAAATAAATCTAAACCGGTCAAAAACAACAAAGAAACAAGGTCAAGATTTTTAATTCAAGCTATTATGAACACGCGTAGATTGTTTGTGGCAGTGTTTATTTGGTCAGATTTGCATTCCTACCTTGTTTAGCTGCTCCAGTGTTCCGCGCAGATGCTCCTGGTAATCACACTCCTCCCTGTACCTGCACAGAGAGATCACAGCCAGGTCTGTGCCAGATATGGTTTGGATGCAATTATGTTAGGAATATATAATGTTATCTGGTTTATAAAGGTGAGAGCTTATAATGTAATGATGCTTGTGCTGCATATTCATAACCATGATAAATCCTAATGAAATGATCACATGCTGGAGCCCGTCGTCTGTTGGAAGCCAGGTGAACTCTATTGTATGTTGACAGATGGTGATTACCCTGGAGGAGAACAGAATTGGATCACACAGTATTTTACTTTTGTAGAAGGTTTTGTGAAAGTTTGTTCCACAACCCGTCATGAACCCTTTACACGTACAGTTGTGTGACATGCTTTTAGCACTAGTCTCACTGGGCTGCTTCCTTGGGGACAGTGGAGGACTCACTTGGTGGTGAACTCATCAAGCATGCGGCAGGCTTCCTTCAGCTCTCTCTCCAGCTTGTTGTGCTCTGATGCCAGCTCTCGGAGACGCTGTCTGTTGAAGTCAATCTGTTCACTGAAGGCCTCCTCCAGCCCACTGGCCTCGTCCATGCGCTGCAGTGTCTCTAGCTGCTTTCTGAACACTGCGTTCCTCTGTTCCAGGACCCGTGCCCTGTTGATGTAACGGGCAAAGCGGCTGTTGAGCTCCTGCAGGTTCTCCCAGCCCTGGATAGCGGACATGGCCGCAGAGCTGTCCTCTGGGTCCTCCTCAAACTCCTCCGAGCGCTCATATTTCTCCCTGCGCACTTCGCGCAGGTAGCTGCTCTTGAACATCGTGCTGTTGGCCCCTGGGCGGATGGTCTCCCTGGAGTGCTAGGTCCTTTTCAGCACCTTTAGTGTGTGAAAACTCGGGTGCTCACCCCTGGATGTCTCATGCTAGACTGAGCGCTGTCAGCCGTGAGTGCAAACATAATCCTGCCCTGCAGAGAACCATAGCTATGCTGCCTGGGGCCTTCCAGAGCCAGCTGTGCTTTTGTGTGCTCTCAGAGAGATGACAAAGCATGATCACACACAATTGGCCTGCCCAGGAAAACACTCTGTTGTTTCACACCATTCTATGGCTTCATAGTCTGCTGCTTTCTAGATCCTGTTTGATATGGGACTGGCACATGGCACAATTTTGTGCTGTATTTCAATGCCCCATAGACTGTTAAACTCTCCATGTTGTGCTAAAGAAAATACCAGTAAACACCAACATTATAGGCGGTAGACCCAACTCATTTTTCTTTGACAACACTGAATGAATCAGTGTTGTAAAGGGCAATATGCCAAAAAATTAACACCACAATTTTGGATTAGCATCTTTAGTTTTCCTTTAAGTGGTAATTAATGCCACCTGCTTGTTCTGAGAGTTCATACGTCACTATAAATGGTTCACTTCATTTGTCTCCTTTGGGTTGTTGCAATGAGTAGTGGGTGGGGAAAAGTGTCTGTGTTTAATCATAGAGCTGTATTAAACAAACTAAATCACAATATGATGAAATCACAAAAATAAAATTGTATATCGTCACAGGGGCCATATGGCGAGGTGATTTTTACCACCACATTGACCAGTCCTGCTCTAAGGGCTATTTGAAAAATGTGACTCTATCTCACGACCATGTGAGAATGTTTTTGTAGCTCCACTTGTCTGTTTTCCTAATCTGCTTTAAGTAGTTCAAAGCTTTTCATTTGTCAGGGGTTCAGGTTCCCAAGGAAACACAGGAGATACTATCTTTCAGAGTTCTATAGTGATTATACACTCAATGGGTGATTATCGTTTGTATTGATACTCTAAACAGGGGTGTCAAACTCAAATCCACAGTGCGCCAAAATGTAAAACTTGAACAAAGTCGCGGGCCAGTATTGAACAAATGAAACTTTTAATATTGACCCAGAAAAGATTTGCTTTAACATTGAATATGGAACAAGCAACACTTATTACTATACAATATATAATGGGATTTGTAGTAGTAACGATGAATGAATGCGCTGTATAATACCGGCGCGCCAGTTACTATACAATATATAATGGGATTTGTAGTAGTAACGATGAATGAATGCGCTGTATAATACCGGCGCGCCAAGCCCTAGTAGTCATTTGGTATAGTCTCTCGGGCCAAATATAATTACATTGCGGGCCAAATTTGGCCCACGGGCCAGAGTTTGACACCTATGCTCTAATAGATCTGCTGCCAATGTCAAATAAAACGGTGTGAAAAAGTGTGTGCCCCCTTACTGAGTTCTTATTTTTTGCATGTTTGTCCCACTTAAATGTTTCAGTTCATTAACCAAATTTAAATATTAGTCAGACAGCACAAGTAAACGCAAAATGCCGTTTTTAAATGAAAGTTTTTTTGAAAAAAGAAAAATTATTATAAAACAACAAAATCCAAACCGACATGACCCTGTGTGAAAAAGTAATTGCCCGCTAAACCTCATAACTGGTTGGGCCACACTTAGCAGCAACAACTGCAATCATGATGATGTCTAGCTTTTGAAGATCTTTTGGTCTACTTCACTTTGTCAGGCAGGACCTATTTAAGTGATGTCTTGGATTGAGAACAGGTTGTAATCAGGCCTGGGTGTGGCCAGAGAAATTGACCTCAGGTGTGATAAACCACAGTTTTGTTTTAACAGGGGGGGGGCATTTTTTTCATCCACACAGTGCCATGTAGGTTTTGATTTTGTTTTCCCTTAATCATAAAAACCTTCATTTAAAAATGGCATTTTGTGTTTACTTGTGTTGTCTGACTAATATTGAACTGTTGTATGTACTGTGAAATGTTTGATGTGCGTGACAAACGTGAAAAAAAAAAAAAATCAGGAAGGTGCAAACACTTTTTCACACCACTGTACAATGTGAAAATGACAAAATAAAATGCCAAAGAGAAGTGTAAACACTGTTTCTCGTATAAAGGCTCTCTTTCAGTTTTGTTTTTCCTCACCTCTCAATAGACTGTAGTAACTGGTGAAAATGGGATTGAGTACAGTGAAATAAAAAAAAAGAAAAGAAAAAGGTTTGCTTTGCTCTCCGCACTGGGCGACAAGGTCAGCGAGAAAAGCCCTGAGGACAAATGTAAGCGCTGAACACAACACATGTCAAATGGAGTTACAGCAACTTCTCAGAAAATTTCAGATGAAGCCTGTGCTGTAGCTATGGACATGGCAATTAGCATTAAATTAACTTCTAATTAGAATTTGACATTTATTGCTATAGTATAGACTAGCTAACTGACAAATCATTTAATACCTGTCTGATCATTTATGTATCTTCTTTGACTCACTTTGGACCTGTAACTGCAAAAACTGTCCAGCAAAAACAATTATGCAGACGACACTCACTGATGACAGGTGAATATGGACTCACTCTGGATTCCCTCTGTCACTGCGTCCAACAGATCAGTGTGTGGATGCAAAACAACTTTCTCCAGCTGAACTCAGACAAGACTGAAATCATCGTCTTTGGCCCACAAACAAGAGAAAAGTGTTGGCAATCATGTCCAGTCTCTCACTCTAGAACCTACAAATCAAGTTAGAAAATCTGGGTAATAATGACTCAGACTTGAATTTAACAGCCACGTCACATCAAAAACATCTGCAGCTTTTACCATCTAAAAAACATAGCCAAAATCAAAAGTTATAGTGTCTAAACCAGACCTGGAGAGACTTATCCATGCGTTTGTCTCTAGTAGATTAGACTACTGTAACGGCCTGCTCACTGGCCTCTCCAAACGAGCTGTAAAACAGCTGCAGTACATCCAGAACGCTGCTGCTCGGGTCCTGACTAGAACCAGGAAGTACATCGTATTAGTCCTGTCCTCAGGTCTCTGCACTGGTTTCAGGCTCAGAGAATAGACTTTAAAGCAGCTCTGCTTGTGTACAAGTCTCTCCATGGCCCGGGACCTCCTGCCAGTGCCAGAGTCAGGACTAAAAATGGGGAATCTGTGTTTCAGTTTTATGCAGCTAAAATCCGGAACAGTCTTCCTGAATACATGAGACAGGTTCTACTAATGTTCGAATGTTCAAATCTAGGCTAAAACTGTTTTGTTCAGCTGTGTATATGACTGAAACAATTTTACTTTCACTCTTCACACTCTTTTATATCTTAAACTGGTTTGTTTTTCCGTCATGTCTTTGGGACGAATGATATTTAATGATTTTTTTTTCCCCCTGTTGTGTGAAGCACTTTGAATTGCCTTGTGTACAAATTGTGCTCTACAAATAAACTTGCCTTGCCTGGACATGATCTGTATTGTATTCCATGCGTCACAAGCACCTTTTAGACATTTCCAGTGGAGGCCCATGGGAGGCAGCACAAACTCCTGTAGAGGAAGATTGAAAGAACTATCATGACTTCAGCTCTGCAGTAAAGGTCAACATTGCTCGCCTTATTGTCTACTGTTTAGTGGTCGATAGCAGGCTGTCTAAGGTGCCAAAATACATTGACACAGTTGTACAGTGCTGTTTGATATTCACAAAAATGCCAAGCTATCCCATAATATTCCACAGGAGGCATAATCCAAAAAAGCCTTGCTGAATTCCTTTTTTAACGATTTTCTTCTTTTTAAATTGAAGTAACAAAAACATTAGCTCAGTATAGATTTGCCGTAAACACAATGATACAATTTCAGCGAAGAAAACCCCTGTGCTTTTCAGTAGCTGTGGTGCTTACTTCCAAAACAGAAATATGAAGTATATCCTGTTGCTTCTACAGTATTCTAATTGACATGTTTAACAAAACTTATAGCAAGCATTCTCAAAACAGGCATTGTTTTATAGCCAATAGTTTAGTGCTGGCTGATGGAAGAAAAAAGTGCATCAACCTGCAAATAGAGGACACATACACATTTATCTGAAAGCTCAGAACCTCCGGAATTGGGGGTATAATCAACTTATGCTTAAGTCTAGTCCTTGGCTGAGTACAATGTTATGTAATGGCTCATGTAAAATCCCCAAATAAACTTAACTAAACTGAAATGGGCTCTTTACACAGCAATGTGCCATTGTTAACTTGAATTCCCTTCTGCCTCAATTCTATCTCTATTTTTTTCTTGGAGCCACACTAAAATAATCAATATTTAAAGATTATGAGGCAGACAACAAGTCAGAGAGGGATAAGCACAGACAGCGTTTTAAGGTTTAACAATGTAACTACTTTAGCAGAGAGTATGTCTGTTTACAAAGGTAGCTGTCTCAATGATAATACTGACTTAAAACAAATTGAGTAATTAAAGTTAAAATAGCAGTCTGAATAACCCAGCTGTAAACAAAAATAATCAACTTCCTTAATTGTATTTTTTTTTTAAAGCATTTTTTGGCCCATAGGCCCCATCAAGCTGTTTGTGTTGTGTTGTGTAACTCTATTATTTACAACAGATTTTTTAAAATAATAATAATGTTCAATTTAATCAGATGGATAGACAGATATACTTCAATAATTCTTTGTAGGTCTTTGTAAAAAAAAAAAAACCTGCAAAAAAACTACTTCATCCATACTGAGTGCAAAGAAAAAGTTAACTCTGTGCAACAAGTTTTCGGGTTGATTTTATCAGGTCCCACTGCTTTGCCTGGCTTTAGACAGCCCAACAGTGAAGGCTGTGGTTACCATTGGAGGAAGAGCAGGGGGATGGACAGATAGACAGTGAGAAGAGGATGGTTGTGATGGGGGTGTTGGGGGACTGTCGGGGAGGAGAAGGGCAGTGAGCAGGCTGGGGCTTATAAGCATAATGCTCCCACACTTTACAATTTGATGAGGCTAAAACATTTTATAATTACTTGCAGGCAGCACACAGCAGTCTCATTTTCAACCTTTACATTATATAGCACTGGGGGAAAACTAATCTGACTTAATACATAAAAACCTTCAAATGTATTACTGAAATACCCAGGTTTTTAAAAGAGCATGATGTAGTTTTGTAGGTAGTGGATACAAAACCTTCTTATTTTTCAAGTATTTTTGGGGGACAGTAAAAAAATGGGACCCTCCACCAGAAAAGTTACATTGTGCACATTTAGGTAGAAATTGTCAGTGTCTGGATCTGAAAAGTAAGTTCAAGTTCAAAGTTCACACTGCAGATTTTGGGCAGAATATTTAAGAAAAAAGGACATTTTAAATGGGTCAAAAGTCCCCTGACAGAAGCCTCCATGGCCTACATCAGGAGAAAGTTGGGAGATTCTCCATCATTCCAGAATGTCAGAACGTTTCTCTTGCATATATAATTATATATATGTTCAAAAAAGTTAGATTTAGTTTACTTAAGGTTCCTTTAACTTTACTAACTTCATGCTAAGCACGACATATACAGTACATTTTTCATATAATAGCATGCCTATAATTAGCTGTTTATGACTAATATACTTTGTGCTTAAGGGGGGACACTGCAGGTGAACGGGACCAAGGAAAAAAAAACATACATTTCAATTTGAAAGTTCTTCTATAGAATACTGACATAATGTAAGAAGAAAAACAAATCGATTATACATTTTTCATCATGTAATGTTTAATGTATAAAAAGGCATTGTATGTGTAGAAAGGGCCAAATTCCTTGAGTTAACATATTAGATACAAACTATTATAGAGAGGATTTTGAATATTTTAGTATTCAGGTTCAGAATATATTGATACATTCCATCAAACTCTACATAAGTAAAAGATTGAGAGGTTTGGTGTCCCGTAATAATGATGGTTACATTAAATCTTTAGCTGCCGTCTGGACCATTTTGTCCATTTGTTTTTGTTTCCATGTGAAAGTGTATATGTTGAGCGATAAGATATACATCGCTCAACATATACCACAGGCAAAACTAGTTTCAATAGTTTTGCCTGTGGTTGTTATTGTGCAGCTAGAACATAAAATACCTATATTTTGTTTCAGTCATTCACATTACATGTTAGTAAAAAAGCATCTCCAAAACTCTAAACCAATGGCCCCGCTGCATGACGTCATCAGGCGGTAATTCATACTGTATAAATGAATCTGAAGCTCTTCACTGCTGATGTTTTGTGGCCTCGAGCGTTTCATACCCACACAAGTTCTACTGCAAGGCTAAATGTGCTTTGTTCAAAACAGAAACTAACATACAGTTGTATCAAGCTAGTCTGGGAACTTTCTGGACTTCTCAAACCCATCCCCGTTATTTTACTAGCAATAACCATAGCTAAAAAAAAAGCCAAAATATGAATTATTTACTTGTCATTATTTATAACTTTGATGAGCAAAAGGCATCGTAATATAACGTTGAGGTTTCTGATTATGTGTGGTTCCGGGAAGCGTATAGTGACCATTAGATGAACTCTTTTAACATGTTATTGAAAAGGCAACCACATGAATACCATTAAATATACGTGATATACTTATATATTGGAAGTGGTATCGCTATTCATTATGTGACAGAACATTCAACGCAAACGAGTCCATCTTTTATCTGTATTCTATGTCTGAAAAGCATTGTCAGTCCCAAAAGTGTGAATTTTAGTACTGAAGTCTGAAGTCTATTGTGTTTTGAAAAAGCAAGATAATTGTATGACAAGAAAGATTCAGCGAGGATAACAACTCATTGCTTGACATTGATTTTGAATAACTGTTAATTACTTTCTTCTCTGCACATTGGTCACAGGAAACCGGCAAGAAACCCAATATCAACCTTGCACGTTCTCCCGAGAGAAGCGCAAAGATTTAGCACCCAAAACTGCTGCTTAGGCCTCTATAACACTGTCAGGCATAAACTATTATCACATAAACCACCTGTCCACAAAGACCTTTTATAATATGTATGTGCGCCTGCTAACATGAGAGCCAAGGACTCGCTGTCTTCTTTCTCTCGTAAATTCATTGCTTGCCATAAGTTGTAAATTTGGAGCCCTGGCTAAGATTAGAGCGCTGTCCAAGGCTAGAAATGAAAGCCTATAGCGTACATCCAACCTCGTGCTGAAGGCAATGGAGCGTCTAGGATAAACACTATACGGTCTCCAAGTGTCCACTGATATTTAGAGGCTCGTAAAAGTGAACGGAAACAGGCAAAGCTCCCACTCATCTGGATCTGAAACAAAGCAAGGCGTTTAGGACAGCGTCTTAGTAGTAAATGTTGAGTATTTCACTTGCTACCTATGATTATATTTTAAACAGTGCAGGTGTCAGCTGGCAGCCTCCGAGCAGTGAATACGAAAGAACACAAAAATCCATCTGGCCGCTATTGACAGATGATTGTTGGAGCGATAGAAACGCCATAGTGACTCTCCGTCCCAATGAGGGATTGATCTTAAAAAGCTATCATTGTTTTGCTGGTTCATCTGTTCGGGGTGATTGACCAGTGATTGGAAATGCCCAAAGCTTATCAGAGTCCTTACCTGGACAAAGTAGTGTTTTTTTTTTTTTTATAAAGCCAATGTAACAATAGTAACTTGCTTCATATGATCATTTTACACAGGTCATAAAGAGATTTAATAGATTTCTGTATTAACAACAGAAACGACTGACATAATAAATGCTTTTGCCTATACATCAATAAGTAATGATGCTAAGCAGATACAATAATGTAACTGGGTGTTGACTGTTGTGACTATGTGCTATTTCATTTTTATTTTTTCAACCCCTCCCTCCATCTCTTAAGATTATTCCATGATTTATCTTCCAGGTACAAGGGGGATATGATAATTTGTGTTTCACTCAAATAAACTATTTTGCATCTGAGTCCTGAGGATTTGGCCCTTTCTCCTGAAAAATTGTAAAAAGAATATGACATTTGTCTGTGTGGAAGTCATTTGTAAGCCCATGTACCTTTTTAAAAGTCCTCTTAAACCAACATTAAACTAATAGTGTAGTCGCCATGTAGCGTTCTACTTTAGATGTTACTTATTTGACGAGGTATTGGTCTGTTTATACATAAAAAAAATTATATATATAAATTATTATTATTATGGTCAGGTTGTGTTCACAAATTGGAGGACAGGTCAGAATCATATGGTAGGATTTGCTGCTTAACTGTCAGATTGAAGATGTTTTGACCTGATTTATGGTTCTTATCTCTGGGCCAATCCACATGAAACAAAAACATGTTCTCTGTCAGCATATATAAGCAAAAGTGAAATGATTTCTCTTCACACTATGGCTTCAGGAAGTGTTTCAGAAATTGATCAACCCCAAAGACGATTGTCGTCACTTTAAAGGATAATTAAAGTCAGGATAATTGGATTATTGAGGCCAGTTTGCAATTAATGATACATTTCAACATTCCTTTGAATAAATAAATAAAAATACACAGTATATCTCCCATTTCCTTTGGAGTTTACTTTTGTTTACATTAGGACTAGAATATATTATATCTCAGATGGCTGCAGACGGTGTGTAGGTCACGTGTCTGGCATGAACCATACAATTGCTCCATGAATAGCCCTTGTAATTCTGATGCCTTCTCTCACTTTTTATTCAAATCCAAACCCTTGTAAAAAAAAAAAAAAAAACGTAACGTCTGTTAAGTTGCACCATAACTTGTCTTACCTCTCACGAAGCCTACAATTGGACATCACCATCTTGACTTGACTTGACGTGTAGTGTAAGCCATAGCAGCTGCCCACGAGCGAGCCCATCACATGCGTACAGACGCGCGCGCGCACACGCCTCCTCGCGCGCTGCTCCTGGAAGACGTGCCATTGTTCCTCCGCCACACGCAGCTCATCTCTCCCGCTCCAACACCGGAGTCAGAGGCTCACGCAACTTTTCGACCTTCTCCTTTCCTCTCTCTCTCAGCTCGTGACTGGAGTGGAGCGGACTGGCACTGCTGTTCCAATCAATGTTCCTGCGCGCACGGGACAAGCGACCTGGAGCGTCCGCCCGAGCGCATTGACTGGCTTTTTTTGCTTTTTTTTTTTTTACACCTGGCAGGACCACTTCGATTGTCTCAGAAATACGGGAGAAAGTCGAACCATCTACACATTTTTCCATTTGCAGTAAGTTCAACGTTATGATATATACTTTTTAAATCTGTCTTGCAGTGTTGTGTTCATGGCAGTTATAACTAAGTTTGCTTTTATTGTGTCCAAAATGTCATCTTTTAGGCACGTTCATTAAGCCTCTGTGTTCATTTGTATAATGTGATCATCTACTTTGCATTTTTACTTTGAATTATGATCTCACAAAAAAACAATTATGTGTTCAACGCTGCAACAAGGCAATAAATAAGAGTGTTTAATTGACTTAGTGTGTCGCTAAAATGGTATCAACTCGGGTTAAGTAGATATCATGGTCATTATGTTGTGTTTCATTGTCACTACAGCTTAATATCATCTAAAAGGGATGCAAATGGAGTGTTGAAAAAGGAATTAAACATCAAGCTTGCATTTGCTTGCTGTACAGTGGCAAGGTCTGTCTACATTAGGCTTCTTAACCCCCCTTTGTTGCTGGTTATGATGACTCACCAATTCACTTGGAACCAGCATATAAATGTCACATATGCTAGAGTGATTACAGCACTGAGCATGCGGGTCAAATAATGTGTTTATTGCATATTAAGACTGTGTGTGTGTGTGTGTGTGTGTGTGTGTGTAAAATGCACTGTCTGTTCCAGGTGGAGATGTCCCTTTATTGAAGAACCAGCACATTCAGCAATTTGTATTCAAACCAGCAAAAAACACTTCAAGCTTAAGCCACCATGCTGCCCCACTTGTCACGATACGTATTCTAATTTGGCCGTTAATTGGAAATAATTTATCAGACCTGAGTGAGGAGATCATGGGGGATTTCAGCGGCAACAACACGACAGGAGTGCACGATTTCCCGGCAACAACTCTGGATCACTACCTGGACAGTTATGAGATGGACTATGGCATACCCCCAGAGGAGATCCCAGACACTTCTCAGGGTCAGGCCTTCTTCGTGGCCACCATAGTGATCGGAGTCGTGCTGGTGTGCATTATGCTCGTCTGCGGACTGGGGAACTTCCTCTTTATTGCCACGTTGACGAGGTACAAAAAGCTCAGAAACCTCACCAACCTGCTGATCGCTAACCTGGCCATCTCGGACTTCCTCGTGGCGGTGGTGTGCTGCCCATTCCTTGTGGACTATTATGTGGTGAAGAATCTCTCCTGGGACCACGGGCTGGTAATGTGTGCGTCGGTGAACTACCTCCGCACGGTCTCACTGTACGTGTCCACCAACGCTCTGCTGGCCATCGCTGTGGACAGGTATAACAAATATTTATATCTGTGGTGCCCCAGCCAACCTGCATTTATTTTCATTTTAGATCTTAGTTTATGTGAGCTAACACTGTAGGGATTTATGTAAATGTGATTACAAGACTCACAAGCAGGGATCTTTCATTATCATCATTCATCTTTCATCATTACTCCTTTCATTGAGTATACTGAGCTGAGATCATTCCTGTTTTAAGCCGACACACTTCATCACATAGACGTTATATGTGTGTTGGAGTATGCCAACGTATGCAGCCAGCACAATTATCCGTGGGCAGCCATGTATATGAAGTAAAACAAATACTGAGACCTTGGCCAATCTTGGTCATGCTAATACTCACAATCATACTAATGAGAATGATTAACAAGTCCAGCTCCAGTTGAAAGCTGTAATTTCTTGTTTGCCTTTTAATTTTGCAAATACTCGATCAAAGTTTTACCATTTAGCAAGCATTCTACAAAAATATGCCGAGACTGTTGCAAAGAGTGTTTTTCTCTCATGTGGTTAATTAGCAACAGACGGCATCCTCATTGAAGTGGATGGATGTTCTTTGGTCGGAATGGAACCGCTTTTATTTTGAGGAGCTGTTCAATAATCAGTCTGATCCCAGGTGATTCCAGAGTGATGGATGATGTATCAAAGACGGCCATGCTTGTGCGTCACCACAGTCCTCCGCTACCTTTATGTCCCACTTCACATACTGTACAGGGCAAGACAGGAGCACATTAGCAAGAGAAGAAAGGGCTGCTGTAGGCGATCTATATCCCCCAGTTACAAGGTGAAAATGACCTACTTTTAACCAGTCTGTCTTCTTGTGCCATTGCATGTAATCATTCCATCATGTTGATTTTTGCTGTTTACAATATTTTCAGAAGATAGCAGACCGGATATAGCTATATATTAGACACCAGAGAGAACGATATTACGCAAACTAAACAAAAGACAACTCCAGGCATATCGAATAAGCTGGTGTAGTTAATGTGCCGTTACCAATTCACTTCATTCACGCCTAATGTGGAAGTGAGCGTGTGAAAGCAAAGAGTACTGAAAGCATCAAACTTGTATAATGTAATGTTAATGTGAAATCTGCAGTGGTCTCTTGTCCCTTCAATTTGAATATGCAGCTGTGCCAAAAAGAGCCCTCACTTTATTCCTCCTACGTAATAGGTTCATTGTGGCGAGGATTTGAACTTTTATCTTTTGTGAGAGCTATCTTTGATTCTATTGACGGCCCTCTCAGACTGCTAAATAGGCTGTGTGACTACTTTGACTTACAAATGTGACACGGGCCAATTTTTGTTTCCTTCTCATTTCTCCAGGTACATGGCCATTGTCCACCCACTGCGACCGCGCATGAAGTACCAAACCGCCTACATCGTCATAACCGGAGTGTGGATAGTCCCTGTCTTAATCTCTGCCCCTTCAGCTTACTTTGCTTCTGAAACCACTTACGGCACAAGCTCCACAAACCCCAAAGTCTTCTGCGCTCAAATCTGGCCAGTTGAGAAGCAAATCTACTACCGCTCTTACTTCATGTTCATTTTTGCGATCGAATTCATCGGACCAGTCATAGTCATGACCCTGTGCTACGCTAGGATATCCCGCGAGCTGTGGTTCAAAAGCGTTCCAGGATTCCAAACGGAGCAGATCCGGAAGAGGTTGCGCTGTCGTCGGAAAACCGTGATGGTGCTTATAGCCATTCTCACCTTGTATATCTTATGTTGGGCGCCGTATTACGCCTACAGCATTTTGCGCGACTTCCACCCGACGATCATAACGCGCCAGAAAAATTCGCTGGTGGCCTTCTACGTCATCGAATGCCTCGCCATGAGTAACAGCATGATCAATACTTTTTGTTTCGTTAGCGTCAAGAACAACACGGTGAAATATCTGAAGAAAATTGTGCTGATGCGTTGGAGGTCCAGCTATGCGCCCAATAAGACAGTGGATGAGATGGATATGAGGACATTTTCTGTGCCCATAACAGAAGAAATTGAATGCATCCACTTAAGGTGAAGCCATCAAACCGTGAGTGGTGGAAAGGAGCGGCAAGACATTAAGTGACATGACAATAATTTGGAAAATGTCTTGGTAATAGGAATGGATCCCCAGAAGATGTGAGAGCAGAGTTCTAAATAACCCACGTTGTGCTCTGTTTAAATGTGAATGTTGGATACTTACTAAAAGATCGTCTTGTCAGGAATGAAACCAATTCCTTTACGGCCAGTTTTAAAGTTAACCTGCAAGTTAACCTGTGAAAAGCCATTTTGCAAGCCATTCAGGTCCAGTTGGAGACGCGCAGCCAATTTACCTCGCCGTCTGCTTCTGTGGTGAATTAACTGACAGTCCCAACTAGAGCTCAGTTGTTGTCCTTCAACCACATTTGAATTCTAAGGTGAACTCGAAAAGCATTTGTGGAGTGTGTACTAATTACCGACCTCCAAAAGTTTCCCCTGAAGTTTGCCGAAGTCCCATTGTCTCCGAAGTGAATATGTTAAATGTGGTACTATTTTATTTGTAAAAACACATCAAACAACAGCAACCAGCCCTTTCCATATCAATGATGAATGTGGCAATATGGCATTGTATATATATTTTTTTAATTTTTTGTGGCCATTCAGCTAAACAGGTTGTGTTCATACTCCAGAATTTGATTGTCGTAATTTCAGATGGAAGCACTAGTTTTTTGAAAGAAACTAAATATCCAGAAAATTGAGCCTAATCATTAGTTTTTCAGAGTTTTTATGGCTTTACAATTCTTTCTCATGTTAAGAATCATGTCACCACTTTTTGAACCAATTCTGAAAAAACTGAAAAAAATCCTTAGTTCAAAGTTGTTGACAGAGAAGAGATTGAGCTGTGTGCCAGTTTTTGTTTCATGTGGATAGGCCCGGTAATAAAAAATAAATTAACCATTAAACTTTTTCCTCTGTCAGTTAAAAGACAAATTGGTTCTGTGCCCTTGAGATGTGCTGGTCACTAGAGCAGTAATCGTATTTCTGCTGCCAGTTTGTGTCTAGTGTGTTTTCGCTGAGTCAAGCTAGAATTAAAATCTATTTATTAACACTGAAAGATCACGCAGCGAAGAGCGACAGTGTCACTGGCAAGTTAAAGACTTTATGAAAGTGGTGTATACAGTTCAGTTTATAAAGAAAGATGTTTGTGTCTCGAAGCTAATGCTAAAGTTTATTAAAATGTAAAGTTGTTACGTTGTTTTTATAGCTTTATAAACACAGAAGTTAAGTATTCACATCATTCCTAAAGTCTTTATCCCATTGTCACTACTGCGCAACCTTTTAGTATTTATCTATTTTAACTTGATTCAGGGGCAGAAGTGGCTCTAGAACAAGCCATTGTGCAAAGGAACAATTCAAACACAGAATTTTTAAATAATGGGCAGTTTAGAATGTTGATGACATCACGTGAACAAAATCTAAATACAGTAAAAGCATGATAATAGCAACCAAAAGTAAAATGACTGTCATTACATTACAAGAAAACGGAGGCATCTGTTTAATCCTTACCGTATTCTAGCTCAATATGATGACTGTATTCCCCGATATGTGGTCATTACTACGGTACAATATACAAACTATGGACATCTTGTTATCAATACTTTATTGTAAAGTACAATGCCACAGTGTGTCTGCTGTACAAAAACAAGATATTGTATTATTTTGAACCATCTAAGCCACAACAGAATGCACCTGCTGAATGTCATGGACGATGATTGCAATCACAAGCTTGTCTGTTTGAGCAAATGCTTTTTTAGATTTACTGATGATGCTTGTCTGTGGATGTTTCTTTGATTAGTTTATTCTGTGGCCATTGATCGTGTCCCCTGGAATCCCGTTTTCGATCAGAGAACATTCATTTATTACATAGAATTGAATGAGAATTTGAAGACCATCTCATGCTAAGTCGAGGATGTCAGTCCCACTTTAGTTAAGGAAAAGGAACAATGAATCATTAATTTGTTTGCTAAACTTAACAATGTAATGTAGGCTTTAGAGAGAAACTGTGCTTTACTTTCAGAGGAACTGGATTAATACGTTTGCCAATAGATCCTGGGGAGTTTTAAGAGTAGTTTTCTATCTTTCTAGCTTTCAAACTCTTATTTGAAGTCGGTTTGCACTGCCATGATCTTCAGTTTAGTGTTGAAAGCCCATTTATTTCTGATTTATACATCAGATGACCTGTTTGAGAAAGTTCAAAACAGGAAGCATTGATGAATATAATGCTTGTATAGACCTACCATTGTCATGTGAAGGTGAAATAAATGAGATCGTGGGGGTGTTATTCTCTGTGTATTGACTGCCATAATGTACGCACAGGATCAATCCAATATTGATTTTTCACAGAAACAAATGGGACATATTTGTGGCCATTTGCACTTGAAACATTATATTGACAAATCAGTGTGGGATTGATGGTTATACAGTGTACATATACTGTAAAATAATTTGTCTTAGTTGTGAACTAAACGCAGCATGTGAGCAGAGCTTGTGTTATATTGGTTGTATTTTTGTATGGCAATTTCAAAAGTTTAGCAAGTTACTTGTTGCTTTTTGTGTTTACAATTTCAAATAAAACCTGTTGCAGTTCAGAAAACAGTGAACAAAGAATGTATTTATTTGTAGAATAGAAATTAAATGGTCCCATTATGTGTCAGAGAGCAAATAATTAATTTGTGGTTGGGTTAAACGCATGCTAGCTTTCATTCAGTGCACAGCCTTGGTGCCAGCAACGTTTTGATTTTTCCTAATGAAATCTCGTTTTGTTGGATGTCTTTTACTGAACGATGGTAATAAAAAAGGTAATTTTGGCTGCAAGTTCAATATTGTTATTTGTTATTCATTTGCCAAACGTGTTATTTCTGCTAAATGATTATTGCTTCATTCATGCTTTGTACCGATAATAAAACAGTGTGAGCTTTTGTCAATCAAAGTGTGCTTTTTTTGCTAAAGTGTAGTCAGTAAAAAACACTAACTATAAGATTGTATTTTTGTTAGTGTAGATATGTTGGTTGGCGTATGTATTTATGTCCTCAGATTCACATTTCATTAAGATTGCAGCACATGTGAGCAACGATCATAGTCCAAAGAAATTACTATCTTTGTGAAGTGTGCGGGCCCTTCACTGCAATTCCAAAGTAGAAAAAAAAACAAGACAATTTCTATCACAAGGTTGTTGAAAGAAAAGAACAACTACCATTAGTGGGGCCTATGCAGTGTTGACTGATGATGAAACCTGACACCGTTTAAAGCAATACCATAGTAACAGCTGACAGTTATCAGTTAACTATGTAGATATCTGTTTTGTAGACTTTGTTAAATGTTCAGTCCAAGTTAATAATTAAAAAAAGGCTTATTGTAGAACATTAACCCCTAAACTAGAAGATCCCTGCTTCAAGTTCCAAGTCACATGAGTCCCTGAGATACATGATAGTTGCTTTGCCTGAAATTCAATAAAGCTCCACTTTTTAACATTTTTTAAAACTACTTTATACGACCCATAGCATGCAAATTTGTCTATTTGAGTGATTAATCATGTTATAACTTTGTTCCCTCCTGAAAACATTACCTGGCTGTGTATTTAGCATTATTCACACTAGTTGATGAATCTTGTTTATGAGATCCTATCTCATTTTAGCCTCAAAAAACAAATATTTTCCATATTTGTGACATAAGTAGTGATACAGAGGTCTCCTGCACTGTTTTTAATTCCATAAATCATCGTCAGACTCGCTCCGAGCATTTCTGCTGTCAAAAATGATGTTAATTACATGTCTGCATTTAAATTTATTTTAATCAAATCTGTTTTGTAATTCCTCCGTGGCCAGGAGATAGAGCTCTAACTCAAATAAAAGCCCACATTACTTCATATTAAACACATTATTTTAAGTTCTAAAACATGAGATGCCAAAGAAGAGCATGTTTTTAGGACATTAACAATACAATTAATGCATAATATTTGCCCTTTAATTAAATTTTTTTGCATACTTCTTGTCCACTTATTACCAAGACAAGTATGGCACATCTCCATATTTACAGCTGTACAACACAAACTCCTAAGAATTATGTTTGGGACAGGATGAGAAGCTGTCCTCTCTGACCTCAGCTCCAAAACGTCATTGTGAGATTAAGTTGCTCTGACCTTCTCGTTATTGAGACTTGTGCTGCTCTATTGCTCTATGCTCTTCAAATTATGTAAAGCTGAACAGATCTGGGCACTGCCAGGACATCGCCCAACTACGTCATTATTAGCTGGTGGCTCTAAGAAAATAACATATTATTTATTTGTAATATTTACAGTTGTGAAATGAGGTGCCATTGACTTCTCATTATGCAAATTATGATTTATTAAATGATAAGCAATCATCTATGTAATTCAAAATTCCTAAAGAGATCCAAATGGAATGATTTGATTAGCATTTGTGAACCAGGAGAGCATCGCAAACACTAACGAGTTTAATTACATACTGTAATGTAATAGAAGAAATTCTTGAGATACAAATAATTGCATGAGTGGAAGTAAAAGCTTTTGTTATTACTTTTTCAGAATTGTAATTTTGATGCACTATTTGTTTGTGATATCCGAATAACACACGTACTGTGTTTGGTTGCTATATTGACCTTTACTATAAAGCATCACAATATTTTCTATATAGTTTAGCAAATGCACTTAGAATGACTTTTGGATTTTCAAAGACAGAGAATAGTCTCCATAGAGCGGCTCACCAGTGTTTTCACAACGGATCAGCATGAATTATTAAAAGTATAATAGCAGATTTTTAGAGAGGCAAATAAACAGACAAACCTAGATAACATAGGTAAAGTCTGTCTATTACAAAGTTTTCAGCAGTTTTACAGGATTCGGAACATTCCTCTGGGGACATATAATTACTGAGCAGTTCTCGACAACACCTCTGCATTGCAAAAGATGATGAAAATGTCAGTAGGAATTGGCAACAGAAATGATATTCCATTTCAGCTTGTTTTTCAGATTTCTCTAACAAAGGGTTTTATGATAGAGCTCTTTTGTAACTACTGGAATAATACAACTACTGGAATAATACAACTCTCTCTATAGCATTTAAGATGTGAATATGACCATGAATATCAAAGCATCAGCCGTCTCTTCTCGAGCTCCTGGTGTGTGGAGAACAGTAACAGAGAGAATACATTTGCTGGAGGACTTCTTGCGCTGCAGCCTGTCCTGGCAATTCTGGGTCAGAGCACTTTAAGCATATGTGTCCTCGGCATGAAAAACATACTTTGTCTTCGCGTTGCAAAGAGAGTTGTGACATATTCGTGGCATGCATTTCTGACACTTTACTTTAACAACATGTAGGTATCATATAATTGTATTTGACAAATAATAAGTGATGAAATTACCAAAAGAATTACTGAGTGTGATCTCATACTTTTCTATAGGGATGTAAAATATACAAAGCACAACAATGCTAAACATGGGTAGAAATGTTAAAAATGGTTTGCAAAATTTGTATCTTAAATATAACTTTGTTAATGTGCTGTCTTAACCTTTAACTTTCTTGGACAACATCAGATTGAACTATTCTATTCAAACCATTTCCACCAATGAAAGGAAAGTAATGTTTTTCAGAACAAATCCTTTACCAATGAAGCAGAAGTTATTCAATGTGAAAAAACATAATACATTTGAGGAAAAGTTTAAAAAAAAAGCCATATGTTTTGCAGATCTGTGTTATTGAGTATAACTTTAAATAAAAAATAAAAAAGTAAAATAATAAATACAAAATAGAATGGCTCATGTGAAATGCACTTTCCTCCAAATATTTGCCACACAAACTCCATTGCAAATTTACAGATACAATATATTTATATGAAGTGTATTTGACACCCTGTTTGTACGCACTGTGACCAGTGTAAAGGACTTCAAACCTTGCTTCAAGCGGGCAGAAATGAGGGGTAAACTAGAATAATCTGATAAATTGTGATTCACTTGAATATTATATTGACATATGGCAAATGTATTATTTTTGGTCAGGCACTGAATTGCTTGCTCTTTGGTGACCTTTTCCAAATCAATCACTCTCTTTCATCGCATGACTAATATAAATGGAATCTTCCACAGTATTGCATTAAACGTATGTATCGCTATGAAGACAAACAGATGATGCCTCCAGGCCAAGAATAATGTATGCTTTTCATTTAAATTAAATTTTTTTTTTTTTTTATTTACTTATTTATGTATTATTTATGTATTTATGTATTATTACATTTTTTTACTTTGAAAATTTAATCGCCAACCAATCATATCTCTGGGGTGACAGTGGCCCCACCACCAGAAAAGGAACATGGTGTATCTTCTGCAATGGGGTAACCTCAAACCAGCATAATCTTATTTACATTATATTCCTAGACCCATTCAAACTGTCCATTAACCTGTAAAGTAAGCTAAGCGCTAATGAGACATCGACCTTTGTAAACAATTAACAATGACTTAAAAAGCATACATGCTTTCCTTTCTTCATTATGGTTTTACAGTCCAGTCATACGCCTGATTATCTGAGCATTAGCGGCTTGTTTTGCCTGTACGTAACGTAGACGTCCTCCTCTTGTGTTAATTGGCATCCAAGCCATTTGATGCTAGTAAGTGATTGTTCTGCACTGGCCACTGTGAGGGGCTTAAATTATTGTCACCATTAGTCTGTGTGCCTTTGGCCCTGTGGCTGAGGTGTCAGTCTGTTCTTCTGGTCCGCACCTTTTTTCCAGGAGAACCCACCATTAGCTCAAATAAACCTTTCAGAGCATTCATTTTCCCAAGGGCATTGTGATTTTCTCATTGTTGGTCTCCGTGGGCTCTTAACGTTCAACAGTTTAAGTTTTAATGTGCCACTCGAGACACTACAATGGGATGTATTTTGCTATTATGAATTTGAATACGCCCCGATGGCTTGGTCAGAGCCGAAGAGTAACAAGTGTTTTTCAGGAAACAAATGAATATTGGCCTGTGAGCTTGAGGGTGCTTTGCTTTTCCTAGCATTGCGCTTTTCTGGACTGAGATGTCTGAGATGGTATAGTTGTATAGGTATAAAAAAGGCGCTTGAATGAATTGGAAAAATACTTGCCTGGTGAGATGTCATTCTAAATTATTTCTATAATATTAACAAAGGAAAATCAATTGTAAAAAACAGCAAGTACTTTAAATGCTGTGAAAATGTTGGTCCATCTTTATTGTTCTGAATCAACTGTTAGCAATAACGAGACAATATCCAGTTAGTGAATATAATGAAAATAGGCAGTTTGGAAGTGCTTTGTTTCTGTATTTTTTTATAATTAAATGAAATAATTTTGAAATATTTTGTACTTGAAGTGGTCACTCTGAGAAACAAGTTGTCACAATGGCAGCGAGAACAATCGTTATAATTATTATCAAACTATTGTCGTTATAATTATTATCAAACTATTTTTTTTAAATTCGAACAACAAAAGCAAAACAAGAAACATGTATGTTTTCCTCCGTAGACCGTAGTCTATGATATATATACAAATGGCACACAAACATCTTGACATAGTCTTACACAGGAGATTGTCCGAGGTCTGTCGAAGTTTTGTCCAGCTGTTCCATTTCACTAGCAGGGCACACACAACCACATCCATGAGATGTTTATTGATATATTAGATTATTATCGGATTCCAACTACTCGGGATCATCCATCGGTCCATCTCAATATTACATCATACAATGCATTTAACCCAAAACTCCGCAGCGCCGACCAAAGCCCCCGAGCGCCGATCTCAAACGCAGAATTAGACTATGTTGACCGGACACTATGCCCATGGAAATATGAGAGAATGTTTTATTGATATAGTGAGGCATGGATCGATGATGGATCGATGATGGATCGATGATGGATCGATGATGGATCGATGATGGATCGATGATGGATCGATTAGAGTTGGCCGGGTAGAAAGACTCTGGATGGGGACAGTGAAGATGATAGAGACATGGGGTGGGACGGTGGGGTCGAGAGAGCAGAGACAACAAGAGATGTAGGATAGGCCTGTATAAATAGGGCTTCTGGGTAATTAGAGGTGGGGTTAAAGAGTGGAGGCGTGGTTGCTGGAGGAGTAGGAGGTTGAGGCGTGGTCCCGCTCCCGAACCTCAGTCAATGATTACATCATCAACTACATATATAGTAAAAGTCATTTTTTTCCATTTTCCGAATGCCAATTAATATTTGTGTCCGATCCTCGATCGTATGTACAGTTTGTGTCAGTCATTTCTTTGATACGGCCTTTTTCCCTGCCTCAAGAATATGCTCTTAAGGTATCCATTTATTGTGTCCATGGCAGCAGTTTTGAGGCCAAAATACTTGGCCACTTATGTCACTTGGCATCCACAGATTCTCCAGCAGCTAACATTTCCCTGTGAATACTGAGCACTTTGACATGGTGCTATAAAATTTGTTGATACATTTTTCTAACATTTCCTTCCAAACATGTGATTTTGTCCAAGGAGGCAACATTTTTAAATTAGAGTTCAATTCACGCTTTTACACCCCTGTAGACCTGGGCCTGCAGCATCATATTTGCATTGAACCTTTTGATTTAAATATAGGCAACAAATTCAACAAAATGGACTTTAAAATGTTTGACATTTTGCAAAGGACACATATAAACAGAAAGTTGGTAATCTTAAGTGAAACAGTCCAGGCAGACAGTCGAAACATGTGTGCCAATTATTTCAAATGTCAGCAAATTAATAATGTAACACTAGCTCCACCGCCAAGTAATGCTGCTCTTCAAAATAAAGAACAGGTGAGGGTTGACTTGAAGCACTTTCGGAAATGACCACGACTAAATGTTTGCAGCACTTTTCCTCTTTCATTTATGAAAACTACAATTTACACAACTTATAGGTTTTATCCTTATTGTGTCCAATTTTAAAAATACATTAAACATGATTTAAATTCATGGAAAAAGCAGGAATCATTATTGCTTAGCAGTCCACAGCACATTATCTACCATCTAGGGCTGTCGTGATTAAACATTTTCCCTTGTAGTAACTTTGCGTGCCTCATCACCGCGGTTTGCGGTATATGAGGTGTGGCCCATAGGCCCATAATAATGCATGTAAATTGAGGTTGTACTTGAATGATAGCAACACAAAATAACAGCAGGTCGTAGTGACAGTATGCGTGTGTACATTAATGGCCAATATTATGTAAAAAAGCGTATCTTGAAAAGCACTAATATTATTTATTATTATAACTCAAACAAACCGACCCCTATCGTCAGCTCACAGCTGATTCTCAAGTTTAACTTTTGTTTTCTGCATACACAGCACCGATGCACAGCACGTACTTATGCTTTTACTGCACATTTATGTGGGGAGGATGAGGATTAAGGCAGTATTTTCGTTTTGTCTGCCACTTTAAGCGGATTGTGTTTAGCTGCGTCTCTTTACTGGATTTTAATCACGCCACATTTACTTGTGGTTTACGTGTTTACCTGGACCAAGGAGGAGGAGGATGATTACAGCCAAGTGTGGATCATGTCTGTTTTGGCTTCAACACGGACCACAGACTGTGACGTGGATTTACGCACAGCGTGCAGACTTTGTGTTTTGGATATAAGGGCAACTCTAGACTTTCAGTTCTTATTATCTGTAAGCTGATACGCTGTGCTTTGTTTGGGTTGATTTAGGCTTGTGTTAAAACAATGCACTGTGCAGAATGCTCACTTGTGCACACCTGCACTTTTAACTCTGTGCTGTGTCTTTATTGACTAGATAAATTTAAAGGGAAAAAATATTATGCATAATTTATATCTTTTTTATGTTTAGAACTAAAAAGAAAAACCTTTAAACCATTTCCAAAAATGCTAACCATGTAATTCCCATGCAGCCAGTAGATGTTTAAAATACACATTTCATAATACACACTGTTTACTTCCTGGTCTCAGCACACTGTTGTACTGATCAGGATAAGATAAGATCTGGTGATAATGAAGTGCTAATTTGCTGGGAAATGTTGTTTTGGTTTGTCACTAAATGACTCCGACTCATCCTCATTGTTTTTAAAGCACTTTGTTCATAACCGACAAATGTAAGTCCCAATTTGCTGGAGCACTTTAGTGAAGATGTTTCTAATTTGATGCTTGCTATCTATTCACTTACCGCTCACCTTGCGTTTCCTCACTTTGACAAAATGTTCCATCCCCAAGTGTTTGAACTGTATAGTGCTTGATACATTTAAAAGCATTTTTTGTGTTTTTTTCATTTCGATCATAAAACACAATGTAGCTCCAATTGAGTTACATTGGCGCAGGAGACAGTACCATCAAATGAGCCAGTGTCTGTTCACAACATCCTCGTCAGTTTGTCAAGGTCTTGCACACCATGAAATCTCCATGCAAAATTATCTTCAAAAACGTACTCAAACATTAACCCTTGTGATCTGTTATGGAGTTTTACGCTTAAATTGCCATAATTTCTACTGTTTTAAAGAATTTTTGGTTATTTTTTTGTTTCTTTGTTTAACACATATTTTCTAAAAATCTGTTTGAAATTATGTATCAGCCATTATTACAGGATTTACAAATTTGCTACCCATATGTTCTGTTATGCCGCCGCATTTTGAGCCAATTGAAAGCTTTTAAATTGCCAATTGCATGGATATGTTTTCAGCATCGCTTTTAGGCAAGATTTTTCAGATTTTGGCTTGATTACACCGATGAAAGTAGGCTTGATTCATATGCACTTTGAACGGGAGCTCCAAGATTTCTTACAGTAGAAATGGAGGTTACGCTGACATTGTGCAGTGTGACTATCTGCTCAGATAAAGAGACTCATTGACGTTTAGGGCCTAGTTAGTACAATAATAATAATAATAATACATTTTAGTTATATAGTGCTTTTCAGGACACTCAAAGATGCATAACAGGTCACAAGGGTTAAATAAAAGATAACTCAACAATGTTTTTATATGACCTCAAGCATATCATAGTACAGGGGTACATATTTACCCTTTGAATGTCTAGCACAGAATGGAGCGCGACAATCGTAATGTCATGTACTTTTAAGAAACCATTGCTTCTAATAAAGGAAAGCACAATTTTTAGTTAATTCCTAATCATATTATAGGGGTCAATTGTGCCTTTAGATAATGTTTTTAGATCCATTTAACCCAAACCCCCGAAGGTTGTGACATTGAAAACATTCTACATTTTCTTCCTTAAATGGATCACAGATACAGTTCCAGGATTGTGACTCTATCCAGGAAGTTCCATTTGGCAGCAACATAAAGTCTATTTTTATATTTCTTCTCCAATAAACGTTAGGAGTCTCAACGTAGCTAAGCATTGCGGCATATAAAAATGTTGCCTTCCTATATTTGTGCATTCAACTTAATGTACTACATCCCCATTCTGTTTTATTGTGTGCCATTTGTCACGAAAAAGTGCACTGAATCTTTTTGTATCCAACCCAACCTCTCCAAATCGATACTGTTATTGTCTTGGGGTCATTTTGGGGACAACGTACTGCTTTGCTGTGAACCAAGTAAACATTCAAGTTTAATTCAACTCTAATTGGATTCTGTTATCCAAATAGCAACATAATAAGCCAAAGATAAGCTAAAGGCAAGCTCTCAGCTAAGATTAGACCAAGAAATATATTCAAATATAGGCAAGGACAAAAATATTGAGTGTATACATTCATAAACACATTTGTTAGGTTTATCCAGCACTCTAAATGTGAATTCCTTCTCTTGGCTAGAGAGGAGTTTTGCCAACATGGTTTGGTGGCAAGTGCAATTTATATCAAAACAGGTTGAGAAAAAAAATCCAGGGGCAATACCTTTTGTTCTGCCTTTCCTTTTCGACACAGACTTGTCTTTTTTATCCATCCTTATACATCCAATTTTGGCACTGTAGCTCAGTGACATTTTAAAGCGTACATTTAATCAGGAGTTTGTGGAGAGATGCCTAAAGGTAATGGCAAGGACAGCAAATGATTGAGATTGGAACATCGACCCTTACCACTCCTGCGGCGCTAAAACGACCCGCACTATGAGGTCATACTTGGGTCACGTACCTCGTTGAAAATATATTGGTGTTAGCTTGTAATGGCAATGCTTTTATCTGTGCCACACTAGAGCAAATGCAATGGGCGAGTACATTTACAACATGTTAAATCTTAAGTGTTAAGTAAAGCTTTTGGGTCGCTATAGCTCGACACGTCATTGCCCTTAATTCTATGACACAGACCACGCTGATGTATTGGCAAAATGGCACACCTTATTTTTACATGGCCCTAAGCGGCACAGGCTAGACAAAGCCACTGACAGCTAATCGCTCCGCTTTGAATAATGATTACGATTTTGGGCTCTGTTTGTTCTCAAAGGGAAACAGTTTGATCAATAATCGCATTTTAACAGCTTGAATCCAAAAGCGCTCATTTGTCATTTGTGGTTGTGTATAGTTAGTAGCAGCTGTTGGCGGACGAGGCCCAGAGTCAGTGGAGGGTTGGAGGACATCGTGCATATTTTTAGAGCATTCATTAAAATTGCAGTCTCAAACATGAACATGCAGGCTTTTACTGAACCATATAGCTGTAATAATTGGCTCATTGTGGGGAATCTTAGTATTACAAGAATGTCCACACAACATTTGTCTTCCTTAAAGAGGGTTGTTAAAAACTACCAGTTTCCATTTGTATTCTCGTTAACGAGATGACATTATGAACATCCGATTCCGTTCTTACCAAACATAAATGTCAACAGTGAGTCTATTGGACGACTCAGGGCCTTATAACAAGCAGCACTGAAAGCTCAAAATTACCAATCATCAATAAAAACATAAATCATATTCTTGGGGCCATTTTGCAGAAACTTGCACATGGAGAGTTTCAAGCACTTTCATGTGTTTTCAATTCACCTTCATTGACAGTTCAAATAAACAAAATATGTTTGTGCACTTGTACAGTCACATCCTGCACACTACACCATTCAAATATTCATTTCTGTAAATTCAATTCAACAATGGCCCAAAGCCTCAAAATCTGTGACAGCAGAGAGAACAGATGATGCCAAAGATGGGTCTCATTCTCCAGGATGGTGGAGGCAGCATGTGAAGATGTCCTAGAGGTGGCAGGCCCATGTTCTTCTGTGAGGTGTTGATGGGAAGTCTGGCTCTGCCTATAAACAGTTTACATACTATGTGGTTAAGCATTATGTCAGGATGCACAGCTGGAGAGTAATGAAGCCATTTTAGAATTTAAATTAAATTAATTATTGTAAAACCTAAATCACAAAAATAGCAACAAGGCAATATTGTTGATTTCACAAACAGAAGGTTAGAAAATCCAACAATGAAACAGTCTGACAAACAGTTTAACCAACGTTCACAGGAAACTGTCCCCCATCCTTAGACCCTGTTTTTCGGCAAGGAAAATGTGTACGGGGGAAAAAAACTGGGTTTTATTTCTGTATCCCTGTAATTTTGTCCAATGTAATTTGTTTTGTCGTAATCCCAACACCACATCTGACAATAGGAAGGAGACATAATATGGGGGCGGGTGTGTTTTTTTTTGTCTTGTGTCTGGCAAACATTTTTTCTAGTCTTCCATATGTAAGCTCTATTTATTGTCTTCTCAGCGGTAAGTATAATAGTGTGGATTTAATACTTGTGGTTAAGTCTGAAGGAGATACAATATCAATTCATGGGTTTCAACTTCCTGTTATGAGCAACACTTTTGAGGACTTTTTCTCATTCAAAATATATAATTTTTTGTTTTAATTTGTTAATTGCTATGGCAATAGTCCTAATTTCTTATTCTGAAACACATGGATAACCTTCTACTTTCACCAACAATAACACTAGAAACACTAGAATGTGTAATGTTTATTTGACCTTATATTTTGGCATTATATTTGACCATGAAATCAAATAAAACACAAGGGCTACTACTCAAAGCTACAGCCCGAGGAAAAAAGTGACTCTATAATCACTCATAGCTAATCCTCGCATCACACCTGACCTTGCCTCAGACCTGACCTTGCCTCTCTTCACAGCTATCAATGAACCAGACATTTTTAATCAGCGCAGGCCATAGGTACAACCCCCTGCCTCTGCCACATGGGGATGCATGGGACCCCAATGTTGCTCAACTGTAAGATTAGATGTAAAATGCATGTCAGGGATGATCTCCACATGTATTTTTATTGGAAAACAAATAAGCATGAAAAGTATAATTTTTTGGAGGTTTGCCCTTAGAGCAGTGGTGCCCAGCCAAGGATACATGGACACATTCCAGTTTAAAAAAGAAAAAGATAATATTTCTCACAGAAATCCACAAAAGTTGAATCGTATACTTATTTCTTTGAGATTGGCTCCACAAATGTGAAAGATTAATTTCATGGTTTGAAGTCCTTTGAACTGACAACAATCAGGCCTTTGGAGTTGAATAATGGCACCTGAGGTTTATGAAAAATCATTTCTCTTTATAAAATTTATAATCTGTGAACAGACGTATTACATATAGACAAAGTGACAGGTGAAACAACGCAGCAGTCGGACAGAACCCTCTATGCATATCTGTGCATCTCGAACATAGAGAATGACCCTGCGGCATTGAGGGTCAAATGCAGATGACACACTTACTAATACACAATGTGAATCTCAGGTTATATAACGGTCATTTAAGTCAAAAAACACTTTAGAATAGAATATTACAGAGTCCTTAATAGTCCCATTAGTTTCATTAGGTGTACTGATAATTATATACTAGTTGTTTTATGAACAAATCTGTGTTTTATCATACCTTGACAGTTTGAGCAGAGTGCAGCCAAAACTCTCAAGGTAAAACAGGTACACATTAAATAAGCATTCCTCAGCGATTAATAAAATGTCTAGTTCACAGAACTAATAGTGTCTTGGGGAAATTAGTTATGGATCTGTTCATGAAGGTAAAGATAAATGTAATGTATCTTGAAGAGATACATTGAAAACATATATTTTTCTCTTTTCACACCATCTTCAAAGGGAATACAGAATTGCGCTGACTCAGACTTCTTTTGTGCCCACGGCAGTAATGACAGTCCATCAGAAACACTTTTTAAGAAAGGAGAAAGGGGAGCACAAACACAAACCCAGCATTAGTTGTCAAGCGCCATCAATTCTTTAGTGATATCAAACGTGCTTATCAATACCAACAGGCTAAGGACTGCTGTCAGTCTCTACGCCTGTCTTCTGTGAGGGCTCATTGTCAAAACTGATACAACCGCTGTGATGTGATGAGTCAGAAGGTGCAGAAGGGCAGCAAACTAAACCATCTAACAAACAGTACACGTCCACAGAGGAAGCGCAGTAAACAGACACAGTAATTATCATATTTCTGATCAATTATCTCAAATTAAAGGAAGAGAGGGGCTGGGAATGCTTGTCAGAGATTAACGGTCAGTCGCGAAAGTGTTATTACATCATAAAACGGAAGAGTTGTTTATTTCGTTGTGAATAAACTGGTTTAATCAACAAATAAAATGTCTTCTAGGATGTAGGAAAGGTCTTACATTACACAAAAGTTAATGTTGCATTCTCATTAAATACTTGGATTTGTGTTTTGTTTTATTTGTGTGCTTTATAAGTAGGCACTATATGAAGCGCCTTGTTTATTTTGTCCATTCAAACTTCTTCTGATGGTATTCAAATTCCTTGTTCATCTGTTTTGTGAGTTTACCTTATTTTTTATTTTTTTTTAGCTTGTTGCAAATTACTTTTTCACTGCGTCAGAGGTGCAGTCAAACCCACTATTGCTTACGACCTTCACAATAACTGGAGTGAGCTGAGATATTTTCTAGTGGTGTAGTGACAAGTGACAAAAAAACCTGCACTTAATTAGTAAATAATACTAATGACTTATTTTTGCTTAAAATAGGCTGGAATTTGGCTAATTAATTAATTAATTTGGACCTTAAATCAAATATGTCACATGTTTGTGAAAAGAATGCTGAAATTAGATATATAGCACAACTCATTGTCTGTTGTCAATCGAATTATGTTTAAGGTGCTCTTTTAGGTTCATTCGCATTGGTAAAAAAAATTTACTCAAATTGTCACTAATTCAAATTCAGTAAGGATCACACAAAGTCAGCACCTATTCAAAATGCAACAATATTATTTGCCCAGATCAAATATGGTTTCACTTTAATGAAAGCTTTGCTGCACTTTCCCTTTTATTCTGATAATATTTCCATTTCACCTGAGCACCATTTTGGAAAATTTGAGTGTTGGTAGTTATTGCAGTATGTCTCTAGATTGTAGTTTCCCATTAATTCTCAGCAGAATCAATTATATATACCATTATATACATTTAAATTTAAATGTCAAATAACCACCAACCAACTTCCCTCACTGAGCTGAATCCTGATTGGTGCAGGTGCTGAAAAAAAGCAAACTTTCACAACATTTTCTTAGGCCTCTTTCAGCTTCACAAAGAGTCCAGCCATTTGTTGATACTCCAGAAACAGCTTCAGTGAAGTGGAGGTAATTTTAGTCAAAGATTTTAAGGAAAAATCAGCCAAAATTATGATTTCAGTCGTGGGAACTGGCAACTCAAATGAAAGACTCGTGAGAGGCTCATTCTGTTTTCTGATTGGAGAATCATCTCGAGAAACAATGCAACAACTACTTGGCTAAAGGATAAAGCAGCATTACAATTGTTATCAGTGAAACCTGTGTTTACCTCGTATATCTGGGGACTACAAATTTAACTACAGGCCTACTATTTACAATGTTTTATTTATTTTTTTACTTAGCTGAATTGTTCTCCCCCTGCATAGCCTGGATGTAAAAAAAAAAAAAATACATTGAAAAGTAAACATGGTTAGCCTTATATTCAGCTTTATTTTCCATAATTTCTGACTTTGTGAAAAGTCCTTGAAGGCAAAAATAAAATAGTGAGATTTTTCATTCACATACATTCCAAGACACATTGCAAAGCCCCAGTATCCAACTTGTAATAACACTAGGATTAGACACCATTTAACTTCACTGTGCAATTGCTGTTCATTAAAATATTTTTCAACCACTTTAATCTAAGCGTTCTTCAACTTTGAGAGTCACTGAAGCGTAGAGCAATGGCCGAACATGCCCCTTGCTTAATTGGACATTGGAGATGGTAACGTGTGGCTTGTACCAGTGAAGCAGTTGTTTGAACCGAGGGAGAGAAGGAAAGAAATAAGCAGGTGTGCAACAAAAACCGAAATACAAGGACCATTCTGGAGCCCCTCTATTGAACAGCCTGGAGCACTGTCGCTGCCCCAAATACGAGCCAGAGAAAAATATTAGATAACAAGCTGCAGCCCTGGAAGCGAGGTGCCATCTTAGTCCCAGCAGAAGTCCTTGTGCATTTTTGTCTGGCCGTTCAGAGCTGAACTTAATAACAGTCTTCTGGTGGACAAGTCATATAGAGCAAACCTTTTTCAACTTCACAATCGGTGTGTTGCTTCTCAGGGGATACAATGGACAAGGTTAATGTCATTTTTGCTTCGTGATCTGCTTTGTATATGATTGTTATGGGCGAAAATATTGGCAAGCTGTCAAAGACTGTAATTTGAAGGGTGCTGAATGATTAGATTATTATTATTTCAAAACCGCTATTACTTGTCATTATTTCTCAATGGCACATCAGCGTATTCCTGAAAATGTCAGTAAAGGAACACACAGAGAATTTCAAAGCATGCATAGACTAAAACGAGTTAAGCATACTTTTGTTAACCTCCGTTCACTGATACATCAATAAAGCATCGCCACTCCACAAGAGATTTGTCAGAACATCATTGCAGAATCCCTAAACGTAGCTCACACAGACTTTGCCCAGACAGCCTTCTCATACAAAGCTCACTGACTTAATTTTTTTTGTAATGTTTGTATCTTGTAGTGTTTAAATGTCTAACTTGCATGTTTGCATTTTTTTCTGTTTAACCTTCTGTTTGTTTTACCTTGTAGAGTCAGCATTCTAAAACTTCATCTTGTATTCTGGACCCGATTCCAAGCACACTCCTCAAAGAGATTCTCCCCCTAATTATAGATTATATTCTTAGTGTAGTAAATAATTCATTAGAAAGTGGTTATGTTCCACAGTCCTTCAACATGCAGTCATTAAACCGCTTCTGAAAAAGCCTCATCTTGATCCTGACCTGTTAAACGACAGACCTTTTTAAAATCCTTGAAAGAGTTGTAGTTAAACAGCTTTGTCGCCATCTACAGGACAATAACTTATTTTAAGTTTTCCAGTCAGGGTTCAGAGCCCACCACAGCACTGAAACTGCATTAGTTAAAGTCACAAATGATTTGTTATTAGCTGCTGACCATGGACTGGTCTCAATCCTGGTTTTATTGGACCTCAGTGCAGCGTTTAGCACAATCGACCAAAACATTCTACTGCAGAGGTTAGAATGTGATGTAGGTGTCTGAAGCCCCGCCCTCAACTGGTTTAAATCCTACTTATCGGCTAGGTACCAGTTTGTTAATCCAAACCAGAGCTCCTCACCCTGTTCTAAAGTAACCTACAGTGTGCCACAAGGTCAAGTACTCGGTCCAATTCTGTTTACTCTTTATTGTGCTGCCGTTAGGTAACATTATCAGAAAGCATGGCATTAACTTCTAGATGACACACAGCTGTATTTATCAATGAAACCCGATCAGACCGATCAAGCAGATAGACTTAGTACTTGTGTGAAGGATATAAAAACCTGGATGACCCTTAATTATCTGCTTCTTAACCCTGAAAAAACCGAGGTCACTGTACTAGGCCCTAAACATCTTCGAGACGCTTTATCTGAGCAGATAGTCGCACTGGACAACGTCTAAGAAACCTTGGAGTCTTATTTGATCAGGAGCTCTGATTCAAAGTGCACATAAATTAAGCCTGTAAAACAGCCTATTTCCATCTGCAATATAGCCAAAATCAGAAAAATATTTCTTAAAAGTGATGCTGAACTTGTCCATGCGTTTGTAACATCTAAATTAGACTACTGTAACTCCCTGCTCGCAGCATGCCCTAAAAGCTCCGTAAAAAGCTTTCAACTGGTTCAAAATGCAGCAGCAAGATTACTAACAGGAACTGAAAGAAGAGAGCACATTACGCCGGTGCTCAAGTCTCTTCACTGGCTCCCTGTTGAGTTTAGAATCAAATTCAAAATCCTCCTCCTGACTTACAAAGCCATAAATGACCTGGACCCCCCATCCTACTTCAAACATGCTATAGTACCTTATTATCCAAACAGAGCACTTCGCTCTCAAAATGCTGGACTTCTGGTGGTCCCAAGAGTCTCTAAAAGCACAGTAGGAGGTCGAGCGTTTAGCTACCAAGCTCCTTTGTTGTGGAATCAGCTTCCTGTCCATGTTAAAGAGGCCGACACAGTCTCTTCATTTAAGACCAGGCTTAAAACGTTCCTCTTTGAAATCGCTTATGGTCAGGCCAGTTAGGAACAGAAATAAAAACCTACAATTCCCAGCTATGCTGCCCCAGGAGCAACTATGGCTGGGGGAAGTATGGCAGCTTGAAGCACTATCCTCTGCTTCTTTACTACTTTTTCTATCAACAAATCTTTGATTCACTTGCAATCTGTTCATCGCTTTTCCTTCTTTTTCTCGCACTTCCCCGATGGGAGTGGAGCATGCAAACAAAACCGATGACTTGTGGATCCAGATGCTCCCTCAACTGCCTGGAGAACGGTCTCTACTCCAGAGAACGGGTTCTTTCATCAGCCTCGAAGAATTGATTCTTCTCCCTGAGTCGGTCGCCGAAGCTCCACCGTCTATCTGCAAATTGAGGCGCGTCGGCGTCTGTCCGTCCGAGGGAGTCGGATCTCTCCTTCCATGTGGAACTTCTACACGTTTCATACCTTTCTTCTCATATTGAGGTTTGGTATGTTATTTTTCCTGCGAGAAAGAGGGTCTCAGGGACAGGAGAGCTTGGTCACATCTGTGCTAAGGGACAGCGGGATGCGTGGGACGATTACCGAAAGTCCTTGAATGAACAAAATTTAGAATTGAAGTTGGAACGCTGAGATGAGCATTGATTCTGCGATTTTCAGTAGTGTATGTGTAGGAATCTTGTAATGTAGTCGAATATTGAAGTGTTGAACATAAAGTGTAACATGGTTTGATTTTATAATGGGTGATGGGATATATCATTCCGCATCCTTCGCACTGTGTTCTGCATGCGACGGCTTGGGCTGTCATGATGGTAAATCGTATTTTGGACATTTCACATTTCGTTCACACAGTCACGCAGACAATTCGAAACACTTAGTTAGAGACTTTAATTATCGCGTTACACACTGCCCTGTTTTGAAAAGATAAATAACTAGAAGACAATAAGAAATAAACCAAGCCCAGAGATCATCTGAGGATATAAGTTTCTAAACCATAAGAGAGAATTCAATGGGTTTTCTCTAGACCTAGACCTTGTTGCAACACAGCAGCCATATGAATATTATATTTTAGCAGTCTAACTAGAATGCCCTTAATTTATGAAACTTACGATACATGGACTATCCAAACACTTGTTTTGTTCCATTGTGAATCATGTGGTAACTACAATAGTATAGCATTACAGTTTAGTAATGCGTAAAAGTATACAAAGACAGAACGAGCCCTTGTGTATGCACGTATGCAACAGCATCACAATAAGATTGTTTACTCTGCGATGTTGGAAACAGTGAATCGTCACGTCTGTCTAGATATTGATGATACTAGAGAGCAAACATTTACGAGGACAACGAACTACAGGAAGATCATGAGGCTTTCTGTGGTTATCCATGCATGTATGTACATTGGTGTGTACATTTAGTAAATACCTTGTAACGTCCTGCGAGAGCATCAGATTCTTTTAGAAGTGTTAAGCTCAAACGGAGAAAATTGGTGTTACTCTGTCTATCAGATTCACACACTATTAAGTTATTGCACGGCAGAGTATTGTTTTTAGTGACCTATAATGTATAATGGTGTCATCCTCTTGTTCTCAAATGCAGTAAGTAACCAGGAGTAAATACTCACGCAGGGTATAATTACGTGTTTATCGCGCTAGAGCTGTGATATATAGCAATCCTGCCCCACTCCTCACAGTGATCCAAAGACCCTTATGTCAACGTACAGGAGCAATCCAATTAGCCTTGGCCCCCACGATCTTTGAATGAAGGTCCTTTTCTACGCTGTCACCGTCACCTGCTCTAACAAACAAAGGCTTCAAAGTGACTCTTGTATACATTCCACGTCACTGCCTTCTCTGTTCCCCTTTCTCCACTCGATTCTAGCTCTGGAAATAAGGATACCTCACGACTCGAATACTCTCAGATTTCTAGGGTTGATAGATTCACAGAGAAATGAAAAGAAACCAAAAAGAAAAAAGGATTGGTACACAGTCTCCATTTAGTGCCACTTAAGACATCATCTACTATAAACAGGTCTTCTTACAGATTAACTTGGTCCATATACCTTCACGATTCTATAAACAGGAAACAAGTATAAAAACACATTATCAAAGTCCATTATTGTTGTATATTGCCCTGTCTGGCAGACAAATGTTTTCAATAACATCCCTGACAATATCAGATTCAATATACTGAAATAAAGTGGAAATGAAGTTTGAACAAAATAGTTTGACAAAAGAAAACTCACATTGAGATTGTTTTTAATTTTTTGGCTTAGGAAAGAGTAACTAATCGTTAAACCTTTCAAAATTAAATAGTATATTCTCAGTAATACAGTAATATATTTTAACTGATATCCCATTCATTTAAAGTGGTAAATCACATTTTCACTCTACTGCCACACAGTCCCCTCACTTCACTGTCTACCATACAGAATTATGGAATCATCATTTGATTTGAATGCAGATTTTGAAATTAATCAATACTAGGCAAATTTTTAAATTTTTCAAATCTTAAAAAAACAAAAACAAAAACAGTAGACATTTTCTGTGTTTTAAAAATTCAAAAGAGAAAACTTCACCTTTTAAATATTCACCCCTTCACTGCCGCATAGATTTTTCATTTGTAAACACAACGTACACATCACACACCACATTGTACTGACAATCTCTCAAACCTGCCAAATCTATATTCCAATACACTGATTTTTTTCAAGGATAGACAATACCACCAATAATTAAAACATGAAAAAAAAGTGAAGAAAAAATCGGCAACGTATTTAATATTCAACTAATTCTGCATCAATCACACGCATTGTCAACCTTCTCCTCTCACGGTATACCTTCTGATCTTTCCGCTATAAACAAAACGTTCATATTATAACACCACTGGTTCAGATCGCCTTTCCACTCATACACATTAAGTAGGCCATCACCACCAACTACTCTGAAATATCTTAGATTTACGCTCGTGAACGCTTATATCGGACATCAAAATATTTTGTTGGCTTCCTTTGTTTGCATATATTGTCAGAATATTCATTAACAGACCTTTGACGACCCATTGCCAATCCTTGGCGCAAGTCTTGGTTTGGCTGCATGTCATCCCATTACATACGGATGCTCCATCTCCTTCGAGCTCAAAGCTTTACTATAATATCTAATCTTAAATGCCTACGGAAATCAAAGGGACTAATCCTCGCACAATCATTAAATCGCGAGCATACCAATCACGCAAATGGAAGAGATAGCAGAATATTCCACAAAGCAACAGCTGCTCTATTACATAATGTGCTTTAAAAGCTGATTAGGCTCACATTCGCACTTACAAGTAACAGACAAACCAAAGAGAATAGAAGCATCAGAAAATATCCAGGGCCATAAAAATAGCAAGGTCAGTATCATCCCATCAAACTACTAGCTGACAGACGTCATATAGGGAACCACATCCAGTGACAATATTAACCCTTGGGCTCTCAATCACATAAACAGCCTACTCGCGGACGCGTATATCTTGTTTTCTATGATCCATGATTGGTTGGACAACACATTCCATTTCAAATACGCTAACCTTTTCACATTTTCGGATCTCATGTCGGATAAAAAGGTCGCTTTAATTTCTATCGCTGGACTTCGGCGCACGTATCGCACTCCAATAACAGACTGTCGCGTTTAATCTCAGATCTGTGATCTTGGCGCATTTCAACATCATCGCGAAAATACGTCCAAGGCGCTACTTAATACCGCTCTATCCTCATGCAAGCCTCTATTTTCTCGTACAACTGTAGTTTTTCTGGTTTTGTTTTGATACCACGCCTGGTGATTCTGCCATACAGCACTGGCTGCTAGCAAATTAGTCAATCGGCTTATTTATTTTCTCATCACCAGGTGAAAAGCTATTTTTTAGCACTCAGAATTGGCTATAAAAGTGGATTAGAAACACCCCCAAAAATATAGCTTGAAATACACCGAGTAGTTTCGTAATATGAAAATAACCACGTTGATAGTCCTACTTATGGGGTTTATCAGAAACAGTACAGTCCATTTTTCAATTGTCAAAGTTCAGAAAAAATAAGCCACATCTTTGACTGGGTTCTCTCACATTTGGACCGAGATTGTACCGCCACCGCCGCGATTCCGAAAGGGTTTCCCTTCCGACTTCTTGTCATCCTTCAGCCTCAGTGTCAATACTGGTTCACGTCATTTTTAGGCGGTCTTTAAGTGGGATCCGTCTTCGACGCCTGCCAGTGCTCTCCAAAGAGTACTTCTTGCGCCCTCCTTGTTTTCAATATCCTGGAACCCACATGCTTTAACAAAGCTAGCGCACATTAGCTTTAGGCTGTTTTTCCTGTTTGGACGCGCGGCAACGTTTAAGACCCAAATTGATTAGGATTTCAGTGGCATCTAAACCACAGTGCAATTATAACATGGTGTAGAGGCGCAGAGAGGTGAAATAAATGCAGAAAAAGGATAAGGATAGACTTGAAAGGATAAAACTTGCAGTAAGTTTCCCTGTTTACTCTAGTTTTTAGCCAACGTCTCATAGCAAACACAAACTTGGGAATTGCTAAACGTCTTTTTGTGAATTTTCTGAGAAAAGCCGGAGCCAGGTCCTGAGCATGGAGACACATTCCGCCATTAGAAAGAAGCGTTCCAAAGTCGCCTCTAAAGTGAACCAGTCTGGTGGGCCAGGGCCAGTTAAAAACGTGGCTACAGAGGATGTGAAACAAGTGGTTTGATTCATGACAATGGCACAACCAGAGAGCAAACGAGGGCTTCTTTGAATGTCTAACGACACAATGGTCCCAGAGAAATATCAGATGAACCCGATTATTGAACCTTTCGCTTATCCTTAGAACCTCTTTATAACAATACTTAGGAAAGCACCAGCGGGGACTACGCTCTAACATTCCACACATACTTTCTTCTCTATACTTGCATAGTACTCAATCTTCTTCTTTTCAATCAAATTTCCTACTTATCACTTTCATAACTTACTCTATTTTATTCACCACAAAGCGCACAGTCTCTTTATGGTCAATGACTCCGGCAGGAGGAAACAGGCTCCAGCTCGGGCACCGTTGAACACAGTAACTCTTTAGTCACTGCGTGTTTCGGTTCTGAAGACAGACGCACTATAGGTGCTTGAAGTGAAAGTATGTAAAGAGTGTTTCATTGTACCGGGCTACAGTGATTGTATTTATATAACTCCATGTGTAGGTTCGGTGACACTTAACGCAGACTCATTCAATTGTACACACAGTATATCACCGCGTTTAGGGCTCAGGATCATTTGTTGTTTTGTCTGGACATAAGAATGCCTGGTAGAGAACACATATCAGCGTCTGGAGATTTGCGCGTAAAACACAAAGATGCGGATGGCACTGCGCGACGGGGACGCAGTCAGTGACTTAGCCTATACTAAAATGTAAAAAATTGACACATTTGGGAAGGCGAAGGTTAAACACGATGTCCTGCATTTAAGATTGTTAGTAAGAGTGCGAAATTGTAGGCGTGGAGACAGTTATACCACTCAGACATATTACAGAGGGCTGAACTGAAAAAAACCTTATTAAGACTCCTAGCTTAATCCTATTTCAAACTTTCTGAGTCAAAGTTCTTCTGTTTCAATAGATACTACTCATGGAACTTGGAATGCCACATGCGTGCATTGCATGTGTGTTGAGGCACCGAATATGAACTATTGTTTCATGTCACGCTGACGACTTCGCAGAGTAAGTCATTGTATATACAAGTATGTATTATTTCATCTGTGGATCATTAGTTCTGTTTCGTGTATCCATTATTTTGTATCTCTGACGGATTTTCCTACAATTCGCGGAAGAGCATACCCGCACATAAAATATTCCTCTAGCTACTCATCAGTTTTTGACCTAGTGTCTCGCTTTAGTAAAGTGTGCGTGCCCTTGTATTCCAAGAAGAATAGCAACAAATTGTATTCAATATATAATGTCATACTAATCCATTCCACACTTTAGCTGTCTAATGTTTTAGTTACAAATTCCGAGGCCACATATTTTATATATCTCTTGTGTGGCTCTGATTTATTAGTTAACATCTGAATATTCAACCTTATGCTAGATATTCTACTACCTCGCTCAATATACCTAAATTCCAGGCCTTGTTAATTTGCTTTCAAGAGCAATAAAGCTAGTTTTCCTAAGAGTGCTATAGCGCCACATGAAAGCCTATGCACTTGATTAGGTAGAGACACTATGAAAGGAAAAATGTCACTTCTATATCTGTCCATTGATATATATTAGATATGAAATCGCATGTGAATGGACTGTAAATATCAAAAGCCAGAACCAGACCAGAGAAGCTCCAACTAGTTGAGAGCCTATTACGTATTAATACTGTGATGCCTCGATATAGTTTCGTGAGGTACGAAGAATACAATTTACAGTCACCACCGAGCTAAATACGGCACGTGGTTTCAGCAGCTTTGCGGTCTTTCTCTAGCTTTTTCACTCGTGTTCGAGTGGACCCTCAGGAAGTTGATTACCACTTAACATACTATAGATCTTGGTTCTCTCCTATAAATAGGACTTCACTTTTCATCAGAATAAGTCTGTTCTCAAAATGTTAGAGACGTGTGGTGGTGGGTCATACGCGATTAATGTCAGAAGATATACACATTATACATGTAATTTTTGGGATGTTTCACATTTCATGCTAGCACGCAGTATCACCTGATCTCATCGTGAGTCTTGAGCATTGATTTTAATTAATGAGTCTGTATATATCTACAATGCACAAGTGTAGTGACTCAGTAGTGGTTTACAGACTATCGCGCTATGAATCCAGTTCGTAGGAACTTATTTGAGGTCATCTGCTACACACGAGTATGCACTCAGCCCTAAAGACCTCGAAACGAAGACATTTATGTTTATCACCCCCACTTGTTACAACTGGACAATAAAATATGGTGAACCGCTTAAAGGAGACCTGTGCAGAACATATTTTCCATCTTACTATATAACGATCTCGTTTGGAGCAGTCATTCTGCGTTCTCTTTGAATAATTCTCTCCACCTGTTTGCACTGAAATTGTTGTTTTGCATTAGTCTATCCACACAGCCCAGCTTCCCGAACTAACCAACGAGATCCATAGGTAAACAGTACATCGATTGTGTGGACTCAAATGTACATTCTTTGGTTTAACAACTTTATCTAAGCGGCCCAGGAGCAGAGATATGCGTACACACATGTTCTGTTATGCAACATTTAACAAGAGATCGCGCATAACAAAGCGCAATCAGCTTTGCAAACGTGACAAACTAGCCAGCACTAGCACTTAAGTTGCACCTTTTCTATTCCGTTCAATTATAGTATCAATGGAAAGAGATTTCGCAATCCTTAGGCATCATGTCTGTCCGTGTGCGTTTAGCAAATTTAGGTTAAGTGTATCAGAGTTCCATCTAGTTTTAGACTCTATGAGGTAACTGGAGGTTACTGATAATATTATTGTTTTGTGCTATAGTTTTAAACGGCGGCACAACTCACTTGCCAATTTAGCATTTCTTGTTATACGCAGGTTCCGATATATAAACACAAAAGCTTGTAAAAACATACATTACCCGATCTGGTAATTGCGGATTAAGATTCTTCAGTGCTCAGGGGGCACAATACTAAAATCCATTTAAATTTACCTGTGTCTGATTTGTGGGATTGAGTAAAGGGTCGAGAACGGTTCATGGCAGCTACTAGATCCCGATCTTGGTGGCTAACATTGGTGGATTACGCGTGTGGGATTGGGACCATGGAAGACCTCTGCAATACTATACAAGTGCTTCTCAGATTCCTTGCCAATCATAAGGTCAGGGAGCACACACGGAACAGAGGTGGTTCAAGAGGGAGGTAAAGGTGGAGAGAGTACGAGGTGAGTTTGAAATGACTGTAGAGTTGTGGAAAACTAACATTAAATAATCTGGTATATTTCAAAGAAAATAAAGCTGACCCATGGAAAAGAAAATAAAAAAAAAATATCTGAAGGAGAAGTGAAACATCGTTTAAAACACGTTAACACTCACTGAGTAGAAGAAATATCGAAACTGCTTCTGTAGTTTGCACCAATATTAATGTAAGAACGTTATTGATCAGTATAAGTATTTTCGAATATAAAAAAAAGCATTTGAATGTATCAAAAAATGCCGAATTTGCATAATATTAGGGACATACAAATTCTGAAAAAATGGTTAGAACAGCCAGGTTTAAATTCGTTGCTTTCATTTGTCAACATATTATACACCAAAAATATGCAGAAGCGGATTTTGGATCTATTTAGTATTCTTAGTAAACTTATACAGAAAATTTGTAACATAATAAATGGTCTAATTCTTTTAAATCTTTAAAAAATTAGTCTTTAAACATTAGATAAATACTTCTGTAAGAATCTTGCTTCGTACAAGATTGTAAACTTGGTGGTGGCATGTGCTATTTTGAGGCGCTGATCTTCATGCTTGTGGAGAGAAAAAATGCTTTTCTTTAGAAAAACGGCTTTTGAAGTTAAATTGTCCCGTTAAAATCTTGAAGTGGGTTACATGAAAATAATAAAACATCTTTAGGAGCCATACTGGACAACATTGCTTTTCCCAAGTGAAAATCTTTTATGATGAGAGAGCAAACTTAATAAAAGAATAAAAGGTTTTCAATACCAATTCTTTATAATTCATAATTACTAAAGGAAGGTGTTCACCACCCAAAGCAGCGCTCCAAATTCCAAATAAGTCCAAATTAAACTCTCCGCAGCAAGACGCGTGGCCGAGGCGGCGAACGCACATGTGCAGTGGAGGAGTTGTCGTCCTATGGCAGTTCAGGTTAACAGAAATGGCTTTGGTATTTAACTTTACCAAAAGTCCAAAAAACTGAGGCGATCGGCTTCGGAGGCTTGTCTGTGGTCCCGCAGATACTTCCAGAGGTGAGCAGAGGTTTAGTGAATATCATTAATTTGCTCCCAAGAGCTGAATTTTTTTATCGGTCCCGGGTTTGCTTTGTTCCCTCTGCTGGGTAGTTCGTACGTACGTCACTGTCTTCCGGGTAGTCGCGTACGTACGTCACTCTCCGGGAGTGGCTATCTGCTTCGGGTAGTGCGTACCGTACGTCACTGTCTTCCGGGTGTGCGTACGTAACGTCACTGTCGTCCTCCCCGGGTAGTGCGTCACGTACGTCACCTGTCTTCCGCGTAGTGCGTACGTACGTCACTGTCTACGTAGTCCCTACGGTCATTGTCTCGTAGATCGTACGTACGTCACTGTCTTCCGGGTAGTGCGTTGGTACGTCACTGGGAGAGTAATCTCTGATTGGTTGCTGCACCGCGTCTGCCGCAAAAAAGTTTCAGCTTTGTCCAACTTTTCCTGCCATCGGCCGCTCTTGCGGGCCAGAGTGGCCGACGCTCAAACGCCCCCGTCGTGCCGCATCCGACGCTCAAAACTTAGGATTCGCACCGCACAAATGCTGGATTCGCAGGTCACGCGCATCCCACATTAGACTTTGAATGTACTGGAATGCTTTGCCGCAGCGGTGTGAACTCGGCTTTAGACTACGGCTTCCACCACCATAAAGGTTCACAGCAGTAACGTGTCCGTTTAACATAAACGTAGCTGTCCATGTAAAACGTACATTAGTTTTTGCCGATTGTTTTCCCTACCAACAGAGCCTTTATAAAATACTGAGAAAAAACTCCAACTTAAAAATATTGGGCCTTATATATTTACCCAGCCCTTTCTGTATCTTCAGAGGCATGCCATGAATAACGGTCATCATTATATTTAGTGTATGGTTTCATGATTTATAGTTTATAAGTCTGGTGTTTCCCTCCTCATCACAGAATTAAAGTGATGGCGACTAAACCGTCTTTTAACATTTTAAATATTTAACCATATACTGTACTAACTCTAAATATGTTTTATGTATGATTTTTTATATATATATATATATATATATATATATATATATATATATATATATATATATATATATATATATATATATATATTCACTTTTTTGCAACTAAAGCTTTTTAAGGCAAAACAAGTATGCACAGTGATTTGTGATTTCATGCATAACTGATAACGGCTATTGAACGACTTGAAAATATAATAAATTAAAAATTAGAAAACATTTTGGCAAAACAAAACAGTTAAAAAGTTAAGTTTCAATAATTGTTTTCTTTGTACAGTAACAGGTGTATGCATTTTAAAACTGTTCATTCAGTCAATTTTTTTCAAGCACTGAGTACTTTGAGTAAAATAATTATATGTAAACATAATAAAATTGCTGTTATAATATTCCAGGCTCTGAAAATAGAAGTTATGCACTGACATCATTTTAATTTGAACATTACCTCAACATTCTGAGCTGCAGAACAACTGATCAAATCTGTTTTGTTTGGTTTTTGTCACATTTTTGTCTGTGGGACTTTTGGTTCTGCTCAAAGTAGTTTCTCTGTTGTTGCAGCGACTGGAGAACTTAACTAGCTTGTGTACTAATGGTAGGGGGAGATAAAGGACACTTCAACTACCCCACAACAATTAATTTCCTCAAAAACATCTTATGTAAGGAGAGAAATGTAATAAGTTCAGTTGTGTGTCTGTTTCAGTGATAAATATGAGCATCGCTACAGTGTTCCGTTGTTTAGAGGTTAGAAATTGTCATTACTCACCGTTGTCCCTCAAACAGTTTTGCCACTCACTGCTAAAATTCAGAATGTCGTGATGTCATCTGCATAACCTCACTGTGTTGTGTTCATGCATAAAACTGAAGTTCAATATTTTTGAAGTTTGCTCTAGAATTGAGGGCCTTTAATAATGTTCATTTCATAACCGCTTCTGAAGTGTTGTAGCAATATATCACCACCAGATGCCGCAAATGCTGCACAACAACTGTCACATTAAAATTCTTTTGTAATAAAATATCAGCATGGTCGACTGCTTGTAAATCAAACACATTTGTACAGTAACCATTCTGATTTCCCTCTCTAAAAAAAGCCTCCCGGGCCGTGTCAGTCCAGACCCAGGGCCGTAGTGTGGTTACATACAGCTGCTTGTGGTCACAGCCGGTCCAGCCTGAAGGCGTCCTCTGTGGCTGGGTCGGTCAGGACCATGTCGGGGTCGTTGAGCATGTGCAGTCCGTCCAGGGTGAGCGGGTCAATCTTCAGGTCGTCCAGGGGGAACTGAGAGTCCAGGTCCAGGTCTGCGGACAGGCAGCCCAGGTCCTTGTTCAGGCTGGGGGGAGACTCACCGCTCACTGGAGGAGAGCAGGGACTCAGGTTAGAGTTAGAGTTAGAGTTAGACCAAGACCAAGAGGGACAACACAACAACTAGCCTTTAAATAAGAAAAGGGAAGGACAATATGACAAGAAAAAGGAATCATAATAACAATGTTCAATTCCATTTTATTTTGCCTTATCAAAAACAAATACAATTGGCTCCCTATTCATTTCCTGAACATAAATAATAATGCCTTTTAAGTGCCATTAATGCTTAAAAGTCTGACTTCTGCTCAAAACCAAATGTTTCATGCTCCAAAAATCCCCAAGCCGAATTTTGCCCAGAAGAAATTTTGATTAAAATGTGATTAAGCCCCAACTGACACAATGGTATTTCGTGTGTTACAACAACAAAATATTGAAACAGAAAATGTGTTGTTGCAGTTTGTTATGTTTCTGACACTCTAGAAATGCCGGTATTTGTGAGTTATGCATGGGCTGCATGACTAGTGACACCATGACGCTGACAGATACAAATTTAGCCCAGTGATGGAGTATGGCCTTTAGAACCACACAGGAGATGAATTTAACTGTTTGTTTACATCTGTTCCCATCTGAAGTGTTCAGATAAGACCACTTCAAATGGGATTATTTAAATGTGTGAAGAAAATTAAAGGCCACCCCATGCCAATTGTTGGGGTGCAAACGTACAAACACCTACAACTACAAAAACAATAACAATGAAGTTAATGTCATTTGTAGTGGTTCCAACAGTAATTCCCATTTAAAAAATAAATCACTGTGCTCCCCACAATTATTTTTGTCTGACTGAAAATATGAAATCTAAAGTCTCTTGGCTTTATGTGTCACTAATTAAAGGTGCTCACAAACCACCAACACTTTTCTTGTTGTACATTTATGATTTATGAAAACTATCTAAAGTTATGAAGTTCATACTCTTTGCAGAGTGCATGGATATAATAACTTCAGGGGAGAATCTGGTGCAAACTTTGGATTTAATAACCCATAGGAGCTATAGCCTAATAATAAAACCAAATAAACAACAACTTCCTGACTTATTTACCGAAAGACTACATTAATGTCTATAGTAATTTAATGAAAAGTGTTTTTTATTTAGCAAATTAACAAAATAACTAAGACAAGTTTTTGATCTTCTGAGGCACAAGAACATCGAAATTATATCAAAACCGTGACCCATGTATAGAGACAAGAATTGAATAGTGACAAAGTAGTATTGTCTCTTACCTAGTTCTGCTCTCTCTGGCCCTCCGACTTATGGAAACACTAAACTGACAGTTGATCAATACAATTCCATGGTTTATACACTTACAATAACGATTTTGCAACCTTTAAGTAAGCAGAGCCACAATAAAAGACGCTGTACGAGTGGCTGGCTGATTATTTGAACTTGACGTCTTAATTACACATTTCAGAACTGTGGCAAGTCATAACTGACAATCTTGTTCTAAAACTGACAAAACTGGCTTGTCCTCAAATCACACTTAATTGCACTCAGTCGTCACAAATATAATGTAAGCCTTTTAATAGTCCTATAAATCAGCTTTACAGTACAAGACAATTAAAGGAAGTCTTGACAAACTAGTCATACTCACTAGTCAAGGAGCTTTGAGAGTCAGCCATTGTGTGTGGGCAGATAAAAGAAGCGAAGCAGGGTTGGGCCAAAATTGCAAAGACTTGGCCATGGGTCATTCTTCACATTTTTAAAAATCTTATACATTATATTAAGAGTGGTGACACAGGCTATTATCTATAACTCTACTACTACTACTATCACTGCGTCTACATGCGCGGCAGGAGTTTTCAAAATGTATGTAAACTCTGGAGCTCCGATTGAAGGTTAGGGATTGATTTGAATCTCAAAGATCCCAATAACCTCAATGTGGAGAAGAGTGTGTGTAGTGTAGAGCTTCTCAAACTGGGGGGCGCAGAGCCGTGCCAAGAAGGGTGTAAGACGTTTGGAGAAATGTGTGCACATTACATGCAACAGACGTGTTTTGAGCAACAGAAGAATGCCCACTGCCAACACAGGGTTAATCTCAAAATACAGAGAGCAGCAGAGGAGTGGGTCAGCCTGCCTCTGTGCCCCTCACACACGTTTGCCCCGGGTTTAGAACGAGTCACGACTTTGGCTTCTGTATGCGCTCTGTCTCTCCTGTGTCTCTCCTGTGTTTCTCCTGTAAATCATATCAGTATAAATCATATCTGAAGAATATGAGAAGAGAATGCGTGTGCATTCGCTTCCTTTCCACTTTGAATTTCATGTCTACATAAACGTAGCAGTACGAGTCAGCACTGCGCAGAAAGCAGTCTGTGTGTGATGTCATGGACCCGCAATTGTAAAAGTGATCCACAGTGACCGAGATGTAACATGAGTGCATCTTCTCCTTGAAACTTCTCATTCACTGCAGTGAAACGCCTTTTCCTCCACCTCAAACTAGCTTGTGTTGTTTTGTTTTGGTCCACTGCGTGAAAGTGAAAGTAAAAACTACTGGCGCATCAACGTCCTTATTTGCGCAGCAGAGATAAAATGACCAGAGATGACGCTTATCTATGTTCTAATCAGTTCTTTGAGCTGCTGTATCTTGGGACAAGAGCGGGGGAGGACAGGTTATGGGGGGGCCTGGGGCCCAGACTTCCTGCACCCCAGACACTACCTCCAGCTCCTCCGGGGGGGATCGCAAGGCATTCCCAGGCCAGCCAAGAGACAGTCTCTCCAGCATGTCCTGGGTCTTCCCCAGGGCCTCTTTCCCCTCTGTACATGCCTGGAGGCGTCCAAGAGGCATCCGGAACAGATGCTCGAGCCACCTCAGCAAGCTCCTCTCAACGTGGAGGAGCAGCGGCTCTACTCCGAGCTCCTCACCCTATTTCTAAGGGAGCGCCCAGCCACCCTGCGGAGGAAACTCATTTCGACCGCTTGTATCCGAGATTTTGTCCATTTGGTCACTACCCAAAGCTCAGGTGAGGGTAGGAACGTAGATTGACCAGTAAATCGAGAGCTTTGCCTTTCGACGCAGCTCCTTCTTCACCACAACAGTCTGATACAGTGATACAGTCTGACATCACTGCAGATGCAGCACCGATCCGTCAATCTCACGCTCCATCCTTCCCTCACTCGTGAACAAGACCCCGAGATACTTGAACTCCTCCACTTGGAGCATGGACTCCCCACCCACCCGGAAGGGGCAAGGCACCTTTTTCCAGTTGTGAACCATGGCCTCGGATTTGGAGGTGCTGATTCTTATCCCAGCTGTTTCACACTCTGTTGCAAACCCTCCCAGTGCATGTTGCAGGTCCGAGTTTGATGGAGCCATCAGGACAACATCATCTGCAAAGAGCAGAGATGAGATCCTGTGGTCCCCCATGACTGTGCATAGAAATTCTGCCCATTAAAAAAAAAAAATGAACAGAACTGGTGACAAAGGATAGCCCTGGCGGAGACCAGCATGCACTGGGAACAGGTCTGTCCCCAGTGCCCCAATGCGAACACAGCTCCTGCTCCGATCATACAGGGACGGACGGGACAGCACTAAGCAAAGGGCCACGGACCCCATACTCCCGGAGCACCCCCCAAAGGACATCACGAGGGACACGGTCGAACGCCTTCTCCAGATCCACAAAGCACATGTGGACTGGTTGGGTGAACTCCCATGAGTTATAAATGCACTGTTACGCTCTGTTATGCTAATGTTGCTAATGTCTACGCAAAGCTAATGACAACAAAAACAGAAATTCCCTTTCGAATGTTAATTTAGAATTTACAAATGCCTGGGTTAATAGATCAACTTGTTTGGAGCCACATTTTGGCTGATTTAAGTAAGTTTCTGTTTATTTGATTTGACTCTTTGCAGATGACATAAACTGTAATTTATTGAATACATTTTCCAACTGGAAACACAGAAACTTCAAGGTCGGAGTTCCGACCTCCGAGGACCACTGAACGCACCAAATAAGCACCAAACTTTATATATTCAATAAACTGATCACTGCCTTAGAGTCATTTGCTTGTGTCTGCTTTTTTACGCCAACGTCTGAAATGACCGATTGCAATACCTGTGAGGATGATGTTGGGGATGTTGCCGTGGTTCCCGAAGCCTAGCCCCTGTGGGTCTTGGAGATGTGGCCCGCTCAGACCCATCATGAGCGCCTGCGAATAGTTGAGTGTGGAGTTCTGGTTGTAGGGCAGGCTGTCGGAGCTGACAGGCGTCTCAAACATGTTGAACTGCTCCAGCTGACACACAAACACACAGACAACACGTCACACATACACATACACCATAATGGAGACCGGCGTCCTCCAAACTAGCAATGCAGCGGAAACGAGGGAGCAAGGAGCACCCATGCTGTGACAAAACTCAACTTTAGTATATAGAGGAGATAACGCACACAAATTCTATCACTGAATTCAAAAATGAAAAAGTATTGTACTGTAAGTAAAAATGTTAGGAGTCTGCAGTTTAATTTTACAGTGGATACTTGTTACTTTCTACTCAACATTTTTGAGCTGGACTGAAAAGTAAAAAGTGCTTTCCGTATGGTCATCATGGAGAAATCCTGTCTAAAGTTGAGTTCAAGTCCTGCTTTGAGAAAAAGGATAAAATAAATTTAAAAAAATCAATCAATAAGATCGCTTCAGTTGACCCAAAATTGAGTTTATCAAAATCACCACATTTGACTCTCATAGTTCTCAGAATGTGTGGGAAATACTTTTACATCTAGTATACTTTTAATTGGGTACTACAAGTTTTGTTTTGCTCCTGAATCTGTACTTCAACTTAAGTAACAAAATTAAGTGCTTTTTCAAACATGGCTTATCTGTGTCCTTGAAATATGAAATAAACAGTGGACCCCAGGAAGAATATTTTTGCTGTAGTATATGGCTGCAACTAACGATTATTTTAGTTGTTGATTATTCTGCAATAATATTTTCAATTAGTCAACGACTAGTCAAACAATTATTTCTATGATACATCAAGACTTATTACAATGTTTTGTTGATGAAAATCTGAAATTGTTCATTCTTTTTTGACATTTTGATTTAATAATGTTGCTGTTTTAGTTCAAAATATATATTTTTTAATGTATTTTAGAGTCTGTATTGTTCAGGTAACCATTACCATTATCAATATACTATATATACTATAATCATGCCGTAAATTATTTTATATCCCAGATCTTTCCTTCAACTTAAGATAGATTTGTGGGCCTTATGACAGTGACAGTGGCATTGCAGGTTCATTTGCTAATTAATTTAATGAATGTAGCTTTTTAACCAGTTACAGCTTCTTTTACTTTTAGAAAGATCAGGACTAAAACTAAAACTTTTTAAACTTTTAAATTTGAAGTCCCAGCATATTTCTATTTTAGATTGTGAACATTTTGAATAGCAAAGTCGTATGTCAACAACAAACACGTTTTGAAGATTTTGAAGATTCGTCCTTTTTCCTTTTTTGCTTTGCCATGATATTCCTGTCTATGTATCCTGTGAGTTAAGAGCCAGTACCTGTTGTGAGAGTGCGCTGGTCTGAATGGAGGGCAGCTGCTGGTCATAGAAGTCTGCGAAAACACTGCCCAGTATGGAGTTGTGCTGCAAGACAACAAGGCAACAGCCACGGGTCAGTTTAGGTCAACAAGACAAAAACAACTACACTCCCTCCAAAAACCATTGCAAAAGAATAAAAAAGGAGATGGCAAAAATAATGCTGTTTTTTCTCTCATTTCCAGAAATGTTCTCTGAGGCAACCTTATTTTGAAATGTCAACTGAACATTAAAAATTGATGGTAAAAACTAGACTTTAATTAGGCTTAGCATCAATTTAATTAAAGTGTTATGGTATTAATTAAATATATACTAAGCCTGACTAATTTTTAATTTTTAATTTCTTATATCAAAGTGTTACAGATTACACTAGGCATTTCTGTCTCATTTCAATGGTTGCATTCATATTCAAATTTTGCATTTATACATAATTGTCGTATTATACAGTATAATTTTGTAACATATTTCCCACCTCTAATTGGAGTAAGAAACATTCTATGGTGTAAAGATCTCCTGTAGAGCTTTTGAATAACTTCAGATAGAGATGAGCAAATTGGAAATGCAAAGCTGTAGGAGTCAAACAAGAAATGTCTTCTTAAAGAACTGGAAATCTGTCTTATCAAATCTGTCATACAGTAAATTAGTTCAGCCACATTTAACTTTTTTCTAAAACATACAACAAAAAGAGCTTGGTTTACAACAAAAAAGCAACAACTATAGAGACACAAAAACATCCTAAACATAACAATGCTATATTGTCATTTCTTATTTGCAGCAGTAGGTAGTACATTTATGTATATTTAGGTAACCCTTTAATAAAACTTCCAGGGTCGTTTTCAGACACTGTACTCCTACTTGAGTAATGTATTTGACAGTGCATGACTACTATCACTTGATTAAAAGTTTTGGTTACCATTACCACACCAAGTGACAAAAGCTTTATGTTGATAATCTGTGTATCTAAAATTAATGTTTATTGTACTGCTTCATTAGATATTATTCAGTTTTTTCCTAATTTTTGAATACACCAGATTTTGTGCATTATATTACGTCTTGTTCCTCTGTCTATTATCTATCCATCCAATTATAAATACAAATGGTTACTATTACGATGACTATTACTTGTGTAGTAGTTTGCACAAATGTACTTCTATTTGAATAATATTATTTTGAAGTATAATCTCTGGCTACTCTAAACACTGCCTATTTGGCAATATTCAACACAAAAAATGCAGCGGAATTTTATTTTTCATAATTTGAGCATTGCAACTTGCTCGTGACATCGAGTTGCAGTTTTATTATCGCTATTTAAAAACGATTTCAAATAATTAATTTTTATATGTAGATTCTTGCCCAAAAACATATCTTAAATTTGGTCGGTTCATGTTAAGGCCATGAAAGGACACTGCAGGACAGAAACTCTAGTCCCACAGCTCCTCCTCTGGCCTTGATGTTTTAATTAACGCCAATTTAATAAAATCCAGTAAAATTCACTGAAAATATAATCCCAGTTCTCCTTGTCAAAGTCACTAAGAAGCTAATCCTCTGAAGTTTCTCTGGTGGATACGCTCACAGAAGCCCAAACACAAGAATGGCTGATTGGATTGTGGCCTTTATAATGTACGAGTAATTGGATCATAGTGCTGACCATGAGCAGCCACATGAAAAGTGAATTATGAAAGCAAGTGCCCATGTCTCGACAGGACAGAGAAGAACAGGCTCACAGGGCAGAACAGGATCATCGGGCAGATCGACATAATGCGACACAGCTTGTCAGAGTGCTTCAGCCTTTGTCTAACCTCAGAAACACACACGCCTTTTTCACACCTTACAGCTCGCTGTGAGTGGTGTCTGAAATGGATATTGTGGAGTGGAGTAGACACATCTAAATATACCATATATTTGTTAAACTGACATTCCTTCTTTCCACTAACACTTTCTATAATAAAAAAACAAAAAACAAACATAATAATAATGTAATTCTATATGCTGTTAGAAATATTGCAATTACAGGCTTGCATTTTAGCCTAATCTAAGATGCAGCACATACATACTGTATGTATGCGACTATTTCAATTTCAAGGTCCAGTCAAGGGTCAGAGGGCGTCCGGTTTGAGGACCACGGGATCTCATCTTAGAGATAGGGTGGGGAGCTCAGTCACATGGGAGGAGCTTGGAGTAGAGCTGCTGCTCCTCCACGTGGAGAGGAGCCAGCTGGGAATGCTTCGGGATTCTCCGAGAAGTGTGTGTGTGCCTCTGCAATCTGGCCCTGAATAAAATGAAGAACATGGATGGATGGAATTATCCTGTTTATTAAAGGATATTGGCCAAAACATCATATATTTAGCTTTAAGAAAGTCTCTTTTTTTGTATGAACCTAAAGAGACTACAAACTTCACACCCAACTAGCAATAATCTGTCCTACACAAGAGTTTATACATACATCATAAGAGTCACACAAGAATAACTAAGAAATGTGCGTTGTTGTTATTTGTTAGATCTTCTGGAGATGCGCCTGTATTTGCCATCAAATACAGGATGACATTGTGATTTTGATTAGGAATACATTGCTTAAATCAAACTTAAAACAAAACAAAAGTATAATCAACATAACATATCCAAAGTTTATGTGACCAGTGCCTACCTTCAGGTCTCAATCTGAACAGAATCCACAACATGAACGATCATCAGCAGCACAACAACATATAAACTACACAACATTTGGCTCTGGTAGAATGGGAAACACATTACACACTTGACCAGGACATCGTGGGGACACAGTGCTGTAGGACTAGGCACAGAGCAGCAGTGAGGAGAGGTCAAACGCTACGTCACAGCAACAACACCAGAGAACGCACTCAGATCTGGGCAAAGAGCATTGAACATTGTGGTTTCAATAGAAGGACCTGAATTAGAAGTACCTGATATATTCTTATTATAATATTTTACTACATGCCCATTACCATTTGCCTCATTTTGCCCAGATCCGCTATCGACATCACAGAAGCAGCTAGGGGGGGAAGCCACAGGTTTGGACTCGACAGGATCCACAAAGCCAGTTTAAAGTGGTTTCGACAGGTCCAGTGTGTGTCTGAGAACCAGTTTAGACCAGTTTTGGAGTGTGGTGGTCCCAGGCCTTACTTGGGGCGAACCTCCGGGAGAAAAGCCTTGGTTGGAGACTGGGGACGTGGGCGACTGATTGGCCGAGGATCCCATTCTGGTGCGATACTGGGAGGAGGCCTGACACTGACACAAGACACAGCTCTTCAGAACCTCCTCGCTCATGGCCACAAATACTACAAAATGTTTGCTTTTGACAGGTGCTTTTCTGGTTAATATCCCCACACACTCCTGCTATTGGTCAGCTTCGACCTGTGCTGAGTGAGTGACAAGGGGATTAAACCAATGACAGTGAAGTGTGAACTCAGAAGAAGCAGCTGGCTCTATTTTTGGGGGTCTTTTCTAATTACATTGAGTCCCCAAATCTCTTAAAAAAAAAAAAAAAATGTTGTGCATTTATCTGCTATCAAGTTTTGATTCCTACATTGATTCCCATCTTCTTTCTTTCTTTCCGTCCTCATTTCAACCTCGTTCACTACCTTCTTTTCCTACATCACTTCCTATCGTCCTTCCTAAATTGAGTTCTACTGTCCTTCCAACCTCGCTCCCTATCTTCTTTCATAGCTCGATTCCAACCTTCCTTCCATCCATCCTTCCTTTATTTCTACCTCGGTTTCCACTTTCCTTCCACTTTCCTTCCCACCTTGCATCCTACCTACTTTCCTTCCCCTATTAATTCCTAACTACGAATTCTACCCTAATTTCTACCTTTCTTTCTACTTTCCTTCCAAACTTGAATCCTGCATCACTTTCTACCTTCCTTCTTACTGTCCTTTCTACCTCAGTTCCTACTGTCCTTACTACCTTCTTTATTTCCTCGGTTCCTACCTCCCTTCCTGTTTCAGTTCCGACCTTCCTACATCAACTTCTACCTTCCATTCTACCTTGCTTCCTACCGTCCCTCCTATCTCGCCAGCTACTCTCCCTCCTACCTTTCTTCCTACCTCGTTTCCTACAGCCCCTTGTTTCCTACCTCAATACCTACTTTGCTTCTATAAGTTCCTTCCTTTTTGTACTGGCACACTTCCAACTTTGTGTCCTTGCTTAGTTGTCGTCTTTCTTTGTCCCTATTTCCTTCTTTAAACAAACGTTCACGCAAATAAAGAGAAATAAATGACAAATGATGATCCACTGTGTTTCACCAACTCTTATTTATGATGTATAGAATTCAGCAACATTTTAATGTGCTTGGGTCGGGCTCTTTCGTTTAGATTTTATGATTTTGTTTTTAAAATATCTAGTAAAGTTAATCTAAATGAGTTGTACACTATATGGAGTGTCTGCATTCTAAATCCCTTGTATCTGAAGCCGTATCCATGTCGGCTGTGCACTACATTTAAAACACTGTTTGAACTTGTTGTTTGGATGTATAATTCATGCTGCTGGAGACTTATGAGAGGCAGACCAAATACGCCCAGGGACTGAATACTGCAGAACCTTGGATCACAGAGAGGCTCGCAGAGCACAAGACCAAATTAAATAAAAAGTAGCATTGGGATAAAAACCAAAAACAGCATTTTCAAATCTGCTTTAAATATTAATATTTCGTTGAAAGATAATTACTGCGCATTAGCAAAAGTTGTGCATAGTTTCCAACATGTAGAAAATGGTCAGATAAGGTTGTGTGTAGATAGATGAATTGGGATGAATAATTCTTTAAAAAAGTCTGAATATGACAGAAGAATGGAATCATTTTGTACATATATGTCTACAACAGTCTAAGTAAGCAGAATATAAACCCTTTTGAACCATATTTTTAAGAAAAACGTATAATGAAATGGTAAAATGAACACACCAGTAGATAATCAGTACAAATAAAAAATACCCCACTGGTGCAAATAAAATGTAATGATAAACATTGCGCCCCAAAAAATATTTCTATTTAAACAGAATGAAAATGAAATATAAAGTATTTTGCATTAAGAAATATATGATCCGGATGAGGTTTTGTTAGTATAAACTGAAATATAGTTGAGCTCTCTAAAAATAACATTCTTATTGTTAATATTTCAGTGCTCTCTGAAAGTGTTTAAAATATGTACTGTGAAGTTAATGTTGACATTCAGTTACAGAAATACAAAATTAAAGCCTCTTTAGTTGAGATGTGAAAATATTCCCTCAGTGAGATCTGAAGGACAAGCGGAGCAAAGGAAAAATCTCATCGAATCTTTCAAGTGCGGCATGCTTCTTTTTATGTATGATGTAGTACAGTGGTTCTCAAATTGTGGTACGTGGGCTCCTTCAGGTTGTACATGGATTCCCCTGCAGCTGAAGTGAATTCAATCTGTATTTTTGTCTTCTTTTGAGTTTGGCCTGGTTTAAAACTAGTAAAGCAATTCTGTTGTAATAAATAAATATAAATATATATATAAATATATATAATACATAAATATTTTCTTGGTGTGAAAGGTTTGAGAACCACTGATGTAGATAAACACTTCCTGGTGCAGTGCAGTTAAACAGACCTACTTAAAAGCTGCAACCTTGACACATTTAGCAGTGAAGTAGGGCGCGTTCACACTTATTGAGCTGGAGGACTCGGAGCACTTCAGGAGAAGGTCCACACCATTCTATCAAATTAACTAAACTGATTGAAATTACAGCAGATTTTCATAAACATGAAATTAAATCTGAAGTTTGGAGCAGCGACTATGCCTGAGGCCCCGTCGAAGCAACCGCTGTTTTTTGTGCGTTACAAAAATAAATTGAATTTAATTGAATATAAAGACGGACACTGGGAATTGAAATTGGAAAGCGTACTTAACTGGAAGTTCACCAGAGTTTGCTTCAGTCGGATCAAGTGTGAACACGCCCTTTGGCCTATGAAGAGCAGCATGAGGATCTTACCACGTTCATATCGATAGTCATGTTGTTTTGAGGTGAGCTCTGATTGTCTGTCGTGGAGTTTATGGATGGCATTTGGACCAAACCTGTCTGCTGCACAGCACAGAAGGGAGAGTTAATGACTGGTTAGCCCTAATATCTGGTTATATGAGAAATACTGCATGTCAGATCAATAACTATATTCAGTACTAATGGTGCGTTCAGGTGGTCCCCGAGTGCTCAAGTTTCCAAGAGGAAGGCAAAGTGAAAATTTAGCAGCACACAAATCCTAAAAACATTTACACATTTAAGAGAGACATTTAAGAAAAATTAAAACAGAATCCACATTTAAAAGCACAGACGATTTTAGAATAATTTGTGTGCTTTCGATGGAAAACCCCTTAATGAGACCAGTTCCCGAATTCTTGAGGACCACATGGACACAACATACATAAACTCAAAACAAAAATGTAAAAAAAGTCAAACTGTCAAACTGAGAGTACTTTACTTAACAGCACAGTACCAGGAAAGTAATAGTACAGTAACTAAAAGTAAAATTATGTGTAATTACATGGCAATTCTCAAGGAAACTTGCATGTGATTTTACTTTTTCATGCTTATGCTTTATCCAGTATAGAGATGATAAATTACCATAATCCATATTTAGGATTTCTTGGTAATGTAAATAATTACAAATATAATATGCTAAAAATGTGTTACAATTCTTACACTTATTATATGTATCACCATGATATTACTGTGCTGTAACGTAAAGTCATGGTGAAGTCAAATAAAAACTTAACAAAAACCAAACCAGAAACCACACAGACTGAATTAGAATTGTTGAAGGATTATAACTAGAGTAAATGTAATCTAATATATTCCCAAATCCATATGCTAATTTCAGATAAATAAAACTAAACAATCCTGTGAATTTTGAATTTCACTCATCAATTTTGTTACAATGTTTCTCGTCCATAATCACAACAGTAATTTATTTTAGAAATTCAGTGTATATTATATTATAGACTAGAAACAATTAGATTAATTGTGAGCCTAACAATAACTTTAACAAGTTTAAATTTACAATACATTTAGCTTTTCTATATATATATATTTTTTTCAAAACAGTTGATGAGCCTAACAAGTGCAAACATTCAAAAACAACATTGCAGTGAACAAAAGTGTATCTGACTTGTTGGTTAGGGTGCGTCTGTGCTGAGGGCTGCTGGCTGAAGAAAGTGTACTGACACAGCTGCTGCTCTAGGTTCATGGCGTTGATCGCAGCCTGAGGACAAACACATGAGCAGACTGGGTTTAGAGTCAGGCAACATGGCAATAATCAATATTAGTGGACAGGCTAAAAGATCAGCTATCTATCTACAAGCACTATTTACCCCTGAAGCCATCTTATTCTGGGCCTTGTAGTGTTTGAGTCAGATTCTAATCATTATTGCGTATATACCAGTACATACAGTACTACATACTAAAGGTTATTTTAGTAGTTGGCTACTAATGCTGCTTAGGCATATGCATAACATATGCTGACAGTGTCTAGTTTTATTTAATTTTTATTTATAAAGAGGACAGGAATTTCACAGGACATGGATTCACAATCCAAAAACAATCACCATAAAAACAAAAAACAACAACAGCCTAGCTTTAGTTATGGCATTTGCAAGTATTATAATAATAAAACTGTTTTCATACGTATCATTAATACATCCGGTATAAATGGCTGTTTAAGTTACCATATTCAATGTGTCATTTCTTGATGGAACAGACAATATTAACAAACGATATAAATATTCCAACTGCATTCCAACTGGTCCTCTCTCTCCCTCACACTGAGCTGCCAATCATAGTCAAATCTTGTCTTGTGTATGATCTACATTAATATTGATGAGTTTACTGTCCAAATCACTGAAAGGCTCATGTCATGGAGGAGACGGCTCCAACTCTGCTGCTCACATCAGGTAAACAACATAATACACCACTCTCCCACTAAACTTTATGGAGGACGACTGCAAATATTATTTGAAAGTGAATTAATCTGACTTGAATATCTACAAAAGTGATTCTCACCTGGGAGAGTGTGAGAGGGGGGGACGTGGGGGACAGCTGCTGGGACTCTCCAGCATTCAGCATTAGAGGAACCATGTCCGGCTGGCTCTGCGTCTCCATGGCGACCGAAGGCTGAGAGGCGTTCACTCCTACCCGAAACACCACACACAAGTCATCGGGAAAGACTTTTAAAAGCACACAACTCGTTTTGACTCAATGGCCATCACATTTTTAAAGGTCCTGCTGTATCGTACAGGCTTTGAAACTAATCTAGATAACATGGTATAGGAATTATGAGTTGAAATAATGTGTCGAAATACCTCCAGGTTAGCTGAAAACAATAAAACCGTAGCACATGTTTGTTAGATTGTATTTTATACTTCCTATTACGTGTTTATTGCTGTTAGCCAATCACAGCTTATTTTCTTCACCTCTCAACCAAGACATCTTGAATAGTTTGCATAGGTCTTTTTGCTGATAATCGTGAATAATCGTAAAATCGTGATATTTCTCCTCATGATAATGACGTGACTTTAAAATGTATATGATGACATCCATACTCGAGGTCTACTTTTAAGGCAATATCGCCAAATAAAGTAAAGAATATGCACCATATATACAAAGTTTATATATGTATGTGTGGAGTAGAAGTAGATGAAGAGATCTGAGTTTTGAAAGTAGAACAAAAATGTTACTATATACTATATATATATATATATATATATATATATATATGCACACACACACACACACACACACACACACTGGTATATATATATTTTTAAAGGGTTTTCAAGGCAGACTTTAGTGACAAAATGGCCTTAAAAAGTAAAAATATGCATCACATAAGTCTCATACTTGTATAAAAATGATGCATTAATTTACAATAGAGTAGAAGTAGATGAAGATATCTCAGTTTTGAAAGTACAAAAATAGCCACATCGATTAACCAGGATAGTCCCACTGCAGTTTGGAATCACTTTTTTAGGGAAGCCCTTGCCCCAGAGGGAAGGCCAAGGCCATTGTACATTTAGTGGTAGGGGAAACCAGAGCAAAATAATAACAGTACAGTCTGTGTTAAAATGTCTTTTTCCAGGAAATGGCTTGAGTCATAGTCAGATAACAGTAAATAACGATGAACGACTATTATTATAGTCAACAATGATTTCAGTCGTCAATTAGTGATAATTCTTCTGACTAGTTTTTGCGCCCCTGCTCTTTAGCCATTCATAATGCACTTCCTCCCCTTCTTTCAGACATCAAATGTGCAACACAACCCTCTTCCACCTCACCTCCACTGCAGCAGCAGAACCAACAGCCTCCTCAAACTCCTCCTCTCTCTTAGAGTAAATCCATTTAATAAACTATTAATCTTCGCTGTGAGAATTGACTATGGTATTGTCCATGGAGCCTCTATGAGAAGATGTAAAGTTCTGTGTTGTTACCTTGCTGTGTGCTGAGTGAATGTAAGCTGCCGAAGGAGCCGGCCCCTGTGTCCTCCAAGTCCAGTGGCGTGGGCAGAGGAGGAGGGAACTGCAGGTTAGTGAGGTCGGGCAGGGAGCCGCCAGTGTTGTGGGCTGCTGGTTTGAGAGAGTGGGCTAACTGCTGCTCCGGAGACGGGAAGATACTGTGGGATGCGCACAGGAACAAGCCCAGCCAGGGGTTAAGCTATTGTACAGGTTAGGAGACGTAAAGGCCACCTTTTGTTGTCAAAATACTGTAAATATGAAATGTAAATGGTGAAATGTAAACTTGAAAGGCACAGTATTTAACTTTCTGAAGGTGGAAAGTCACCTGAATGAGCCACTGGAAATAGAAAGTTAAAACCATACTCCTAATCATTGACAGACTAGATCTAATATGTGATCAATTTATTAGTATTACCGTAAAATTTTAACTATATAGTGAGCAAGAGAGCGCTTCCTGCTAGAGCGCCCCTAGAAAAAGTAGCAGCTTTTACAGTAAGAATTTTACAGTACCCTTTAAACATATTTATAAAAGTTAATGCTGAACCCAATGTTTGTGAAAACACCAAATGTAATTGCTAATAAACTTGAGTAAACAGATCAGTGCAAAGAAGCATTGGGGTCAACTGGCTTTAGTGTAACTTTCAATGTGTTATTTCACGTGTCTTTATCTAAAAATAAAGGTTATGAATCTTTCTTTGCGATCACTATTTAACTTAAATGACTGACAAACTAATGCTACAACTGACAGGTAACATTTTAACAGTCAATTTAAATAATGAAAGTATAGTATTTAAATAATGAAAGTGTAGTATAGTCAGGCCAACAAACTAGCATGATTTGATGCTATTTTGAATGAGCGGGGGATTTGACCGCATTATTAGTTTGTTGTTGTGTTGTTCAAATGCTTACTGTATTCCAGGAACTTTTGACCTCGAAACATTCTGCAGGAAATGAAAAACATCACAGCATGTAGTACGCTGGTCAGACTGAGAGAATAAAAATTTTAAAAATTCATAAATAGACCAAAAATATACCTTTCTGACATCCCAGTTCTGTCCGTCTTCTTCAGATTCCTGTTTGAATCCATCTGGTACATTCAAGAGGAGAACTGAAAAAAAAATAATTTGTGCGTTAATTGCACAATCAGCAGAGTGTTTGTGTAGTTTGTAATGAATGCCAAACAAACCTAGAGTAAAGGAAAATGTGAGTACAGTAAAATGTGATATTTGTTACATTTGAGCCAATATATAGAAAAACAAATGACTAATAAAAAACTTTAATCATAATTGAAATCATCATAATTTGATGAAAACACATCATTATATACAAAAGTTAACCTGTTGAGGCAGTATAGACTTCTTATCATTAATTACAAATGTTTTATGATTCAAGTTTAAAAGTCACTGTTGATTAGACAATTAGCATCGCTGCAAGTTTTGAGGGCCAGGTCATTTACAACTGAATTAAATTGTTTTTAAAAGACAGATATAATGCAAAATTGACTTGCTTGACCTTTAAACCATGTTATAACAATGTTCCCTCATCAAAACCATACCTGGAGTTGTATTTACCTTCATTCACACTTGTTTGATGAATCCTGTTTAGTAAGTCCTCTGCCTCAAAAAACATTGTTCTGAGCATTTTTGCCATCAGATTGCATTCACTATAATTGTGTGCTTACAATAGAATGTTTGGGGAAAGCTAGGTTTATTCATCTCCCCTGTGTAATTCCCTCTGCTACTAGTAGATGGAGCTCTAACTCATTCCTGATATGGGAAACGCTTGACTGATATGAAGTCATAAGTGCTTTTTGTATGCAAATATCAAAGTTCTAAACATTAGATGCTAAAGCAAGGCCAATACCAATACAAAAAAAGCACAATATTTGTCTTTTAAGATTACACTATACTTTGGAATTGATTGGCACGATAACTGAAATCATGATTAAAAAATTCAAAAAAGTCTTAGTTGCACAGCCCTATTGAGTTACTACAAAATATAAATGTAAATAAAATACAAACTTGAAGCCCCAACATCAATTATATATAAGTCCCTATGAACATTGTTTATTCTGTTTTTATTCTGTTTTTTCCACTGTAGCCCCTCGAGGCAACTACTGTTGTGATTTTGGGCGGTACAAAAATAAATTGAATTGAATTGGGTTGAACATTTGGATTGTATTGAATACTTTAGAAAACTGTTCCATTTCCTCCTCAACCTTCATAGGCAGGTCTAAAGAGCCTCTAATCAGTCAAAAGTGTGCACTTAACAGTCGACAGGATAAAGCCAAGCCTTACTATGACAAAAACTAGCTGACGGCAAAGCGGGACCTGGCATGTTCAAGTGAGGGCTAATTGGTGTGCTATGGAGAGCGCCTTGCACTCGAAGTTTCATTGATGGCTTCTGTGGTTTGTACAGTAGGGTTTACACTTAGATACATTCTCCTCACTGGGTTAAAACTGTGGGTAAGAAACAAGGAGCTGAGCGACAAGGAGAAACAAAGTTGTACAGCAAGCACACACACAGAGCAGCAACAAACTATTATTTTATCAGGAGACTAGTCTTTTTTTTTATTAGTTGACAAGTCACACAAACACACAAAACATACAAAAAGTCAAACTATTATTTCTATTGTACATTGAGACTTTTAAAATAAATGAACCAAATAAAGGTGGAAAGAAGGCTTCGACTAAATATTTACAAATAAAGGGTATTATTTATTCAAATCTGAAAATGTTTTGTCCTTTTTGAATTTTTTTTTTAATAAATCCACCGTCTTTGTGATTGAACATTGTATGTGTTTTAGAATCTGTACAGTCCAGATAACGATGATCAAAAATTATTTTTTATAGTTACTAGCTACGTCTAGTGGATTAATTGTTGCAGCTACCATGTTGTTCCACCTCAGGGGAGACAGCAGCTCTGCTGTGGTGGAACAACGTATTTGCAGGGCCAGAGAAAACAAATTGGGTCATTCCAAAAATTTTTTTTTTTTAGATGACCAAAAAAGATAATAATAATAATCATAATCATAATCAGAAATCAGAAAAGGTTTTATTGCCATTGTGAATGAACAAAATTCACAAACAGGAACTTGTTTCGGCATTAAGGTGCAACATAAAACACTGAGCAATAATAAAAACAACATATATGAATCAAAAGGGCATGCATTAGATTTAAAATTACTATAGTATGAAATAAAAAAGGCTTACTATGTACCGGTACACAAGAATTACAGTTAACTTTACAGTTGTAGTGCAGAAAGTGACAGTGCAGTGAGTGATTGATTGAATGGTCGTTAAATTGTGTTTAGAAGTGTTCATGAGTCCAACGGCAGAGGGAAAGTAACTATTCTTGTGGTGGGAGGTTCTGGTCCGGATGGACCGTAGCTTCCTGCCTGAGGGGAGTGGCTCAAATAGTCCATAGGTGAGAAGGGTCAGCTGTGATCCGACCTGCTCGTCCCAGAGCCCTGGAGACATACAGGTCCTGCAGAGATGGAAGTCTGCAGCCGATCACCTTCTCAGCAGAACGCACAATGCGCTGTAGTCTCTTTGTCCCTGGCTGTGGCTTCAGTGTACCACACGGTGATGGAGGAGGTGAGGATGGACTCAATGATGGCTGTGTAAAACTGCACCATCATCGGCACTGGCAGCTTGGCTTTCCTTAGCTGCATAAGGAAGTACATCCTCTGCTGGGCCTTCTTGACGAGGGAGCTAATGAAGGGCTCCCACTTGAGGTCCTGGGTGATGGTGATGCCAAGGAAGCGGAAGGAGTCCACGGTGGTGATGGGGGATTCTGTCATAATGAGGGGGTCTGGGGGCTATGACTTTCTTGAAGTCCACGATCATCTCCACTGTCTTCTGGGCATTGAACTCCAGGTTGTTACCGTGCCCAGGACACCAGCCAGTTCACCTTCCTCCTGTAGACGGACTCATCCCCGTCCGAGATGAGCCCGATGAGGGTGGTGTCGTCCGCAAACTTGATCAGTTTTACGGAGTCGTGGCTTGAGGTGCAGCAGTTTGTGTACAGGGAGAAGAGCAGAGGAGAAAGTACACAGCCCTGTGGAGCTCCTGTGCTGATAGTCCGAGTGTCTGAGACATTCTTCCACAGCCGCACGCACTGCCTCCGATCTGTCAGGAAGTCAGTGATCTACCTGCAGGTAGAGTCAGGCACATTGAGCTGGGAGAGGTTGTCCTGGACCAGAGCAGGGCGGATGGTAGAGCTGGTCCAAAAACAGGATCCTGGCATAGGTTCCCGGGGAGTCCAGATGCTGCAGGATGAAGTGGAGTGCCAGGTTGATGGCGTCGTCTAATAATAATAATAATAATAATATTTTTTAAAAAGGGCATCCCAGGAAAAGAACGGCTAAGGCACATATACGTTTCCAAATAATTGTCCCATTTAGTCCAGATTCTTTTAAATTTGTTTCCAGGTTGAGTCCATATGTGTCCATATGTCTTTAGTTGTCGGTGCAGTTTGTGTCATACATTGTTTGTGATGGCCTTTTTCCCGGCCGCCAAATGTATGTTCCAAAGTTATCCATTTATATGACCTGCTAATGCTTCTAATTTAACAAATTACCATTTTCAGTTCTTTACAACAATAACATGGTTTGAAACTCTGTTGTGCATAATCATTTGGAAGAGTGCATTCTAAGTTTTTATTTTTGAAAACATCGGGAGGTTTGTTCAATAACAATCGAATTGTACTCTAAAGGTTGATGACTTGAAAATTATGATGACTGTCATTTATATTGACTATTTGGCAAAATCTGAGAAAACTATCATTATCATAATAATTTGGAACACAGTGTAAATGCCTTAATTAAAAATTCAGGGTTATAATTATTGTTCTAACTTCCTATTTGTAAGTACCTATAAAGTCTTGTTTCTCCAAGCCAAAGCATTCCTTCAGCCTATGAAAGCTTTTCATTTGGTTTTATTGTAACTGGAGAAGCAGAAAACAGATTTTATACAAAAGATCCATCCTACAAGACTTTCCTGTTTTTATGCTTGGAAGGGCTTGACTATCAGATGCGATCATAACTTTGCACATGTTACTATTATAATTAACCAGGAGCTAATTAAGGGAAATTGCAATTGCAACCATTTCAACAGTGTATAAAGCCAGGTGAAATTGTGGTATATTCACTGCAGCACTAGTCCTCCTGCTCCCTGGATCCTTTGAACTATCCGTATATAACACAAGGCTGGCCTCTTGCCATTCAAAGTACTTCTGCACAATAAACCATTCTGGGGTTCCTCTGTTCTTTTCCTTAAGAGCTTGGTGCAAGGATAGGTCCACAGCTGGAGCAACAAGATACCACAGAGGAAGAGGTGAACATGGGACAGTTATACATTGACAGGCTATATTTCAAATTAGTCAGGCCAAAATGTTACGCTTTTATTTCACAAATCCATCCAAAACTGATAAATTCGATTCGTCATGTTCCCAGCAATCTCTAAGAACCACCTTTATTGTGTGAGAAACACTGTGCCTTTGGAGATTTATCCAGTATGCCAACATGAGTCTCTCCTCAAACGAAGGGAAAGCTCCCCCGTCTCAACTTGAAGGGCTGTTACAGGCGATGATTTGAATGCTCCACAGCTTTTTCTTGGTCCGAGTCTGTTCTCTATCAAGATTTTTTAAATCTGTTTCCGCTGCAGGCATATATGCAAACAGCCATAATCCAAAGAAGATCTCATAAGAGCCTGATAGATCTTCAACAGGTCCCCCTTTGATGCACCCCAATCCTGTCCTGCTAAACATCTTAATAAATTATTCACTTTTGTTCATGTACGGACTCAATATGCTATTTACAGGTAAATTTTTCATCAAATATTATTCCCAGAAATTTCACTGCAATAACTTGCGCCAATCTTTGCCCATATAAGTCTTTTGGTAAAGCAGACAGCTTGAGTCTCCTGTACCGACATCTTGATAGCCCATTTGTCCTCCCTCTCTTTAATAGCATTCTGCATTTTCCTCTGAAGATATTTTAGATTATATCCTCGTATCCAGAGGGCTCCATCATCTGCATAAAGGGATTTCCAGATAGAATCCTCCAAATTTTCAAAATCATCAATAATGATATTTTAAAAAAACAGGGCTGCATACACTTCCCTGTGGCATTCCATTCTCTACAGAACACATGTTGGAATAAATTGAGCCACCTTTAACCTACAAAAAAATCCATTAGCCAATTATATAATTTTCCTCCTGTGCCAAGCTTAGCTAGTTTTATTAACTATCCCTCCTTCCAGAGCATGTCGTATGCTTTCTCGATGTCAAAAAATACTGCCAGAACAATTTCTTTGTTTGGGATTTTCTTATCCCTGATTCTTAACATAAGACTGCATCCATTGTGTTCCTTCCTTTGCGGAAGCCGCTTTGAAATGGACCAAGTATTTTTTTATTCTCCAGAAAATAATCAAGCCTAGCTGCAATCATTTTCTCCTTTGTTTTGCCCAGTTGAGAGGTAAGCGCTATAGGTCGATAATGGATGATGGATCTGAAGCATCTTTACCAGGCTTTAAAATGTGCACAAAAATGGACTGCTTCTATGCACCAGGGATCTTCCCCATCTCCCATATTAAATGAAATAGTCCCAGCACAACTTCCAAAGAACTGTCCTCCATTTTCGCCAGCATTGTGTAACAGATACCATCTTTGTCAGGCACAGACTTTTCCTTGTTTTAACTCTTGGGTTCTGAGGGTTCTATCTCTGCATGCTTTTGTAATATCAGATTGTTCAAACTGTGTACTTTAACCAGGGTGCTTGCAATTAGCTCAGCTTTGTCTTTGTTATTAATTGCAGTGATGTCACTGCTTTGCAAAACTGGCATTGAGTAATTTCTCTTTATTCCATTAATTTTCCTAATGACACGCCATATATCAGACAGTTTTGTTTTTCGTCCAATTGTGCTGCAATGCTTTCTCCAACAAGCTCTCCAAGCTCTGATAGCTGTGTATATGCTTTATTCCTTTTTATTGCTTCCCTACATCCATCATTCCACCAAGGAAGGCCTTTATTTCTTCTTCTCCCTCCAACCTTAGTAAGAGTAGCCTCCGCTGCCTGAATGATAGCCGAAGTCAATTCATTATTATATATTTCAACATCTTTCAGTTAATTCTCCACACAAAGTGTTCGCTTTCCCTTGGAACTCCATCCAGTTAGCCCCGTCTAGTTTCCATCTCGGATTCTGTGTCTCATCTTCTGCAGAAACTTCTAATCCTATCCTAGTAACCATGGGAAAGTGGTCACTTCCCATTAACAAATCCACACTAGACACCAATGCTAGGGCTAAAACACTTTCTGTATTATTTAAGCAGTTATATCTTGTACCACGCCCATCAACAATAACTTGGTTTCAATAAACTCTTCAATAACTGCACCATTCGCATCAGTGTTGTGACCCTTGCTGGTCCGTATTGTGATAATTATTTACTCATAGTCTTTCCCAATCCTCTCTACCTTAAAATCCAGACTAATTTGTATAAACGTGGCAACTCCCTCACCTTGACTTTGTTGCCTATAATTTCTTATGACATGTAGGCCCGAGGATTTTTTCCAAATCCAATGTATATATTTTAAGTTCCTGTCCATTACTGATCAAACTTCTTACATTCCACTGGAATACAATTAACATCCAGAAGAAGATGCACCACTCCATTGTTGATTAGAGGAAGTATTTTTTGTTCTCAACATTATTCTTCATTTATTGCCTCCCATGTTATACTTATTTCTCAGCTGCCTTCACAATGACAATTTTTCAGTTTTCCTTTTGCTAGTATACTACAATTTATGGCTTCAACCATGAACAGCAGAAAGTTCTCTTTCTTCATTATCTATGTATCTTCTGTAATGCAGCCTTGACATTAAGGATTGCTGCTTGGCAATTCTGCGGCTGTTTCCCTCTGCGGCACAGGTACTTTTCTATCTGCTTCTGCATACGTGACCCCTGTGGTGATTTTGACTCTTTGCACTTCAGTAGCTCTTTTACTGACTTCACAACCACGATATGCAGAGCTGTACTCCTCTCCAAAACATGTCCAAACTTCTGACATTTAAAACATCGAAGTATAGGTGGAATATACGACCGGAGATTGTGGCACATGAAGTCAACGTACACTTTATCTGGACGAGCTTTTTCATCAAATTTAAGCATAACTGAAAAACTATCAATTCTCTTGCCAGACTATGTTGCCATCAGACGTTTAACTTCTACAATCTTTCCTCCTTTCAGGTTTGCCTTAATCTGATCTGTTGACAACTCAAGGGGAACTCCTGAAATAACACTTTGTTTGCCAACATCCTTCATTTCATTCTCTCCCCCAAAATAGTTTTTATTTTCAGCGCTTTTTCCTCATCGGCCTCAGCATCACAAACAACAAGCAAGAATCCATATCTTATTGTTTTAGCACATTTGACAACTCCAACCAATTTGTTGATCTCCCGAATGAGCTTGTTGGCGTTCCACGTACCAAATGACGCACCCTCCTAGACCAGTTTCAACACTACCTTAAACTGTTTTACTTCTTCACTATCTCTTTTGACCATCCGCTACCTCAGAATTGCATGAATCATTTTGTTGTCTTGGTTTTTTTCCTTTTGTGGTTGCCTTCTTGCATATTCCAAAAATTTGTATCGACATTTTCATTTTCCGCTCAATCATCCATTCGCTTCCTGGAATGTCACTTCCCTCCAACCAGCTCATAGTCCACACACCTCTCCTTGCCACGCCTTGAACGCAAGTGTCCTGAATGTGTCAAAAAAATAAACTCACCAGCAGACGTGCGTCCAAGGCGTCCAGCGCACATGCGCAGTCGAGGAGTTGTTGCATTTCCTGGTGTGGCTGTTCTCTTGCGATGCAGACCAGGTTGAGAGAGTGACTTTGGTGTATTTGCTTTACAAAGACCAACAACGGAAGCGATCTGCGGCTTGTCTGGGTCAAACATATACTTCAGAGTGAGCAGAGTTTATTGAGTATCATCATTTGCTCCAAGAGCTGCGTCTGGATGTTTTTTCTCCGGTGCAGGGTTTTGGTCCTTCTTCCAGATAATGAAATACGTAGGTAGGTCACTGGAGCGTAATCTCTGATTGGTTGCCAAACACTCAAAATGGGGGATTCACACCGCTCAGACGCTCAAAACGCCCCGCAAAAACGCTCAACGCCCTGGACGCGTATTCACATACGTCTGACTTTGGACGTCAGTGGTCTGAACTCTCCTTTACACTTTTAAATTGTTTTCTACAATCCCTGAGGAAGTGCTGTGTCTCACTCAAATATGTAACCAAATTTTACCATCAAATAAAGCCCAACTAGGCATTAGACACACTGTCAAACCCATTGAATCCCTGACAAGCAAGCAACACTACTGTCCTTGTTAAGAATTGAACCATGAATGTTTTAATTTAGACTATATCTCTTACCATTGTGAAGCAGGCGCAGGGCGCATGTCTCCTTGACTGTGTTTATTCCATGCCAATCTTCTCTTCACGCACGATTCACCAAAATAGATAGAAGGCTGCACAAGAGATTTTCCTGCCTGCGACCTGAAAAGTGCAGCCTGTACGTCTGTTAGAAACCGCGGGCTCAGGCACAACGAGGGCCGCGAAATAGGCGGTGTAGCTACAGAGAGCAGCGAGAGCAGCGAGAGCAGCGAGAGCAGCGAGAGCAGCGAGAGCAGCGAGAGCAGCGAGAGCAGCGAGAGCTCTGCGAGAGCAGCGAGAGCAGCGAGAGCAGCGAGAGCAGCGATTTTTGACTGGCCGCAGGCGGGGGCATCTTGAGCGGTTTACTTTTCTGGAATAAAAATATACGCTAAGTAACATTTCTAGAACAAAAATATTTTCTAAATTTCCAAAACCAATAGAATTCCAAAACTTTTCCGACCCTCCAAATTGGATTCTCATTTTCCATGAGGCATATAAATCGGAATTTACAAGGGGAATAATGTCTAAATTGTATAAATGCATTAATAATCTGGACAGCCATTGAAGAAAAACTTGCGCAGGATTCTACCTTTGACACCTTCGTCACATTCCGGGGGAAAATGAAACAGAATTATTTCGGAGGCTCAGAGCAATAGGACTTTGTAAACAGGATGAATGAAAGAAGTATGAATGAATGAACAACGTTATTACTAAACTCAGCCTTTTTAGGTAGATGACATTACTATTGTTTTTCAGTTTAGTCAATAATAGACACATACATCCATTTAAAAAAATCTATTTCCACAACCCAAGCCATCTTTCACCCTTAATGATGTCACCATATGTTTGTACAGGTATTAGAGCTGAAGATCATTGCCCGAACCCATTGGCAGGTGGGGCATAATTTCTATGATTTTACACAGGCTCAAGCCGGCGTGTGCCGTTTGCTGCGGCTGCATATGCCGTTTGCTGCAACTCAGTGTGCCGTTTGTGGCTGCCACTTGTGCCATTTGCGGCGCGCACATTTGAATAATGTTGGGCTGTAAACGGGTTTGAGCCTTTAAAAAGCTCTCAGTGTTGCCAGGCTGTTCTGTTGGGCCTAACTTTTATGGCCCGATTACAGCTCTAATTGGTACCTCTCTTTGCCTGGATCTCCTGGGAGCCTCCAGTGAAGGAGGCCTGCTGGGCTGGAGTCAAAGTGCTCTGGTGGAGGGCGGAGTCGGAGTTCACCCTGAAACACAACCATTTCAGACGTGAAACTGTGAAACAGACACATGCAACATAAATCTAGCTACTAAACAAAGACATTTTCATTTAAAACTTCGATGTACAACAAGGTCAAGTGGCCTTCAGGTAACTTTGAAAGTTTTTCCCATATTCCTCAATCTAGTCCAGACTCCCAATTTCCATCCCCAACAGGCTATTCGAAGAATGGAATAAAACAATCTCAAGATTTTTATGGCAAGGCAAAAAAGACCTGAAATCTGATCCAAAACTCTACAGCTATCAAAAGAAAAAGGAGGTTGGGGTTTACATTGAAAAAAACAATCAGAGCTGGTGTGACCCAGAATATGAAGCTCAATGGAAAAATATTGAAAGTAGGGTCATGCTGGAGGTTTTTATACTAGCCGTACTGGCAGATGACAAACGGTTGTGGAAAATCCCCGAGTAAAATCTGTGCTCAGGACCGGAGGGACCTAATCAAAACATATAAACTAAACAAAGATGTTAAAATCTTAAACTGGTTGGTTTATGATGAAAGTTTTTCGACTAACAGCACAGATCTGAGATTTTGCTTTGTGATTTTCTGTTTTTTATTTTCTGTTTTATAAAAAAAAGTGTCAGTGCAAAACCTCTATACAAACAAGACTATAAAGCCTCAATGATTGAGTAAAAAAAACCTCCCTCTTCACTCCAGTTCGTAAACGGAGGTCCACACTAGCGCGAGTGAACCACAAGCTACAATTAGCGCGAGTACGGCAGTAGGATCAGTTCATGCAGTTTTTGTCCTTCTCAAAGCAATTTGTTGCAAAAAGGAAAACGTATTTTTCATTACCATGAGCATCACCATGGTTATCACCAATAACTGATATAATAGTCAGAAGAGCTACAAGTGAGGTGATAAGCATAAACTTCTATTAGCCTATTTAGTTGAGGTCCCTACATTTTATTTTTCTTATAACTTATATAACACATTTTCCTAATTTATATTCCAGTTTACATTTCAATATAATTGTATTATTATACTATAAAAGAATAGGCCCATACTGTGTTTTTCTATAGCCTAAAAATCCAGTTAAAAGCCTCACTGGTAATAATAAAAAATATATAATAATATTAATAATAATAATAATAATAACAATAATACAAATTTAAAAACTGGAAACTAGGCTAGAATTCTAAAAGAACTACTACAACGTAGTAATACTACAACGTAGTACTGCAACAGTACTAACATAGTACTAAAAATACCGAATAGACTGCAAGTACTAGAAAAACAAGCACAAACATTTTTAGAAATACTGTTACAAAAGAGAACACAGAAATTATATAAAACTCAAGTACACAAAGCGGAAATACAAACCACACATTCACAAGTACAGTGCTTTTACTGCGAAAATCCCAAAACAGTTGTTTTACAGAGCTTTTTTTGTGAAAACCCCCAAAACATAGTTGTACAGTGCTTTTATTGTGAAAATCCCCAAAAGGTATTTTTTTGAGTGCTTTTATTGTGAAAATCCCCAAAATGTTGTTTTACAGTGCTTTCATTGTGTAAAACCCAAATTCATTGTTTTACAATGCTTTTATTTTGAAGGTAGTACTCAATGTGCTTCTACTGCATTACTGTAATAGTCCGTAGTAGCACTGTGAGGGACTGAAGGCGTTGGAGTATTGTGTTTACAGTGGAATTGTTTCTCAAAAGGTGCCTCAATTTGACTATCTGTATTAAAGTGCATTGAAACATTCAATGTGCTTTTATTGTGAAGGTACTACTCGATGTACTTCTACTGCATTGCTGTAATAGTCTGTAGTAAAACTGTGAGGGACTAGAAGAGTTGAAATATTGGATACAATGTAATCGTTTCTAATGAAGTGCCTCAATTTGACTGTATCTGTATTAAATTGTATTGATTGTTCAATGTGCTCTGGTCTAGACTACTTTTGGACTTGGTACTAGGATTACTAGAATTCTCAGCGTACAAAATGTACTACAGCGCAGTACCAGTACGAAAACAAGTACTACAACGTAGTTCAACTAAAACGTCGTACTACAACGTCGTACTACAACATAAGACTGAAAATACTGAATACACTGCAAGTACTAGGATTACTCAAATTCTAAAAAATGCAAAAATGAACTACAACGTAGTACTACAATGTAGTACTACAACCTACAACAACCTAGGAAGTACTAGGATTACTAGAATTCTAAAAGTAAAGAAAATCGACAAAACAACAAACCTGAGAAAGAAATCATTTAAAAAACACCCCTGAAAACTCACAATTACTAAAATTCTAAAAGTACAAAAAAGTATGACAATGTAGTACTGCAACGTAGTACTACAACGTGGTAGTGCAACAAATACTACAATATAGTACGGAAAATACTCAATGCACTGCAAGTAGTAGGATTAATAGAATTCTAACGTACTACTACAATGTAGTATTATAACGTAGTACTACAAATACTGCAAGTACTACAAGTACTAGAATTACTAGAATTCTAAAAGTACAGGAAAGATCTACAACACTACAAACCTTAAAAGTCCTGAAAAAATACTTACAGACTACTACACAGCTTAAAAGAGCCGAAAACACCCTGAACCTGGAAAGCGACAAATCTCGCCATTCAAAACAATAGGAAAAAAGCGACAAATACCAAAAGTAATACTGGGAATCACACAAGAAATATCTACAGAAAGAACCTTGAACAACAAAAAGCCGACAAAAAATGCGATCCGTGAAACGTGCCGAAAAAGGTGTTTCTATAATAATAAAGAACTACTAGAACAAATAGTGATAGTGAATAGATTTATATATAGACAACACCGCCGTCACTCAATAATATAAATCTAAAAGTAGATCGTCGGGCTTTGCTCAATCTAAAAGTTGCTCATGAGCTGAAAAATGTTGGGGGCCACTGTTCTAGAATATTCTGCCATCACATTAACACTTTGCATTCTGTCCAGTCTCTGCATCACTGGGCCCACACCACTGACAGTAGAGCCGTAAATATGTCACAGTGAGTGTGGTGTCAGTTTGGGGAGGATTTATGTGAGCGGCTCCTTACCTCCTCCAGCTGGTGTCGGGCGGCGGGGACAGGTACACAGAGCCGTATGGACAGCTGTCTATGTGCGCAGCAGGTCAGGAAAACACAACTCAAATTTATCACCTAATTTCTCTCTGCGCTTTTAGACACTCGTAAAACACACAGAGAACGAAGTCTGTGGCTGTACAGTAAAGGGATGAAATGATATAAAAAATCAGACAATGCAGTATTAGCATTTTAGTGATGTACATAGCTAGTGTTTGTCATATTTCAAAGGATTAGGATTGTGTTTTAAGTAGTGTTAAACAGTAAAGGATCATGGTCCATGTAGTACCCCAGCTTTTCTACTGCTGCGATAAAAACAAACATCTCTACATGCTATTTAGGCCCAGGAGTTCGCAAATATGATATTAGGGCTGCAACGATTACTCGAGTAAATCGAATAATTCGATTACAAAAAAGCTTCGATTATTATTTTATTGCTTCGATGATTCGTTTAATTTACATATTTAATTAAAAACACGTGAGAATCTGTGCGCGCGGAACGCACGGAACGACTTGTGGCGCTTTTGTTTCACACGGAGCTTGTTCCGCTCTGACGAAGGTGCAACAGGAAGAGAGCGGCGCGTTTTAAAGAGTTTTGATGAGTGAAAGAGCCATGGATCTACTATAATAATCCAGAGCTGCAACTCTAAACACGCGCATCTAGCTCCGCCCACCCAGCCCCCGCTCCTTCGACACGCCACCGCGGACCCCCGCGCTCCCCCACTCAACAACTCTGCTTCCCGTCACAGTCGTACTTTTAAACAGCCAATGCACATGGAAACAGCGCTGAGGACGCGGTTATGTTAGAATAATCTGTTGTGAAACAGAAAGTCCGAGACGCGGAGGCCAAAGTCACACGGAGACAAAACGGCCAAAACGCAAAATGCTCAAAACGCCAGGACCACTGGTCCCACCCAACATAACGTTTAACAAATGTCTTATTTTAAGTGATGTGACAGAGCTACTGTAACTGTTTACAGTCTATGACAAGTTAATTAAGTCCTTTATATATATTCTTTATATACAAACAGAACAGTTTGGACTGAAGTGAAATGTTGCTGTTTTGGGGACAAATTTATATGAAATTAAGAATATTTTTTTTATTTTAAGCAAGAATTCCTTATTTGTATTTGTTTGTTACTATGAACTATAACGTTTATCTAAAAACTGATTTAAAATGCGCTTAAATGGTTTACTGAATGTACAAAAAAATTAACCGATTACTCGATTAATCGAAGAAAAGAATCGATAGATTACTCGATTACTAAAATAATCGATAGCTGCAGCCCTATATGATATACTGTTTTGTAAAAGATATTTTTGACAAGATCCACCCACACCTTTTTCGGTCTTATTGCTTGTTTACTTTTTAAAAGGTGTGCTATGTAATGGTAGAGGGTCTGTCTGCTGCCTGCTTGTATCCATGGAGATGTTTATTCTTTGCCTGGAATGTTCCAAAGAGTGGCATCAAATGTATCAATCAGAGCTATTTTTAGACTTAGGTTAAGGATAAGGTGTACTTTACTAATCCCTTGTGAGTGAAATTGGTGAATTTGTGGAAGGGAGAGGGAACCGGGGGAGAAGTAATTTCATTGTAGTGTATTGAATTGTATTTTTATTGGGGTATTTGACGTTTGAGGGTGTAACGCCTTTTTTGTGCTCTGATGCAGCTTTTGTAGCGGCAAAATAAAAAAAATTATAAAAAGAACCCATCAGCTCTACGAGTTAGGAAGGTATTACATTATTTTGAGTGTAACGCTTACATGTGCTGTGGTTGATGTCAAAGCACATTCACAAAAAATTGCCATGTTAAAAATATAATGAATTACCAAATATGTCTATCCCACCCTAAAGGATATTTTTTAAACTATTAGACAGGAAATAAACAGTGCAGAACATCAAACTGGTGCATGTTCAAAGTTTTTTCAGATAAATAAGATTTTACAAAAATAGAATATAATAATAATATTTATTTGTAACTTTTTCATGTCACACCACAGGACACTTCCATTACAACATTACATTTTTATATCCTTTTTTAATACACAGGAATGGAGAGACTTTGTTGGCCCTATACACCAAAGGCGTAACGGGTACTAAGTATATATATATATATATATATAATATATATATATTATATATATATATATATATATATATATATATATAATAACACACTATATAATATACATATATATACATATATATTATATATATGTATATGTGTGTGTGTGTATATATATATTATAATATATATATATATACACATACATACATACATACATACATACATACATATATATATATTTTTTTTTTTTTTGTTTTTTGTTTTTTTGTTTTGATAAATCCCATTTAAACGTGTAATTTTAGTAAAGAATGTGTACATCATTTACTTTATGCCAACAGCTTTATTAATACTCTCTGAATAAAAGTGTTACAGCCACACTGCGTGACATTTTAGTGTTTTTTGTTAAAAATGCAAAGAAACAAAACACAACTTCTTTCTGAAACAATGTGTACTGCATGCCAGAGAATGTTTTGAGCACGATTGAGATGAATTTTGAGGGAAGAAAAACTTTACTAGTATTTTTAATATTATTTATTTTAAATCTCTGCATGTATTAATTGTGAATGAAGGGCTGTATGTAGCTGAAAATGTGAATTTCCTTCAGGATTAATAAAGTATCTATTCATCTATAATCTTCATGGAGACAAGCAGGTGACAGCAGGTGAAGTCAGATCTGTGACCCCACTCACAATAAGAATGCATAACTTTTGAAAGTTACTTTTAACAACATTTTATTTTAAGCAAACCACCCAAATCAAAAAGCTGCATTAAAATAATCTATCAGACTTCACGTTGCCATTATTGTCAAATACTGTCTCACTTTGCCATTATTGTCACATTGCAAGTATAGAACAATCCTTTCTATTAGAGCTCTGTTTAGTAGCAGTAGTAAAAGGATATTTGTCGGCCATGCTTGTCCACGGACAAAGGTTTGCCATGTGGTGACGTCATGCGGTTTCTGTCTCTGTAAACTCTGTCCACCAGGCCATGATGCCGCGTCCCTCTGCCAGTGTCCGCCTGAGCAAAGCACAACGATATCATATTAACATCAGTTAACAGCAGTTTTCATTATTTCAGATCATGTTCAAAATTAGCACATAAAGGCTCCAAGTTAGTGATTTGGAACTTCTGTTCCAGGTGTATGTTATGCATCTCCATATTGTTTAATAGAAAAAAAATTACGAAAAAGACTAAGGAGCACTCCAGAGTCCAGAGACCTGTTCCTGGATTAGAGGGTTAGTGAGGTAACTTCGGGTTTAACCCTGATTTGGTGGCGCTACAAACCTGGATCACTTTCTATCGGGCAGATTTGTGTGTGATGACTGAACTCATAACCTGCTCCAGACAAGGTTATGATAAGATAAGAAGACAACTCTTTGACCAATCAGAGATGAGTCTCCAGCATTATATCAATGCACACAGATTTATAAAGAGGAGGAATATTTAAATACACTTAGCTCATGATTCCTGGATGGAATAATGGCCCAATTATCTTTAATCATACTGACATTACACTAACTACAAGCTATAATATGAAAAGATTTGTAATCGTGCACATTTTTGAGTGCGGCTTAACACTTTACACTTCCATGGCGCTGTATCATAGTCATTCATGACTTTAGCATATTTGCGCTTTAGTCTGTTATATCGATGAATGATATTCAAATGACTTCTTCTTGCTCTTGCACTGTGACTCCACAGTCCTCTTTCTCATCCACAAATGTACAAAGCGCCATTGTGTGCAGGTTTTTTGAAAAACAAAATAGTCCGTACGCCGCCATTTTGGTTTGCGTTATTTTGACTTCTGCCCAAACCACAATGCTACTCTGTGATTGGCTCCAGTCCCGCCTGTGAGCCCTAAATGCCATGTGATTGGCCTGTTTACCACTGGTGTGAATTGTAAGCAGAACAGCGGGAGCCTAACAAGATGGATTCTCAAGAGTTTGTGAACACACAAAAATCGTGAGAATTCATCTTGCTGGCAAGGTTAGTAGAATGATGAAGGAAAACAACCTTGTCAAACAGTAAATTACTATTGCTGATATAAACATTCCTGATATAAAATAGCTCCCACAATTGCTGTCTGTTTTTGTTGATGAGCATATGGTTCGATGGTACTCTCTTCTCATTAGACTTTTATGGATGTTGGACCAGTGTAGCAGGATATGGTCGCAGCTGCACACATGTACACAGCTTGTCTACATGTAACAGCTGTAGAGGCTCATATCCAACAGAAATATTTATTTAGGCATCCAGACCAATCCCTAAAGCTTCCCTCTATAATCCTCACTGTTTACTTTAGCCATTATTTAACTGTTAAAACAAATTCACCATTGTTCTTTGGCCACTCCAGCTCCACCCAAAAGCCCAATGGAAAAGAAAAACAACAGGGAAAATAACTCTTTTTGTAATTTGTTTGAATAATTTAAAATGCTTGTACTCTTTAACTCCATTCAGTATTGTAAAGCAGCCATTTGTGGGGGGGGGGAATTAGACTGAATAGACTTGAATATTCCCCACACAATTTTAAAGGGGCATTTTGTTAGATAGATAAGGCAGCAACTGGTGTGAGAACCATGTGGAAACAAATCCTGTGACCGTTCTTTTCTCTGTCATTTAAAATATCAGAGTGAGAGAAGGAACCAATTGGTTCACTCATGGTTCAGAATTGCAAAGTTTCCATTATGTGTTAAAAAAACAACAAGAAAAAACAGTGTATATATTTACTAAATGGACAACCTTTTTACATGGGTATTATAGTCCCTTGTAGTCTATCAGGCCCCAACTAAATGTGCTGACAACAAGGAAAATATAATATACTTATTGACAGGGGTGTTGCTAGGATCCAGGGCTCAGTCCAGGCCGTTAAACGTATTTTTAATATGTGTGTTTCTGATTTAAAAGAAAATGTAAAGGAAATTTTGAAAAGAGCAGACAACATTTCCTGCATTCTGGTTTATGTAGAAAAAGATTCAGTTGTAGTCATCTGGACTCTGTTTTAGAAAAACGATACGTTTCGACTCTCATCCAAGAGTCATTCTCAATCTGTGAAACCATTATAAACAACTGGTAGGTTGAATCTTAAACCTCCATTACAATTTCTTAACTCTTCTTTCAAACCATCTTTTCTCATCTAATCATTTCAATCAGTTGAATCCTCTTATAGTAGAGGTGACGTCTGTATTCTGGTGAATTTTAGATGCACTATTTTACCAGGCCATTGCCCATTCACTTGGTTGCATGATGTCATTTTATTTTATGTGTTTTTTAATTTTTATTCTAGTGCCCCCACCCCTCTGCCCCCCCAATCCTGGCCCTTGAGTTTGGCTGCGCAGCCCCAGCACACCTCTTCCCTACGTCTTCGCTCTCCTCATCTCTGGACTGCTAAACTTATGTATTATGTTGTAGGTAAATTTATAATGTTTGTGTTAAGTTTTGTAAGAATGAGCTCTTTTGTGTCTTTCTCCGTGAATATGAGGCCGAGTGTTGCCAAATAAACATAATTTTGTAGTTTACATCAACAGAACAAGGCTGTGCAGTCAGTTGACTCTGAGCCGTGCATGTTATTTCAGCCCACTGCTGCTGCCTGCGCACATGTGAGAGAAAACAGAAAGAAGAGGGCTAACTCCTCAAAGAAAGTGACCAAGGGGAAAGAGGAGAATGAATGATTGTGCAGGTCTAAACTGAGAGAAAGCACATATGAATCATGGGGATCGTAGAGTTATGCTTCAGTAATGAGTTTGTAGTCGGTACACGCAGACCCAGCCACATTTCTCCTGGGTATACGGCGTATATGGGTTTGGGCCGGGTCGGGCCTAAATTCTATCTTTTTACACAGGCTCGGGCAGGGCTCGAGGCTGGCGTGATAAATTTAGCAGGCATGTCAAAAGTGTGTGTGCGTGTCCCATTCGTGTGCAATTTGCTTCGCGTGTGTCCCGTGCGTGTGTCCCGTGCGTGTGTCCCGTGCGTGTGTCCCGTGCGTGTGTCCCGTGCGTGTGTCCCGTGCGTTGTCCCGTTCGTATGCTGTTTGCTCGTATGTGTGTTTGTTCGTGTGCGGTCGGCTGCGTGCGTGTGTGCGGTTGGCTGCGCGTGTGCACCGTTCGCAGCATGCGCATTTCAACAATGTCTGGCTCTGAAGGGGTTCGGGCTTTAAAAGCTGTAAGCTTGTCTGGCTCAGGTTGAATTCTGTCAGGCTTCGGGCCAGTCTTGCATGCTTTTTATGGCCTGATTACAGCTCTAGTTCAAAACGTAGGCCTGTGATAATAGACTACATCCATTATATTCATCTGCTCAGACACTGCTCAGAGCTCTGCTCAGAGCTCTCCACTGACCTGCGCTGTCCTCCAGAGAGAGGACATGCTCTCGCTCTCACACACGTATACACAGGCACACACTGCTCTGTGTGTCACCGCTGTTTCCTGTAGAGCCGACGCTCTGGCTCAATCTGAAGGTGCGGCTGGGGCTCGAGGTGTTTAGGTCAGACAGTCTGCTCAGCAGCCACGTTAGTCCTGAAGCTGCAGGTCTCTTCTACAGCTGGGTTAAGAGGGCAGGGGCAGTTTGGATTCGGGGCTAAACCGAAGACATTCTGGGCTTCAGCGACACCTATTCTTATCGATACCAAGTCTGGGTATGGTCTTACATTTGGATAGTTCTATTTTGGCTCGTGGCTTAACAGGAACCAAAGATTCACCTCTGAGTTTGTTCTCAGAGAAGGACTATACAACAATGTGTCACTCCAAAAAAAACAACTTATAACATGATTATTATTATGAGATCATATTTGAAATAGGCTGGATTAAGATGGTAAATATTTAACTAATACATTTTAAAGTAGAAGTGTGAAAGGAGCTTGACATTAAAACAATTTTAAGATTTAACTCACGGTTTCTGCACAATTATAAGTAGAATAAATATGTAGTCTTTCATCATTTTTCAGAAATATACAAGTATAAATATTCCCACATTGTTGGTTGATAGCAAATCCTCCTATTGTGGACCTGGTTAAAAGTTACCTGAAACGGCACATCTCCGGCATTCTTTCCGATCTGGTTGACATTTGGCAGGGAGCCTCCATAATACGGGCCCCGGTTTGGCCCCAGCTGTAGGTACTGAGCCTTCTGCAACTGTCAACACACAACACATAAAAGTCACGTACAAATAATAAATGCTATTTTACAAGCTGATTGGATTTCACTTCCATACACTAATAATGCTTTGTTTCAGCTAAGGAAAATTGCATGTCTAAATAATTTTTTTATTCAAGGCACAAAAAAATAATGTAAAAAAAAATAATAATACAAAAAACTTAGGGAGTGAGGCATTCTGAAATAGCAGCACAGCTATTATTGACATGACACTAATTTATACACGTGGTGGTGTGAAAATAGTCACAAAAGTTGAGCAGACAATGTTAAGTAATTAAGTTAATTAAGCGTAAGCATGCTGCTGCTCGGAGCTATGGTCGCAAAGGTCTCAGGTGCCTGTCGCGGCGGCAACCCCCGAACCCGGTGGTGGACATCGGCAGTAAAGGATGCCGTCAGGCGGAAGAAGGAGGCCTATCAGGCCTCTTTGGCGTGTGGGACTCCTGAGGCCGTTGACGGGTATCGGCGGGCCAGGCGTGCCGCAGCTCGTGCTGTCACAGAGGCCCGAGTTTGGGAGGAGTTCGGGGAGGCCATGGAGGACTATCGGTCGGCCTCAAAGAAATTCTGGCAAACCGTCCGGCGCCTCAGGAGGGGGAAGCAGTGTTCCACCAACACCGTTTACAATGCGGGTGGGGACCTGCTGACCTCGACTGGGGATGTCGTCGGACGGTGGAAGGAGTACTTTGAGGACCTCCTAAATCCCACTGTCACGTCTTCCGAAGAGGAAGTAGAGACTGGGGACTCGGAGACTGACTCATCTATCACACCCAAGCCGAAGTCACTGAAGTTGTTGGCAAACTCCTCGGTGGCAGCGCTCCAGGGGTGGATGAGATACGCCCCAAGTACCTAAAGTCTCTGGATGTTGCAGGACTGTCTTGGTTGACACGTCTCTGCAACATCGCGTAGCGGTCAGGGACGGTGCCTCTGGACTGGCAGACTCGGGTGGTGGTCCCTCTGTTCAAGAAGGGGGACCGGAGGGTGTGTTCCAACTATAGAGGGATCACACTCCTCAGCCTCCCTGGTAAGGTCTATTCCAGGGTACTGGAGAGGAGAATCCGACCGATAGTCGAACCTCGGATTCAGGAGGAGCAGAGTGGTTTTTCGTCCTGGCCGTGGAACACTGGACCAGCTCTATACTCTCCATCGGGTGCTCGAGGGTTCATGGGAGTTTGCCCAACCTGTCCACATGTGCTTTGTGGATCTGAAGAAGGCTTTCGACCGTGTCCCACGGGGTGCCCTTTGGGGGTGCTGAGGGAGTACGGGGTCCGGGGCCCATTGCTCAGGGCTGTCCGGTCCCTGTATGACCGGAGCAGGAGCTGTGTTCGCATTGCCGGCAGTAAGTCAGACCTGTTCCCAGTGTGTGTTAGGCTCCGCCAGGGCTGCCCTTTGTCACCGGTTCTGTTCATTGTTTTTTATGGACAGAATTTCTAGGCGCAGTCAGGGGTCGGAGGGGGTCCGGTTTGGGGAACACAGGATCTCATCTCTGCTGTTTGCAGATGATGTTGTCCTGATGGCTCCATGGAGGAGTTCAAGTATCTCGGGGTCTTGTTCACGAGTGAGGGAAGGATGGAGCGTGAGATTGACAGGCGGATCGGTGCAGCGTCCGCAGTGATGCGGTCGCTGCATCGGACCGTTGTGGTAAAGAAGGAGCTGAGTCGAAAGACAAAGCTACGTTCCTACCCTCACCTATGGTCATGAGCTTTGGGTAGTGACAGAAAGGACAAGATCGTGGATACAAGCGGTCGAAATGAGTTTCCTCCGCAGGGTGGCTGGGCGCTCCCTTAGAGATAGGGTGAGGAGCTCAGTCACACGGGAGGAGCTCGGAGTAGAGCCGCTGCTCCTCCACGTCGAGAGGAGCCAGCTGAGGTGGCTCGGGCATCTGTTCCGGATGCCTCCTGGGCGCCTCCCTAGGGAGGTGTTTCGGGCATGTCCAGCACCACGGGAGGAGGCCCCGGGGAAGACCCAGGACACGCTGGAGGGACTATGTTTCTCGGCTGGCCTGGGAACGCCTCGGGATCCTCCCGGAGGAGTTGGAGGAAGTGGCTGGAAATAAGGAAGTCTGGGAGTCCCTGCTTAGACTGCTGCCCCCGCGACCCGGCCCCGGATAAAGCGGAAGAAGATGGATGGATGGATGGAAGAGTAAGCATTTTTATCAGTTTAGAAGGGGGAAACCTGACCACCAGAAATTGAGAAAAAAAGAAAAACCTACTTATATTTTTGAGGTGCAACCTTTTAAACATATTGCTTATTTTGTTTTCCACTGTAGCCCCTCGAGGCAACTACTGTTGTGATTTTGGGCGTTACAAAAATGAATTGAATTGAAAAACTTTATTCATTCATTTTTAAAGATGTTGATGATGAGACCTATTTAGTTATGTTTGACAGCTGCAACGAGCTGGCCACTGTCCAGGGTGTACCACACCTAAGGCCCAAAGGCACTGGGATAGGCTCCAGTCACCCGCGACCCCTAACGGGAACAAGCAGTAGAAAATGAATTAATTAATGAATGAATGACAGCTGAATTAACAGGTTGCTTTTCTAGTCCAACAGTAAAATAATCTTATGATATGATGCTAAATTGATGGCCATTTGTGATTTGTATTTTCATAAACAAACTCCCCAAGGCTTTGTGACAATGTCAATGTTTCAAAACGCTCTCAAGTCTCATTTCCAATTTACAAAGTCATAACCGTTCTATTAGATTTCCTCATGCGAACCCCACAGGCACAGGGCTAAATCTAATCAAGACTACAATTACCAGCCAGTCCAGAGACCACCCCCAACCTGCACTGTCCAAACAATGCACCGACTACAAACTGTTGTAATACAAATTCATTAAAGATCCAATATTCTACTAAATTAGAATGAGTGTGAGTATACATGTGACAAAAGATTTATGTTGACAATATGAAATGATTTGAACATTTGTGTTTCTTGCACCATTCATTCAGATAGGATTTAGAATACTTTGTCCATCCTTTAAATTATAAATCAGATGTTACTTCCAGGCAGTTATTCTTACTTAAGTAGTAGTTTTCCTATATACTTTTTTGCTCTTACTTACTTTGCACTTCTGAGTGATATTATTTTGAAGTAACGGTAAATTTACTTGCTGTCGATTACATACTTTTGGCTACTCTTCAGACCTCTGTACTTACATGTTTTTGTCCGCTGGTCAGGAGGCGCCGTTTCGTGCCGGCTGTTTTAAAAACATCTGACTAAAGCCGTGCAGTGCATTATGGGATATACAAGTCCGCGAAGTGTGCTAAAACGTGGCCTTCGTTCACAGCCGATCTCCATGGAAACGCAGACCACATTTGACAGCCGCATTCGTGAGCTGCATGAAATGGGACAGCCTTGTTGTGCAGGAAGTGACGCAATCAGCCTTCAAATGTAGCCTTCGGAGCATGAGGACCCGGAATTGAGAGAAGCATATGGCTTGTGGTCATTGGTGCATGTAGGGATGTCACGATTAACCAGTTTTTCAATCATCGCGATTATTTATGGCCACGATAGGTTATTCGTTGGATTTTTGGAATCTGTTAACCACAGTTATGTCTCCAAGCGCAAAGCGAGTCACGGAAGCGTGCGCACACTCGCAGCCCAGAATGTCAATAAGACTGGATAAACTCGCTAAAAGACCGGTCCGTTACACACGGGGGTCCACACTCAGCGTGAGTAGTTTTTTTGTATGCTGCTGCTTCTTGCGTTTAGTCGGGACAGAGTGAGGGGCTCCACCGCTGACAGCGCGAGAGCGCAAAGCGGCTGCTCAGCGCGAGCCGAAAGTGGAGCCACAAGCTCAAAGGAGAGAGAGAGAGAGAGACAGAGGAGGAGAAAAGGAGTAGTTCCAAGGCATAATCTTACTTATAAACACTTTTTTAGTCTTCACAAATATGTTGTTGGCGTGAGCCAAAGGAAAGTTTCAAGCCCTTCCTCAGAGCGTTACCATGGAGCTCATCTCACTAATAAATAATATAATGCTTAAAAGAGCTGCAATGAGGGGCCAATAAGCATACATTTACATTATTTAATCCATTATATTATATTTTTAAATGAATATACTGTATTAAAGGGTAGGGAAGTCAACATTTTCCTCTCACAGGAATATTTGCAAGTGTAAACATAAAAAACAAAACAATATAAATGTTTCCTTTCTTTTTGCTGATAATGGTGACTAATCGTAAAATCGTGATATTTCTCCTCATGATAATCGGGACTCTAAAATTAACATTGTGACATCCCTAAGTGCATGACGCATTACTTCCTGAATAGAGCCCTGATTACTTCCCGAATAGGAGCTAGCACCTCCCACTGTGTGATGAGACGTGAACCACGTGATCTGGCTGAGAGCAAAGCTAGGTTAAACCTATCTTTGAGCATTTCAAAAATGTAAAGCTTATGTTGTGAAAATAGAGAACTGAGCAAGAGCAGTTTAATTACTCAAAAAAAGCATTGGGATATTTCTTCTTGGGCCCAGAGGAGCAGCCACTAATCAATCTGGTTCGCGGACAGAAGTGGAGTGACTTATACAGATAATATAATCGATCCATGGATTTCTTTCCCCATGTACTCAAAGTCAAATATTTCTTGCACCAGTACAGAGATATTGTAAAAAGCAGCTAAGGTGGAAAATGAGACTGTTGTGTGCTGTATGCATCTGATAATAATGCATTTTAATCTTCACAAAGTAGGAAGTGCGCTGTTAGCATGCTAATGTTTGTTAGCTTTAGCTCCAGCTAACACTGCGATTTCAAGTGCTCTGTGACATCACACAGCACTGCCCTGATTACAGCAGGTGCTTCTAATAACAAACAGTTTGAGGTGGAACGTGTTAGTCCAATCACTCTCCAGACTCCTCCTCCCCCCCTCACTCTCCCCTTTAGTCCTTCTTAGGGTTGGGTACCAAAACATCGTTCCTCTGGCACCAATCTTAAAGGTCCTATAGGTACTGGTGCGCGTAAAATAACCTTTGTTCAATTAAATGTCCATGTCAATGTGTCAATAATTACACAAAACTAGCAGTGATTGCAGCACAGACAAATCACAAAAAGGTATGTGCATGAGGTTATCACAACACGAGCAAAGCATGATTGTCACAAAAGCACCCAAAAGTGAAAATTAAGCATGTGATAAGTGCACAGCTGACTCTCAACTGAGTCCAGTCTGGTTAATTTGTCTGCTTTTGATTTACTGTATAACTGAAAAGACATCCTACAACTTAAAACCTCTGAACTCAGTTTTTCATTCAGCATTAAGGATAATTACAGGAGAAGGATACAGAACTCACCACTGTGAATTACATTCTAAAGTAGTATGGCAATCATTGGATGCAAGAAGAGAACAGCACTTCTTTTTGTTTGTTTACAAGGCTCATAGTGGTATTTTGCCTGATTATTTAACATGTTTGCTGAACATCAGATCAGGTATTCATCGATTTAAGATCTCAGGACATTTTTATTTACAGTCACGCTGTATCCACACAGAATTGGGGAAAAAAGGCTTTCAGCTACTTTGCTCAATATCTATGATCGAAAACACAGGCATCTTTCCCTGTATAATAAAAATAATACAGGTTAGTTTTAAAATAGGATTTGATTTTGATGACTCAATAAACTGACTTGTTTAAAGTGGTAACTTTTACTTCCATTCCGTACACTTACATGTGAAAAAAAGTACACACATCATATGAACAGACGGTATCTTCCAAAACTCGCATTACCAACAAAACCTCCTACATGGGAAAACAAAACTTAACTCCACTTTTTTATTTTAAGAAAAGTGCTTTAAGAATACAGCTTGTAAACATTACTTTTCAAGAACATATAAACAAGGAAATGCAAGATTTAGCTAAACGCAACAGAAGCAAAGTTCATTCAGATTTTAGTGCGCAAACACCTTCACTTAGTGCCTTCAAAAGTCCAAGTGCTGATGCGCGTTTTTTGGTCAAGCAGTTAGCCAGCAGCTTTTTGGTGGCAGACCGCATGATCTGCTGTATAGTCGCGGAGTGTATGAGTTCCTTCATACTGCTGATCTCAAGGCGCATTCTTTTCTCTGTGACAGATTTTGTGATTTGACTGGATCAAGAAAAGAATGATTGCCTGTAACACACACAATTGGGACAACTTTAGACGAACAGTCTCTGGTGGTGATTTCTGAGTAAAGAGTAAAACTGCACTATCAATCCCATCTGCAAGTGCCAGAGTCTCTCCTGCCAATGTGCTCTGCACGACTCTCTTAACATGTCCATTTTACAGTCTGTCAATGTTGCTTCACGCTGTGTTGCTCTGGTAGGATCAATAGGAATAGTCTGCAGATTTTGAATGTGCCGTATGGTCTTTGATGCACTTGTATCTCACCCTCCACAGAATGAACTTCCATTCCAATGTAGCTGAAGTTATTGTACACTTCCCGTCCAACTTGAAAAGCTGCTTTTAACTGAGGAATCACAGTCCTGGAGACTACATTAGTTCCCTCCAGATAAAGTCATCCACATGAGAAGCAAGGAACCCCTTCACCTTACAACACTGATCGAGCCAGTGAAAGACTGCTGGGTCCACCTTTGACACTTGAACTCCCAACTGTTGCATGATGTTATATCATGGTGATATCAGTACAAAGAAGCATCTGTTAGACCATAAACACATTTCTTTAACTTCCATACAGCTCCTTTGCTGTGTGCTTCCTGTGGTGGATGAACGTAAATGACTCTATCGAATGTTTTACCTTGAAAAAAGGCTTTGATGTCTATGAAGTTCAGGCGCCATTTGTTTTAACTTACAACTGCCATGATCATTTTCAAGGATTCTGCAGCACATGTCGGTGAGTCTTTTGGTAAATCTTGCGTGTTCGGCTCTTCAGACACTCTTGCTACTAATCTAGCTTTAGCACAATCCCTGCACCTGTTTCTTTAAGTGTGCACACTCACCTTGTTGAGACACATTTCTGACCTTCATCTTTGACTTCTTCAAACAAGTCATTCTTCCTCCAGTGGGTGAGTTCTGCATGTTTTGCTGGCACATCAGACCTCATCACTCTCTGTTGGAATCACTTGAACACTGTCCATTATTCCAAGGTTGACTGACCATGATGTGACAACTACTTCCTCTGACTGGCCGAACTGCAAGTTGTACCAGTCTCTGTGTTTTCCAATCGCTTTTCCTGCTTGACTAAGGACTTTTGCGGTTTGGCTTTGACCACTTTCATTGTCAATATATTTAACCACCAGGCGAATTTTTATCTTAAGGCCTTCACAGAAGGAACTAACTTGTGGTGTTTGAGACTGCTCATTACTGCCACTTGTAGCTGGCTCAGCTGCATCATGGGGTTCAATAATCTCAGCATTAAGAGGCTCAATCTCTGCTTGTAGATCTGCTGCTGCTGTGGTGCTGTAGAATTGTCAACTGTTTTTACGTTGGTTTTTATTTTGTCCACTTTAGTTTGAGGTTCAGTCACCTTTCTTAATCTAGACTGATGAACCCGTACTTAGGATCCCCAATGTCTAATAAATACAACAGCCCTTTCAACTCATTACAGTCAACCCTTTTGTAGTAGACTGTCCTCTGTGACATACCTGTCATCAACTAGCCGTAGTTGTTTGCGAGGGGCTCTTCTGAGTCTCTCAGAGCATTCTGCCTCTGTGAAGGCCTTTCTCATAGCATGTAGCATTATAATGTGTTGAACTAACCAGGAGCTCACACTAGTTTCCAGGGCTGGGGGTTTGTCAGTGAGCACAGAGGGGAAGTTTGGATTCTGACCAAGCACTAGTTGGTAGGGGCTGTATCCGTGTAAATTGTGCATAGAGTCCTTTGCCATTAGCACCCAATCTAGCGCTGTTCCCCAGTCACAGTTGTGTCCTTTTTGACTTTCAGCAACATATCTGTGAGAATCTGATTATGCCTTTCTAAAAGTCTGTTGCTCCATGGGCTGTTAGCGGCAGTGGTTTTGATCTCACAGTTAAACTTTTCAGCCATGTCCTTTACTTCCTTCTTATTGAACTCACTGCCATAGTTGCTTCACAGCCTTTGTGGAGGACCATGAACACTGATCCAACAGTGAATGTACTGCTTCACAATCTCTTTGGGGTTCTTTGTTGTGATGATACTCCCAGTGCTGAAGGGAGTGAAGTGGTTAATAGCGTGCAAATACCACACATAGTGGTCGAGTTCATGTAAGTCAATAGCCACAGTTTCATTGTAGGTTGAGGCCATCCGCAGACCAACTATTGGCTTGTGTTTTGGGTTACTGTACCTTGTACATGTTTCACAATTTTTTACAATGCCCTTCAGAATAGTGCTGCTTTCTTTAACTTGAGTGCCTGAGCAGGTGAGTAACATCTGCAACCTGTCAACTCAGGTGTGTCCAAACCGTCTATGCCAGGGGTGTCCAAACTTTTTTCACTGAGGGCCCCATTTTGAAACTTATACAAAGCAGAGGGCCACAGACGACCCGACAATGAAGTGAATCATTCGAAATTTTGCCTTTGACATAGTTTTGATGGGCCTCCACACCTTTAATAAGACTTGGAACATTAATATTACGTTGCTATAACATCAAAATGCTTGAATTTGTCCAATTTTACAGTAAAAATTAGTACTTTTAGTTGTTTGGACCGACTTAGCAGTAAGTTGGAGGGCCAACAAAAATTGGTCTGAGGGCCGCATTTGGCCCCCGGGCCGTAGTTTGGACATGCCTGGTCTATGCAGTTTCCTTAGGATTTTTTCTCTTTCTTTTGTGCTCATGTTCTCTCTAACAATGAGAACCTCGTCTTCACTGAGGCTACTTATTGTCCTGATTGATCTCATCTCTCAAGTTCACACAATAATGTCCAGAAGGTGTCAGTTCAAGTTTAACAGGTTGTTTGAACATTGTTGCTTTATCATGTGCAATGTCTAACATTGCACTTGCTCTTTTCAGTGTTTGCAGGAACAAACTCTGTTTCTATCTACACTGGCTGCGTCGCTTTTTTTGTGGAATGAACAACTTTGCCATAACCAAATCTGAATGGCCTTGCAGTAATTTCCCCAACTATTTTGTGTAACTCACTTTGTGGCAGCCCACTTGTAATCATATTTATGTTTCTTGAAACAGCTTGAAACAATCACGGCTAATGTTTCAAAATTCTGCAGCGCCATCAAACCACCCTGGTGTTTCGGTGCACTTTGTTTTGTCTGGTTTTGTGCGTAAATTGTGTGTTAACGCGCTCTTACATCCTTGAAGAGCTCTTAACCATCAGAACCAAAACTTCTACGGATCTAGTTCGAGACTTTTTTAGCATCTGCAGCGGAATTAGTCCTTTTTTTGGTCAAAAGTGAGATGCCGCAGACGGGGAAAACGAGCCAGTGCGCTCCTGCACCTTAGGAAACGTGGCGCACGGACGGCCTTACCTGGGATTTTCTTCTCTAACGTTCGCTCACTTTCCAACCAACTGGATGAACTGGCGCTGCTAATGAGGCTTTTCTTAATCTCCTGTTTGGTGGAGGACTGTTTTTACATCAACAATGCCTGGTCATCAGATGTGACTGTGATCTCCAAATACTGCTCTCCTGCTCTAGAATATCTTTTCATTAACTGCAAACCATTCTACTCTCAACGTGAGTTCGCCTCATTCATTCTGGGCGCTGTTTACATTCCACTGAGTGCAAACATGTAGGAGGCACAGCGCGCCCTCGTGGACCAGGTTTTGAGTGTGGAGCGGACCTTCCCGGACACCTTGTGTATTATCCCGGGTGATTTTAACAAGGGGAATCTCAGCCATGAACTACCAAAGTACAGAGAGTTTATTAAAGTCCCGAGAGCAGAACACGCTTGACCACTGTTACACAAGAGTCAGCAACGCATATCGCGCAGTGGCCCGAGCTGCTCTGGGCTGTTCAGATCACGCCATGGTTCACCTGATCCCCACGTGCAGACAGAGGCTGAAGCTCTCCAAACCTGTAATGAGGACCTCTAAGAAGTGGACCAATGAGGCAGTGGAGGAGCCACGTGCGTGTTTTGACATTACAGACTGGGAAGTTTTCAGAGCTGCCACAGATAGTTTGGATGAGTACACAGACACTGTGATGTCATACATTCGATTCTGTGAGGACAGCATTATACCATCACACACCAAAGTCACTTTCAATAATGACAAACAAATAAAGGAGGCAGCGCACAGGGCTGCTACAAAGATGCAAAGTATGGATTTAGCAGGGAGGTGTCGAGAGCTAGATCACAATACAATACGCGTCTGAGGAAGCAGTTCTCTGACAACAACCCCGCCTCTGTGTGGAGTGGGCTGCGGCTTTCACCAACAAGCCCAGAGCCCCCCACGCTGCAGACAACCAGAAACTGGCTGAGCAACTCAACTCCTTCTACTCCAGGTTTGTAACTTGCGTTGCCAACAAAACCTTGTACATGGGAAAACATAACAGATTTTACATAGTTATAAGTATGTACTATAATATTGGCCATGATTTAACACTTTTAAAAACTATAGGCACAGAAAAAAGAACAATTCAGACATGAAAAATGAACCATTCAGGTATTGGTATCAAAAAAGAGGTATCGTTAAGGTACAGGTATTAAACAATAAATTAACTATCCAGCCCTAGTCCTCCTGGCACTGCCCAGTTTATCAGCTCTATTTGGAATGTGGTTGTGTGCAGAGTTAAGTCCCCCTTTAAAGTACGTATAATGACTGCATGAGGTACAAAAAGCAGCACGGCCTCTTTCCCACACGTATCTGTTTCACTTAACAACATTTCACAAAATGGGCTTTGTGTCACCATTAGTCAAAAGTACTAAAATACATAATGATAATGGATGATGGACAGCAAACTGTTTATTTTAGGAGACACGTGTTGTCCTTGTGCCTTCATCTAGTGGTACAAAGAATAATTGAGGTTTTAGCTTGCAAACAGTAAAGCATTAAAATTAACAGAAAAATGTTCTCCAAAAGTAGCAACATTTCATCAAGGGTTCAAGTGCAAACATGTCCCTTCTCTACCCCACTGTCCTACACATGAAAAAAAACTTCACATTATTAATACTTTTACATTCCATGAAGTCTGAAGTACAAAGAAAATGACAGCAGACATTTTTTAAACTAACCTTTCTTCTATGTGGTAATACAATTTCCAATCAAACCCTAATTTTCTAATCAAAATGTTATCCTTGATACGAAAAAGATAAATGTTTTTCATAAGATTTCAACCACTAAATGGTTCAATTTAGGACCAGACAAATAGTAATTCAACTACTTTTTTTTAAGGTTCAAGGTTTTTTTTGTTGTAATTATTCATTATTCATAGAAAAGTATGAGTCTTTTGTACATCTATTGTCATAATTTAAAAGATTAGGATAAAATAAGTATCGTCATAACAATAATTTCTTCACATGGACTGTCCTGAACTGGAGCAAAGGATCACGATCGACATGGTTTGCCACAAGTACACAATTTGATCTTACCATTTCATATAATAAACACTGTAATGCCAATATTATCCCTACAGTCCATAAATACTCCAGTTAATTGAGTTATTACAGCAAATGAGATTATAGGGGACAGATGAGCTCCATATTTAGCTCTGTCACATTCCGTGCTAGCCTGGTCTTATAGTGTGGTCATCGGGACTTTCCCAAGCGTTTAGCGGAACATGCTTAAAAAACACAGCAGTGTACACTGGATAAACCTCAAGTCCTCAGGTTCAGCTGTCACTCTCACAGGAGAGTGGTGTACTAAAAGCGTAGAGCTGTCAAACGAGTCCACACTGCTCTGCTCACACTGGGAGCATCAGTCAATAGGTTTGTCCAAGGAGGAGAGGTGTGAAAAAAAAACATTAGCATTATCAGTGTGAACTATTGTAGAGGAAATCCTGTTTCCTCTTTACAACCTCCAGATCACAAATGGTCCTATAGTTTACTTTATTAATCTTAGTCTTGGTATGTTCTGAGGTAGAACACGTCTATTTACATCACTGTAGATCTGCAACAGAAACAAAAAAACAAACTTTGGAGATTTAATGCTAGTCTACTAAATGACCCTCTATTTTTAAAAATGTCAAATGACATTAAGACTTATGTAGAAGAAAACGGCAATGATGAAATTTCTCTACCCATTCTCTGGGATGTAGCTAAAGCAGTTTTGAGGGGCAGGGTAATTGCTGTCCCCTCAGCCAAAAAGAAGGCAGAAAAAACAATTTACAGAACAAATTAAAGCTGTTGGAAGCTAAACATGCAGAAAACAAGGATCCTTAAATGCTACAGTAAATTAAAAAGATATGAGGTTAGATTAATGACCTGGCCTCACAGGAAATAGTTTTTAAAAATGCTCTACACCAAAAAAAGATATCATGAAAATTATTAACTTGGAAGCTTCTAAACAGACAGAGATGACAATTTTTAAAATACGAGACGGGTAAAATAATGCAATTTCAACTACCAACTAGAATCATCGTTTGAATCTTTCAACAAAAATATCAGGAAACAAAGAAGAAAAACAATCTTTTCTGGATACTCTCAATTTACCTGCCATAACTTGAACAGCAAAACAAAAAAATAGGATCTGAAATAACAGTTAATGAAATTGAAAGTGCAATTAAAATAATAAATAAATAACTAAATAAATAAATAAATCTCCAGAGAGTGATGGGTTCACCTCAGAGTGTCTAAAAGACACACTTACTCCTGCTTTTATCAACTTTTATTTGAGCTTGTCTTGACTGCGCCTCATATAAACCAATCTCAATTCTGAATTTGGACTATCATATATATACCTACAATTATGTCGGTGTAATCCCTCATTCGTCTAGGAGTGTTCCATTGTCGAAAAAGATTCAGTTGTAGTCATCTGGACCCTGTTTTAGAAAAACAAAATGTTTCAACTCTCACCCAAGAGTCATTCTCAATCAGTGAAACAAGTCTGAGAACTCCTGTTTTTATCCTACTTTGTGAGAGCCCTGCCCACAGGGCGGGACCTCCTGCTCCATCTCCACCTCACTGTGAGGTGAGGTGGAGATTCTGAGCAGGGAGAAAAGATGGTTTGAAAGAGGAGTTAAGGAGGCCATCTTTGTTAAAAAAGAGAATCCTTCATTAAATCGTAATGGAGGTTTAAGATTCAACCTTCCAGTTGTTTATAATGGTCTGCTGAAACCCTGGAGACGCCCGAGTTCCATTCGGATGCTAAATAGGCACTCAAGGTAAGGCAGGGAACTACAGAACAATAGGCCCATCCCAGTTTCAATGGGCCATTAGCAGAAGGTCCTGCCCTGTGGGCAGGGCTCTCACAGAGTAAGGATAAAAACAGGAGTTCTCAAGACTTGTTTCACTGATTGAGAATGACTCTTGGATGAGAGTTGAAACGTTTTGTTTTTCAAAAACAGAGTCCAGATGACTAACAACTGAATCTTTTTCGACACCTACAATTATGTCCAAAAGAATGGAACAAAATACTTCCCAAATTGAATTCACAATGATAAGACAGGATTTATTAACAAATGACAAACCCACGACAAAATAAGATGATCTTTACACATAATGAACCACATACAAATACAACAAAACAAAGCTGTAACGATAAGTCTGGACGCTGAGAAAGTGTTTAATTCTGTTAGCTGGCCTTATTTATTTAAAGTGCTGGCCAAATTTCAAATAGATGATTTAATAATAAAATACAAATTCTCACTGACTCTGGAAAGAGGGGTGAAGAAGTGCTATGGTTGGTCCCCCCACTTATTCGCTTTGTACTTGGAACCATTGGCCCAATATATTTAGACAGAAAAAAAAACATGGTGAGGCAATTGATAAGATGGAACATAAAATTGCCTGCTACGAAGATGATGTCTGACTGTATTTAACCAAACCAGAAATTTCCATACCTAATGTGATGCACTTCCTTCATGATATTGGTCCAATGACTACATGCAAACTGAATGTACAAAAAAAAAAATGAAATTCTTACAGGGGACCCCCTCTGTACTTTAGAAAAACCTACCCATTTAAATGGCAAAAGGAATCTCTTAAATATTTAGGTGTGGTCCTCCATAAAGAATTGTCAACAATCTATACAAAATATACCCCTCATTTTTACACTATAAAGAAAGATCTTGAAAAGGGGACCATACATAAATCCAAAGTACGTCATAAAGTCAAAGGATTGAAACTATAAAAATGAAAGTTTTGCCCACATTTCTCTATCTATACCAGACGCTCCCAATTCCCATCCCAAACCAGCTGTTTGATTAGTGGAATAAAACAAATTTCAAGATTTAAAACTCTACAACTATCAAAAGAAAAAGGAGGTTGGGGTTTACATTGTCTGAAAAATTACTTTATTTCCGTTCAAATTAGAGTGTTGCTATACTGGTGTGATCTAGAATAAGAAGCGCAATGAAAAAATATTGAGAGTAATGTTGTGGCGGGGGTTACTTTGCAGATGAATCATTTGGAGGAATTGAATAATCCCTGGGTAAAATCTGTTCAACATGGAAGGAGCTAATGAAAACATACAAACTAAACAAAGCTGTTCAAATCTTAAACTGGTTGGTTTATGACCAAGGTTTTGTACCAAATAGTACTGACCCAAGATTCAAGGTCTGATTACAAAAGGTATAAAGGTTTTTCACCAGATAGTAAAAGATAATCACGTGAAAATCTTTAATATGTTGAAATAATCCTTTGGTTTGGAGAAACGGGACATTTATCTAGGTACAGTGTGGAAAACAAGTATTCGAACATTGCGATATTGCAAGTTCTCCCACTTCGAATTTATGGAGGGGTCTGAAATTCTGAAAATCATCGTAGGTGCATTTCCACTGTGAGAGACTTAATCTTAAAAGAGATCAATAATTTGGTTTAGTCTGGTTTTGGTTTAGTCTGGTTTTTGGTTTAGTCTGGTTTTGGTTTAGTCTGGATTTGGTTTAATCTGGATTTGTGCATACAGAGCACCTGTTTTTCTGCCTTTATATAATGTAACATTTCTGTGATCTGCAATCAGACCAGAGAGGGAGAGATGACACTGTTAGGGGCAGTTTTGGCTGTGCACGGCTGAAATAAAGAACTTTTTTTGAGCAAGACAACTTTGTTCTACTTTGCCTTATTTCTCTGTCACTGTTTACTGAAATTGTAAACCCTGCGACGAGCTGGCCCCTGTCCAAGGTGTACCCCACCTAAGGCCCAATGTCACTGGGATAGGCTCCAGTCACCCGCGACTCGTAATGGGAACAAGCAGTAGAAAATGAATGAATGAATGTTTACAGAAATTTCCACAACAGTATCAGTGATGATACGAAAGGTGAGGAATCAGGCCAGAACTACGGAAGGAGCTGGTCAATGACCTGAAGGGAGCTGGGTCCAAAGTTTCAAAGGTTACTATCGGTGAGACACTACGCCGCCATGGTTCAAAATCATGCATTGCACAAAAGGTTCCCCTGCTTAAGTAAGCACATGTTCAGGCCCATCTGAAGTTTGCCAATGACCATGATGATCCAGAAGAGTCATGGGAGAAAGTCATGGGGTCAGATGAGACATCATTTTGGTGTAAACTCCACTCACCGTGTTTGGAGGAAGAAGAAGGATGAGTACCATCCCAAGAACACCATCCCTACTGTGAAGCATGGGGGTGGAAACAGCATTCTTTAGGGGTGCTTTTCTGCACAGGGGACAGGACGACTGCACTGTATTAAGGAGAGAATGACGGGGGCCAGGTATCGCGGGATTTTGGGCAGCAACCTCTTCCCTCAGTCAGAGCATTGAAGATGAGTCGTGGCAGGGTCTTCCAACATGACAATGACTCAAAGCACACAGCCATGATAACCAAGGAGTGGCTCCGTATGAAGCATGTCAAGGTTCTGGAGTGGCCTAGCCAAACCTGACAGATCTAGAGAAGATCTGTGTGGAGGAGTGGGCCAAAATCCCTGCTGAAGTGTGTGCAAACCTGGTCAAGAACTACATGAAACGTTTGACCTCTGTAATTGTAAACAAAGGCTTCTGTACCAAATATTAACACTAATTTTCTCAGGTGTTCAAAATACGTATTTGCAGCAATAACAAACAAATAAATTATTTAAAAAATTCATACAATGTGGATTCCAGGTTTTGGTTTTTAGATTCTGTCTCTCACAGTGGAAATGCACCTACGATGAACATTCAGACCGCTCCGTAAGTGTTCAAATATTTTTTTCCTCACTGCATTTACAAATAAGGAGTTGTTATAACCAAGAAATTGAACAAAGTAATGAACATTATAACCCTCTGATGGATTTTTTTTTTTTAAATCAAGGCTTAAGGAGAATAATATCTAAATAAATTATATCAATGCATTGTTGATCTGGACAACTACATTCTACGATATATATATATTGATATATAATATGGATATAGTATATATATATAAACAAATAGGAAAAAGAAGGTAACCTTGTTTTGACAGACAAAGAGTGGGAAAATATATGTAAATCCCAGTGGAGGACCACAAAATCATATGGCTGGAGGGACTTTAGCTTGAAAAATTTGTGTTACGAAAATGTTTTTCCATAACACCATGTCAAAGTGATCATTATTCACACAGAAATGCTAACTCCCTCAAGGAAAACTCCTGCCATGGACACAATAAATACCTGTAAAACATACTTTTGGCAGCAGGAAAAAAGGCCATCACAAAGAAATGGCTGACACAAACCTCACCAATGACTAAAGACTGGACTGACACAGTAACAGACATTAAATAAATTGAAAAAAATGACATTCAGACTTAATTTGAAAATGGGCATCTTCAATAGACTTTGAACTAAATGGGACTTGTATGTAGGACATAAATAATTGTATTTATGTTTTGTCATACTGCGCCATTTGTGATAATGTTATTATGTATTATGTATTATGTATTATTATTATTATTATTTGGTCGTGTTCTTTGTTTTGTGTTTGTTTATATTTCAAAAACTGAAAGAATTAAAAATAAAAAAGGACCATACCTCTGGAAGCAGGGGAAAATGCGATCGTGCAAAAATTTCATGACACAAACTGCGACTTAATTTGAAAATTGACAAATTCGAGTTTATATCGAGATAGTCCTACTTTTTTGTTGTTGTCGATTTTTTGGCCCATAGGCTTTATTGGACAAGACAGTGCATGGGGATTAGGTTCGTTATAACCCCATGTCAAAGTGCCCATTACTCACAGGGAAAGGCAGACTGTTGGAGAGGCTGTGGCAGCCAGGAGGCAAATCACTATATTGTGTTTTGGGATTGGCCTGTTATTCACAAGTATTGGACTGAGATCAACAAAGCCTTACAGACAATGTATGACATCACCATCCCAATGGATTTCAGAACTCTGTATTTGGGACTCAGGACTCCTGCCATGCACACAGTTATCTCTGGAACATCCTCCTGGCAGCAGCAAAAAAGGCCCTCACAAAAAAATGTATGACACAAAATGCACCGACAATCAAGTACTGGACTAATATTATAATGGACATTCGTAGCATGGAAAAAATTACATTCAGACTTAATTTGAAAATGGATACATTTGACAGACTTTGGACTAAAAGGGACAATTTCATTAGGTTTTGTGTGCCATGATTTTCTCTACTTTTGTTTCTCTCTTTTATTATTTGCTGGATGTCTACTGTTTTTTATTTTATGTCTGTTTTTTCTTTCGCTGAGTTTGTTTATGTGCCGTTAATTATTATAATTTTTTTCATCTATTAAATATTTTAAAAAAGAAATGGGGATGAGGTGCTGTTCATCGTCGAGTACATAGCACACATGTCGGCCTGCTGCAGCATCGTTTGAATCTGTCTCAACAATATGCTGCCTGTCTCATCCCTATTTCATACTGCCCACCGCATAAAGCCTATGGGCCAAAAAAATTATAATAATAAAATAAAATAATGGGAATGAGACCTGGGTGGTACATTCAGCATATTGTCAAAACTGAACTGAAACTCACAACGCACATGGAGCCTGGAATATATGTTATCACCTCACCTCTACTTAAAATGTTAAAGGTTTAAAAGTAGGAGTGCACCAATATACCAGCCCAGTATCTGTACTGGATGATATTCAAGTCAGTGAGTAATATCGGCATCAGCCAAAAGCACCGAAAGGGCCATTTCTTTTCTTGCGTGTTCGCATTTCGCAATTTGCAAAGTCTACAAATATTTAGGTCTTTGACAAACAACAAAATATCCTATCTGCAAAACCTGCTAAGCCTTTAGTTTAGACCTCTACAAACATGTTCTGAAATACATGTGAAATCTGCGCAAACCTGAATTTAAAGCCTTCTGCACACTAGAAGATTTTTGGCCCGATTTTAAGACCGATTTGCCTTTGATGACAACAGAGAGGTGTGGCCCGGGAACTGATTCTTGTAAGAGATTATTTGTCATGACACTCCTCATGTCTGTGGGGTCAGTACAATTCTGTCATGACAACGGTATTTGTCAAATCATAAGGTTCCAACATGTGACACGAGGAACTTTACAACAGCCAATCCGAGAAGCTATACAGCTTGTGCTCTACATCCAAGTAACAGCTCTTTAAATGTAAATAATATCAGACAAAACCAAATGTAGTCGTACATTTTTTTTCATTTAATCAAGCTACAATGAGTCAGTGTAACCAGCTCTTTACCGCCAGTGAATATTGTGCTCTCTTGTGGCTTTTACAAACAGATTTAATCCACACGCATTTCATCATTTTCTTTTATTTTCTCTCTAAAAAGAGCACATGTAAAGGTAGTGCACACTCGCCTCGTATCCTCATGTAGTCGTTTTCATTAAACCCTGTTGGATCACGTGACACTTGCGCTCTCCTCCACTTGTAGAAAGTCTCCACTGAACCTGGAACCTTGTCCTTCATGCAAGACAAACAATCGTTGCAAAATGTCTGTGGGCTGCACTTTTTTGACTTGTCTTAAAATCGCAGATTTTAAAATCCTCTAGTGTGCAGCCGGCTTTGCTGTTAATAATTAAAACCGCTTTCGTGGTCCCCCAGAGCCTTGGACCCCAGTGAAGCTGCACTGTCTGAACTGCCTGATATTACTACAGTCCCCTGAGTAGACACACTACTAATGCAGGATTACTGAAACAAACAAAACACATCTCATATTTATCCAAGTTATGGCTTGTGGGTTAATCTGCCATGTGCAAAACAAATTCACACTCTTGTGTTCTATTACATAAGACGCCAACTTCATTTGTTTCTTGAACTAAACTGTCAGCTTTTCATTTAGCACACGAGGTCATTCTGACGACAATCACATTTCTGTTGCAGTCAGTCGTCTAAAAGGTGGTCAGTCCTCAAGTCAGCTCTATATGATCCCAGGATAAATAAAGAATACAACAACAAAGTCAGGATGAATAGAGAACTAGACGACATGTGTCATCCTAAACAAACATGGCTTATACTCTACCTAGAGAGCCAAAAGCTTCAGAGAATATAGGATAAACTTGTCTGACACCAACCTTGCTTACATTGCATTGAATTAACAGTGGAACTTCAAGTCTATAAGACAGGTTCCCTGTTTTTCTAATTATGACTTAGTTTGGCAGGATAGCACCTGTGGTAAATATTTATCATAGTTTTACTTCCGTTAAGTTGCAGTTCATGAAGATATTTTGAAAAAAAAAGTTTAAAATTATAGGATGTGCTGAGTTCTAAAACAGAATCCCTTTGTAATATCACAATATGCGACGTGCCATAGACTATTTACACTTAACTGACACATTTTTCCGATAGTTTAATGAAATTCATTCATTCAATGAAATAAAGGTGTTATATGGTATTATTGCTTGTCAAATCGAAACTATTGTGTAATTTATATGGATTTTAACTTGTTTAAAGTTTGGTTGCTAGGTAACAGTTGTGGTATTACCTCTACCTATGTCATATTTGCTGCCCATGTCCAACCAGGAAGTACAATTATAAACTTTACAAAAATTGTTAAACTGGGGACAAATAGGACAAATGTTTAATAAAATCTGAAATATAATTGTGTTCTCTACGTTTTTGTGAAATGTGTTCTCTAACCTGTCATATAGTCTTTAAGAATGTAGAATTAGCATTGTTGTGTCCTTGGGCAAGACACTATTGGGTCTGTATGGCGGGGTGAATATGAACTGTGCAAAGGCGATCAATAAAGTAGTTCATTGGAATAAAGTCGAAACTCATGCTTTGCTTGGTTAAACTGGTAATATAATAATAATAATAATTTAAAAAAAAAAACCGTCTAATCATGTCAATAATGATGTAATAAAGTAGGTGTAAAGCAGTAGAGCAGCGCAGCCCGTGTAGCCCGTAACTGTGGCCCTGGTGGATTAGAAGGTGCAGAGGAGCTGTGTCCAAATCCAAACTGCTCCGCGAAGCACACTTGTCCGCGCTGTCAGAGCCACGCACGCCCCTTTCCTTCTCCACATTTGAGTCTGGAGCTGGACCCTGGTCTCCGCGGAGCAGTGGCCGTGTGTGTGTGTGTGTGTGTCGGCTGTTGGCTGTCACAGAGCGGACAGAAGGCTCCTCCAGCTGGCAGGACGAGTCGTTTGTTATTGTTTACCTCCTCGTCAGGCTCGGGCTCGGCGGTGCGGAGCCTGTCATGTCGGGAGAGAAAGCTGCACGCACGGCGCTAAGCTCGTGCTGTGGCGAGACTCACCCGGGCCTGGCGCGTGATGCTCAGGTCCTTCATCACCTCCTCGAATGCCGCCGTCTCCTCCGCCTGCTTCTGGTTGTGTAGGGCGATTTTCTCGCTGAATTTCCGCGGATTGTTCGAAGTCGCCATGTTTCGCCGCTCTGCTCGGTTTTGCTTCAGTGGACGCTGTAAAGGCGCGTGCTGTACGCATGGTTCACTTCCGATTTGAGCAGTGTTGACAAAGTAAAATAGATAGGCCTGTATCTTTTTATTTTGTTTGTAAGTTTTATTATGCTGCAATTAGAGTATTTTACTATTTTACTGTCCGATACAAATCCCTATTTACCAGCAATTTAATTATTTTTGTATTTGTGTGTGGGTGTGGGTGTGTGTGTTTGCCCGCGTGTGTGTGTGTGTGTGTGTGTGTGTGCGTGCGTGTGTGTGTAAAGTTAGTTAGTCAGTTGGGTTGTGACTTAAATTGTTGAACAATGTATTTAAAACAGATGCAAACTCTATTTTTTTTTACAGCAAAAAATAAAATATAATTCATATTTAGACTTATATTGTCTCACCCATTTCTTGCATTATCAACGAAGACATATCTCTTAATTTGAAAATCAGAGTGTTGCTTCCTGTGTGCCTTGCACATGCTGGACCAAAGCTGTGCGTGTTCACGACGCAGCGCGGGCGTGAGGTGGAGGCGCACATCTGGACTGCAACAACCGCATTCAACTTGTGTCCAGGGCTCATTATACTCAGCGACAGAAAACTCCCTCAAACTTTCTAACTGTAGTCCTCCTGTGATATTACATCTTCATCAGCTTATTCCAATTAGACCTGGGTTAGCGACCTCAGGAAATTTCTAAGCAACTTTGGGCCATAGGGGTTGAGACGGAAGCACAAACAAAAATAGATTATAAAACACAGGAAATTGTCTGATCCTAATGCTAATGCAAAATGTAGCATTTTATTAAGGATCAGCTTCCTGTTTTCTAGGTGATAATTTTGAAGACTTTTGCTCATTCAAAAGATACAATATTTTGAATTGTTGATTGCCATGGCAACGGTAATGGATTTTCATCACTCTGAAACCCATGGACACGCCAATGTTTTGTATGTAAAACAGTGCACTTGCATTTGAGCTTGCCCCAACCAGGTGGAGCTCTAGAGCCATGCAGGGGCCGCAGCAGAAAGACTTGTTTTCCCAGAGACAAAAAGCCTGAAGAAATCTAATTGATGTCTTTAGTGAATCTTTACAGCACCTGTAGGCTACATCCTCCATTGTAAATTGGTGTATCTGGATTGAGGATTTCCATGGCAACGCACCACAATTCTATTGAGGTGGAGGGAAAATCTCTCAGAATGCTAAATGATTCAATTGGTTCACATTATAAAATTTGATGGTGACATAAGGGGCAAGATTCTCTATTTTTTAAGGAAATATAAAAACTTATGATAAAAAAATTTCCAACACATACCGTATATAATATGAATTGGCTTTGTGGCAACAGAGAAGACATTGCGCTTTGTCAGTTTTTGTTTCATGAGGATTACAGAGGTCTGAACAATAAACCAGGTCGACAAATCTGCAATCCGACAGTTAAACAGCAAATTCCACTTCAGAATTCTGACATGTTTCATCTCAGTTTGAAACTATGGGGATTCTTGAATGTTCTGATGTCATGTGAGCCAACATTGGGATGAGATAGAACGCCATAACCTCTGCAAAAACACACGTTTAAACAGAAATACTCAAAAAGAAACTCTCACTTCACCTTGAGTCTTGGTGATATTTTTTTTTGCCTGCTTAGTTCCTCTGAACCACCACTTTCACTCACAAAAGAACGCTGGCTCTCTTCAACAAGAAGATTTAACAGAAAAAGTAGTTAAATAATAATATAAATTATTTTTAAAAGTATCCAATCTTTCCCAATATTGTATTATTTAAGGGTGCACTATGTAAGCTTTCTGGTCAGAGACATTATTGCTTTGCCTGGAATGTTACAGAAATTAGCATTATTGTTGAAAATATCTTGGAAAATGTGTTCTTACTGTGAGCAGATTGTGTGGAGGTGAACGTGAACGCCTGTATGTCACCACAATGTTTTCTTAGAGGCGACATATTACTGTATTGAAGTTTAACATAAGAAGATTATAATTTCACGTTTTCTTTATTGTAAACAGCAATATTGCGCAAAAAACGCTTAGTGATCAACACAGGTCCACTGACTTCCTGTTGTAAACTGCAGCCCTGATAAGCCTGCGGTGTAATTTCACCGTAACAAGCAGCGGAATGTCATTTACGTTTTTATTTTTGAAAAGTGGCAATGTGACATTTTAAAACTCTATATGTGTCACTCGGCGACTTCATTTACTACTTTATTACTAAGTTTAGGGATGTGGGAGGAGATAGGGGGTAGATGAAAAAAGGACATTTCTGAGCACTTCAGCCTCAGTTGCAAGATTACAGGATTACTCAAACATGCAGGACGAAAATACAACTCTGAGTAAACCAACGATGAGGAAACACTGTTGTAACAAGGTAAAATGCTCATTGAAGTTGATTTTGCAAAATATGGCCTCTTTAATAAAATATATCTAAATTGTGTTTGAATTAAACTTTTAAATCATTAGGCTAATCACAGCAATTCTTACAAAAAGAAATTAAAACTTTAATAATTGAATAAAACGTTTATAGCGCTGTGAGACGTGGCTAAAGTTAGAGGAGGCGAAACAGGAAGCGTTCAGTTTATTGTCAGCTTTTTCTGTATTTGTTTCACTTCTCTGCACCTCTGTAGAGGTTTATCTGTATAGATCCGGTTGAGATGTTCGGCATTTGTATTCTTTTTCATGCACTGTCCGATAAAGAAAATAATTATCAAGCTCCTGGGAGTTCAACATATTGTACTCCAAACCCACAAATGAAAATGAAAATTACCCTCAGCTGAAAAAAATATATAGTAGGCCTTTTTAAAAAAACTTTATAGCAAGTTTTCATCTGTTCTAATATATTGGGCCAATGGTTCGAAGTACAAAGTGAACAAGGGAACGGGGACCAAGCACAACCCTACCTCACCCCTCTTTCCAGAGTTAGTGGGTCTGTCCAGTCATCATTCATCTATTTTAAATTGAATCAGTAACTGAAAATAAAAGCTTTCTCAGCATCCAGACTAATTATTGTGGCTTTGTTCTGTTGTTTTTGTATACTGTATGATTCATTATGTGTAATGATCGTCTTATGTGGTCCTGGTTTTGAACAGACTGTCATTTATTTGTATTTTTAAAAAGTAACTAACGTGTTGCCCGGTGGTCGTGTGGTTAAGGCACAGCACATGTATACCAGGCTTCAAGTGCAGCTGGTGTGGTGAGTTCAAATCCGAATCCCAACAATGTACTGCATGTCTTCTCCTCTCTCCTATCCCCCATTTCCCCCTTGACTTTCCTGTCTAATAAAGACTTTGGGCCTTCCCCCCCCCCCCTCCAAAAAAAGTGGCTAACACAAAGAAAAACACATAAATGACAGTCTTTGCTTGTTACAGTGAAATGTGCCATGTGTGTTCTACAGCTTTTAAGAGGACGACTATGGATCTATTTCTATGACTAAGCCGTTTTATATCAATATTGTTATTTACAATGAACAAAATGTACAATCAAGATCACTTAAGTTATATTTCAATATATATTACCAGAAAAAAAATCATGATATGTCTCCCTTAAATAAATACTTCACTGCAGCACACGCTTACCTCATATGACTTTTGACGTTGTGAAATGTTTGATGTCATCTTAACAATCATGAAAGCTGTAGTCTATTTGCGTACTATTGGGTAGAATAAATGTGCATATTTGGTGCCATTGGTGTAGAATAAATGTGCATATTTCCATTCCGTTTGATCACAACTACATCCGGTTTGGATATTTTGCTAGTTTGCTTTTTCTTTTTTAGCCTTTGTGCCCCCCTGAAAAATAGTTTAAAAACATTTTTCTTTCTTTTCTATTTATTTTTTTACATATAAAACATTAAAAAACAAACAACAAACAAAGGAGGGCTATACAAAGACTACAATAAAGCAAACTTTAACCTGCTGTATAAATGTGTGCATAGACAAATCATTCACCAAACCTTTCGCTAATGTTCTCAACCCACTCAATGACACATTTCTCCAAATTAAAAGGTGCACTATGTCACTTTACTAGCGGAGAAGGTTTTTTCACCTGCTCGTCTCTATGGAAATGGACTTACAAGCCATTCCAAGTTACAGTTCGGATCTGCGGAGAGGCGAGCCTGGCCTGCACACAATAAGAATGCATGTGTTTCAAAGCAACAAAAACCCATTGTAATTGAATAAATGCTTGGTAGATGTTTAATGCTTTACTGTGGAACATTCCAGGCAAAGCAACATCTCCATGAAGACAAGCAGATTGCAGACCTACCAGAAAAGTTAAATAATGCAGCTTTATTCTTTTATAGCCTATTGGATTGCTAAAACTGTTACTAACGTCTGGAGACTTGTTTCTTCTGAATATTGATATGTGCAGTAGTTTTACATGAATTGGAATCTCCCTTTTGATAGATTTTCGCTGAGCATGTTCTATATTTACAGGCTATTCTTTAACAGGAAACATTACGCTTAGTTCCATTATTTTAAAAAAAAGGAACTTCGCTCTCACTCGGTGCTTGGTGTCAGACATAGACGGTCACTTTGACATTTACAACCACATCTGAATTGTATGGTAAGAGCTTTTTTTAATTTATGTTTAATTTTTCTAACAAAAGTATTTATACTGTCACGTTTTACATTTTCAGATTATGGATTTCAATACCACATGTGTCCCTGGAAGTAACAACACTTCCGAATGCCCGAGCCCTGGTTCCAACACCGGTCTTGTGGTTGGTTTGTCCATGTTCTTCCTTCTCTTGCTTCTCAGCATAGTTGCAGGGATTTTGGCATATAAGCAGTTTGGGAAACTGAGGAGGGTGCTGAGTTTTGGATCCAGGAGGAGGATAGAGAAAGAGAGGGACGTGTGTGGAGAGGCCCCCAAAATAGTGAAGGAGATCCACGAGAACCCAAGCGGACCGGAGATCAGCTGCACAGCACAGGCGCCCATTTATGAGAATGTGGCCCGGGCAGCAGTGGGCCACCAAGTCAAGAGGTAAATGTTGTTTTTTATTATTGTATTATAACTTCAAGCAATCTCAATATGCATACTCGTGATTGTGCCAAGACTGGAGAAGAAGTACAAAGCAAAAGTTTTGCACGAAAGTAAAACATTTTGTGACTTTACTTATGTCAATTTTTTGAATATGTTTTAGTCCTATTAATATTTGCCTGGTATAAAAAGTAGGACTCAAATCTTTTAATGGTGACATTTTGCCTAAAGCTTTAAAATTGAAGTCCCAGCTTTGAGCAAACAAAAATATTCACATACAATTCACGACAAAACTTAAGAAATTTATTCAAATTGCTACTGTTCAGCAAATATCTGCAAAGTTCTTTATTGGAATCACTACATTTAACACTGTAATGGTTTAACTTCTAAAATGTGTGGAACATCTTTTGTAGTGGATGCTTTTATTTCACTACATTGAAGAGCAGGAATATGCCATTTCTTTCTTCTTTTTTTTTCGAAATGTAAACACATAAAACACAAAACAGAGAACACATCACAGAGAGCAAGTAAACAATATCAAGACATCCACTAAATAAAGCAAAGATTACGGCACAACAAATGAGTCTCATCTAGTCCAGAGTATCAAAATGAGTAGGTCATTCTTATAGGGGGTTGCCAGTATGAGAGAATTTCAGTTTTTGTACATTCAGTTTGCGTTCTGACATTGGACAAATACCATGAAAGAAATGCACACATTATGTATGAAAATGTCTGGTTTTGTCGAATATAATAGGACATCATCTGTGTAGCAGTATTACATTCCATCACTTCAATTGTAACACAATATTTTTTTTGGGATTGTCTAATGTATTGGGCCAGTGGTACAAAGCAAACAAAACGGGGGACCAGGCCTAAACCCTCTTTCTAGTGTCAGTGGATCTGTCAAGTGACTGTGGATTTTCTTGATGTTGATGTTACAGCTCCGTTTTGCTGTTTTTATATATGATTTTGATCATTTGATTGGGTTCTATATGCCGTTAATATTAAAAGGTGCTACTGGTCACGCAATAATCATAAGGATCTCTTCAAAACAACAGAAATGTCCTACAATGTGACAATTGCATAAACTCACATACTCCATGTTGTTGGTTGATCCAACTCTTGAACAAAAACACTTTCTTACCTTTGTACTGAAGATCTTCTTTAAATTTTGCAGCCTTCATGGCACTCTCCATCTCATGATGGTTTAAAAAAAAATCATTATCAGGCCTCGTGGCTTGTCAGCTTTTCTGTCCTAGACAGTGTACTCTCTCTATATTGACGCGGGGGACATCAACTCCAGTACCGGATACAAGTTCCGCGAAAGACCTCAACTTTGTCCCCCTCTTGACCCTTTGAGACTTCCACATGTCTTAGATTGTTTCTGTGGGATCTGGACTCCAATTACAGAAGCTTGTTCTTCATAGCCTTGGGACGTCCCTTCAGACACCTTGTTAGCCATATTGGCATCTGTGGCTTGAGAAAGAGTCAGCTGTCTGCCAGATTACGGTCCATCAGCTTCAATTGTTCAGCTCCTGAAGCATTACCTTCCTTGTTTTTTCTCTGTTTAGTGATCTCTCACTACGTCTTGCTCCTTGTTTTTAGGAGTTTTGTGGGTGAAATTTTGAGATTAGCCAAACTTTGGCAGAGAGGCACAGTAGTGCTGCCGATTACACCTGCGCTGTTCCTGGAAGCCTTTAAGGACACATAGGGCCGTATTTTGCCCACGGGGGTAGCGTTAAGGTGGGCGCAGCAGATCGGCGCAACACGCACAAACTGTGCACTAATGATGCACGGTTGTGTTTTGACCACAGGTTGGGTTGGGCCGGGACAAGACATTCTGACCGCGCCTCGTACGTCCGCGCTCCGCCTGTAACATTGTGTTTTGCTCTAATAGATCCATGGTTTTGCTGCGTCTGAATTAACTTCCTGGTTCGGCTCGTTTCTCGGTGAACATGTGACTCATTGTAATAAAACACGAAGCTTTATGTAGTTTACTACACTCCTCTCCACAATCTCTCAACTGAGCTGTCTGTGATAATCTCCATAGCAACGGTATAGAAACCGCAGTTGGGGATCACGGGGGGCGGGGTCTAGCTGCGGTGCTTCTGTTGAAGTATAAATCCAAGAGCCGAAACGAACTCTGTTCTTGTTCTCGCAGCCCTATAGGTAAACGAACAAACTTCTTGTTTCTTATGAAGTATGAATCGACCTTTAAAGCTCTTTGCGCTTCGTTGGACCCTTTTTACTGCGCGGTCTGGGTCAGACTGGACCTGCAGACTCATGTGTTCAGCTTCGAGAGGAACGTCTTTTGGAAAATGTGGAATACATCGCTACTGTCACATCACATTCACCCACAATCTTTGTCTCAGTCTGCGTAGAACTGGCAGACTGACAGCCCAACACGAGATCCGCACATACGATCAGACTGAGCTGATCACAGTGCGTGTTCCGTTCTCGTGCCCTCCGGACCCCGCAGCATCCCATCGAGCATTCAGGTCCGGTTAAATTGGCACAAGCTCATCTTGAGGACATACTCCGCATTGTGCAAAACAAATAAAGGTGAATTGAATAAAGAAACAACGCTCCGTGAATGCATTTCAATAAATTATTTTTTGTATTTTTGGAACTCATTGAAAAACGGAAAATCAACCTGTTTTAGAGCTGACTTCTTTCATTGCCTGTATTGACCCTTTTTCAGGGGTGTCAAACTCAAATCCACAGTGGGCCAAAATGTAAAACTTGAACAAAGTCGCGGGCCAGTATTGAACAAATGAAACTTTTAATATTGACCCAAACAGGATTTGCTTTAACATTGAATATGGAACAAGCAAAACTTATTACTATACAATATATAATGGGATTTGTAGAAGTAACGATGAATGAATGCGCTGTATAATACCGGCGCGCCAAGCCCTAGTAGTCATTTGGTATAGCCTCTCGGGCCAAATATAATTACACTGCGGGCCAAATTTGGCCCACGGGCCAGAGTTTGACACCTATGCTTTACATCAACGTCACATGACCACGAGGGTGCGCCATGCTGAACGGCAAGAGTGAGTGAACGAAGCGTTGTAGGAGCGCAAAACTGACCAAAACTTACAGCGATCGCAATTATTTTTGCCAACTAAGCAATGGCTTCTTCTAGGGCATGTTCAGTTCGGTTGTCAGTGGAAGCAAGTCATCTTTTAAGCATTCACAAAGCGCGATATTTAGAGAAAGGTAAGATCGCTATCTTAAAAACTGACCCGTACCTTCTCCCCCCATCCATATTCACCGATTTAATAAAATCGCCAACTTTACCCAAATTCACCCCCCACAATTTGTACCATTATGTTGTAAACAATGTATCCCCTTACACTGGAGCAGATTTAAAAGCGTGCAAGCCTACCAGTTTTTCACTGCTGGCCGGATCACTGGGACTCAGTTCTGCTGTTACAGTGGAGGGATGAGAAGAATCATCCTCATAACAATCATCAAAGTAATTTTATGTACATTGTACATAGTCACTTGGCACCCTGTAAATAGATAGCTAAAGACGTGCCACACATAAAAACACAACGAAACAATCGGCCTTATGTAAAATGTCATACATTTGACTTACCTTGTAAAAAGTGCTCACTGTAAATCCGTGCGTACTTCGAGGGTTTCCAATTTTTACGATTTATTGCCGCTAGTAAGTAAAATCAATTAATTTAGCTTACGGTTAAGATTTTCTGAAGAATTTCTACACCTTTCACGCGCACGGGAAACACTATTGCCGTCCGGCAGAGTGAGCGTTCCTCTGATAGGGTTAGGGTTAGGGTTACTGCCAAACTTATGCCAGCGCTAAGTTCGGCACGATAGCAAAATTGCGCCCTGATTCCGCCCCCTGGAAAAGGCTCACGTCAACGCTACCGCCGGGGGCAAAATATGGCCCATAGTATACAATATTGACGTTTTTTACTTTTAATCATGTTCTAACATTGTTGCCTCATCAAAAACATTCCTGGATTTGCATTTAGTTTAACTCACGCTAGTTTGATTAATCCTAGTTGGAAAATCCTCTCCGACCGTCAGAAACACTCTGAAAAACATTCTGAATCTTTTCTCCATCTGTGACATAGCTCTGATAATTTTCTCTGCTGTTTTTAAGTCCACAAGACTTGTTCTCGGAATTTCTCCTGTCTAATCACGACACCACAACTCACCACTCATTAACTCATTAACTGCAGAGATCCAAATAGAATTTAGTTTTTATAAACATGAGATGCCAAACTAAAGGTACTCAAAAGCATGTTTAACAATACAAATAATGCATAATATTTTACCTTTAAAGTAAATGTTTGAATTGATATCTCAAAGCATTTTTTTGTGTGCCACTTTTACTTGAATATTATTTGTTTTCCACATGTATCTGCACTTACTTAAGTGACAACATTGAGTACTTCCACAGGAACACAACAAGACAAACTCTCTTTTGGTTTTGGTGTTTTAGTTAATGGTGATTAAAGATCAATTTTAATAGACTTTGTTACAACAGTGTATCCTCATTGTTAGTTTACTCAAGGCTGTCTTTTGATTGATTCATGTTTGAGTGATCCTGTATTGTATATATAGTTCCTGCAACTGTGGCTTGAGTGCTCAGAGAACTGAGTGATATACAGTATGTAGGGTAATAAAATGTCCCACAAAAAAAACATGTAAATTCAAGTCAATCCAAAAAAATGTATAACGCCCGAAATTACAACAGCCGTTGCCTCCAAGGGTGACAGTGAAAACAGATTAAACAATGTTCATAGGAAATTAGCAAATGTCCCAACATCCCCTGACCTTAGACCAGGGCTATTCAATTTAATTTTCCTGAGGGACAGTTTTTTTGGAGGGCCAAGGCACTACTGTAACAAAATGTTGGGTCGCACAAAATAACCCCAACACTGTTTCAATAAATGGAGTTAATACAATAAAATATCTACAAAGTGCTGATAGATTAGATATTTATGAGAAATAACATATGCAATGCTTTACCAACATTGCTTTGCAAAATTACCCATTCAGTACTGAACAAGAATATGGCTAGACTAGTAACAACCAAGTCTGAACCAGAACTAACCCAGACTCAAAACAGGTCTAAAGCAGAATTAAACAAGGACTAAACAAAGACCAAACCAGGCCTAACCTAGTGCTAACCCAGAATTAAATCAGTGTCAATATCTTTTTTTTCAGTATTTAAAAGATGGGTTCTGGGCTGGATTAAATCACTTGAAGGGCTTGATTTAGCCCCCGGCCTTATGTTGAATACCCCTGCCTTAGACCCCCCTTCTCAGCAAGGAAAAACTAAAAAACCCTTTAGGAGAAAGTAGAAACCTCCGGGAGAACGACAATGAAGGAGAGATCCTACTCCCACGGATGAACAGGCTGATGCCTGCGGAGCCAGAACCACTCAGGAGGAGAGAGGGTAACTCATCTCGCAAGACAGTTCATCCAGGCAGATGAAGGGCTGTTCATCTAGAGTAGAGAGCGTTCCTCCAGGCAGTTGAGGAGCATCCGGATCTACAGGTCAGGGGTCGGGGTTTATCAGTTCTGCACTCTAGAACAGGAAATCAATGGACCTGTTTCTATAACTAAGTCATTTTAGGTCAATATTGCTGTGTACATCTACTTGTGTTGTAATTTAATACAAAGTACCTGAGAAAAAAGTATAATATATCTCTTTTAAAGCCACTTCTGACTTTTTGCAAAACATTTTTGGAAAGCTGGATAGAAATAAATTATAGTTGACATATAATTTCATTGTCACAGTGAGTAGACGCTTATGTTTGTATTGCTTATTGTTTGTATGTAAGCCACAACAAGCATCGTTGTGCAAGTACAATTGCATGCCCTATTTATGGATGAAAAAATTCCCCAAACATTGTTTCAGTGTGATAGTACAGCCATACGCGGAATGTCATAAATTATGGTTGTACTGTTTTTGTGTCCATGGGCAAGACACGTTACCCAACCTTTATAGCATTCTGAAAGACGTTAGGCGCAGAATGGCAGCCACATGTCAGTCAATCTGCCCCAGTATGAAATGGGAATAAATGAGTGTTGAGAAGATTACTTATTTAGAATTTTGTTCTTTATCGATTCACCTATTTACATTAAATACTGAATGCCTGCATTACTGTATTCTTAAAGGGCTGTACCTGATTTGTGTTCATGTAATAAAGTAACCTCTGTTTTGCCCCAATACAGATATATTTAGGTGAAAATTGTGTGCTCCTTGCATCTCATTATAGAGCGTTTTAACTTCTGTGAAGCTGGAAGGGCATCGTTAGCATGTTTGTTAGCTTTACCGTTAGCATTACCGTTTAACCCTAACCCTACTTTTTAGGTCAATGACCACAATGGCAAAACTCGCTCTCTGACTTCAGAATTGTGAAAACCACTTATAACTCATTGTGGTGAAAAATGTATAAATTTATCTATAAAATTAAGGATCTCTCATGGAGTGCGCAACATAAGAGCACTGTTCTCTATTTTTCTCTGTAATACCATTCAATTTGTAGACTCAATTGCTTGATCATACACATATTATATAATATTCCATTAATTTTAGGAAAGTAACTGTGATCTGAATATCACCAACTGTTTCCTCATTCAAAATTTTTATTCTAAATATGTACTTTCTCTTCATGTATCTAGTTTCTTACGTACAATGATAACACTTCTTACGTACGTGATTTTGCCCATTTCTTACATCAAAGCTTTATGTTCACATAAAGTTGACATCTTCTGAGAACACTCTTTATGTAACGCTGAGTTTAATGGAAGGATTTCCCCATTTTACCTCTAAACTGCCCGGTATGTTGTAACACAGGCTCAGAGTTTGAAACCATAACTCACACACCACACCACGTGAGCGCGGGGCCAAATGTACACTACTGATGCCATTGTGGGTTTTCTGTCGCAGATCGGCCCCTAAGCCTGAAGAAGGTGTCTATTTGCAGTGTGATGCAATCTACAACAATGACCCAGAATGCAATCCCTCTACCCACCACCAGGAGGACGACACCTACATCATACCTGACTCATGATGAACCTAATCTATGTGTTGGATCATGTTTTATTAAATGTCTCTAAACTCTTAGTCGGGTTTGAGGAGTAAAGTGTAATAGAGATGGTGAGAGGTAAATTATGTTTATCTGATGGTTTTATGCTAGAGGGTTGATGGAACTTTTCACTGACATTTGTTGTTTGTGTTTTTATTTTTTATTTTGGGAATGTATTAAAATTATTATCAATACATAAATATATTATAGGCCTCCATCAGAAAAATTTACATTATAACGTTCCACAATCTGAAGCCACGTTTCAACTGGTTCACTTTGGCGGATTGGTATGTTCCAAAAGTGTCTCCACTGTCTTAAGTGAACTTTACCAGTCTATTTAAGTCAGGGGTGTCCAAACTTTTTTCAGTGAATCATTCGAAATTTTGCATTTGATAAAGTTTCGATGAGCCTCCACACCTTTAATAAGACTTGGAACATTAATATTAGGTTGGTTGGTTTACAGTAAAAAGTACCACTTTTTGTTGTTTGGACCCAACTTAGCAGGAAGCCGGAGGGCCAAACAAGTTGGTCTGAGGCCGCATTTGGCCCCAGGGCCGTAGTTTGGACATGCCTGATTTAAGTGATCCAAAGTTGGCTGTGAGGAGTACAAGCTTCCAATGAGGTCTAGCTCGCTTTTGGCACCCGGAATGTTTTAAAGCGAGGAAAATTGGATAAGAGAAAACACAGACTCAGGTGAAAATAATATGAAAAAATATATATATATCACCAAATGCTGGCTTTATTTTGTGATAAACTGCCATATTTCCACTGTGATGCTACTGATATATATGTAGATCCCACATGCTTAACAAAACAAAGCTAGCACACTTAAGCAACAGCTGTTTCCTGTTTATTTATGCACGGCACTTGCATCAGGATCTATTCACCCAAAAATCTGTCCTGTCATTTTTTCACCTGATTGTCCTCCCCCTGAAAAGGTATAGCGCACCTTTAAAATTAAAAGAGATAGCCAGAGCATAGCCAGATCCAGCATAGCCAGAGCATAGCCAGATCCAGCTCTCTTTACCTTCTAAACAGAGGATCTTGGTCTGGTTCCTCAGCCACGCATAACGGTACATACAATAGCTGTCAGATTTCCCTGTAGTACGTTAAAGTAGAGCCTCTTCATGTAATGTATGAGAGATCCATTATTGCCTGTAGCGCTTTTAACTGTAATTGTATGCAATTGTGTGCTGTGTAAAATATCTATATATATATCTATATGTTTGATAAAAAGGGAACTGTGCCTTCTCATTGCTTATTTATATTTTTGGTTTATATCCCAATAGTGACGAGAATAGTGGGAAGGATTTCATAATAATGTGTTTGCACAATTTAAATTTAAATGATACAAAATTAATATTGCCTATATTCTTACAGGGAAAGTGTTTTCTCATAGTCTTGTTAACACTTGAAGTGTTGTGTAATACAGAAATCATGTCTAGCAGGAGTTCCTTGTGACCTTTGTTGTTCTCAACATTTATAAGTCTATAAATAGTGTGTTCAAAACTGTTCACAGAGTTTAGATCAGGTATACAAAAAATATATATAAAAATGAAGACAGTAATCAAGATTGTGGAAGACCATCCTCATAATAAGTCATGGATGAGGCAAAAAGGCTTGGAGAGTAGACAAATTACTTGCAAAGTGTACTTTAAGAGGCATTGAAGGCTCGACTGCCTTCAAGGCCTATTCAGACTTGTGCAAACAGGGCTCTTAGACTGTATCAAAAAGCATGTGCATCAGGAACATGGGGCACAGGTGCAGATAAGGGCAACATTCGTTCTGACAAGTCATGTACATAATTTAAATCAATTTAAAGTTTTCTTAAGATTAGGTGGCTACAATTTAGTAACCTGGCTCCCGCCAGATTGATCTGCGTCTCACTCTGAATTGAGTTCTTCACATGAATCCATCTGGGAAGGCTCTTGCCTGTTTGTTTTGGTTTGGTTATTTTGACTTCCACCCAAACCACAATGCTGCTCTGTGATTGGTTCCAGTCCCGCCTGTGGACCTAAAAGCAATGTGATTGGCCCGTTTACCACTGGTGTGGATTACAAACAGATCAGCGGGTGCATAACAAGCTCGATTCTGAAGAGTTGGTAAACTGCACGCTGCAAACTGCAGGATAGAACAACATAATCAAACGTTGGTCTTAGCACTTCTTCTCAAATAGAGGTTATTGAATTATCTACCACAACAAATTGTGAGGCCAACGACTCATCCACCCATTTGGTTTCTATTTTGTGCTGTTTTTGTCCTTGTCCTTGCTCATTGTGTCAAGGCCACCTCAGCAGATCAAGGTCACACGTAGAAGATATGTTATCTTTCCACATTAGCGTGAGTCACCAAGCCTTCAATAAACCGCAACTCAAGATCCAGTCACACATTACCGTAAACAATTATTATATACATATTTTATTGTGAAATGTCACACTGATGTAGTTGAGTAAAAAAACGAAACATTCAAGTATTTACAGAACAACTATTACACAAAAGCATGTAACATCTGAACAAGTGCAACTTAAATAAAGTTGTAATAAATAATTAACAAATACTCTTCCATATGTAAGTAACACCCTTTAGCCAACAAAAAGCATACAGGATTAATCAGTGGGCTGTAGTACAGTATCTTACAAACAAACAATTTATTTCCTAACAACAACAACAACAACAACAACACTTTTTTTTTTAAATTCAGAAGAACATAAAACTAGTTATTGGTGTTTCTTTGAGTTAAGGGCACACACACAATTCAAATACAAAGTACCCTTAGCTTTACTACTGCTAACTTGGTGCTAACAGAGGCCGTATATCCTGGTTGTGACTGAAAAAAATATAGTATTATTAAAGTACATCACAAAATGTGTAAAAATAACAGTTGATAAAAATCAGGGGCAAACATGGCACAGTGGAATAAGGCTACTAGTTTGAATCTTGCCCCACATTTTGTCATTCGTTCTCAGATCAAGACACCCACCCAGTCACAATGACAGAGACTGGTTACAACAAGTAGCACATCTCACTTAAAACTAAATAATTATGGTGCTGTGCCCTATTTTTTTGGGGCTACTGAATGGATACTGTATGGTGTAGAAGCACCTCTTGGGTGAAAATGAGTACATTATTATTACACAATTATACACCGTTTAATTCTCCGCACAGCAGGAAGGACGCTGGTTGGTTGTTTTGCGAAAAGCACTTATAAACTTACTGTGGTGAATAATTAGAATGGTAGGAATGCATTAGGTAAGTGAGCTATACATATGGACCTTTGCAAAGAATTTAAAATTAACTACTCCTGTTTTTCAAATTTTTTCACAAAGTAAAAATCTGTAGATTGCCTTTTAACTAAACTGAAATCAAGCGCAGTGACATTTACTAACTATGAGATCTTCAAAAGGCGTTAGCTTAAGCTTGCCGCGGCTATCGTAATGCATGAGCACCATTGGCTGGTAGGCGGCCGGAACACAGCAGGGCCGTGGGATGCCCCCTTTAGAGATCTGGGCCAGTCTGGACTTGACCTGGGTGTGCATGCTAGCCGGTCTGTAGTTATGTGGACACGAACCTTGACAAAAATGCATGGTATACTCTAACGGAGCTACTACCCAGTCTGTCCATCCTATGTCTTTAAACGACACAGTCATCGATCGTAGGCAGCACAAATCTCGCTCGTCACATTCTTCTTCTTTATTGGAACGGGTAGTTCTGGATGTTTTGTGTCCATGTGTCAACTTCAAAGAAATATTAAAATCATAATCAACTCCTTTATGTCGTATGTCCACCACTAGAGGTCCTGCATCATCTTGGATCCATTTTTGCACCTCCGCGCTGACATCCAGTGCTAAACTTTGTGACATATTCCCGTTAGCTGCGACGTCTGTCCACACTGCTTGTTTGGTGGACTTGGACCCTCGTATGTTGACTTTGACCCTTGCCGTGGCACGTCCCAGGACTTGTCTGGACATGTAAAGCTGTGCCCGGACCATGGAGAGTTCTTCCTGGATACTGGGGCTCTCCGTGAACTCTACCCTGTGCCAGTGAAGAGGTCGTCTCCGCAGGTCTGCCTGCTGTCCAGGCCTCAGCTTCTGCACTGAAACACAAGGAACAAGATTGGAAGATTATGGTGGTCGAGTGGTTAAGGCGGCAGCACACATGCCAGTTGTGAGTTCAAATCCTGACTCCGGCAGTTTAATGCATGTCCTCCCTTCTCTCGCATCCCCATTTCACGCTAAGCTCTCCTGTCTAACAAAGCCGATGGGCCATAAAAAATCCTTAATAAAAAAAAAAGAAGAAGACCGGAAGATTAAGAATAAGGCAGGATGGTTGATGTTTCTCTAGACGTTCTCTCTCCCTGCCTATTGCTCGGACTCGATCTCTTGGCTTGCCGTTGCGACCCAGAGTTAAGTCGAGCCCATTGCTCCATCACATACAAATGAATAATGAAGCCAATCCCCATATTTAAGTCCTTTATCTGACCTCCTCACTTGTAGCACATAAAACTGGATGTTCAGTAAGCACACAAGATCAGGAATCTCATTTTAAGGTTATTTAGCTCAGAGGTCAGTTTTACAGGCAAATTATCTAAAATAAAACACCAAAAGTTTTATACCAAAAAATGACCATCTGACATCCGGGTTAATGTAGATTTGCTGCTATAGGAATGTGTTTAGAACGCTCATCCATCAATTTTAGATTAGACCCGATTAGATTGATTGAGGAGTTATTTGGCCGAAGGCAACATTACATGGTAACTAATGGAGGTGAGCTGAGACACCAATGACAGTTATGAGCAAACAAGCCAGACTGGAAAACATTAAATGTCATTTATATCTTAGATTGTCTCCTTGTAGGTTATTGTTGGAGTTTGTACTTTTATAATTCTAACTTCTATCGGAATGTTTCATCTTATTCTGATGTTGTGATTGACACAATTCAGGATTAGCATGCAATGTTCTCTCCTCCCAAGTCAAGCTTTAATAAATCAATAACTAAATCCTGAAATACACCAATTATAACCTCAGATGAAAAATCACTTATTAACACTTTTTAGTAATAACACTTTTAATAGCCATAATAAAGCATGAACAAAGTTTTAATTCCTATTGAAAAAAATGTTAATTAAAAATGATATAAACTGTACAAATAATTAATTAATACTCTATAAACTCTATCAACAATTTGTTAATTATGATTTATTTCTGTGTCCATGCTTTATGAATGCTAATTAAGGTGTAGTTATTATTTATACAAATCCAAGGCATTTAGACTGAATCTTCTATCCAACTTTCAATATGTAAGTTTTGGAATTTTATCTCAATATCTATTACAACATGAGGAGTCCTGTTACGTTTGCACAGAGATGTCGTCACCCCAAACACTGATGGAATGTTTGCTTTATTCAAAGCCTTTGAACCTTTCTGTTCGCAAAGCAATCCACAAACAAACATTGAAGTCATCGACTGGCGTACAGCAGATTTCAAAGTGGAGATTAATGTTATTTATAGTTCAGTTATGCAAACAAGGACAAAAGCCAATGCAGTTTAAACAATTAAATGAATGCTATAGCAATGCTGTTGGTTTTGATACGTAGTGAAAATTTTGTTTTAAATTTGATCCACTTCAATATCCTGACATACATTTTTTATCATTTCAGGGCCTCCCAACAGAACTTAATTTTAGGAATACTACGACTGGAATGGCCTCAACTCTAAAGTACACAAACTTAATTTACTTTTGATTTGAATAATACACTTTCCCTTACCTCTGTGCGGCAGAAGCAGTGTGGACAACCCGTTGATTTGACTTGAATTCACACCAAGTTCGCTGAGCTTCTCCTGGTAAAGTCTTTGCATCTCCCGTAGCTCTACTTTTGAGGCCTTCTGCTGGACAAATGGGGGCTCATCCATCCCCAAAGAGCTGAGGATTCCCGTTTTCAGCGCCTCCAAGACCAGCCTCCTCTCCGTATGTCCACGGGACATCTGACCGTGGGCTGAGCAACAGAGGCAAGCGATGACTAAGGTAACAGCAGCAGCTGTAGTGTGTGGTGTGGACATGGTGCCTTCCTTTCCCAGGAGCTTATAGTAGGTTTATGAATGAAATTTTTCACGTGCCTTTATTTATACAGAGGCTCCGATGCCACACCCAGCCAGTCAGGTGAGGCAGCTAACTATTGAGCCGTCCGTCAACATGATTTGTGAGTGCATTTCAGGCAGTGAGGAGAAAAAGGGGGAAGCTGGGAATTTACTGGAACACAGGATGTTATATGAGACTGCTCCTGTGCTGTGTCACTGTGACTATCTCTATGCAACAGTCACGGTCATGGGCAGAAGGTAAAGTTTCACCAGTCACCATGTGCTTTAACAGACTGAACACTTCCCAATGTAGCGCTGCACAACATATTGCAAAAGCAACCATATCGCAATATTGACTGACGCAAACTACTGGATATCACAACAACCTAAACATATCACAATAACACCAAGGTTATAACACCAATGAAATATTATATTGTATATTTATTCATGATTTTCCTTTTTCAGTCCAAAGTTGACTAACCCTGATTAATGCATGTGAATACAGTGGGTTTGTCAGAGCTATGGATGAGCTAGATAGATTGAAATACCTACTTCGTCATTTCACGACTTGAAAATCAGATACCCCAACTTTAACAGCCATCTCACATGTCGCAATAATTTCCTCCACCATGCAACCATACTCGACCTGTAGACGGCACTGTTACAGGCATTAAATTAACAATTAGGGTGTGTGTTTTCATACTGTACATAAATAGTATTACTTTTATTACGAAATTATACCATTGTGCAATATTAGTGCTAAAATGTATTTCAAAATAAATAAAATAAATGGAAACTTTAAACAAGACATTTATCTAAGCAGATGAAAATCACCAAATCAATAGTGCCTGTGATATTGGCATTGATCCATTAGTTGATGAAAATTCATATTCATCTTACATGCAAGGGCCATTCTAGGCAGAAGTATCGTTGGACAAACTGGATTATATAGTATATATAGTTTATTTCATAAAACACATACACACACACACACACACACACACAGAGCTCTTTGAACACACAGACTCGCATAACTTTCTCTTGCATCACAACACTTTTGAAAAGGTCTCAAAGTCTGAGTGACATGTAAACCTTGTCAAACGTATGTGCAGTGAAACTGTCCAGCCCAGCCCTGAAATGTGTCAAGGTTAAAAATAAAGTCTGTGATAGTGTCTGGGAACATTATGTCATTAGGTCTTTGTTAGAAATTTTCCAAAGGTGCTATTTTAAACTCCTTTTGTGAGTCTCTGTAGATAAAGCTGTGTGTTACTACCCTCCGCTGCCTCTGCATGTGCAGCTGTGGAAGCCTCTCTTTATCAGCAGCAATGGGTCTGAGCGGGGTCCTTTTCAAAGAGCTATCTGCAGGGCATTCCCAGGACGTCACACTGACACACGTGTCTGACAACGCCAAAGGAACCAGTGCTGACAGTCTAACTGAGCTGGAACATTGGGTACATTTATGGTCAGAATATAATCAGATAAAGCCAATATTTAGATAGGATTTTTGGTGTGTGTTTACAAAAGGTTTGTGAGCATTAAAACAGCAGCTTTTGAGAATAACTCCTCCTGAACAACTGCCCCATCATGCATAAGATAACAGCTATTTGCATTGTACTGCAAGTTCAAAAGAGATCCAAAACAATCTAGGCGTTCACCACTGGTTTTATAGCATCTCATAAACACCACCAAGTCTCTAAGTCCAGAAGCTGATGGGTAATAATGGCAGTGAAGTGGAACTTCACACTTGCTTCTTGACTGGAGAAATGTAGAGGAATGAAACAAACAGAAAGCTTTGCGCAGGTGCCCACTGCTCCAAACAGTTTAACTCTGCAGCACTGAAGCTTAGCTCAAATGAAAAGGGACACATTTCTTAATTATAGATCATTATGTATTTATGTTTATATGTCCGTAGCCATGTGTGGATATCTGAGCTGTGAGTCAGCCTGCCCTGGTCATGTGATGCTCAGTGACTCCGCCCCTCTGCTGTGTGAAATGTGTTAGTCATCTCTGCACTTTCACTCAGTCACCTCTGTCACCGTTTGTTCTGTTTGCCCCGATATAGGGCAAAGGCCCCACACTGTGAGCCCTGCTCTAAATAAACCATCCAGTTTGAGCAGACACACAACTGATGCAACCTTACAGAAGAGATGAACATATGCCTTTTACTTCTTACCCATATTTTGTATGTGTTCCTTTTTATGTTAATATGGATTAATCATAAAGTGGCAACCCAGTTCAAAGTAAAAAGGAATGTTGTTGTTGTTGTTGTTTTTTAGAGCTATTAAAAAACCTATCTTTGAATAAATGCACGCTGGATCAGTTTAATGTCATGGTGTGAAACATTCCAGACAAATCAATAACATCCTGGCAGGTGATCAGAGAAAACTCACAATTATTCATAACAATTCACCTTGAATACTCAAAACAAGCCCGAAATGTACAATTATTAAATCAGGAAACATTTATTTTAAAAAAGAGAGAATTTGGACCCAAAAAAATGCTGATATTGCAATAACAAGAACATGATGGTTTGTTCCATCACCTATGTACAGTGATTATCTGTTGTCTGCAAGCCTGGCCCTGTTTGAATCCAAGAAGTCTAATCTCTCTTTGGTACTACCGCTCCATTGACATAATTATACTTTAGCATTTAATGCAGTGCTTTTCAAGTATTTTGTGTTAAGCCCCCGCCCCCTAGAAAGAAGAAAACACTTCGCGCCCCCTTACTCTCCGCCGCAACTATAAATACGGTGGGCGTATTATCCCCGCACATGACAAAATGGGGTGAAAAACAATGTGCTTTATACGCTTCGTCATATTTCCTCGTCTCATTAGCCTTCGGGTGACTTTTGTATGTCTCATTATCTTCATCTAGCTCCCCCTTTTCTTATATATATATTATAATATCTTTCCATGGCGTCTCTTGAGGGTTTGTTCAGTGCACTTCATGTCACTTGCTCTGCGCTGTGCGTGTGCGCGCTTCGTGAAAGAAACCCCATAATACTCCCCTCGCTCAGTCTGACAATGACAGCGCCACCGTCACCTACTGTAGTAGATGTGCAATTACACTTTATTCTATACCAGGGGTCTCCAATTATATTTTCCAGGGAGCCAGATTTTTTGGGGTGCTAAGGTCCGGGGGCTGGACTACAAAATCACACGACAATTTTATGTTTTATCTCTATAAGATCCACAAACAACTCACAGTGGCACAATTCAACAACAGAAATTCACATAGGACTTTACTTTCAGAGAAGTAAAAATGTCATAACAATATTTTATTACTAAAAACCCAAGCACTAAAACCCAATGTTTATCAGAAACTTGACTTGACTAGTGCAAAGCACTGAGATAAGAGCAGGTTTAAACCAAGACTAAACAAACCATATCTACCAGAAAAACATGGATAAACTATAAAGCAGGACTAAAGCAGGACTAAAACAGGACTAAAGCAGGACTAAAGCAGGACTAAAGCAGGACTAAAACAGGACTAAAGCAGGACTAAAGCAGGACTAAAGCAGGAGTAAAGCAGGACTAAAGCAGGACTAAAGTAGGACTAAAGCAGGACTAAACCTTGACTAAAGCAGGACTAAAGCAGGACTAAAGCAGGAGTAAAGCAGGACTAAACCAGGACTAAAGCAGGACTAAAGCAGGAGTAAAGCAGGACTAAACCAGGACTAAAGCAGGACTAAAGTAGGACTAAAGCAGGACTAAACCTTGACTAAAGCAGGACTAAAGCAGGACTAAAACAGGACTATACCAGGACGAAAGCAGGACTGAAGGAGTTCTAAAGCAGGTCTAAAGAAGGACTAAACCAGGACTAAAGGACTAAACCAGGACTATTTTAAACATTAATGTCAGTAGAACATTTGGTTCAAATGATATTAAAACGTAGTAGCCTACAGTAGCTGCCAAAAAAAGCTCACTGTGTATTTAGTTCTTAAGAACAAACACAGCTGTCACTAGGCAACATGCACAGTATCATGCATGTTTTTGGAGCTCTCTGACCTGCAGCAGTCTATTAAAAATAGCCCAGACTGAGCATTGAAATATATGCAACGTAATGAAATGGACAGCGAAAAAAATGACTTCCAAACACGCTGAACACGGTCCTTACGCATGTTACATTTACACCAGATCATCACTGAAGCTGTTATTTACTGTGTCTGCAGCATCACACGATTGTGCTTTGACAGAGCAGTGTTTCAGAGGCTCTGGCCCGCCAAGACCAGCGGCAGAGCAGCGGTGGAGCAGCACAGAGTGTTGGTGCATTGTGGAGAAAAATAAATTTTAAAAAAACTATATATATATATATATTTTTTTAATTATGGGAAATTGGGCTGCGGACAAGACCAAATTGCTTCGGGTTCCGTCTTTTGGAGACCCCTGTTTATTTACCATTTTACTTTCAAAATGAGAATAAGAAAATGGGTTCACATGCACATGCGGGGTCAAAATGTTTTATTACAATCCGACTCATATTCACAGAGATATTAGTCCAATGTGGAACTGAATTTGGACGTGGCTAAACGCAATGTGAAGTATGGACGTACGATACAGTCTTCAGCATTTGATAACCCGCCCCAACTCACCCACAATTAAATAAGAATTTTTTGGCCCGCCCCAACCTAACATGTGGATAAACCTGCACATCACTACCAGGTGTTGATAAACAGGAAATAGCTGATGCTAACATAGCTTTGTTTTGCCAAGTCTGTCGGTTCTCCATAAAAGTTACCACCACTGGATAAAACATTTGTTTATCACAAGATCAAGGTCAGCTTATTGTAATAATATAAAACTTTTTTGTATATAGTATAGTGTTCCGGTAGCAAAAACGAGCCAGACTGCTTTGAAAGCTAGTACCACTCATGACCCCCTTTGGTTCTGTAAAATAGACCAGTATGGTTCACTTAAGACACTGAAGACACTTTCACATCTCATCAATCTGCTCCAAAGTGAGCCATTGAAACTTAGCTACAAGCCAGTGGGAAGCACAGTGAGAATGTTTTTGCTCCTTCATTTTCTCTCTGAATCAGTAAAGTAAATCTATCTTTAACATTTGTGAATTTTCAATATGTATATTTCTTCTGGAAAATTATCATCAACACAATTATAGTTCCAGCCCTAACCAGATAAATCACACTCTAGATTCTGAAAAGAAAAGAAAAAAGCTATCTATGACTTTGTTAAATATTTACACAAACAATAAATGAGTAAATAAATTCAAGATACATTGTCATTAAATTGTACGTAGCTGGCTGGCACATATGTTCATTATAAATATATAAAACACATTAAGCTTGATAGGGCATTGTGAAGTAAGAGGAGCTCTGACTCTATGGGGCCCTCTACTGACACTAAAGCAGCACCACACTTCTGTCAGAGTGAGAATAAAACTACACTTTAAATGCACTATTGTTATTTATGCATCCAGTGTTCGGTTACTTGTAAAACTTCAGACATCCTCAAATGAATCATGAACCCTTGACCTGGTTTTCTCTGTGACATACAGTTAGTCAAGAAATTAGCCACCTTGGCTATCATCTTTACATATTTACCTGCAAAACGTTCATTAATATGTGTTGTCCCTTTACAAATAAATAGAATACAAATATGTTTTAGCCTAGAGTTGTTTTACTTTTTGTTACTGTATACGACTGAATGGTAAATAATACTTTTCATCCTAAATTGACAGTTTCACTGAATTTTTAATACAAATTATATATGTTTAGTTGCAATTTAAAAGGCAAATATAGTTAGCACTTTATAATACCTTAATAGCCTCAATAAAGAATGAACAAAGACTTAAGGAGTTAAAATAACCTAGAAATCAAACAAAGCAAAGGCCATTATAACCTTCTGACTGAAATCTTTATTAAGGCATATAAATCAGAACTTAGTATCTAAATTATATAAATACATTATTAATTTGGCCACTTTACAAAATATATTAGAAATAAATGGGAAAGAGAGGGTCATTTAGATTTCACTGACGAAGAATGGGAAAATATATGTGCTTCACAATGGAGTACCACAAAGTCACACAAAGAATCCTGTTGGAATCCCTATGTCACAGTTCTCACTATTCACAGTAAAATGCTAAATGTTGGAGAAATTCTGGTTACCAGGTGGCCCACCATTATCATGTGTTCTGGGACTGTCCTGTTGCTACAAAAATATTGGACTGAAATTAGCAAGGCACTGCAGGCTGTTTTTGACATTGTCATTCCACTCAATTTCAGAACTATGTATTTGGGCCTCAAAACTCCTGCCATGGATAATAAATTGATATATTTGGAGTATATTTATGGCAACAGGGAAAAGACCATCACAAAAAAAGGATGACACAAATTGTGCCGATGATCAAGAACTGGACTGACTTGGCATACGGAAAATGGGACAAAAAAAAAATCATGTTTGGACTTAATCAAGGACCGGACTGACATTATATTGAACATTCGTAAAAATTGACTTAATTTGAAAATGGATATATTTGACAGACAGGGCGTTTTGGGAGGGATTTTCTAGGCCATGATTGTCTCATTTTTTTCAATTATCTATTATCAGCTGTTTTTAATTTGTGTCTGCACTCTCTCTGGTTGTGTTTTTCTTTCACTGTGTTTGTTCTTGTTTTTATGTATTCATAAATGAAAAAAAAGACAAACATTTAAATATAAAAAAGAAAATATTCATGTTTTTCAGCTTCCTGTTATATGCAACATTTTGAAGCCTGTTTTAATTGTTAATCACTATAGCAACATTACAAATTCCTCATCTTTCTGAAACCTAAGACCTTTAAACAGGACAGAACCATCCATGAGAAATCTGTAAGTCTTGTCGTTACTAACATAATGTAAACACGTTAACTCCCTCCCAGTAATCCCACCAGTCACAGTCCTCTGATGTGTGTCCTTCGGAGGCTCGCTCTGGGCATTTTTCGGACGAAGCCATAGTTCTTGTGATAAACACGGATGTAGGAAGTGGCTGCCAGACTTACATAAAGACCATGTGACCCCAGCAGACAAGACAAGGCCATTGTTTGAACCAAGGATCTCAGTACCAGCGACGAACAGGCACAAACCGCTCCAGCTTTCAACTCACACTTCAAACAACAGTCGGATTTGGAAGCAGAATTGCGAAGAAGAAAAAGTGAAAAAAAATAAAAAGCTAAGATACTATTATTTCTACTGTCTCATAAATTGCATCCTTTATCATTTTTATTGTATTGTTTATTGTTTATCATGTATTGTTGTATTGAGACTTAATTTTAGTAACGTAACAAGAACATAGGTTGTATGTAAGATTTTGTATATTGCATAAACAACTGTGTACTTGAATATGAAGAAAACATGTTCAAATCCAAAATAAATTTGACTGAACAATGTTTGTAAAGGTCTAAACTACAGGGTCAGCAGCTTTGAGCCATATTTTGATATTTAGTTCTCTGCTGAGGACATGGTTTTAACACAGATGCCCTTTCTGAATATGGTTCTATTTGTCAGTGCAAAAATAATACTTACATTTAAAATAGTGTATTGCAACTGTGATGGCAATAACACAGAATTACTTTTTAATAATCATGTTTTTCATCATGTTTTGACTCATGGCAAAAACTACAACCATTTGCCTAATGTCTCTATACCCTCTCTCCCCTTTTCACTCAAAAAAAAAGAAAATAAAAAAGATAGCACAGCACACCACATACTGAAACATTGCCAACTCAGACATTTTATTTAAAAAAATGTGTTTTATAAGTTTGGGAATAATATTGGTACAGAGGTTTGTCAAATTGACATTTTTCTAGGCACACCTGGAAATACCTAGAGGCTCATGCCAAAATTGGTTGCGGACGCCATACTAATAGCGGTAATGAATGTGTATCTTTCTCTTTAAATGAAGTAGCTAATTCACTCATGTGTGTAATGAATGCTCAATTATTGGTTTAACTTTTATTTTTGTACAATCAAAATTTCAAAACAGTCAATTCTGCAAACAGTGTTTTGCAGAAAGCCTTTGGGATAATTTCTCTTCAAACTAAAACTCTCGCCAAATTATGTCGGTGTAATCCCTCATTCATCCAGGAGTGTTCCATTGTAGAAAAAGACTCATCTGGACTCTGTTTTAGAAAAAAAAAACACGTTTCGACTCTCATCCAAGAGCAATTCTCAATCTGTGAAACAAGTCTGGGAACTCAGGTTTATATCCTACTCCGTGAAAGCCCTGCCCACAAGACGGAACCTCCTGATAATGGGCCATTGAAACCAACTGATATGGGCCATCTACATTCTATTGTGAGTACCTGATTAGCATCCGAATGCCTCGGGCGTCTCCAGGGTTTCAGCAGACCATTATAAACAACAGGAAGGTTGAATCTTAAACCTCCATTAGGATTTAAGGAAGGATTCTCTTTTTTAACAAAGATGGCCTCCTTTACTCCTCTTTCAAACCATCTTTTCTCCTGCTCAGAATCTCCACCTCACTGTCTTCAATAGAGTGGTTTGTGGCTTTGAGATGAAGATGCACAGCGCTCTGGGGTCCTGAACTTGCGTGTCTTCTGTGCTGATAAAGCCTCTTGTGAAGTGGCTGTTTAGTCTCCCCTATGTGGCGCTCTTTACAACTTTCTTCACTGCATTGGACAGAATACACTACATTGCTCTGCTTCTGTGTAGGCATCTTGTCCTTAGGGTGAACCAGTTTTTGTCTTAACGTGTTGCCTGGTTTGTAATAAATAGGGACTTCGTGTTGTCTAAAAATTCGTTGCAGTTTTTCTGACAGTCCAGAGACATAAGGGATATGACACCCCTTCTTCTTGGTTCTGTTTCCCTTTTGTCCCTTTTGTCCTGCCTTTTGGTTCTCTTCACTTTGTTAAGAGCCCAAGTCGGGTATCCACAGGCTGAGTGTTCCGAATGTGTTTTTCCTCTTTCCTCTTGCCATCTGAGCTGGTGGGCACCTCTTGTGCTCTGTGTTGTAGTGTTCTGATCACTCCCAGCTTGTGCTGTAGTGGGTGGTTAGAGTCAAAGAGCAGGTACTGATCCGTGTGTGTGGGTTTCCTATATACTTCTATCTGGAGCTTCCCGTCCTCTCCTCTGATAGTGGAACAATCAAGAAAGGCCACGCAGTTCTCCTCAGCATCTTCTCTTGTAAACTTGATATGCGGGTCCACAGCATTGATGTGTAGTCATCAGAGTCCAGCTGACTACAACTGAATCTTTTTCTACAATCTCGCCAAATTAGTTACCTTACTCAACCTCTGCACAGTTTTTGAATCGGCATAATAATCACTGTTGTCATTTTTTTATGTAAGCCTTGAGTCATTACCAGCCCATTAAGTTGCTGAAATCCACTTCTTCTTTTCCTGCTCGATCATTTGTACACCCTGGTGCACATCAATCAAGAATTTTAGATAGTTTTTCTGTTAATTCTCCGCTACTTCATCTGCCAGAATGGAGGTTGGCGGTGCATGCTGGGATAGTGTGACGACAACTGCAGGAGCTCTATAAACAATAGTATATCTATCTTAATTGTGATGTGTGATGTGATGTTTTATGTAAATTAATGTCAATAATAGCTCAGCAAAATCAATATGTTCCTGTTGTGACCCAGGGTACAGAGGAAGGACTGATATCACAAAACATATTTACAGCGTCTAACAAATATAATTGAGGCATTATTATGAACAAAGAAAATGTTTTTCATGGTATAGAGCTAACTATGTATATACTGAGAATTTGAAAAGTGTCCCTTTTAGGTCTTTGTCAATATATCAATGAGAAGACTTAGCACACACATGCATTAGCTGGGTTAGAGCATCCTTCACACCAGGGCACGAATCAATAATGAAACAGTAATTGGCCTATTTACCCTTTTTACACTAACAGAGCTGCCATTCAATGAAGAAAGTCATTTGGAAAACCAACCTGCATGTAAAGTATTGTATTGTGGAGACAACATACTCACTTTTTTGCATATTATTGATGTGCAAAAAGTAGCAACAGCAGTGTAGTCGTAGTAGTAGTAGTAGTAGTAGTAGTAGTAGTAGTAGTAGTGGTAATAGGTTATTGTTTAGTTATTTTGTCTGGTATTTGGACTTTGGCGATTTACTCTGCTGAACATGCATTTTAGCAATAATGCATTTAATTTATATGGCAGCTTTTTGAACACTCAAAGATACTTTACATTCTTATTTCACTCAGAATCAGAATCAGAATCAGAAAAGGTTTATTGCCATTGTCATTGAACACAAACAGAAGGCCTTGTCTTGGTGTTAAGGTGCAACATAAAACAATGAATAATAAAATAACAATAGCAACGTCTATTGAGTCAAATATGGCATGCATAAATTAAGAATTTATTTATAAAATATGGTAAAAAATAAACTTGGTCTAGGTATGTACACAGATATTTACAGAAACATTTTCAGATGGTTGGAAATAGTGCAGAAAGTGAACAGTGCGTGAATAGTATTGGTTGAATAATTGTTAAAGCGGCAGTGACACTTGGTGATGGTAAGTTACGACTGTAGCCACAGCTGCCCTGAGGCAGACTGACAGAGGTGAGGCGCTCATTCACTCAGATTAACACTACTAGGCAGTGGGTGAAGTGTCTCAACTGTCCTAATGACACTACAGGTACAGTTTGTACTAACGCCTCTGCTGCCCCACTGTGGCACCTGGTTTTCCCCACGATCTCCCATCCATGCACAAACCAGGCTATGTCTTGATCTGACAAGATCAGACTTCGGCCAGCAGTACGGCCACAGATATTTCAACAAAAAATAGATTCAGGTCTATGTGAAAATAGTCCACTTTAGTGATGTCCTTTCATGTAGGATAACAACAACAACAACAACAACAACAACAACAACAACAACAACAACAACAACAACAACAACAACAACAACAACTGTAATGTATGTTGTTACACAGTGTTTGTTGTGAACGCTGCTACATTGTCTTCTCCTAACAGCTCCTTTAAACTAACTTAACAACAGGCACAATGTAAACACCAGACACAAAACACCCACCCCTCATCTCCTCTTGCAGGTTCAACCCAAAAATAGCCTCTGCTGCCTGGCTGTGTTTCCGGCCCCTGCTCCTCCAAATTAATGAAAGTGCACTCGTAAACTGCCTGCCATGTTTTTGGGGGCTGTAAAAATAACCACCCAATATGATTAGGAGGGGCGGGGACAAACCAGAGCGCCCCAGCAGTGGTGGATCAGGTGACCGGGCACAACAGCTCCATAGACCCGGGTTCTTCTCTCTCAGCACCGGGGGAGGAGGAGGAGCTGCTGCTGCGTGCTGCTGGTGTTGAGCACGATCAGTAGTAGCAGATCCTTGCAGCTGCAGCAGTACTTGTTGGAGAAGAAGGCTATGCTAAAGAAGACGCTATGGCCTGACCGTTCCGAGCGCACACTTGGACCTTTGTTTTCCTTCCAAACATCATGGACGAGCCGAACATTTTGAGGCGACGTGGACTTCAGGTAGCGTGGCAGTTTTGCGACAATGATTGCAAATTCATGTCATAAAAATACATTAGCGACTGTACGTGTGCGTTTGTTTGTTTGTTTGTTTTGTTTGTTTTGTTTTTACGCACAAACTACGCACGAACGCAAAGGTCTTATTTGAAAATGTTTGCGTTTATTTCGAAGTAATTGTGTCTTGCTGCGTTAATTGGAGATCGTTGATAAGTAAAAGATGCCCTTACAGTATTGGATGTCAGGTTGCCTTGGAGACAGTGGCATAAAAGAAGCGTGATTGGGAGAAAAAACATCCTTCTCCACTGGTGCCATGTTTACTAGGCGTGCAGGCATCTCCAGAATGGATGGATGAATGGATGGATGAATGAATGGATCTGCTGCTGACTAGTTCATTCGTCATGGGCATAGTACTAGTGCCTTTGTTTTCAACCTTAAATCATGCTGGTATTCGTAAAAGAAAGTGTCACTTAGGCTACAAGAAAAAAATAGACATCACTTTATAGTAACTACACCTTATTAGCATTAATAAAGCATGAACAAACCGTTTATTGACAACAATTCAGGCTTAGTAACTTATGATTAATTTGTAATAAAGCCTGAATCATTCTTAATAAATGATTTGTTCATTAGGAATTAAGTCTGTTCATGGTTAATTAAGGTTTTTATGTAGCATTACAAAAAGGGCATTCAAAATAATGTATTATTTTCATATTTTTCGGTTGTAACTGCAGGGAAGCGACCTGGCATTTCTTATGTATAGGCTTTATATTGTACGGTTCATCATGATACCCAGTTAGTCCTGTTAAGAAGACCTGTTTTTATTATTTTAGTCCTGGTTTAGTCCAGCTTTTATAGGGACCTAACAATATCCAAATCCAAATGTACAATGTTATCACCTTGCGCAATAACAACATGCATCTTACAGCATATTGCGATATTTTGAAGAGCTGCTAATAGAAACGACAAGCCGTTTGTATGAATAATTACTGTTATATTCCAAAGACTTGTTGTCTGCACTGAAATGGAACAAAGGATCATGGTCTATGTAGTTCTCCCTGTTTTTTTAACTGTTGCTGCAAATAAACAACGCATCTAAGCAAGGAAGCAGATAATATCCATGTACAACCCATGATATTATTGTGAGATTTTTGACGATGCAATATCATGATACTTCAGTTATTGTTACATCCCCTGTATTTAGAATCGGAATGCTAGAACAAATAATTTTCCTTTTTTTCTATTTGCCTGGTTTTGTCCATTAGTGCAGGTTTAGCCCTGGTTTTCTCCGGTTAGAAGTCTTTAGTCCTTGTTTACACCTGGTTAAATTCTGGATTTGTATCCTTACATTATTCTTATATTGCAATCACAACTCAACTGCATAGACATTGGGAAATCATTAGTGCTAAATCTGGGAAGGAATAATAGCAATGGTTTTATTATTATTTTCATTAATTTTGAGGAATATAAAGTCCCATGAAAAGTAGTAAGTTTTCATTAGCCAAATTTTGCAAAAACACATAATTCAAGCTGTTGTCATTATTCAGTGTCACTATTATAATAATTATTTCAACATTCATAGTAGTTCGTAGCTATAATAAAAAACAAACAGTAGATTATTATATTACTATTTTTGCAACATACATTATATTTCTGTTCCTGTTCCAATTGATCATGACATGTCTTATTACAATGCAGTCCATACATACATTCATGATCAGGCCTCTCTGATGTTCTATCGAATTGGCACGCATGCTGCTATGTTTCGAGCCGGGCAACAAAAGCATCTGAAATAATGCTGAAAAGTGTATGATTTGCGCTTGCTATTGCTACAGGCTACAGGGCCATGTGACGGTGCAAGTGACCACAAAACCCACTTGTGCAGCTCAGAACTAGGCCGAGACAGAGGATATGTGCACAAAGGAGAGTGCAATGGCATTTAGAACAGCAGGATTTTTTTTTTAGCTGGTTTAGATTTAAGAAAATGAATGAAAGATTTGTAACATTGATTTTGCCATGTTATGTGCCTACATTTTGCAATATTTCATTTAAAGTGCATATGACAGGTTTGACTACTCATTTCACTAAAACAATATGAACATAATTAAAGCAGATATGACATAGGTAAAGGCAATACCACAACTGTTACCTAGCAACCATACTGTAAACAAGGTCCAAAATCCATATAAATGACACGATAGTTATGATTTGACGAATAACAATACCTCAACACCTTTATTTTCGTAAATGATTGTGAAAATGATTTGTTAAAAATTGTCTCCGTTGTGCGTTGATTGTCTCTGAATTTTGGATGGAATGTCTCTTATTGATGACATCACAGAGGGATTTCGTTTTAGAACTCCTGTTTTTTTCACAAATTGCAATTTCACTGATATGACAAATATTTCACAGGTTTTAACCCACCAAACAAAGTAATAATTTAGAAAAACATAAGAACCTGTTATATGCTCTTTAATATTCAATAATTTGCTAGTATGACATGATGACTGAAGAGCTTTGTAGAGGTCTAAATTACTTAGTTAGCTTATCGTATAATAGGCCTACATGATTTGATCTAATGGAGTGGACTAAATATGTAATTGCAGCTGTTGCGATTTGTATCCATTTTGAGTTGGATAAATAAATTACTCCTATTTAGATCCAATCCAGAGATAGAAAGAGAAAATCTACTGAAATGAATATATTTAAGATGACAACTAGGCCTGTCACAGTAACACATTTGAAGTATGATATTGCTACAGAAAATATTACAATAAACAATAATATTGATAATGTTTTATGCCACTGACACAATAACCGTAACATGGAATAAAAATAGTATAACTAATAGTATGAATAATAATAACTCCTTTCTAAGAACTATTTTGTAAAGAAAACTGAGCTGACGAATAAATGGCAACACACACAAATGAGTTAAGAGATCATAATGATAATAACATTTCAAACTTGTTTTGATACTAAGGAATAGGCTAGATACTCGATACCGATTTCGATACCACAATGGTAATACATAAAAAAAAAAATCTTTTTTACATTTAATACTTGTAATTTTCAACACAAAATAATAATACTTTTATGTTTCCATGAGGTGGGCACATTTTGTCCTGTTTATGTGTTTTTATCAGTATCAATACTTCAATGCTAGCTTAAGTATCAATTAGTATCTGTTTTTATTGATCTGCTTTTACCAATCCTATTCTCTACAGCTCAAGTCGTACTATAAACAATAGTGCGAAGAATCTGTACACATATAAATAAATATGATAATAATGATAAATATTGAGCCACCAAAAATATTGTTACAGCTTTCATACACTGAACGATAAGTCAATATAGTAAGTAGTAATTATGGAGACAGGCCTAACACGGCTGCAAATTGAATTTGAGTCCCATTTCCACCGCACAGATAGACAAAGGGCTTTTTGTCAATAAAAGAATCCAAATTATGTCATTCCACACAGAGGCGGGAAACCACCCGAAAAAGAGGGAACTCCTTATCAATTAATTCATCTGTATGATTTTGGAGTAGGTAATGTTGTTGACAACTGCAGTGTTTCCATTGCCCACCCTGTGTGACTATCTGGCATGAATATTACTGCTCTCATAAAAATGCCATCACTAAGAAATTAATGACACAAACTCAACCAAAGATTAAGGACTGAACGGACAATATAACGGATATTCAAATAATTACATCCGGACAAAATTGGAAAATTGACACATTTGTTAGACTTTGGATGTGTCTAGTGCTGTGTTCTCAGTGTGTTGTTGTTCTGTATATTTATAAATCCCAACTTTTGCCTGACTCTGTGGTACCTGCGTGAAGTTGGCCTCTCCGTAGTGACCAATTGATCCCAAAATGGAGTCAAACATTTGTGCGTCGTTTGTGCACACAATGTCAGCGTTTGTGATCATAGATTAGCCTAAGTGTGAAGTTGGCCCCCCGTAGTTCCTGATTGATCCCAAAATGTCCAAGTGTTTACATCGGCCTGGTAGCAGATCACACAGTGGACAGCAGGTTAAAGGCTTTACAAATAAGATGAATACTTCACCAGAGGACACTTCTGTGTTTGTGTGTCAAAGCTAAAGCTAATGAAATATTAAAATAAGGCCATAAACTGAAGAAATATACATATACAATATACTTATACACTAAAAACAACCAGGTACCGGTAGTCTTTAATTACATTTTAATTGTAATTTATTTTATAATATAATATACATCCACAGCCTCAAAAACTTTATTGCAAAAATAGGTCTTGAGTGAGCTCACCTCTCCACAGATTGGACCAGTAACTTGGTAGCATCATTTGCTTGTCTTCATGGAGATAGATACGTTTAAACTGTGGAACATTCTCGGCAAAAGAAAAGTTAGTTCCCCTGTGAGGACCTTTTATTATGGTATTATAATTTTTTTAATACTTCTACTCTACGAAAATACTGTACATTTTGATCATATAACAATACCCATAAACCTGCTGACTACTGCTCATCGAAAGCGTTTCTAATCGTACATTTGTCTTGTGTTGCAGAAAGAGCTGAGCCTTCCACGCAGAGGCAACATGTAAGTATCTGCTTTTACTCCTCTGTCAATTGTAAATCTGTTGAAACCCCTCCGACTGGTTCTTCTTATATTCGTTGCTTTGGAAGTTGAAGTCGTGCTGCTTTTAAATGCTGTCACGAGGGCTTTCTTCAACTGACATTTGACCTTTTTAACTGTGCGCCTCATAAAGAATGCATGAAGGCCAGTTTTAAGTAACATGCATTTGTTCTTCCTAACAAACTAGTGCTACACATATTATTTTGATTAATAGATTTTTATACAGTATAAAACAAAACAGAAAAACAAGGAACATGCAGTAGAACACGGCACAGAGAACAAAATAAACCAAAGCAGCAAAAGACATTCACGGCCCACATTTTCTTAGTCCAATGTTCGTACAGTTTGTTTTTGTTTTTTTGGTTTTTTTAAAAAATTCAGGCCAATTATTTTGGCCTGAAGGCTTTATTTGACAGGACAGTGTAGCGTGAAGTGGGAATGAGACGTAATGACAGTAAATTGTAGACAGTAAATCGGGCAGCCCCACACGGTCGGCATATGCCATCCACTCGACCATGAGCGGCACCAATTTTTTGAAATGAGGTCAAAATGTTAATTTTTCCATTTGATTAATGTCCATTACAAAGCCAGTCCAATCATCAATCGTCAGCCCATTTTGTGTCATCCATTTCATCGTGATGGACTTTTTTTCCTGCAGCCAGAAGTATGCTCCAAGTTTATCCCTTATACGTATCCATGGCCATTTTTTTTTCTTATTGCAAGTGCAACATTGTGTTTCTTATTAAGAGTGTTCTCAAACCTTTTAGCACTGGGGCCCCTGTACGTATGTTTCCTAAGCCGAGGCACTCCTATGTTTTATGCAAAATTCCACTTACCTTTGAGATTTACCTTTGAGGTTTACCTTGTGTGATAAACTACAGATTCAGTTTGAGCCAGTGGGAGTTGTTGTCTGTGTAGTCCAAATGTAAGACAATCCACAGTCATCCAGGCGGAGGTTCACCTTCAGCAGGGCAACGACCCTAAACATAAAGAGAGAGCTACAATGGAAGGGTTTAAAACAAAACATATTCATGTGTTTTTGAATGGCCCAGTTAAAGTCCAGACCTAAATCCAATCGAAAATCTGTGGCAAGATCTGAAAACTGCTGTTCATAAATGCTCTCCATCAAATCGGCCTGAGCTTGAGCTGTTTTGCAAAGAAGAATGGCTGTGGGTGTGCAAAGCTGTAGAGACAAACCCCAAAAGACTTTCAGCTGTAATTGTAAATGCCTTTACAATTTATTAGGTCACATGGGTACGAATACTTTTACAAGATTTTTTCCCCCCTGCTTTTTTCCATCTTGTTCAGTGTCTTGTACCAATCCACTCCAAAGTGAACCAGTTGCAACGTGACTTATTACCACCCCTTGGTTCTTGAGGGATAGTTTCAGTGATTGTTGCTTACGCTTTTTTTCGCTGATAAGCCCGTTTTTGTTGTTGTAATTTTTAGCCTGGAAAAGTCTCTGTTTTATGTCCTGATGGCCATCAGCCCATCTGTCATAAAATGGTCAAGTTAAACACAAATTTGAACTTGTTTACGATTGTTGTTTTTGTAAGGTATAGCTTGGCAAATTGCATCTCAATTCAAAGTTTCTTCATTCAAATTTTACAATTTGACACTATACATATTTCAAATTGGCAGGAATTGCCAGCTCTGATGTCTTCTCTGAATGACTCCACAGTTTGTAAGTTTTATGCTTGGTGGCACTGTTGCTTCACTTTCTTTACAATGTCACTGCGCTCATTCAAATGTAACACAGTTGGGAATATCTTGGAATTGTTTGAAACTCTAAAAGTGGCCGTAAAAGTTGATATGTAAGTTACCGATGTATAATTATGATAGGCCTATACAAAAATAAGAACATATTACGTTTAATATGTTCTCTAACTTTTTGACCTCATGACCGAGACTATTTTAGTATGCTAATGCTTGTTCTTAAAAGGCTATAGCATGTAGCTTGTCTAATCTAAACATTCCATAAGCGTTGCATACGATTTACATGGAATGTTTCACATATTTGTAACGTCTTACATAAGCACATATTAGTTTCACTTTATTATATGTTCCTGGTAGTTTGTTTCCGAAGAAACTTTTCTTCGGAAACTATAAAATTTTCTAATGATGAATTGTGCCATTAATTAATGAGTTGACAGGGTTCATTGTGAGAACAGTAACACAAACAAATCACATAAGATTATTTAGTTTAATTGTAAAAGACACATGGCTGCTCAAAGGAATTGTATTTTGAAATGTTGAGGTCCATTGTGATAATTTAGACTCCTGGTTTAGTCTCCTTTGTTCTGGTTTGTTTAGTTTTGTTTCAGTCTTCTTTAATTCCAAAAACAAATTGTTTTTGATTAGTTCTATTCATTTTCATACATTTCTGTTTAAGACCTGTTTTAGCCCTGTTTTTGTGTTGTCCTGATCAGGGCCGTGCAGAGAGCATCAGAAGGGCAGGGGCTATTGAGTTTTGTCAGTAGATTATGGTGTTGCTTAGCCTACAGATCAATCGTGATATTAAAACTAAATCCCGTTTGTTGTCCGCCAAAGAAAGAACAGGTCTAATTTTCTGTAATTTGGTGGGTTTTTAGAGCACTCTCTCCATGACCCATACTGTGACCCTCGCTCACTGTTTGAGAGCCACTGCTTCAAACACAATTGAACTTTACAGAAAATAGCTTCTAATAGAATTTGAACAATTTAATACCATCCCAGCACTCACAATAACAGGCCAAATACATCCATAGAACTGGATTTGAGCTACACACAACTGATAATAAATCTATGACACTCAACACATTCATAGTTTATAGTTAACCCTGATTCTGATTATGGTAAATCTTATTTATTCTGGTTTAGCCTGGCTTTTGTCACTTTAAATGACTAAATATAGGCTTTATTTTATGAGATTGTATGACGAGGGGGAGACATTAAGCAAATTGCCAGAGACAGAAATCCAACTCACACTGTTGACCTTTAGACCTGCTTTGAATGCTATTTATTTTATACTAAATTAACATTTAGCTAACTATTGAATACCTTTACATATTTTTGATGTAGATATTGAAAATCGTAATATTTATATGAGGTCCAATAGCTTCACCATGGATTTAGGTGTGTAGGATGGAGCCTTGTGGTTCTTATTCAGCTGTGCTTGGTGGTCTGATTATTCTTTGTGTGGAAGGGGTTAGGGTTAGGGTCTGAGGCAGTGAAATCTTAATTTTTGGACTCTGCATCATCAATTAAAGCTCAAAAACAATATATTTCAGTTTGGACATTGATTTAGACACACAAGTCCAGGCATGCCCTTACATCAAGTGTGGCAAGCTGTGGATTTGAAACTGCCACTATACCCTGAGTTTTGTTGTTGTTGTTTCCCCCCCCAATTTTTTAAAACTGGTTTAATTTATCTTGGTTTAGTTCCCTTGACCACAGATTAACTTGGTTTAGTCCTGGATAGACTTGGTTCTGTTCCAATTTAGTCCCTGTTTTGTTTCAAGTCCAAGTTCAAGATAATCGTGGTTTTGTCTTTAGTCCTGAATTAGGTCTTTGTAAAATGCCTGATTAAGTCCTGTATTTATTTTTTTCTTATCAAAAAAGTCCAAAGAGTTTCCAAACATATACCTCAATGCCTAAACTAAAAGTGTGACTAATGAACAATGGTGAAATATTGTTCAAATCTTCTCTTGGACTTTCGGGTACTTTAGGGGAGTGATTCAGCCTCCCACGTGAAATAATCAATTCCGAAGTGACTCATAGACTATTATTATTAGAGCTACTATTTAAGATAAATAAACTGAAAGTAGAAAGGACCAGCCATGCAAATTTTTTGGTGAGTGATTTCATATGCTACTATTAATATCAAGGATTCTCAGGGAAGTGGAATTACACTTGTTCTTTTTATAGAACATGGCGACTGTACAGCTTGGGGCTTTTTGTAAAGCAACAGAAAGTAAAGAAATACATATATATATATATATATATATATATATATATATATATATATATATATATATATGTGTGTGTATATATATATATACACACACACATACACACACACACACACACACACACACACATAAAGACATAGAAATAAATAACACACAAGTATTGCATTTTAAATTCAAAGGCCAATTGATACTGAAAATGCAAATCATTGTGCTTTAGAAATAACAAATACCACAAATAAAGAATAAATAAATAAAGGTAATATAGTAATAATAATAATAATATAGTATAACAAGCTTTAGTGTGGTAATTTGTAGTCAAAAGTACTCCCCCTACTGTCCAAAAACATTTTGTTTTGTAATATATTCTGTTATCCAAGTGATTTAGACAAATAGATTTTTTGATCTTTGTTAATTTTGCAGAGTTTAGTGCCAAATTAGTGTAATCATCGTTTTACAAATTGACTTGGACACACCGGGGAGTGCTTCCCACTGTCCAAACTCATGAAAAAACCATGAGGACCTTGACATCCCCTGGTGACACGTGCAGCATTCAGGGACACTGAGAAAATGGAGTACTATATTATCTGCTTCCAAATAGACCCTTTTTAGAATAGCGCGTTCGGGTTGCTGTAAAAGTGTGGGTCTTCATTCCTTGTTCCATTCATTCTCTGTGGGAATTAGCTGAGTCTTGCTCAAATGAATAAAAATAAAAAAGATCAGCAGAGAGAGAGTTACAGATGGATAACCACTGGCAGCATGTTAAGACTTTTACGTACAATATGTCACTGGAGGAAACCTACGTGCTTATAAAAGTACATATTTTTCAGTTTGGTGTTATTTGAATATTATTGAATGTTAGCATTAGCTTAGAGACAAAAGACATATAGATGTCCCCGGGTGAATTATTTACATACTACTACTTAAAGGTCTTAACATGCTGCCTGTGATTATCCATCTGTAACTCACTGTCCACTTTGTGTTCATTAATTAGAATTTTTTTTCTGGAGATTTGGCTAATTCCTCATAATGGAGCAGTAAGTGGATCTCCGCATTTTAAAGGCAATCAGAATTAGCAGGTCAGTTTAGTGAAAAGGGCCTGTTAAGCTTTTGTAAATGTAATTAATATAAGCCAATATTCTTGTTTAGTCAAGCTTTGCTGCAGTTCCTGTAGACCTACGTTAAATGATAATTATACATGAAAAACAAATACACATTTTTTATATTTTTCTTTCCTTCTTTCATAGTATTCCTATTCTCATTAAAGCTTTTCTATAGGTGGTAGGTCAAGTTAAAAACATACTCCGAAATATTGTCTATGGAGATTGTGGAATATTATAGCCAAAAGTACAAGTACGAGTCAAGTTTGTGGAGATGCACGCTTGCTCACAGTAAGGATGCATGTATCTCAAGTGGGAGCCCACCATCAGCTCCCTCGTCAAGAAGGCCCAGCAGAGGATGTACTTCCTGCGGCAGCTGAGGAAAGCCAAGCTGCCAGAGCAGATGATGGTGCAGTTTTACACGGCCATCACTGAGTCCATCCTCACCTCCTCCATCACCGTGTGGTACGCTGGAGCCAGGGACAAACAGAGACTACAGCGCATTGTGCTTTCTGCTGAGAAGGTGATCGGCTGCAGACTTCCATCTCTGCAGGACCTGCACCTCTCCAGGGCTCTGGGACGAGCAGGCCGGATCACAGCTGACCCTTCTCACCCTGGACATGGACTATTTGAACCACTCCCCTCAGGCAGGAGGCTACGGTCCATCCGGACCAGAACCTCCCTCCAAAAGAATAGTTTCTTTCCTTCTGCCGTTGGAATCATGAACATTTCTTAGCACCTGCCACTTTAACTGCAACTATTCAATCACTCACTGCACTGTCACTTTCTGCACTACAACTGTAAAGTTAACTGTAATTCTTGTGTACATAGTAATGACTATTTTATTTTTATTTTATATACTATAGCAATTTTAAATTGTTTCTTAATGCATGCCCTTTTGATTTCATATATGTTGTTCCTATGTTCCTATGTTTGTGAATTCTGTTCATTGATAATGGCAATTAACCTTTTCTGATTTTGATCTTTGCCTTTCAGTGCAATAAAACAACCGAAATAAAAGAAAAACAAAACAATAACAAGCTTTTATTTTAGTCTAATTTTGTCTTAAAAGTTATGTGATGGGTCTGTAAATCATGGCAATATACCCCAAACTTACTGCTTTAAGTAATGACATTTTACAATTAAATAGAATCCTGCAAAAATAAAAAATATTTCCCACGTTGCCTTGAACCCCTCTCTGCGCGTCCCGCCCTCTCCATGCTCTTCGCCTGTCTCCTCCTGATGCGCGTGCGCAGTGCGTCTCTCGCTGCTGCTGCTGCTGCTGCTGGAAACTTTGGCTCACTCTTCACTTATTATCACAGCTGATCCAGGATAATGTAAACGCTTTACCGCGGACCCAAACCTCCATATTTTCACCCGAACCATCTGCACCATGACTTAACCCGGGACATGGGTGTTTCCTCCGCGTTGCCCCTCAACCATCACCACCGTCGCCCCGCCGTCCTGCCGTGGTTCTGGGCTCCGCTTGTCCCGCAGCAGCTGAATGGAGTTTCGCCCGTCGGACACCGCGTTCCGTCGGCTAATGCTTTCTCTTCAACCTGACGTCTCCGGAGACAAACAAACAGCGGACGTTAGCGTTATGCCTTCAATTTGAACACATTTTTCATCATTGGATCTGTCATAAAATACAACATGTCTGATCAAAATTACTACTGGACCGTGCTGCCCAGCTACAAAACTAGCTTTGTGACCGGAGCAATGATGAAGCGCTCTAAGAGGTAACGTAAAAAGCGATGATTTTATTTGACTAGCTTCACCAAAATGTACCTAAATGTCTGTCGCAGTGCTGAGTGATCCCCCTTTCTGTTTTTTCCTCCTTTGCCCGTGTCTGTACTTGTCATTAGCTCCCTGCTGGGCAATGCCAATGGAAAAAAAAAAAAAAAAAAGAAGAAGCAATTTGTTGAACTCTACGCTAGTTGCTATTCAATTCGAAAGCATCGCTCCACGTTGTTTTTTGGGCGTTAATCCTTGCACGGCTCTCATTGACAAAGCCTCGGTGTTATTGCCCCGCACTGTATTTGTCGTTCATATCCGCCCTAGTTTTTTTGTTTCCGAGTCCGACGGGAGAAAACGTGGCCATTGTAGGCTGCCGCTGCTGGGAGTGAGGCAGAACGGGATATAAAGCCTTCTTGCATCGTCTGTCACCAGCTGTCCTACGGGAAAAACACTGTGATAGCGACGATCAATGCGTCGATATGATTTGTAGAGGAAATGCATTTTTGCAGGTAGCTGTCAGGTAGTTTTCTTTTTTAAATTAGCACGCCTGGTTTGCTTTGGTCTGTTTATATTGGTTAGGTTTCTCAAATAGGATTGGGCAGTAACTAGACTGTTGCTTTTGGACAGGAGGTTGTATTCTAGAATAGGTATTTTAGAGTTACGATTGTTGTGAGAAGAAACGTCACGATTTAACGATTATTCACGATTATTGATTATCTTTAATTCTCGTGGTATAACGTGTTGCTGTTCCTCAAGTTTGTGACCGGCTTTACAAAATTGAAATACAAATTGAAGTTTAAATTTGACAAAAACAGGCAGATAAAAAGGTTATTTACATTTAGTATTTTTTTTTGTCTATATATTGAACTAAAAAGACTTCTAAAATCATCACGATCATAATTTCTTGGTTCTTACGATTATATTGTGACCTGAATAATCACGATATCGATCAACCTAATAACCTTGACATCCCTATTCTAGAAAATAGTTTACTGCGTTATTGGGATAAAATCAAATCCTGATCTCTGTGGCGATCTGCTATTTTAGTGAAATCGTCATATCGTGATTCAAAAATGTGACACTGTTCCTTACCCACTCCAGGCTGACCAATGAGTGACAGGTCGCGATAACCAGCCACAGTGAAGTTTGAACATTCAGAAGAAGCAGATTACTTTATTTACCTCTTGAAGGCAATATAAACATCCTTTGTCATCCATCATAGTAAAATTGAGATTGAGGTCAGGCTGCAAAAAAATCTTAATATATTTTCAAAGTACAGGAGCAGCTCGAAAGGGAAACTGGGCAGTCGATCAGGAAACCAGGTGACACTAGACCTGCAAGCCTTTACATTCTTGTAAAACGGCAACTACTTTGTTTTGACCATGTGTATTTGTCACCCAAGCAATTTTGACCTTGGCATAATATGTTAAGATATTCAGTATCAGATGGAATTGTTGTGGAGCTGTGCAAAATGACATTATCAAGTCGAGTGACAGTCAAGATTATTAGGTTAATCAATAAGCGTGATTATTCACATCATCACCACATAATCGTAAGAACTAGTGATGAGTAGATGACGCGTCAAGGTGACATGCTGTGTTGTGGTCTAAAAAAGTTAGGCCTACTGTTTCTTACACAGACACGTTAGCACAGCGCTGGGCTCATTCACTCAAAAATGCTCATAAAATATAGGGCTTTAGATATATTCTTTTGAAAGATCACAAATATCCCTCTCGACTCGTTTGGCTCATCACCAGTAAGAACTCAAATAAAGCTAAGTGAAAAATGCTTTTTCTATCTAACTTGACTTGATTTCATAAAGCTATTCGAGTCCATTTTGGTCAAGTCAAATAACCCAGAATTGGTCCATAGTTTATTGTTTTATGGCATCATTTATAGTGGTCATACTGGGTTGTTTAGCAAGCATTACCACAAGACTTTGTTTACCCACAGTAAAGGGCACATAACAGCCAGTTAGCTGAAGAAGCAGCGCAACAGTAGACAGACGCCAGGTCTAATTTAACATGCTAAAAATGTTGGGCTACTCGGCCTTTTGCTACAAATTTTATATTGGCTACATTTAGTTTTTTTTAAATTTATGATTATACGTTTTATTTTAAAATCTGTAATGCAACAGATTTACCACAATTAAAACATATCTTTTGTACTGGCTAATGTTGGTCTGTAAGCATGGAACTTTAGCATGGGGAATCCAGTGCATTTTGAGACTAATTATGAGAAGCTTCCAAAATAAAACATTAAGCGAAATAATGAAATAGGACTCATTTATGACTGTATTGTAGCTAAAAGAGCCATAGAGAAAAGTAATGCTGCTCTGTAAGGGTGAATGGTGATCTCATATAGCTATTTTATTACAATTTTATCTTCTCGGTATAACGCTGATAATGATAAGGGGTTGGTGCTTTGACTGCTTTATTGTCTCAGACCTACTTTGCACGTTTAAAGTTCAGAAAAAGGAAACTGAAGGAGTGTTTGTGTACTTTATACTGTTTCAATCTGTTGTGTTGGGGTAAACACCGACAGTTGTTAGTAATATACAGCAATATCCATTTTGTTATATTAGCTTTAGTATGCGGCTAGGAAAGTGCCCAATGTTATTCTGTTGGATGCATGTTTAGTTTAAGTAAAGTACTTATAAAGGCAACTAGTAAGTAACTAGTCCTACTGCTCTGTCTCCAGCGTGTCATGGCCGCCGCTCATAAACAGTGTGCCATTGTTTAAACATCAACAGACTGAAAACAAAGCGCATGTGGACAGTCACGGTCCAGGGAAATAACATTATGTGCAGTTATGTCTAGGGCTGGGTTATCGTCTCCTTCTCGTCAATCTTTAGTAAGTTGTTGGCTTTTATCAAGCTTACTAATATGTTTGTTACAGCAATGCATACTATTGTTGTGTCTTTGGGCAAGACATCCAATTTCTACTGAATGTATCTTCAGATAAATTGGTTGTCGCACAAATGTCAGTCCGCCACTGGGCCGCTTGCCTGTGATTCACAATACACA